>SWDC01000151.1:10069376-11286602 GCA_004919715.1 Linderniella brevidens | reverse complement strand
ATCTTTATAAGTTTGAGGGGGAGTTTCAGTAGAATTTTCAAGGGGGAGTAGAAATAATAATTTGAATATTAGTAATTTAAATAATCACTTATAACTTATGCATTTATTATGATTTTTTTGTCAAACTTCATAAAATTATAACTAATAATAATAATAATAATAATAAAAACAACAATAATAATAATAACAATGGGCCGAAGTTTTCGCATTAGTGGGCCTTTTCACTATATAAGTCGTTCTCGCAAAACTTACTTGCGCGTTCCGAAAACATGACCATTACGAAAACCACGAATTGTGAAAACTCTTCTACTAAAATCTCTCACCCGCCGAAACAAGCTTTTGAAATATTTCTTCAAGTTTCGGTAAATCTAAGGTAGTTCTTCCACACATTGTTATGATTTTGATGATTATGCTCTACTTACACATGGAATCAACCCAAATTTCGAACAAATTCATCCCATACATCGATTTCTCAAAACGTCCAGTTTTTCGCAAAATCGCCATTTTAATTCTTTCGATTTAGGGTTTAAAACGTTGTTTATTTGCGTAATTACTCTTCGGTTTTTGCTAAATCATCAATGTGCAAACGTTTTTCAAAGATTTTGCTGATTAAGAATAATTTTTGCTTTTCAGAGAAATAATGTTTTTGAGTTTACGTAAATCGCTGGTGCGAAAACCCGCTGGGAAAACCTCGTTTTCGCAAGCGACATTTTCGCATCGGACACTTAGAAATTTTTCCAACTTCGCAAACTTCAGTTTCTCTCTAACCACGCAAACCTTGTTTTCGAAAGTCGGTTTTCACTAAGCCGATTTTTCCAACTTCGCGAACCTCAAAACATCTGTTTTCGAACTAAAACACTTCGAAAACCATTAACTATAAAAATGATTAAATCTATTGGTTGTGAAAACAACCTATTCAAACTATACAACCAAAAAAAGTTTATCCGAAAAAATTAGACTACAATCTCGAAAAATAGATTATCACGCACATACTACTCACAAAAACCGCAAGCTACATATTCAATCGTGAGACTTAGGAAATTTTTCATACGAACAAATCCAAAACATCTAAGTCCTAAATCTACATAAACACAAGACATTGGACATTTATTTTTTATCTTTGACTAATCATCTTCATTTTTGTCCACATTTCCGAACGATGGTCTCTTCTTCAAACTCCATATATCCTCAAGAAAAATGGATCCAAATCAAAGAAAACAACTTCGGCCTCGACCTTGCTACATTTAAATGCATGGACAAGGTCGTAGTGGACATCCTCAAAGGACACCCGCTCTGGCTGGCCTTCTCCCTCACAACTCAAGTCCCCGAAGTCTATCTTCAACAATTTTGGGGGACAATGAGGCAGTCCAAGAAACGGAACTCCCTTAAACTAAAGGCCACGGTCAACGCAACAATCGTGGTTCTAACGAAAACAATACTTCGACGAGTTCTCGGGCTGCCCATGAGTAAAGGCTACGAGCCCTCGCCCACCGATGCCAAAGTACTATAAGACCTCAAACGCGTCGGATACGCCAAAGAACTCAAAATGCTCTCCAAATACCAACTGGGTGGCATCCCTCACCCATGGAGGACATTTTTCGGCCTCGTCAACAAATGTCTGTCACCCAAGCATACCGGGTTTGACAGAGGGAACGTCAACTTTACGTGCATTTAATACGGACTAATCTTTAGCTGCAACGTTGACTACCCGCCGATGCTGATACTAGAGGCTCTTCTGCGTTATGCAAACCCGACGGAATCTGCAATTATTGCAATCCTCCGAAGCAACCAAATAGGAGGATCACAACCGTACAAGCATCCGGCGAGAGAAACGAAAGAAGCGCCTCCACGATCCACCAACTTTATTGCCGATGCCTTCCACGGCTGACCTAAAACCTACTGTAGGCTAGACTAGCCCCGTATGATCAGGAGTCGATGAGTTTGCTCCAGAGTAGAAGTCGCCACATCGAGTTTACTGGCGTAATCGTCACCTTTACCCTACCATTCATCTTTCTCCCAACTGACGGATGTCTCACTATATATACAAGGGGACCCACATCTGCTATCACCACCTCACTCGGAGGTGGGAGATATTGAAATAGGTGGTTCACAGCCCCATGCCACCGCCCTTTCAATCTTCGCGATAATTATGTGCCTACCTTACCATTATGTTTCCCACCCGTTAGGACACATACATCTATCACCTTAGGTCTTCATGACCTAACTGGAATGTCCATAGACACATCCATTATGGATGTTGTTCGAGGATTGGAGAGAAGTCCAACTGCTGCAACATCAACTCGAACAGTGGTAACGGGTCATTCGCTAGACCCTTTTAGTGACCCCTGTAGAGTGATTATCCGCGCAGGTATACGAGAACCTGCTACAACAACCATAGTGACACTTTCCCCAACCGTGTCACTAGGATTTGTTGGAAGTCCTGCCAAAGTAAGTGCAGGCCACGCATCGGTAACTTCTTCCGATGTCGTGACAACGAAATCCCTTAGTGGCTCTGGACGGTTATCTCCGCCATACTTCACTAAGGGCACCTTGTCCCAAACTGTCCAAGAGACTTTCAAGAAGGCCATCGACACAATTGTCCCTTCGCTTAAAGAGAGCCTATTGGGACAAATGCGATCAATGATCGAATATGCCTTACGGAACAAAGACAAAGCTCCTATGACGGACGCACCACCACCACCACCTCCCCACCATCACCACCACCTCCGCCATCCCAGCAACCACCACCATCAACTTTCGCATCACCATCATCCTCCGACCCACTTTAATTATCGTAACCTCAACCCGACATGCCCTAATAAACCCATTCACAGTCCTCGTACACTATCTTCACAATGTCGTTTTTAGGTCCTGATTCATCAATCAACAAACAATCTAAGCTCATTCTCGGTATTCGAGTAGGAAATCTCACGATATACGATCGGTCGAATATCCGCTTTGAAGATCTTGAGAGGTCGTTGATGTTTCCGAGTTTCTCGAGCATGATCTCTCGTTTAAAATATGAATTCGAAACTTATTATTTTCTGAATAATGAAAAAACTCTCTTCAACTTTGATAATGTACATCATATTTATACCTATATTTAAGGTATAATTACTCTTAAGCCCTACACTATCAAAACTTCTAATTACGCCCCTAATTACAAGGATAATGAAATAATAAAGCACAATTCTAATATTCTCTTCAATCTCCCATTTTGTGCTTGTCTTCGTTTCAGCTCCTTTTATCCTTGTCGGGCGTAAAAAGACTTCCTCAATCCCAATGCTGTCTCATAGCGTCGAACATCATTCCTCAACTCCAATCTTTCATTTATGGCATCTAGAAGCTGGTTCAGGAGTGGGGCCGGTTCTTCAAAAAGATCTTCGAAGATTGTCTTCGGTGATCTCTCCCAATCTCTTCTGAATGTTCTTCCTTACTAACTTAAGCGTCCCGTCGCAGAATTTATGAACTTCTGACTTCATCATAGCCCTTGTCTTTCCAATGACTGGATTTAGATAGGTTATGGCGAGGCCAGTGGTCTTGAAAAAGTAGTTCTCGAGAAAGTTGTTGAGTGGGAAGCCCTTCATGAGCGGAGATTCCATGTTGACCTTCTTCATGTTGTTCTCTATTGCAATTTGAAGGTCGTGTGCGGTGTGATATTTGAGCTGCCGCACCAGGAATCTTTTCAACACCTCGAGTCCTTCTGTCTTGATATATCCAAGATGTGTCTTGTACTTTCTCTTGTACATTTGAAATATTTGGTAGACTTCATCTGGTGGAAGGAATGGGAGATAGCTTTCATCTATCTCTTCTCGAGTGCGGTTGATGTCCACTCGCTCAATTATGTAGATAAGAGTTGGATATCTTCCGATCGTATGAGAGACTCCGACGAGTGGGATAATCGGTGGCTTGTTCTTGAAGTTTTCCTTCAGTTGATCAACTGGAATGCCACTACGATCGGGTCCGAGATAGTTGTGCATGAAGATATGCTCCATTTTCTTCCTATCCTCCCATTGTGAGATGCCCCTCAAATTAACTTCGTTGAGCTTCTGGATCTTGTTTGGAGCCCTCCAAATCTGCTTTCTTATGTCTTCAATGAAGGGGACTTCAATTTTGTCATTCTCCCATGTCGTCTCAACTCTAACTGTCCCTTATGATAGACGCGGAGGTGAGTCGACTCTAAGCCTTATCATTTCGGATAGCTCTGGGAGAGCAGAACTGTAGTTCTCACCTTCTTGAAGTTCTTCTTCTTAAAGCAGTACCAAGTCCACTGAAGCTTGTTGTAGGAAGTATCTGACGTTGGAGAGTCGAGCTTGAGCAGCTTCCTCTGGTTCCCATTCCGTCGTCCACTTCTCGTTTAGTATGTAGTCATGTACTATCAAATGTGAATTGTAGGTAACTGCTTCTTGATGAACTGGGGGAAGGTTTGAGGTTGGGATAGGATTTGGATTTGTAGGAGAGAGGGTTACTGTTTGAGATATGGTGGGAGGTGTGGTTGTTTGTTGGCGGGTTTGAGGTTGTGTGGTTGGTAGGTGTGAGGACGATCCTCCACTTCTTGAGTCTTTGTCTGACTCAATCCACGGCCGCTCCTTGTTGTTCGTTGCCGTTTCTCCCCTCATGACGATCCGGATCATCGGGATCGTCATGTCTACGTTCGGGGCGGGAGCTTTCTTCAGGGCACGTTGTTTGTGCTGGCGGCTCTGGTTCATCTATTAATCTTTTGTAGAGACTTTCTTCTGCGGGAGTTCTTGTCTCTAGTGCGAGAAGGCGCGAGATGAGGATATCGTGAAGCTGAGTGATCGGAATGGTGTATGGGTTGATAAGTGAGGGTGAGGGAGTTGGGGTGGTGAGGATTGGTTATAGTGGGGTGTGTAGAGTGGTGGTAGGAAGCGGTGAGGAGACGGATGTGGTTTGTGTGTCGGTGGGAGCAGCTTCTGAGACTGGTGTTTTCCCGGTGTCTCTTCGGGAAGTCTCGAGAGCATGGAGCATTTGGTCTATCAGACGATCTTCTAGTGAAGATAGGGCTGAGGAGAGTGCTTCTTGTAGTCTGTGCTCCGTCACAAACATCGGTGGAGTGGGGCCAGGGAGGCGCTCCACTGTCACAACATCGGAGTAGATTTCCGATGTGCCGCCTATAGTAGGTCTTGAGGGTCCGGTACGTCCAAGGACATCCGTTATCAACCTTGAAGTCACCACTTCAGAGGGTTGGCCTATTGTTGGCTCCGAAGATATCGGAGGTCCAATAGGGCTTCCACCCAATCCTTGAGATGATACGATAGGTATCACCTCTATGGGTGTTGAGACAGATTCAATTTGAATCTGTTCAGTGGGCTGATCATCCGGTGATGGAAGTGTTCGCTCCGAAGCTTGTATGGGTGAAGGCACTGCAGACGGGGCCGAGATTTGTTGTCGGCGAGGGCCCTTTCGTTGGAGTTTGTGTGCTTCATTGGAGTCGGTTGCCTTAGGAGAGATATCTTGTGGGATACGTTCGGGTTCAATCTCCTGAGGCATGACTTCGGGCTCTGTTGATGTCACCAATTGTTCCCTTTGAGAAGGTGCTGGAGCTGGATTCATGGCACGTACCATCGCCGCCGTGATGGAGTTGTTATGGCAGTAATCTTGGTAGGCCTATTCAGTTGGATCAGCTAAACGGAGCAGCTCCAATGGGATCAACATTGATTGAAGTGCTAGATCGGTGGCCTTCGGGTTGTGGAAGAATTGAAGGCGTGGCGGGGTGTAGTCCGCAATCGGTGGTAGTTTCGGGATCTCTGGATGGACTTCCATGAAATGGGAGATCATTACCGGGAACCACCGGAGATACTGAAGAGATCTGGCCTTCGACTTTGTCTCCCTCTGACGCATCTGGTCGGCGAGATCGTTCCAGATCAGCTGGGCCAAGTCATATCTTTTGGAGAAGACCACTCCGTGAAAAATGCGAAGAATATTTCCATTCGCCTTGTCGAAGCCGGAGTGTTTTGGGGAGAGGCATTTGTTGATGATGCCGAACAGTGTCTTCCACGGATGAGGAATCCCGCTATTTTGAAAGTTGGCCAGTTTAGTTAGCGGCGGTTTGTATCCCATCCGGAGCATGTCTTCTACGATCTCCGCATCCGTTGGTGGTCAGTCGTATTCATCGTAGTGCGGGAGATCGAGCACCATGGCCATTAGATTTTTCGTCAGGGCGATGTGTCTTGTATTGAGCTTTGTCATATAATCCACGCTGTCACCGTTGTCGAAGCTCAGCATGCATCCCTAGAATTGCTGGAGATAGACCATTGGTACGGTGGCCGTCATGGTCAGAGCTGGCCATAAAGGGTGTCATTTGAGGATGGATATTATGATGTCATTCGAACACCGAAACGTTGTTAAATCCAGTTGGAAGTTGTTGTCTTGGACTGTCATATAACTTCCAGAGGAGTAAATATGAGGGTAGTTGGGAGTTGCCATATCTGCATAAATAATATTAGGTTCACTAGTCGATAAAGTTTCATGAATGAATGAATTTGATTAAGAATGAATGTAGAGTAGAATTGTATATTTAAAGAGTTATCACGGAAGACTTAGTGAAAATTTGAGCAATTTGTAGAATTAACTAAGTCTTAGAAGCGTGTTTTTATTCGAGTAACAATTTATTCGATTTTTAAAATTTGCGATCGAAAATTCTTCTAAGTCTTGAAAAATTTTCTAAGTCTTTTGCAGCATGTTTTTATTCGAGTAAAGATTTATTCGATTGTGGCGTTTTGCGATCGAATAAAAATGTGTCGAATAATTCAAGTTTTCGCTGATGAGTTTTACGGTCGAATAAGAAAACAATAATGTTTCGCTAATTAAGTTTTCGATTGAATAAAAAATTGTCGAAAAAATAAGTTTTTCGCCGCTTAGTTTTGCGATCGAATAAAATAAAATCGAAAAAATAAGTTTTTCGCCGCGTAGTTTTGCGATCGAATAAAATTTTAACGAAAACTAAAGTTCTTCGATAACACTGTTTGCGACACAAACTTTTTCGATCGAAAAGTTTCAAATCAAACAATAAATATGTAAAATATAATCTTCGATTTCTGGGTAAATCATGGGTTTATCTGGGTTCGAAATGTTCAGAGAACAGTGGCGAATCCGAGTATCATGATTTTAACCCAAAAGATAGAGTGTAAACACTTTGATTTGAAGCTCGAAAAAACAGTTTTCGTCGAAAAAATAAACATGAACTTTCTTCAAAAAAATTTCGTGAAAATGCTTGATAATCGGATGTTTTTTAACAGAAAATGCTTAATACTTTACGATCGGGTAAAGTAAAAATTATTTTGGGCCGAAAAAAAAATATTCTTGGGCTTTAGATAAAAGGTCGGAAATAAAATTTATGAATTAACTCAAAAATAATTTGTATAATACTCCCTATATTTCCGCAAGAGAGGAAATTATCTCCTGATGTTGATGAAATTCAACATTTGACTCCTCGGATGAACTCTAAATTTTCTGCGAGGCTTAATAAATTGTTAGAATTCAAGTTTCTACGAATGTAGAAGATAATAACAAATTATCATGTAAAACCTCCCCCTCAACAACTGCACGAATAAACTTTTCAGTACCTACACATATTTGCGGTACACATGAAAATTTCCGATTGAAGTACAATTAACGCATTCTAAGCAATTTAGCATAGTTTATGAAAATGTTGCATTTTTCAAGAATAATTTCACATTTTATCAAATCTGAACCAATGCATGTATTAATGCATTTAAGATGTGCGAAAAGAAAAGAAAAAATATATTTTTGTTTCGGGGTCAGTTTATTTATTTTGAATATTATCACAAAATAAATTTCAAGACATATATATATATATATATATCATTAATTTGCCATAAAATCATGTAACTAAACAAGTATTCTAAGAGCATAGTATGAATCACTTTGACAACTCTCGCAAGTTTCGCTCATATCACTCAATTTTATTTTTATTTATTTATTTTTATCAATGAGATTTTTAGTAGATATATCACTCTTATCATCTCAACAAAATTATATCAATTAATTTTTAGTAGATTTTTAAGGAATTATTTTTAGGCTCTGACTAAGGGGTAGAAATTTTGGGTTAGTGAGATTAAAAATTCTTCTCGTCCAGGGTTCCTTTTTGTGAGATTCGATACTGATCTTTTGCTTTTCCTTTCTATAGTAATTTCTTTTCATGGCTTTGAGAGATGAGATCTTCTTTGATTTCGGGTTGAGACCGTGTTCCTTTAGAAAGTTTCACAGTTATGAAGTTCGAACCCAAGACTGTACTTCTCTTCTCGTTTTCTCTACATAAGATCTAGATTATCATTGGAGAAGTTCACTTCGAGGTGCTTCACTTCTAGGAGTATACGAGAGTATCTAGGAGAAGTTCACAGTGAGATCAGTGTTTCTCTTTTATAATGATTGAGAAATGCGTAATGTGCATCACTTTAGCTCTCCCCCTCTTTTTCTTGATTGAGTAACCCCGAATCATTTGAATAATGTTGAAAGCTTAATCGGGTGTTGATAAAGAAAAAAATGTCTGAGAAGGCTCAAAGGGGATCTCTAGAGGAAAAAGTAAAGGATTTATAATTAGGCAAAGTGAGGAATTTCCTAATATGCCCTTATCTTTTTCATGACAAACGAAACACAAAAGAAAGATTGAAGCTACAAAGGACAAACCAAAAAATAGTCATTTGACGTGTGACACTCAAAAAAATATTGAGGTTCAAATTCTCACATGTATGATGTGGCTTTGTGTCTAGTGAATCAAACAAAGTTCTTTTGAATAAAAGAATGTCATATGAATTGTTAGGCAAAGAATTTAATCATATATATCAAAGAAATATTTTTGTGAGTAATTTCAAAAATAGAAAAAATTATCGTCATAGAATATCAAATTGAAGCATAGTAGAGCATGTAAAGCACATTTCAAGTAAAATTGAGATTCAACATGCATAACTTAGCAATAAGGAATTGAAATCGTTTTTCATCCAATGCCTTAGTGAATAAGTCGGCAAGTTGAAGCTCCGTTTTAACAAAATACATATCTATCGTGCCTTTTTCTACATGATCTTTTATAAAGTGATATCGTATGTCCATGTGTTTCGTGCGTGAACGATGAACAGGATTGCAAGTAAAGGCTATAGCACTTTGAGAATCACTATAAATGGGAATGTTATTGAAATCAAACCCGTAATCTCGTAGTTGTGTCCGCATCCATAGAATTTGCGAGCAACAGCTGGCAGCCGCAACGTATTCCGCATCGGCCGTCGATGTTGACACACAATTTTGTTTCTTTGAAGACCAGCAGACAAACTTTTTGCCTAGAAATTGTGCTCCGCCAGACGTGCTTTTTCTATCCATTTGACAACCTGCATAGTCAGCATCAATATAGCTAATAAGTCGAAAGTCAGTCTTTTTAAGATACCAAAGCCCTAAGTTTGGAGTTCCTTTGAGATATCGTAGAATTCTCTTGACGGCATTCATGTGGGCGCAAAGGCAAGTTGCAAACATAATGTCAGGTCGGCTGCATGTCAAAAAGAAGAGATCCGATAATGCTCCGATAGGTGGTGATGTTGACAGCCTTTCCAGAAGGATCAGCATCTAGTTTGCAATTAGTAGACATTTGAGTATTCATCGGTGTGCTCTTGCCTTGATTAAATCTCTTCAAAATATCTCGGATATATTTGGTCTGACTGATGAAGATTCCATCATCGAGTTGCTTGACTTGTAATCAAAGAAAGAATTGGAGTTATCTCGAATTTGGTCTTCATGAGATTACCAAATTTCTGACAGAGACGTTCATTCGTCGATCCGAAAATGATGTCGTCAACGTAAACTTGAACGATCATCAAGTCTTTGCCTTTCCTTTTGATGAAGAGGGTCGTATCGATTGTTCCTCTGATGAAGTTGGAGTTGACCAAAAAGTCGCTCAGAACATCATACCAAGCACGAGGGGCTTGTTTTAGTCCATAGAGAGCTTTGTCCAATCGATAGACATGATCAGGATGGTTCTCGTGCATGAACCCTTCGAGTTGAGCGACGTAGACTTCTTCTTTTAATACGCCGTTGAGAAAGGCAGTTTTGACGTCCATTTGATAGACTTTGAGGTCTTTGTGAGCCACGTATTCTAGAAACAAGCGAATATCTTCAATACGTGCAACCGGAGCATACGTCTCGTCGTAATCAATTCCTTCTTGTTGATTGTATCCCTTAGCAACGAGTCGTGCTTTATTCCTGATTACTTCACCGTTCTCATTTTTCTTGTTCTTGAAAACCCATTTTGTTCCAATTATTGTTTTGCCTTGTGGTCGAGGAACCAATGTCCAAACTTGTAGACGCTCGAACTGGTTGAGTTCATCTTGCATCGCAATTACCCAATCCGGGTCTTTAAGAGCTTCGTCTACCTTATTTGGTTAGTTTTGGCTTACGAAACATGTGAATAAACCGCTTTGTGTAGACGTCCTAGTACGTACACCACTTGAAGGATCATCGATAATCTGTTCAGTAGGGTGAGCTCGAGTCCATTTGCGTTCGTGAGGAATAGCTGAAGTAGATTCGTCATTGGATTGGAGATCGAGATATCCTTAATTAATGGGTTGATCATTCAGAGTTGGGAAATTCAATTCAGATGTTGAGTTGATAGGAATTTCCTCATTTGTATTTGTAGGAACTGCTGTACTAGATGAAGATTCTGAATAAGTAGATTCTCCAACATTTGTTGGATTTTTAAGAGGAGGAGTCTCATTATTAATTTCATCCATTGAGGGAGATGGGGCACTGCTTGGTGTTGAGTGAGACGAAGCAGGCATTTGAGACTTGTTCCGATAAAAGTATTCGAATAGAGAATCTAAATTTTCATGGCCAGCGGGAATTGCTTCATTTGACGTTGATGTAGAAGTTGCCGAAAGTTGTTGACCTTGTGCCAACACGCCAGTAAGCTCGAGTTCTGAACTGTTTTGTTCAGAAGCCAATTCCGTCATTTCTTGAAAGGTGACGTTGTAGCTTTCAAGAATTGTACGAGAAGACTTGAGGTAGACTCGATATGATTTTGACGTAGAAGAATATCCGACAAAAATGGCTTCAAAGGCTTTGGGATCGAACTTGCTTCGATGCTCCCGATCGTTGTCCACAAAACACTTGCAACCAAATACTTTGAAGAATGAGATATTCGGAATTCTTGTATTAATTAGCTCATATGGCGATTTCTGGAAGCGTTTGTGAATAATTGTCCTATTTTGAGTAAAACATGTTGTACTCACTGCTTCAGCCCATAGAAAGTGAGGAAGACCGGAGTAAATGAGCATAGTTCTTGCAGCTTCAACTAGAGTCTGGTTTTCTTTCTACGAAACCATTTTGTTGTGGCATTTTTGCGGCTGAGAATTGTTGAATAATTCCAAGTGATTGATAAAAGTTGCTGAGACGCTGATTCTTGAATTCAGTCCCGTTGTCCGTTCTGATTACTTGGATTTTCTTTTGCAGGAGATTCTCCGCTGTATTCACAAAGCTTATTATTAAGTTTCCAGTCTCATCCTTAGTTCGGAGATATCTTGTCTATGTGTAACGAGAATAATCGTCGACAATTACTAACACATATTTACAACCGTTGATGCTTTGTGTACGCATTGGTCCGCAAAGATCCATGTGAAGTAACTCTAAGGGTCGAGGTGTAGAAGCAACTTGCTTGACTTTGTGTGATGCTCGCTTCATTTTTCCCATTTGACAAGCCGAACAGTGATGCTCTTGGTTAGATGAAATTGTTGGCAGACCGTTGACCAACTTTTTAACACTGAGTTTATGAAGAGCTTTTAAATTTAGATGAGACAGACGTTGATGCCATAAGTTGTTCCTCTTGATTGTTGTCTGAGAGATGAGGCATACAGTTGTCGAAGGTCGAACTGTTGTCAGATTGATTGTGTATAGATTTGATCTTCGTGATCCTGTGAGAAGTTCTTGATTCTGACAATTCAAAACTTGAAATCCTTTGTCACATAATTGGCCTATGCTGAACAGATTGTGCTGGAGACCTTGGACGCAAGAGACATCTTTAATCGTCAAATTTGGCAGTAAAATGTCTCCAAATCCGAGTATGGGAGCTGAGTCATTGTTGCCAAATCGGACTTTGCCATTGTAGCGGTCTTGGTCGTTGCTCAACAGTTCTTGTTTTCCCGTCATGTGTGTGGAGCAAGCAGAATCTAAATACCACACATGATGGATCTGCATAGAAAGAAATTAGGGAGACTTAGGTACCCACTTTTGAATGGGTCCTTTCGGATTAGCAGATTTGATAAGTAAGGTTTGTTCATCTTTGGTTCCTAACTAATGAGAATGCTTAGGTACCCAAACCAACTTAGAATAGTTGGTTTAAGTAGTAGCTCTTTAGACAATTTATCCTTATTGGCTTGAGTTTGCCTAGGTGGTGACTTAGGAATCCATTGTGGTTGAAACTTACATGGGAGGTTAATTTCAGTACAAACAAATGTCTGATTTGTCTTATTGTTGGAGAAAATCTTTTCTTTGTCTAGTCTCCTAAGGTGTTTAGCTGAATGTACGTGTACTGGTTACGTTAGGTGAGAACAAGAATGTATGGAGCTATAAGTTGTCTTAATAGATGGTTCTTGTTTCTGAAGAGACTTAAGACTTGCATTTGTTTTAGAATGATGAATGTTTTTAGAAGTAGAGCAAATTTCAATGTTTGTGCTTTCACAAATAATAGAAATAGCTGTCTTCGTACGAGTGTCCATAGTTTTTGACATAGAAGAAATAGATAACAAATAATTTTTCTTCTAAAAATTTATTCTAGGCACTCTTTCCTTAGCATGCTTCACCTCTTTTACTACTCTACCCGTGGATGGAGTAGAAAAAAGAGTTAGTATCTTTTTCCTTTTTGAAGCATTTAAGGATTCGTTTTCTCTCTTTATAATTTCTAATGAAGATTTATCTTCTTTTGAAATATTTTGAAAAATAATAGGAGAGTTTTTCTTAGTTTTAATCTTGTCCTTTATTAAAGATTTTTCTTTCAAAATAAGATCAGGACAAGTTATTAAAATAGAGGAAGTTTTGAGATTGGAAATCTCCAATAAAAGTTCGTACTTGTCAGCTTTGAAATTATTTCTTTCTGTTTCCAAGGAAGCGTTTAAATCAGCTATTTTTCTAATAATACCTGGAATATAACAGAAATTATAATTTTGAGAATGATCAATATTTTCTTCCTTATTTTTAGAATAATCTTCTAGGGGATATAATGAAGTATAATCACTAGACACAAGTTGAGATCTCATGTCTTGTAACTATTATTCAAGTCGGTGTAGTCAAAAGGAATGTTAGTGTACTTAACCTGTAACGATTCTAACATGTTTAATAATGTGGAATTAGACATGTGTACCTCTTGTGATGAAGATGATGCTTTTTCGTCGTCGTCGTCAGGCCTCCTTGATGGGTCATCATTAGAAGCGTCGTCGAGGTATGCCATAAGTGCAAGATTTTCATCTTCAGAATCTGTGGTGTCTTCCAGCCAATGCTCTTGTTCTGCCATCAGTGCTACTCCAGCCAATGCTCTGTAGTTGGCATCCTTTTTCTTGGGTAGTTTGCATTCTCTGGAGAAGTGTCCTGCCTTTCCACAATTATAGCATTTTTGTGGTTCTTTGACAATTTTAGATTCTGAGGACTCGGCCGGTCTTTCCCTTTGCTTGGAGCTAGATCTCCGAAGTCTATTGGCCGAAGACGAGGATTTCTTTTTGTAAAAGTTTTTACTCATCATTTTAGAAATGAGAGTTTACTGTTTCTTGAACTCCTTAATATCAGGTTCAGAGTCCAAGTCAGATTCTTCTTCACCTTCTGAAGAACTTGGCAGCTTGATACTTTTATCCTTTCGAGATCGACTTTGCTTTCTTTCGGAGATAAGTGCTATAGAGTCGTCGATCTGCTTGCCCTTTAGTTCTTTTTGGATCTCGCTTATATCATCTTCGTGTTGAGCGAGATTATCAAAGACGACCATTTCGTCTAAATCCTTGTTTTGACGAATTTGCATAGATATTTTCTTCCACTTCGGTTGAAGAGAAGAAAGAAATTTGATGTTGACCTCCATGTTGGTCTTGAATATATCTATCTTCCTCATTTCATTGAGAAGAGTTAGATATCTTTGATAGAGTTCATAAACTGATTCCTCCGTCTTGGCTTTGAAAGAGTCATAAGCCGTTAGGATATTTGCTTTCTTTGCTTTGACTCCAACTTCAGTTCGTTGCATCATCTTGTAGAGCTCGTCCAACGTGGCTTTTGCGCTCGATAGAGTATCTATTTGCATATAGATGTCATTCGATATTCCTTGCATTAGTAAAGTCTTGGCTCCCAAGTCTGCTTTGGCTCTTAAACGCTCCCCCTCAGTATATTCACCAGGAACTTTAAGTCTTCTGATTGCATGAATATTTGGATTGTTTGTGGCATCTCCTTCTTGGATGAGCCAGAATTGAGCTAGACCTTCTTGAAGTGACGCGATCAAATTTGAGGCTTGATCTTTCGTTTCCAAGAAGTTCAAGAACCGACTTCTCCATACCGTGTATTCGCGTCTTCGGAGAATTGGAGGGCGGACGTCATTTCCAAGTGAGTAAGTGACAAACTTAGTTAGAAATATTTGATTCGTACTTAAACAATTTCCTTTTTGAACCTATGATCCGTTCGTGAAAGAGAAATTGTTATGTTTTTGAAAATATTTGGTAATTAAAAATTGATACTTCAAGATTCATTAAAGAAATTTGAATTATTGATCGAAAATATTGAGTATCAAAATTCATAGTTCGGGGACAAATATTTTTCGTAAGTTTTGAAGTTCACAATTTTTTATTTCTTTTAAATGATGTGGTCGAAATTGTTTTTCGAGCAGTAAAGTTTTTCGATTTAAAAATATTAAGCTTGTTAATCGAAACAGTTTTTAGAACGTTTAAGAATTTAGTTATATGTTTATCGAAAAATATTTTTAAAAAAAAATGTTGAAAAGATGATCTTATCGAAAAATATTTTGTCGAAAAACTATGTTGATGACAAAACTCTTATCGAATAACTTGTGATCGAAAATTACTAGTGATCGAAAAACTTTGTTTCAGTTTGACTCAAATTGTTGACTGTAAAATTTTCGATGGAATACTTTTCGATCGAAAATATGTTTTGCCTGATTTTGGATCGAAAACTTTATTCGCTCGAAAAACGTATTTATATATGAATCGAAAAACTAATTATTGAAATAATGTTTTTCGAGTCTTAATTTTGAGTAAAACGCTCGAAAATAGTGTTTGTCGTCGAAATATTTCTCGGCTGCAAGCTTGGTCGAAAAATATTTTTCCATACAAGTTTTTCGATCGAAGAACAGTTAAGTTCAATGTAACGGTGGAAATTCCAGATTCAAACGAGATGTTCAATTTAGACGCTGAAATTCTGGATAATCACTCGTTTAACAGTTCTAAATATGAACAAACACAGAATCAACCACGTTTAATAGCAAAATATATCGAGATTTAAGAAAATCAGATTGGACTCAAAACTTGATCGCAAACGCAAAAATCAATCTAGATAAAAAATCTGAATTATTATTACGTTCTAAGCGATTGAAATCAGTACGTAAATCAATCCTAACATATAATCTATCACTTAATCAGTAAAATCAATAACAACATTCGCACATTAGGGATATTGATCAAAATATAAGTCATGTGAGTTTTTCGATCGAAATATCTGGAAAATTATTTTGATCTGAAAACTGCGAATTCTGTCCAAAATCAATCACGATTTGCTCTAATACCAATTGTTAGGTCCTGATTCATCAATCAACAAACAATCAAAGCACGAATTCTCGGTATTCGAGTAGGAAATCTTATGATATACGATCGGTCGAATATTCGCTTTGAAGATCTTGAGAGGTTGTTAGATGTATCCGAGTTTCTCGAGCTAGATCTCTCGTTTAAAATTTGAATTCGAAACTTATTATTTTCTGAATAATGAAAAAACTCTCTTGAACTGTGATAGTGTACATCATATTTATACCTATAGTTAAGGTATAATTACTCTTAAGTCCTACACTATCAAAACTTCTAATTATGCCCCTAATTACAAGGATAATGAAATAATGAAGCACAATTCTAATATTCTCTTCAGTCCTCCTCTCCCGATTCCTAGAACTACCTACATGCACAACCGCCAGGCAGCGATTGTTCAAGCGCCTCGTCGACTGCCCAAAAGATCTACCACCCCCGACCTTCCGCGAAGAATTCTCACGCTCCAAACGAAGACATGACGATCCTGAAGATCGGGATCATCTAAGGGGGAGAAACGGCAGAAGATAACGAGGGGCCAAGGACAAGGAAAGGGGAAGACACCATCACGAAGAGCGTGATCTTCCTCCACACAACCAACACCCACATCATCATCCAAACAACCACCACCAACACAAACTGCAACCACCCAACCACGAACACTACCTCAAACCACCACACATCAAGCTTCCAGAACAGCCCAAATGACCACTACCTTCCAACTTCCCTCCAACCCTTAAGTGTACATTGACAAATACGTCTTGGAGGAGAAGCCGATTCACCGAATGGAGACGGAATAAGAAACTCGCCTACGCCTCGACCACATCAGATATTTCCTACAAAGGCTGACGGCGGATTCCTTCTCGTTTGAACCTGAAGAGGAGACGGGCAAAGACCAACAAAGAGAGTGCCTGAGCTCCCAGAACTACTCAAAAATGGAGTCAAGGAAACACCAAACCTATCCAAAGGAACAGTGTTAGTTGAGACTCACTGGGAGAACAAGATGATCACCGCCCCCTTTCTTGAAGATTATTGTCCCAACATCTGGAGGCGCCCGAAAAGATAAAGCCTACCGATGAGCTGACCCTCTGAGGCCTCACACACCTGGAAAACACAAGGCGAGGGAGCAACCATCTCTTCACGCTCTCACAGCTACAACAAGAAGGGGACTATCGTTGACACTGCTGAAAGCAAGAGAAAAAGATAAGGCTCCCATTGCTAAACTCATAGAAGTGGAACTCTCCAACCTTCCTCTGGACGAAGCAACCAACCTATTTGGGATGTATAGAAAATTCGTCCTGAGGAACCACAAATATCGGGAGGGATTCAACACTTTGAAGCGCTACATGCTGAAGCAAATCAACTACCATACCGCCGAAGACTTTCAGATTGCTTTGGAAAGCAATATGGAGAAAGTAAACATGACGCTGCCTCAGACTTGTGGACAAGAGATGCAACATTACCCAGAGAACCACCTATTTACACACAAGAGCTGTGAGTCACCTACTACCAACCAAAGGAGAAGAGGACGTGATGGTGATCTCCCAAATCTCTAAGTTCTCTGACGGGACGCTGAAGATCATAGGGAAAAATCTTCAAAAAGCGGCTTGCCTTTTTGGGATCCGAGAAATACTCCAAGGATCTTCGACTGGAAGAAGGATCTATATTCAGAATGATTATAGAAAAGATCAATGATATACTGGAGCTGAGAAATAGCATCTGAAAATACGAGCTGTGTTAAGTCCTCGATTATGAACTACAGTAAATCCTAGGCATGAATTCCAGATATTCGAATGGAAATATGAGATTTGATACCTCGGTCGAATACCTCCAATGAATAACACGAGAGAAAAGCTTTTAGTGTGAAAAAGTGTTTGTGTCTCTCTCTCTAGAAAATAAATTGCAAGCCTATTGTTTTTTTCTATTTACTTTCTCTCATCAATTCAATAGTGTACATTGGTATTTATACCTACATACTTCATAATACAATTAAGTCATAAACTATTTATATACAAATGATGCCCCTATTTACAAGGATAACTAATAAAAGAGCACAATTAAAATGTCTTCTTCAACCTCCCCTCTCGTGCTCCTTTCCTCTTCAGCTCTGTTTATCCTTGTCGGGCGTAGAATGACTTCCACAATCCCAATGCTGTCTCATAATGACGTACAACATCTCTCAGCTCTATTCTTTCCTCAATAGCTCTGAGAAGCTCATTCAGGAGCGGGACTTCTTCTTCTCCAAGGTCCTCGAAGATGACAGTCTCATCGATCTCTCCCAATCTCCTTTCAATATTCTTCTTTATTAGCTTCAACGTCACATCACAGAACTTGTGCACTTCAGACATCATCATCACTCTCGTCTTTCCAATGACTGGGTTGCGATAAATGATGGTGAGGCCTGGCTTCTTGAAGATGTAGTTCTCTGGGAAGTCGTTGAGCGAAAAACCTTCTTGATGTGCCCTGCAGGTGTCTGAAACTTTTCTTGTACCTCTAGATTAGACGGTAGACCCCATCCGGTGGAAGGTAGGGTAGATAGCTCTCGTATATATCTTCTCGAGTGCGAGTGTGATCTCCCCGCTCGAACGTGTACATCAGAGTTGGATAAGTACCTATTAAGTATGAGACTCCCACGAGTTGGAAGATTGGTGGCTTATCCCTAAAGTCTCTTCTGAGTCGATCTCTTGGGATTCCTCTTCGATCTGGACCGAGATGGTTGAGCGTGAATATGACATCTTCTTCCGCTCTTCCCAATGAGAAATCCCCCCAAGCTTCTGCTCGTTCAGCTTCTTGATCTGTTTGATGCTCGCCAGATCTGCTTCCGGACATGTCCAAGGAAGGGCACTTCGATCAGAACATTCTCCCATTGTTTCCGACTCGGACGGTCCCCTTTGATAAATGTGAAGGGGTGTCCGCTCGATGTCTTAGCAGTTCTAGTAGATCTGGGAGTCCGACATTGTAGTTCTCACCTTCTTGAAGCTCTTCGTCTTCGAGCAGAACTAGATCAACTGAAGCCTGTTGCAGAAAATATCTGACATTGGACAGACGAGCTTGAGCAGCTTCCTCTGGTTCCGAGCGCATCAACCATTTTTCGCTTTAGATGTAGTTATCTACAATGGCGTGAGGATCATAGTTGACTGTTGCGGCTTTTGGTTGATCTTGGAGCGTAGAGTCTGAGGTTGGGATTGGGTTTGGACTTTTGGGAGCCGTAGGTTAAGTGATGTGTGGGTGCGGGGCGTGGTGGTCGTTTGTGAGCTGGTAATAGGTTTTTGTGTGGATGATGTTGGTGAGTTTGTTGACGATCCTCCAGCTTCACGAGTTGATGGAGTCTTGTCGGGAAGTCTCGATGGCTAGTCGTACTTTCTCCATCAAACGATCTTCGAAAGATAAAGACGTGAGTGCAATAGAGAGAGCTTCTTGTAAGCGTTCCTCCGCCGCGAATGGTGACACCTCCGGAGTGGAGTAAGGTAGGCGTTCCACTGTCACAACATCAGAGTAGATTTCTGACGTGCCGCCTATAATAGGACTAATGAGACCGGGACGACTTAAGTAGCCCGTTGTCAACCCTTAGTGCACCACTTTGGTGGGTTGGCCCGACATCAGATGATGTCGGTGAAGCAACGGGACATCCATCCAATCTTGGAGATGAAACCATAGGAATCATCTCTATGGATGTAGTGACAGGCTCAATGTGAACCTGTGTAGACGTCAATACGGGCTGTGGCTCAGATTCGATCGTTGAAGTAGGCACAACGCTTGCTGAAACATCTCGAGGAGGCAAGGTAGGAGTTGTCGTAGTAGGCGGGGATGCAGACTAGACTTGTGATCTTCGTCGTCTGGAGTCCCTTCGAATGAGTCTGCATTCCTCGTCTGATTCTGTTTTGAAGGCGAGGCAGCCATGGGAGGTGTTGGCACACATGCTTCAACCTCGGACTCCTGGGCCGCTACTTCACGCTCCCGAGCCTCAGCTTTGGGCTCCTGTGCCTGCACGATGGGTTCTTAACTTAAAGGCATCGGGGCAGGGTTGCTGGGGATGGACCGAACCATAGCCTCGGTGATGTAGTGGTTTTGGCAGTAGACGTGACATGCTTCGTCTGTAGGGTCTGCCGGACTAAGGAGTTACAAGGGAATGAACATCGGTTGTAGCTCCAGGTCCGATGCCTTTGGGTTGTGAAAGAAACGCAGCCTCGGTGGTTTGTATCCTCCAACTAGTGGGAGACGGGGAATGTCAGGATGAACCTCCATTAGATGCTCAATCATAATGGAAACCATCGGATGTAAGGGAGGAATTTGGCCTTTGTCTTAGTCTCCCATTGATGCATCTGGTCGGCCAAGTCATTCCAGATGAGCTGGGCCACGTCGTATTTTATGGAGAAGACGACCCCATGCAAGATCTTGATGATGTTCCGTTCGCCTTGTCTAACCCCAAATGCTTTGGAGAGAGATATTTTTTTATGATCCCGAACAAAATAATCTAATCATATTAGCAATGATTTCCGCATCAGAAGGTAAAGAATCGTAGGCTTCATGATGTGGGAGATCAATGACCATTCCAAGTAGATTATTGTTGACAATGACATTTTTGTGGTTGAATTTTGTGGTGTAAACTGTGTCGTCGCCCACGATATGGCTTCTCATACATTCCCAAAATTGTTAGAGATACGCCATTTGAACGGAGGCTACCAGTGTGAGAGATGACCAAAGCGAGTGCCCTTTTAGTATTGATATTATGATGTCTCCAGGGCATCTGAAGGTCGTCAAGTCCAGTTGATAGTTGTTGTCGTGGACTTGTAGCCATAGCTCAGATATGTGAGTATTTTTGATGTATCATCTCTTAAAAATGAATAAAGATCATTAGTTCATAAAGGCCAATTCAAAAATAAGCAATGATGATTTATGTAAAGTATATCAAATTGTGGTGCGGACAAACAGTTTTAACTTGGAAAATGTTTTTCATTTGGTCATAGTATGGTACGTGAAAAGACTTTAAAAACATTTTCGATGTGTTGAAAGTGATTACTGTTTGCGGCACGTTATTATTCGAGCAAGATTTTATTCGAATAAGACTTCAGTCAGAAATATATTTGCACCTTATTTTTCGATCGAATAAGAAGTCTTCGAAGATAACAATTGTCGACGCTAGGTTTGGCTATCGAGTAAAATTCTATAGAAATATAAAGTATTCGGCGCTAAGTTTTGTGATCGAATAAAATTCTATCGAAAACTAAAGTTTTCGGCCCTATGATTTGCGATCGAATAAAATTCTATTAAATAATAAAGTTTTCGACGCTATGTTTTGCGATCGAATAAAATTCTATCGAAAAATAAAGTCTTCGACGCTAAGTTTTGCGATGGAATAAAACATTATCGAAAACTAATGTTTTCGACGCTAAGTTTTGCGATCGAATAAAATTCTATCGAAAAATAATGTTTTCGACGCGAAGTTTTGTGATAAATAAAATTCTATCGCAAAATAAAGTTTTCAACGCTAAGTTTTGCGATCGAATAAAATTCTATCGAAAACTAAAGTTTTCGACGCTAAGTTTTGCAATCGAATAAAATTCTATCGAAAATTAAAGTTTTCGATGCTAATTAGGTTTGAAAACCACTGTTTGCGATAAACAGCTTTTCGACCCTAAAAAAAGTTTCACAAATTTAAAGAATCGAATTTTAAATTGCAAATGATGATTTTTCGAGAAACAGGACTTAATCTTGACTGAAAATGTTCAAAAACCAGTTCCGAACCCAAGTATTACGTAGTTTACCAACATGTTTAAGGCTAAATCGCAGCAAGACAAAATAGATTTTTAAAATATGATCTGTCGAGAAACAGCGAGTCGAAAAACGCTCGAAAACCTTGAAATATCGATGCAATACGTGATGTAATGAACTAAGACACTAACATTATATAGATTCTACCTTTAAAACCGGCGATTTTACAAAGAAATAACGATTTTTTTTAAGATTTTGATCATTATCACGCAAAAATTTCACATGTCACATAGAATAATAATGTGCCATCAAATAATGTCACTAAACTAATATCATAAGATCATAGTATGAATCATTTTGACAACTCTCGCATGGTTTGCTCATAGCGCTCAATTTATTTTTATCATGGGGATTATTAGTATATATATCACTCATATCAACACAACAAAATGTTTATCAATTAACATGTAATCGTGGCGCATTTAATCAACTCAGCAAGCGAAAGTTCATCAATTTGAATGAAAGGGACTTTGTAGGGATTATTATTTTAGGCTCTGACTTAGAAGGGTAGGATAATAATTTGGAATTAGTGAGTTTAAGATCCTTCCATTCCATGTGCCCTTTTAACATTCATTGATGCTCTTTTTTCTTTTCTTTTCTTCTGCACTTGCTCAAGCGGAATCTTCTCTTCTTTACGAGGCTTGAGAGATTAGATATTCTTATGTATTTCCCGGGCCGATACCGTGCTCCTCTTGAAGGATTTTAAGAGTATCTTTGGAGAAGTTCACAGTTATGGAATTTGAACCCAGGGTCGTGCTCCTCTTCCCGTTCTCTCGATATAAGACCAAGATTACCGTTGGAGAAGTTTACTTCGAGGTGCTCCTCTTCTAGCCGTTCTGACGAGTATATG
This sequence comes from Linderniella brevidens, assembly GCA_004919715.1. NCBI lineage: Eukaryota > Viridiplantae > Streptophyta > Magnoliopsida > Lamiales > Linderniaceae > Linderniella > Linderniella brevidens. The sequence goes on along the minus strand of SWDC01000151.1, from coordinate 11,264,189 downwards.
AGATTATCGAAGGAGAAGTTCACATGAAGATCCATGCTCATCTTTTACAATAATCGAGAGATTATTTGTGCGTTGAGCATTCCTCGTGTGCGTCTTCCACCTTCTTTTCTCCCCCTCCTTTTCTTATTTGAGCAGCACCCGAAACTTATGGAATAAGGTTGACAGCTTGATCGGGTTTCAAGTGAAAAAAGATATTGGAGAAGGCTCAAAGTGGATTACTAGAGGAAATAGTAAAGGATTATATATTATAATTTGGCCAAGTGAGGAATATCGTAATTGCCCTTATCATATTCATGACGAACTAACCCAAAGCAAGAATAAGGCCACGAAGTACAAATCAAGAGACAAACATTTGAAGTGTGACACACTCAAGGATAAATCATTTGAAAGAATATTAAGGCTCCAATTCTCATATATATGATGTGACTTTTGTGTCTAGTGAAACATACTAAGCTCTTTAGACAAAAGAATGTGACTTGAATTTTAAGCAAATAACCAAGCATATATCACAGAAATATTCTTGTGAGTAAATGAACAAAGTCATCGACATTCCCTGTTATGCGTTTTTAATATTATTATTATTATTTTTATTATTATTATATATATTTTTAATTAGAACTAAACAAAATAAAATCACGAAAGATATAACAAAGAGTATCAAGAAGCACATAGAATACCACACGGAAACATAATAGAGCATGTTAAGCACATTTCAAGCAAGATTGAGATTCAACATGTCTAACTTAGCGATAAGGAATTGGAATGTTTTTTCATCCAATGCCTTAGTGAATAAGTCGGCAAGTTGAAACTCCGTGTTAACAAAATACATATTTATAGTGCCTTTTTCTACATGATCTTTTATAAAATGATAGGATTGCGAGTGATGAACAATAAGGCAATATCTATGTGTTTCGTGCGTGAGTGATGAACATGATTGCAAGTAATGAAAAAAGCACTTTGAGAATCACTATAAATCGGAATGTTATTGAATTCAAACCCATAGTCGTGCAGTTGCGTCTCCATCAACAACACTTGTCAGCAGCATCTGGCAGTCGCGACGTACTCCGCCTCAGTCATCGAAGTTAATATGCAATTTTGCTTCTTTGAGGACCAGCATCCAACATATCGCCCAAGAATTATGCTCCGCCTAACGTGCTTTTCCTATCCATTCGACAACCTACATAGTTAGCGTCAGTATAGCCAATTAGCTTGAAATATGTGCCTTTTGGATACCATAACCCTAAGGTGGGAGTCCCTTTGAGATAGAGTAGGATTCACTTGACCGCGTGCATGTGAGACTCCTTTGGGTCTGCTTGAAATCGAGCACAGAGGCAAGTGGCAAACACCCAATCCATGTCTTTAAGGGCTTCAGCTACCTTGATTGGTTCTTTTTTGCGTAAAAAACACGTGAAAAGTCCGCTTTCAGAAGATGTCCTAGTGCGTACTCCGCTCGAAGGATCACCAATTATTTGATCGATAGGATGAGCTCGTGTCCACTTGCGCTCATGAGACAGGGCCCATGCAGAACCATTGTGGATAAGTAGTTCGAGACATAGTGAATTGAGAGGCTGAGTATACGTAGGAGAGAAATCCATTTCTAAAGTTGACATTGATGGAATTTCCTCATCTGCATTCGTATGAGCTGCAACACTGGTTGGTGATTAAGAATCCTGAGAGTCTAGAACATCGGTTGGACCTTGGTGGTCGAGAATCTCATTTGGAAGTTCCTCCTTAGAATGGGAAGGTGCGCTGCTTGGCAGAGATTGTGATGCAACAGACGACTGATACTTGTTCTGATAAAAATGTTAAGAGAGAGTTCAAGCCGTCCAAATCAGCGTGAATAGCTTCTCCTGAAGTTGAAGCATACGTTGTCGAAATTTGTTGACTTTGTGCCAACACTTCTATAAGCACGGGTTCTGAACTGTCGTGTTCAGAAACCAAGTCTGTCACTTCGTGAAAAGTGACGTTGTAACTTTACATTGTTATGTGAGAAGATTTGATATAAACGCGGTATGCTTTAGAGGTTGAAGATTATCAAATAAAGACGGCTTCAAATGCTTTAGGATCGAGCTTGCTTTGATGCTCTCGATCGTTCGCCACTAAGCACTTGCACTCGGAGACCTTGAAGAAATAGATATGCATACGAAGTCCTCTCAAAACGCTTGTGAATAATCGTCCGATTTTGCGTAAAGCAAGCTATACTCACTACTTCAGCCCATATAAAATGAGGGAGTCCGAAATGTATAAGCAGAGTTCGTGCAGCTTCAACCAGAGTCCGGTTTTTTCGTTCCACGACACCATTTTGTTGAGGCGTCTTAGTGGCTGAAAATTCTTGACGATGCCAAGAGACTGATAGAAAGTACTGAGGCATTGATTCTTGAACTCTGTCCTGTTGTCAGTCCTGATTACTAGGTTTTTTGTTGCAGGAGATTTTGACTTGTATTCACCAAAATTTATTATCAAGTCTCCAGTCTCATCTTTAGTTCGTTGAAACCTTGTCCAAGTGTAGCGAGGTAGTCTTCGATAATAAATAGCACATAATTGCGACCTTTGATATTCTGTGTTCGCATCAGTCCACAGAGGTCCATGTGAAGTAATTCCAAAGGTCGAGATGTGGAGGCTACTTGCTTGAGTTTATACGACACTCGCTTGATTTTTCCCATTTGACAAGTCGAACAATGATGCTCTTGTGGAAGTGAGATGGTTGGCAGACCATTGACCAAATTATTAGCAGAAAGCTTGTGAAGAGCCTTAAGATTAATATGAGACATACGTTGATGTCACAAGTTGTTCCTCTGAATTGTCGTTTGAGAGATGAGGCAAACAACAGTCGAAGGTCGTACTGTTGTCAGATTTATTATTTAGAGATTATATCTTCGAGCTCATGTAAGAAGTTGTTGATTCTGACTGTTTAGGATTCTGCACTGATCAGCTAGAAATAGCACTTGAAAGCCTTTATCGCAAATTGTCCTATGCTAAACAGGTTGAGTTTGAGACCTTTGACGTATGAGACATCTTTTATTGTTAGATTCTCCAGAATGATATCTCCAAGGCCTAGAATTGGAGCTGAATCGTTGTTGTTGTATCTGACTTTACCGTTGTAGCGGTCTTGATAGTTAGTTGCTCAACAGTTCTTGATTTTCCGTCATGTGTGTAGAGCAACCCGAATCTAGATACCACACATGATGGATCTGCATAGAGAAGTTTAGAGAGATTTAGGTACCCACTTATAAATGGGTCCTCTCGGATTAGTTGATTTAGCGGTCAAAGTTCGTTCACTTGTGGTTCTAAACCATTGTTAGGAGTAGTTTTAGGTACCTAAACCAACTTAGAGGTAGTTGGTTTAGATGTTACCTATTTATGCAACTGAGCTATTTTGGCTTGTGTTGGCATAGATAGTGTTTTAGGAACCCATTGCGGGTGAACCTTACATTGTAAACTAATTCAGCTCAGGCAAATGCCATGCTAGTCTTAGTCGAGGAAAATATCTTCTCTCTAACAAGTCTCCTAAGGTGTTTGGGTGAGTCAACTAGGACTGAATATTATTAGGTGAGAGCAAGACTGAATCGAGCTATAAGCTTGTTGAATAGCTAGATCTTGTCTCATATGAGGCTTAAGACTAGCATTTGTCTTAAAATGATTGTTTTTATTTTTGGAAGGGGAGCCGTTTTCAAAATTTGTGTTTTTAAAATTAATCGATTTTAAAGCATAGGTTGAAAAGACAACATGAAAGGTAGAAACGGCTCTCTTTTTACGATGAGTGTCTTTATTTTTAGGTATATAAGAAAATTTTGAAAACAAGTCATTTCCTTCAATATTTTTCTTCTTTAATTCTAAGCTAGACACTCACTCCTTAGCATGCTTCGTCTCTTTTATTACTCTACATATGGATGTAGTAGAAAAAGAATTAGTAATTGACCTTTTTGTTTTCGAAACATTTAAAGACGCTTTTTCTTCCTTGACCTTTTTTATAGACGTTTTTTTGCTTTTGAAACATTTTGAAATATTTTGTAAAACAAAGGGAGAATTATTCTTAAATTTGGGTTTGTCATCGATTAATAATTTTTCTTTTAAAATTAAATCAGGACAAGGTTTTGAAACGTTTAAAATTGAGGAATTTTTTAGATTGGCAGTTTCCAATAAAAACACATTCTTTTATGCTTCAAAATTCGTTCTTTCTGATTCTAAGGAGGAGTTTAAATCAGTTATTTTCTTACCAATGGCAGGAATATAACAGAAGGTAGAATTTTTAGAATGATCAGTATTTTCTTCCTTGACTTTAGGGATATCTTCTAAAGGATATAATGAAATAGTCACTAGAGAGGTGTATCTCCCACGTTTGGTAACTATTATTCAAATATGTGTAATCAAAGGGGATTTTAGTCCTAGTTTTGGCTTTTCTTTTGGATTCTTCCAAGGTATTTATTTCTGAAGCGTTATAAAAGCCATTAAAGTAGTTGGTCATAAACTCACGTACTTGATATCATATAATTGTTTTACGTTAACCTTTTTCAAGTTACAAGGATTATTGACTAAGCCTTCAACAGGATTATAAAATTCTATATCATGTGGCTAATTTAGAAAAATCGTTTGAGCTGTGTGTCTTCTTTTTGTCAGAAGATCATCTAAAGTCTTAATCTTAGAGTAAAGCTTATTACGCACATCAGAGATTTAGAAGTTTCTAAATCTCTCTGACTATCGCTAAGAGTTTTAGTAAGGTCGTTGATCTTAGTTCCAGACGTAGCTATCCTAGATTCAACACTAGATATAGCTTCCTTAGAATTAGATAACAGAATTTCTAAGTGAGCTTTCTTATCTAATTGTATTTGGAAGTTCTTTTCGCTAAGTGCTAGTCGCTCTTCTAACTCTTTTCGATCTGTTTTCCCTTCTACTTATTATGAATCTCGTTGACATCTTCCTCGTGGTGAGCGAGATTTTCGAACACGACGTGGATATCCATCTCACCCAAGTCCTTGTTCTGACGAATTTGCATGGATATTTTCTTCCACTCCGGATGAAGAGATTATGAAATCTGATGTTTACCTCCATATTTGTCTTGAAGATTTCTATTTTTCTCATCTTGTTCAGTAGAGTCAGGTAGCGCTGATAGAGGTCGTATATATTTTTCTCCGTCTTAGCTTTGAAAGAGTCGTAGGCTGTGAGTATGTTTGCTTTCTTCGCCTTTACTCTAACTTTGGTCCTTTGCATCATTTTGTGGACCTCATCCCACATTGCCTTAGAACTTGACATACTATCTATTTTCATATAGATGTCATTTGGGATGCCTTGCATCAGGAAAGTTTTAGCTCCTAGGTCAGCCTTAGCTCTTAATCTCTCCCCTTCGAGTATTCACTAGGAATTTTAAGTCTCTAGTTGTTGGAATGGGGGGGGGGGGTAATTTGTGGCATCACCTTCTTGGATAAGACAGAATTGAGCGGGTCCTTCTTGGAGAGAAGCTAGTAGATTCACATCTTGATCTTTAGTCTCCAAGAAATTCATAAAGCGGCTTTTCCATACGGTATATTCGCCTCTTCTGAGAATTGGGGGACGGACATTGTTTCAAAGAGGTTAAGCATCCATAGTCGTAGTTGTTTGGTAGGATCTCGTGAAGGTTTAGATTTTCGTTGGTAAGAGTGCTTCACAAGTGACAAATTTGTTAGTAATGTTTGGTTCGTACTTTAAGCAATTTCCTTTAAGGTCTATCTCTAATGTTTGATCCTAAAAATTTTGTTTCAGTGAAAAAAAATATTTAGAACAAGAATTGATTCTTCAAAATTTTTGCTAAGAGTTTTGAATTTATGATTATAATCGAAAAGTTTGAGTATCGAAAATGATTATGCGAAGGGAAATATTTTTTTCGAAATGTTTTGAAAATGACGATTTTGATTCTTGATTTGTAAAATTTTCAAATCAGTGTGGAAAATGTTTGTGTTTGAACGTTCAGTAAGTATAAAAGTTTTTTCGAGCAGTAAGTTTTTCGATTTGAAAAGTTTCAATCCTTAAAATTACTAAATAGAAATCAACTTTTGTATGGTATTAATCGAAAAAGTATTGCGATCAAAATTGATATTTGAAAGTGATGATAAAAAACTCTTATTTGAAAATGATTGAAAAAGACTTAGAAATTGTGCTTATTAGTTATCCTTGTAATTAGCGTGCGTAGCATATATTTTAGATAGTGTAGGACTATGTACTGAATATACCATGTATATAGGTATAAATACAATGTACACTATTGAAATCAATACACAAGAATTCAGAAAATTCACAAGGCTACGAATTCACATTCAGAAAACACAAACGAAAACTTTCTCACTCCAAGCTTTTCGCTCTCATGATCTTCAACGGAGATATTGGACCGAAGGTAACAAATCGATAATCTATATTCGAATCTCTAGAATTCATGCCTAGATCCCTCGTTAGTTGATTAATTAGGACCTAAAAATTGGTATCAGAGCAGATCGTGATTGTTTTAGATTGATTTTGCTATTTTTAGATCAAATTTATTTTCGAAATTTTCGATCGAAAACGCGCGCGGAATGCAAATTTGATCTAAGTGCTGAATTTTGCGAGGTTTGTTGATGACTGTGATGCAAAAGTGATAGATTATATGTAAGGAATGAATCGCGACTAATTTCAATCGCTTAGAACATCGGATTATTCTGATTTTCGATTTCGATCGATTTTACTGTTTGCGATTGAGTTTTGAATATGATTTGATTTTCATCGAAATTGATTATTTTGCTGTAAAACGTGTTTCATCTTTTGTTTGTTCATGTTCAGTACTCATATTCCGGTGATTACCCAAAATCTCATCGTCTAATTTAAGTTTTTAAGTTGAATATGAGATTTACTGTTCCATTAACTCGTGTTGTGTTCTTCGATCATTTTTCGATCGAAAAACATGGCTCGAATAGTTCATTGGCGCAAAAGTTTTTCGATATTTACACTGTTTTTGCAAGGTTCACTCACATGTAGACTCGAAAAACTTTATTTTCGATAAATAATTTTTCGATTCTCACATAAAAATCTTTTTTGAGTGTAACTAAACGTAAATATTTTCTCGACGAATATTGTTTTTGCTATATACGCATTTACGTTTGACACGAAAAACTTGGTTATCGAATTCAAGTTTTTCGATCTCAAGTTTTTCGATCATCTAAATTCTCGAGTAAAAAATTAGCGAAAACATATTCCGATCGAATATTTCACACTCGAATAAGTTTTAGTCAATAAATTGAGTCAAACTTATCGAAAACTTTTAAAGATACTGTTAGCTCCTGATTCACCAATCAACAAGCAATCTAAGCACGAATTCTCGGTATTCGAGTAAGAAATCTTACGGATTACGTTGGGTCGAATATCCGCGTTGAAGATCTTGAGAGAGGTTGTTAGCTTTCCGAGTTTCCCGAACGTATTCTCTCGTTTAAAATATGAAATCGATGCTTGTTATTTTTCTGAATAATAAAACTTGTTTTAATTTTGATAGTGTACATCATATTTATACCTATATCCAAGGTATAATTGCTATTAGGTCCTACACTATCAAAACTTCTAATTACGCCCCTAATTACATGGATAATAAAATTATAAAGCACAATTCTAATGTTCTCTTCAATCTCCCCCTTTGTGCTTGTCTTTGTTTCAGCTCCATTTGTCCTTGTCGGACGTAAAAAGACTTCCGCAATCCCAATGCTGTCTCGTAACGTCAAACAACATTTCTCAGCTCCAATCACTCATTTATAGCATCTAGAAGCTCGTTCAAGAGTGGGGCCTCTTCTTCACAAAGATCATCGAAGATTGTCTCTTTGGGGATCTATCCCAATCTCTTCTAAATGTACTTCCTCACTAACTTTAGCGTCCCGTTGCAGAACTTATGGACTTCTGACTTCATCATAGCCATTGTCTTCCCAATGTCTGGATTTAGATAGGTTATGGCGAGGCCAGGTTTCTTGAAGATGTAGTTCTCGGGAAAGTTGTTGAGTGGGAAGCCCTTCATGAGTGGAGATTCCATGTTGACCTTCTTCATGTTGTTCTCTATTGCAATATGAAGGTCGTGTGCGGTGTGATACTTGATCTGCCGCACCATGAATCTTTTCAGTCCCTCGAGTCCTTCAGTCTTGATATATCCGGAATGCGTCTTGTACGTTTTCTTGTACATATGGTACAATTGGTAGACCTCATCCGGTGGAAGGAATGGGAGATAACTTTCATCTATCTCTTCTCGAGTGCGGTTGCTGTCCGCTCGCTCAATGATGTAGATAGGGGTTGGATATCTTCCGATCGTATGCGAGACTCCGACAAGTTGGAGAATCGGTGGCTTGTTCTTGAAATTTTCCTTCAGTTGATCAGCTGGAATGCCACTTCGATCGGGTCCAAGATAATTGAGCATGAAGAGATGCCCCTTAGGTTAAGTTCATTGAGCTTCTTGATTTTGTTTGGTGCCCTCCAAATATGCTTTCTTACGTCTTCAATGAACGGGACTTCAATTCTGACGCTCTCCCATGGCGTCTCAACTCTAACTGTCCCTTTTGATAAACAGGGAGGAGAGTCGACTCTGAGCCTTATCATTTCGGGTAGCTTTGGGAGGGTAGAACTGTAGTTCTCGCCTTCTTGAAGTTCTTCTTCTTCAAGCAGCACCAAATCCACTGAAGCTTGTTGTAAGAAGTATCTGACGTAGAGAGTCGAGCTTGAGCAGCTTCCTCTGGTTCCCATTGCGTCATCCACTTCTCGTTTAAGATGGAGTCATCTACGATCAGATGTGGATCGTAGGCAACTGCTTCTGGTTGGACTTGGGGGAGGTTTGAGGTTGGGATCAGATTTTGATTTGTAGGAGAGAGGGTTAGTGTTTGAGATATGGTGGGAGGTGTGGTTGTTTGTTCGCGGTTTGAGATTATGTGGTTGGTGGGTGTGAGGACGATCCTCCAGCTTCTTGAGTCTTTATCTGTGCTTGACTCAATCCACGGCCGCTCCGTGTAGTTCGTTGCCGTTTCTCCCCCTCATGATGATCCGGATAATCGGGATCGTCATGTCTACGCTTGGTGCGAGAGCTTTCTTCTCGGCATGTTGTGTGTGCTGGCGGCTCTGGTTTATATATCTACCGATTGTAGAGACTCTCCTCAGCGGGATATCTGGTCTCTAAGGCGAGGAGGCGTGAGATGAGTATATCGTGAAGCTGGGTGATCGAGATGGTGTAGGGATTGATAAGTGATGGTGAGGGAGTTGGGGTGGTGAGGATTGGTTGTAGTGGGGTGTGTAGAGTGGTGGTAGGAAGTGGTGAGGATATGGGTGTGGTTTGTGTGTCGGTTGGAGCAGCTTCTAAGACTGGTGTTTTCCCGATGTCTCTTCGGGAAGTCTCGAGAGCGTGGACCATATGGTCCATCAGACGATCTTCTATAGAAGATAGAGCTGTGGAGAGCTCTTCTTGTAGTCTTTGCTCCGTCACAAACATTGGTGGAGTGGGGCCAGGGAGGCGCTCCACTGTCACAACATCGGAGTAGATTTCCGATGTGCCGCCTTGAGTAGGTCTTGAAGTTCCGGAACGTCCAAGGACATCAGTTATCAACCCTGAAGTCCCCACTTAAATGGGTGGCCTATTGTTTGCTCCGAATATATCGAGGGGTCCAATGGGGCTTCACCCAATCCTTGAGATGATATGATAGGTATCACCTCTATGGGTGTTGAGGCAGATTCAATTTGAATCTGTTCGGTAGGCTGATCACTTGGTGGTGGATGTGTTGGCTCCGAAGTTGGTATGATTGAAGGCACTGTAGACGAGGCCGAGAGTTGTTGTCGGCGAGGGCCCCTTCGTTGGAGTCTGTGTGCTTCATCAGAATCGGTTGCCTCAGGAGAGATATCTTGTGGAACACCTTCGGGCTCAATCTCCTGAGTCGTGGCTTTGGGCTCCGTTGTTGTCAGCAAAGATTCCCTTTGAGAAGGTGCCGGAGCTGGATCCAAGGCACGTACCATCGCCCTCCGTGATGCAGTTGTTCTTGCAATAGTCCTGATATGCCTCTTCAGTTGGATCAGCTAGTCGGAGCAACTCCAATAGGATCAGCATTGGTTGGAGTGCTACATTGGCGACCTTCGGGTTGTGAAAAAATCGAAGGCGTGGTGGAGTGTATTCCCCAATTGGTTGTAGTCTTAGGATCTCTGGATGGAGTTTCATGTAGTGTGAGATCAGCACCGGGAACCACCGTACGTAGGGGAGAAACTTGGCCTTCGACTTTGTCTCCCTTTGACGCATCTGGTCCGCTAGATCGTTCCAAATCAGCTGGGCCACGTCATATCTTTTTGAAAAGATTACTCCGTGAAAAATGCAAAGGATGTTCCCGTTCGCCTTGTCGAATCCAGAGTGATTTGGGGAGAGACATTTGTTGATTATGCCGAACAAAGTCTTCCACGGATGGGGAATGCCGTTGTTTTGGAAACATGCCAATTTGGGCAGTGGGGGCTTGTATCCCATCCGGAGCATATCCACTACGATCTCCGCGTCTGTTGGAAGTTGATCATACGTGTCGTAGTGCGAAAGATCAAGCACCATGGCCAAGAGATTGCGGTTCAGAACGACGTGTCTTGAATTTATTTTTGTTGTATATTCCACGTCGTTTTCGACTGCATGGCTCTCCATAAGTCCCCACAATTGTTGTAGGTAGACCATCAGTACGGAGGCCGTCATCGCTAATGCTGGCCACAGTGGGTGTCCTTTAAGGATGGAGATGATGACTTCATCCGGGCACCGGAATGTTGTGAGATCCAGTTAATAATTGTTGTCATGAACTGGCATGAAGCTTGATGAAGGGTATATGTGAGGATAATTTGGAGTTGCCATATCTGTAAAGAATAACATGAAGTTCATTAGTTGAAAAATTTTCATATGCGAATAAACAGGATTAAGAATGAATTTTTAAGAAAAATTGTATGTCTTAAGGTTTATTTTCGAAAGACTTGGTGAAAAAATTTGAAAGATTTGTAAAATTGACTAAGTCGTAGAAGCGTGTTTTTATTCGATTTTTGAATTTTGCGATCGAAAATTTTCTAAGTCTTGAAAAAAAAAATTCTAAGTCTTTTTCAGCGTGTTTTTATTCGAGTAACAATTTATTCGATCGGAAGTTTTGCGATCGAATAAAAATGTGTCGAATAACTCAAGTTTTCGCCGATGACTTTTACGATCGAATAAAATGTTATCGAAAACAATAGTTTTTCGCCACGTAGTTTTGCGATCGAATAAAAGAATACCGAAAAACTTAATGTTTTCGCCGCTGACTTTTCCGATCGAATAAAATATACTCGAAAAATTTATTTTTCGCCGCGTAGTTTTTCGATCGAATAAAAGAATATCAAAAACAAAATGTTTTCGACGCTAAGTTTTGCGATCGAATAAAATTGAAGAAAAACTAAAGTTCTTCGACGACACTGTTTGCGATACACACTTTTTCGATCGAAAATTTTTCAAATCAAACAGTAAACACATGAAACATAATCTTCGATTTCTGGGTAAATCATCAGTTGATCTGGGTTCGGAATGTTCAGAGAACAGTTGCGAATCCAAATATCATGATTTTAATCCAAAAGGTCGAGTTTAAACACGTTGATTTGAGGGCAAAAAACCAGGTTTCGTCGAAAAAATATAAACATGAACTTTCTTCAAATGTTTTTCGTGAAAATGCTTGCGAATCGGATGTTTTTGAACAGAAAATGATTCGTAACAAGTTTCTACCTTCGAAATCGGCAAGTTTAATCTAAAAAGTTCGATTGGAAATGTATGGCGTGTTAGAGTGTTTTTTCGATCGATAAAGTGTTATTAATACTTTACGATCGGGTAAAGTAAAAATTCCTTTGGGCCGTAAAAAAATATTTTTGGGCTTTGAAATTTTTTTTTATGAATTAACCCAAAAATAAATTGCATAATACTCCATGTATTTCTGAAAGAGATAAAATTATCTCCTATTGTTCATGAAATTCAACATTTGACTCCTCGGATGAGCTCTAAATTTTCTGCGAGACTTAAAAAATGTTAGAATTCATGTTTTACGAGTGTAGAAGATAATAACAATTTCTCATATAAAACTCCCCCTCAACAATTGTATGAGTAAACTTTTCAGTACCGAAGCATATTTTTAGTACAAATTGGCATATGAAAATTTCCGATTTCAGTACAAGTAACGCATTTTAAGCAATTCAGCATAGTTTCATTAAAAATATTGCGTTTTTCAAAAAAGTTATTCGCATTTTATCAATTCTGAACCAATGCATGTATTAAAGTATTAAAAATGTGCGAGTAAAAGAAAAAAATTTGTTTCGGGGTCAGATTTATTTATTTTGAACATTATCACAAAAAAATTTAGACATGTAAAACATTAATTTGCCATAAAATCATGTAACTAAACTAGTACTCTAAGAGCATAGTCTGATCACTTCGACAACTCTCGCAAGTTTCGCTCATATCACTCAATTTATTTTTATCAAGGAGATTTTTGTAGATATATCACTCTTATCATCACAACAAAATTATATCATTTAATTTGTTATCGTATATTTTTAATCAACTTATCAAGTGAGAGTTCATCATTTTGAATCAAAGGGACTTTTAAGGGATTATTTTTAGGCTTTGACTAAAGGGGTAGGAAATTTGGGTTCGTGAGCTTAAAAATTCTTCTCTTCCAGGGGCCCTTTTTGTGAAATTATGTTCTGATCCTTTTGCTTTTCCTTTCTTTAGTAATTTCATTTCAAGGCTTTGAGAGATGAGATCTTCTTTGATTTTGGGTCGAGACTGTGTTCCTTTAGAAAGTTTCACAGTTATGGAGTTCTAACCCAAAACTGTGCTTCTCTTCTCGTTTTCTCTACATAAGATCTAGATTATCATTAAAGAAGTTCACTTCAAGGTGCTTCTCTTCTAGGAGTATACGAGATTATCTAGGCGAAGTTCGCAGTGAGATCAGTGTTTCTCTTCTATAATGATTGAGAAATGCATAATGTATGTCACTTTAGCTCTCCCCCTCTTTTTCTTGATTGAGTAACCCGAAATCATTTGAATAATGTTGAAGGCTTAATTGAGTGTTTATAAAGAAAAAGAATGTCGGAGAAGGCTCAAAAGGGATTTCTAGAGGAAAAAGTAAAGGATTTATAATTTGGGCCAAGTGAGGAATTTCCTAATATGCCCTTATCATTTTCATGACAAACTAATCACAAAAGCAAGATTGAAGCTACGAAGTACAAACCAAAAGATAGTCATTTGAAGTGTGGCACACAAAAAAATATTGAGGTTCAAATTCTCACATGCATAATGTGGCTTTGTGTCTAGTGAAACAAACAAAGTTCATTTGAATAAAAGAATGTCATATGAATATTTAGGCAAAGAACATAATCATATATATCGAAGAAATATTTTTGTGAGTAAAATGGTCAAAATTATCGTCATCCCCCATTTTTTTATACTATTTATATATATATATATTTATATATATATATATATATATTCATATATATTGTATTTTTAATTTTCTTTTATGAAAAAAATATTAAAAGAGAGTCACGCAAAATAATCAAGGAATATCAAGAAGCACATAGAATATCAAAATGAAGCATAGCAGAGCATGTAAAGCACATTTCAAGTAAGATTGAGATTCAACATGCCTAATTTAGCAATAAGGAATTGGAACCCTTTTTCATCCAATGCCTTAGTGAATAAGTCGGCAAGTTGAAGCTCCGTTTTAACAAAATACATATATATCGTGCCTTTTTCTACATGATCTTTTATAAAATGGTATCGAATATCTATGTGTTTCGTACGTGAATGATTAACAGGATTGCAAGTAATGGCAATAACACTTTGAGAATCACTGTAAATGGGAATGTTATTGAAATCAAACCCGTAATCGCGTAGTAGTGTCCGCATCCATAGAATTTGCGAGCAACAGCTGGCAGCCGCAACGTATTCCGCCTCGGCCGTCGATGTTGACACACAATTTTGTTTCTTTGAAGACCATAAGACTAATTTTTCGCCTATAAATTGTGCTCCGCCGGATGTACTTTTTCTGTCCATTCGATAACCTGCATAGTTAGCATCAGTATAGCCAATAAGTCGAAAGTCAGTATTTTTAGGATACCAAAGCCCTAAGTTTGGAGTTCCTTTGAGATATCGTCGAATCCTCTTGACGGCATTCATGTGGGACTCCTTTGGGTCGGCTTGAAAGCGGGCGCATAGGCAAGTTGCAAACATAATGTCGGGTCGGCTGGATGTCAAGTAGAGAAGAAATCCGATAATGCTCCAATAGGTGGTGATGTTGACAGCCTTTCCAGACGGATCAACATCCAATTTGCAATTGGTAGACATAGGAGTATTCATCGGTGTACTCTTGTCTTGATTAAATCTCTTCAGAATATCTCGGATATATTTGGTCTGACTGATGAAGATGCCATCATCGAGTTGCTTGACTTGTAATCCAAGAAAGAATTGGAGTTCTCCCATTAAACTCATCTCGAATTTGGTCTTCAGGAGATTACCAAATTTCTGACAGAGACGTTCATTCGTCGATCCGAAAATGATGTCATCAACGTAAACTTGAATGATCATCAAGTCTTTGCCTTGCCTTTTGATGAAGAGAGTCGTATCGATTGTTCCTCTGATGAAGTTGGATTTGACCAAAAATTCGCTCAGAACATCATACCAAGCACGAGGGGCTTGTTTTAGTCCATAGAGAGCTTTGTCCAATCGATAGACATGATCAGGATGGTTCTCGTGCATGAATCCTTCGGGTTGAGCGACGTAGACTTCTTCTTTTAATACGCCGTTGAGAAAGATAATTTTGACATCCATTTGATAGACTTTGAAGTCTTTGTGAGTCGCGTATGCTAGGAATAAGCGAATAGCTTCAATACGGGCGACCAGAGCATACGTCTCGTCGTAATCAATTCCTTCTTGTTGATTGTATCCCTTAGCAACGAGCCGTGCTTTATTCCTGATTACTTCACTGTTCTCATTTTTCTTGTTCTTGAAAACCCATTTAGTTCAAATTATGGTTTTGCCTTGTGGTCGAAGAACCAATGTCCAAACTTGTAGACGCTCGAACTGGTTGAGTTCATCTTGCATCGCAATTACCCAATCCGGGTCTTTAAGAGCTTCGGCTACCTTATTTGGTTCGTTTTGGCTTAGGAAGCATGTGTATAAACCGCGTTGTGTAGACGTCCTAGTACGTACACCACTTGAAGGATCACAGATAATCTGGTCAGTAAGACGAGCTCGAGTCCATTTGCGTTCGTGAGGAATAACCGAAGTAGATTCGTCATTGGATTGTAGATCGAGATATCCTGAATTAATGGGTTGATCATTCATATTAGGGAAATTTAATTCAGAGGTTGAATCGATAGGAATATCCGCATCTGCATTTATTGGAGCTGCAGCACTAGATGAAGATTCTGAATTAGTAGACTCTCCAACATTTGTTGGATTTTGAAGAAAAGGAGTCTCAAAATGAATTTCTTCCATTGAGGGAGATGGGCAGTGCTTGGTGTCGAGTGAGACGAAGCAGGCATTTGAGACTTGTTCCGATAAAAGTGTTCGAATAGAGAATCTAAATCTTCATGGTCAGCGGGAATTGCTTCACTTGACGTTCATGTAGAAGTTGCCGAAAGTTGTTGACCTTGTGCCAACACGCCTATAAGCTCGGGTTCTGAACTGTTTTGTTCAGAAGCCGATTTCGTCATTTCTTGAAAGGTGACGTTGTAGCTTTCAAGAATTGTACGAGAAGACATGAGGTAGACGCGATATGATTTTGAAGTAGAGGAATATCCGACAAAAATGGCTTCAAAGGCTTTGGGATCGAACTTGCTTCGATGCTCCCGATCGTTGGCCACAAACACTTGCAACCAAATACTTTGAAGAATGAGATATTCGGGATTCTTTTATTAATTAACTCATATGCCGTCTTTTCGAAGCCTTTATTAATAATTGTCTTATTTTGAGTAAAACATGTCGTACTCACTGCTTCAGCCCATAGAAAGTGAGGAAGACCGGAGTATATGAGCATTGTTCTTGCAGCTTCAACTAGAGTCCAGTTCTTTCCTTCTACGACACCATTTTGTTGAGGCATTTTTGCGGCTGAAAATTGTTGAATAATTCCAAGTGACTGATAAAAATTGTGAAGACGCTTGTTCTTGAATCCAGTTCCATTATCAGTTCATATTACTTGGAATTTTCTTTTGCAGGAGATTTTGTGTGGTATTCACAAAGCTTTCTATCAAGTCTCCAGTCTCATCTTTAGTTTTGAGAAATCTTGTCCACATGTAGCGAGAAAAATCGTCGACAATTACTAACACATATTTTCGACCGTTAATACTTTGTGTACTCATCGGTCCACAAAGGTCCATGTGAAGTAACTCTAAGAGTCCGTTTGGTTGGAGGGATAAGTTTAGATGTCATTAGTTTAAGTTGGGTTTAAATAATGGGGGGTATGAATTTTTTTGGATGTTTGGTTGATGGAATTAAGTAATGATGTCCAATATGTTTGGTAGATGTGTTTAGATGGTATTAAGTTTAAATAAACAAAATTACCATTTTACCCCTTTAGTTAAAAAATATGGTATGAGGAGAGAGAGGAGAAAAAGAGAAAGAAAGAGGGAGAGAGAGAGAAGACGAGAGAGAGAGAGAGAGAGAAAGAGAAAATTTGTAAAAAAAGGAATAAAATAAACAAATAAAATTTAAAGTAAAAGGATAATTTTGTCCAAAATGGGTGGGATTAGCTAAAGGGAAGGGTGGGGGTTGCTTTAAATAATACCTTATAGGGGGTATTAACAGGGTATTAATTAAACCTCCCCTTTAAATTAACCCTTTAACCAAACACCCCTTTAGCTAATCCTAACTCTCCTAATCCTTCCTTATACCCCCAACCAAACACACTCTAAGGGTCGAGATGTAGAAGCAACTTGCTTGATTTTATGTGAAGCTCGCTTCATTTTCCCAGTTGACAAGCCGAACAGTGATGCTCTTGGTTAGAAGAAATTGTTGGCAGACCGTTGACCAACTTTTTAACAATGAGTTTTTGAAGAGCTTTTAAATTTAGATGAGACAGACGTTGATGCCATAAGTTGTTCCTCTTGATTGTTGTCTGAGAGATGAGGCATACAACTGTCGGAGGTCGAACTGTTGTCAGATTGATTGTGTATAGATTTGATCTTCGTGATCCTGTGAGAAGCTCTTGATTCTGACTATTCAAAACTTTGCAGTGTTCAGCTATAAATACTACTTGAAATCCTTTGTCACAGAATTGTCCTATGCTGAACAGATTGTGCTAGAGACATTGGACGTAAGAGACATCTTTAATCGTCAAATTTGGCAGTAGAATGTCTCCAAATCCGAGTATGGGAGCTGAGTCATTGGTGCCAAATCGGATTTTGCCATTGTAACGATCTTGGTAGTTGCTCAACAGTTCTTGTTTTCCCGTCATGTGTGTGGAGCAACCAGAATCTAAATACCACACATGAACAATCTGCATAGAAAAAGGTTAGAGATTTAGGTACAAACTTTTGAATTGGTCCTCTCTGATTAGCAGATTTGATAAGTAAGGTTTGGTCATATTTGTTTCCTAAATTATTGGATTGCTTAGGTACTCAAACCAACTTAGAAGTAGTTGATTTAAGTGGTACTTCTTTAGGCAACTTGGCCTTATTGGCTTGTGTTAGCCTAGGTGGTGTTTTAGGAACCCAGTGAGGTTGAACCTTACATGGGAGGTTAATTTCAGTACGAGCAAATGTCTGATTTGTCTTATTGCTTGAGAAGATCTTTTCTCTAGCTAGTCTCCTAAGGTGTTTAGCTGAATGTACGTAGACTGGGTACCTTAGGCGAGGACAAGAATGTATGGAGCTATAAGCTTTCTTAATAGCCGGATCTTGTTTCCTATGAGACTTAAGACTTGCATTTATCTTAGAAAGATGATCATTGTTTTTAGAAGTAGAGCCAATGTCAACGTTTGTGCTTTAAAATATAATAGACTTTAATGCATAGGTTGAAGTAACAATACTAGAAATGGCTGTCGTCGTACGAGTGTCCTTAGTTTTTGACATAGAAATAATAGATAACAAATCATTTTTCTTCTGAAATTTTATTCTAGGCACTCTTCCCTTAGCATGCTTCACCTCTTTTACTACTCTACCTGTGGATGGAGTAGAAAAAGAGTTAGCAAAATTCTTTTTCCTTTTTGAAGCATTTAAGGATTCGTTTTCTTTCTTTACAATTTTTAAATAAGATTTATCTTCTTTTGAAATATTTTGAAAATAAGGGGAGAGTTTTTCTTAGATTTAATCTAGTCCTTCATTAAAGATTTTTCTTTCAAAATAAGATCAGGACAAGTTTTTAAAGTAGATGAAGTTTTGAGATTGGAAATCTACAGTAAAAGTTCGTTCTTTTCAGCTTTGAAATTCTTTCTTTCTGTTTCCAAGGAAGCGTTTAAATCAGCTATTTTTCTAATAATAGCCGGAATATAACAGAAATTATAATTTTGAGAATGATCAAAATTATCTTCCTTGTCGTTAGAGAAATCTTCTAGGGGATATAATGAATTATAATCATTAGACAAGTTGAGATCTCTTGTCTTGTAGCTATTATTCAAGTCGGTGTAGTCAAAAGGAATGTTAGTCCTATCAGTGGCTTGTCGTTTAGATTCTTCTAAAGCATTTATTTCGGAAGAATTAGTAAATGCCATTAGAGAAGTTAAACCTAATCCCATATACTTGATATCGTATAATTGTCTAACATTGACCTTTTTCAAGTTACAGGGATTGTTAAAACCTAAGCCCTCTTTAGGATTATAAAATTATGTATCAAGAGGTTGATTTAGAAATATAGTTTGATCCGTTTGACCCATTTTTATTAGAAGATCATCTAACGTTTTAATCATTGAATAAAGTTTCTTACGTTCGTCAGAAATTTCTTTGAAATTATTTTTAGAAATCTCTAAGTCTCTTTGACAATCGATAAGAATAGTATTAAGTTCAGTAATTTTTGTCTCAGAGGTATCTATGGTTAATTCAAGACTAGAGATTTTTTCCTTAGCGTTAGATAAGATAATTTCGAGATGAATTTTCTTATCTAATTGCTTTTGGAAATTGCTTTCGCTAAGAGCTAGTTTCTCTTCTAATTCCTTTGTTCGTTTCTGCTCAATTTTCATGTTAGTGTACTTAACCTGTAACGATTCTAACATGTTTAATAATGTGGAATTAGACATGTGTACCTCTTGTGACGAAGAGGATGCTTTGTCGTCGTCGTCGTCAAGCCTCCTTGATGGGTCATCATTTGAAGCGTCGTCGAGGTATGCCATAAGTGCAAAAGATTTTTGTCTTCGGAATCTGTGGTGTCTTCCAGCCAATGCTCTTGTTCTGCCATCACAGCTACTCCAGCCTTTTTCTGTTTAGTGAGTTGGAATTTTTTGGAGTAGTAGTTGGCGTCCTTTTTCTTGGGTAGTTTTCATTTCCTGGAGAAGTGTCCGATCTTTCCACAATTATAACATTTTTGTGGTTCTTTGACACTTTTTGATTCTGAGGACTCGGCCGGTCTTTCCATTTGCTTGGCGATAGATGTCCGAAGTCTATTGGCCGAAGATGAGGATTTCTTTTTGTAAAATTTTTTACTCATCATTTTATAAATGTGAGCTAACTGTTTCTTGAACTCCCTCATATCAGGTTCGGAGTCCAAGTTAGATTCTCCTTCATCTTCTGAAGAACTTGGCAGCTTGATACTTTTATCCTTTCGAGATCGGCTTTGCTTTCTTTCAGAGAGAAGTGCTATAGAATCGTCGATCTGCTTGCCCTTTAGTTCTTTTTGGATCTCGCTTATATCTTCTTCATGTAGGGCGAGATTATCAAAGACGGCGTGGATATCCATTTCATCCAAATCCTTATTTTGTCGGATTTGAATGGATGTTTTCTTCCACTCCGGTTGAAGAGAAGAAAGAAATCTGATGTTGACCACCATGTTGGTCTTGAATATATCTATCTTCCTCATTTCATTAAGAAGAGTTAGATATCATTGATAGAGTTCATAAACTGATTCCTCTGTCTTGGCTTTGAAAGAATCGTAAGTTGTTTGAATATTTGCTTTCTTTGCATTGACTCCAACTTCGGTTCGTTGCATCATCTTGTGGAGCTCGTCCCACATGGCCTTTGCGCTCGACAGACTATCTATTTGCATATAGATGTCATTCGGTATTCCTTGCATTAGGAAAGTCTTGGCTCCAAAGTCTGCTTTGGCTCTTAAACGCCCCCCCTCGGTGTATTCACCAGGAACTTTAAGTCTTCTGGTTGCAGGAATAGGAGGATTGTTTGTGGCATCTCCTTCTTGGATGAGCCAGAATTGAGCTGGACCTTCTTGAACTGACGCGATCAAAATTTATGGCTTGATCTTTCGTTTTCAAGAAGTTCAATGAACCGCCTTCTCCATACCGTGTATTCGCCTCTTCGAAGAATTGGAGGGCGGACGTCATTTCCGAGTGAGTAAGCATCCATTTTTGTTGATTCGTAAGATCTTCGTGAAAGTTTGGAATCGTAATGAAAAATGCTTCACAAGTGACAAACTTGTTTAGAAATATTTGATTCGTACTTTAAACAACTTTCTTTTTGAACCTATGATCCGGTCGTGAAAGAGAAATTGCTAAGGTTTCGAAAATATTTGGTAGGTAAAAATTGATACTTCAAGATTTGTTAAAGAAATTTGAATTATTGATCGAAAATATTGAGTATCAAAATAGATATTTCGGAAAAAAATATTTTTCGTAAGTTTTGAAGTTAACAATTTTTTATTTCTTTTAAATGCAGTGGTCGAAATGTTTTTCGAGCAGTAAAGTTTTTCGATTTAAAAATATTAAACTTTTTAATCGAAAAAGTTTTTCGAAAAAAATGTTGAAAAGATGATCTTAACGAAAATTATTTTGTTGAAAAACTATGTCGATCACAAAAACTCTTATGGAATAACTTGTGATCGAAAAATTACTAGTGATCAAAAAACTTTGTTTTTAGTTTGACTCAAATTGTTGACTGTAAAATTTTTCGATAGAATATTTTTCGATCGAAAATATGATTTAGCGATCGAAAAATTTATTCGCTCAAAAAAAATATTTATATATGAACCGAAAAACTAATTATTGAAATAATGTTTTTCGAGTCTTAAATTTGAGTAAAACACTCGAAAATAGTTTTTGTCGTCGAAAAATTTCTCGGCTGCAAACTTGGTCGAAAAATATTTTTCGATCCAAGTTTTTCGATCGAAGAACTGATCGAAGAACAACTAAGTTCAAGGTAACAGTGAAAATTCCCGATTCAACCGAGATGTTCAATTTAGGTGCTGGAATTCTGGATAATCACTCATTTAACAGTTCTAGATATGAACAAATACAGAATCAACCATGTTTAATAGCAAAATATATCGAGATTTAAGAAGATCAGTTCGGACTCAAAACTTGATCGCAAAAGAAAAAATCGATCTAAATCGAAAATCTGAATTATTATGACGTTCTAAGCGATGGAAATCAGTATGTAAATCAATCCTAACATATAATCTATAACTTAATCAGCAAAATCAACAACAAAATTTGCAAAATTAATCATATTGATCAAAATATAAGTCACGTGAGTTTTTCGATCGAACAATCTGGAAAATTATTTTGATCTAGAAAATTGCGAATTCTGTCCAAAATTAATCACGATTAGCTCTGATACCAATTGTTAGGTCCTGATTCATCAATCAACAAGCAATCTAAGCACGAATTCTCGGTATTCGAGTAAGAAATCTTACGGATTACGTTGGGTCGAATATCCGCGTTGAAGATCTTGAGAGAGGTTGTTAGCTTTCCGAGTTTCTCGAACGTATTCTCTCGTTTAAAATATGAAATCGATGCTTCTTATTTTTCAGAATACTAAAATTTGTATTAATTTTGATAGTGTACATCATATTTATACCTATATCCAAGGTATAATTGCTATTAGGTCCTACACTATCAAAACTTCTAATTACGCCCCTAAATTATAAGGATAATGAAATAATAAAGCACAATTATAATGTTCTCTTCAAAATGTAAAACTTACAAGAACACGTTTGAATATGGCACGGAAGCTTGAGAGCGTTCTTCACGTTGTAAAGCTCAGTTTCTATTAACATGAATTCTTCACCCTAATACATCACATTAGGGTTCCTTATATACCAAATAAGTTTAGTATATTTGCTAAGTAGTCCTAATCAATGGCTTAATTAAAATTAAGTCCAAACTACTACTTATACTACAAGACTAAGATAACATATACATTTGAACACAATTAAAATGTCCTAACAATCTCCCCCTTTGTGTTCAATCTTCCCTTGAGCGTAGGTTATCTTGTCTTGTTTTGAAAAGATTCCTCGAGTCCTAACAATCTCCTCTTTATAAGATTATTTGTATAATCTCTTCCTTTATCTTGTCTTGTGATCTCTTTCTTCTTTGGAGATCATAAAAAAAAAAAGAAGAAAGAAAATAAAAAAAAAGAGAGAAAAAGAAAATCTCTCTCATCTTCATCATTCGAATATCTAGAATTCATGCTTACATCGATTTGTAGTTGATATATGTGAACCTAACAATTGGTATCAGAGCAGATCGTGATCCCTTTTGGATTGAATTCGCGGTTATAAGATCAAAATAATTTTCCAGATTTTTCGATCGAAAACTTACGTGAAATAGATATTGATCAATGTGCTTAATGTTTGCGAATTTTGTTGATGATCTTGCTGATTAAGTGATAGATTATATGTTAGGAATTATTTACGTACTGATTTCCATCGCTTAGAACGTCATATTAATTCAGATTTTCGATTTAGATCGTTATTTGCGTTTGCGATTAAGTTTTGATTCCGATTTGATTTTCTTCATAATCGATATATTTTGCTGTAAAACGTGGTTAATCTTGTGTTTGTTCATATTCAGAACTAAGAAACGAGTGATTATCCAGAATTTCAGCTCCTAACTTGAACCTTTTGGTTGAATCTGGATTTTTCACTGTTACATTGAACTTTAAGGCTGTTCTTCGATCGTTTTTCGATCGAAAAACTTGGCTCGAAAATTAGTTTTCGAGACAAACACTATTCTCGTGTATTTTACTCAAATATAAGACTCGAAAAACATTATTTTGATTCATATATAAACATCTTTTTCGAGCGTAATAAAGCGTATTTTTTTCGAGGGATACTGTTTTCGCTAAATAATATCTAATTTGGACACGAAAAACTTGTAATAGTAAAACAAGTTTTTCGATCACAAAATTTTCGATCATTTAAATTTTCGAGTCAAAATTTATTGAAAACATATTTCGATCGAATAATTCACACCCGAAATACTTTTAGTCAACTATTTGAGTCAAACATAACTAATTTTTTCGATCACTCTTAATTTTTCGATTACAAATTTTTCGATAAAAGTTTTTGCGATCAACATTTATTCGACAAACTATTTTCGACAGGATATTTACTCTGCAAAACTCTTACGTTCAAAAAACAATTTTCTCTAAATACAACGAAAAACTTATACAATCGAAAATCTTTTGCGATCATAGGTTCAAAATTATTTTTAAATCGAAAACTCTGTTGCTCGAAAAAGTTTTCGTTCACTGCTTAAACACACACACATTTTACACTATTTTTGAAAGAATCAAAATCTGTAATTTTCAAAACTTCCGAAAAATATTTTTCTCCGAATTATTTTCTACGATACTAAAAAATTTTCGTTGTTAAATTCAAAATTCTTTAACAAAATTTTGATGTATCAATTTTCATATCAAATATTTTTCGAAATCAAAACATTTTTTCTTTAACAACTGAAACATAGGTTCGAAAAGGAAATTGCTTAAAGTACGAATCAAACATTACTAACGAAGTTTGTCACTTGTGAATCATATTTACCATTTCGATTCCAAAACTTCACGAAGATCCTACCAATCAACTACAAATGGATGCTTACTCACTCGGAAACGACGTCCGCCCTCCAATTCTACGAAAAGGCGAATACACCGTATGGAGAAGCCGATTAATGAACTTCTTGGAAACAAAAGAGCAAGCTACAAATTTCATAGCTTTTGAATTCAATGCTTGTGATTTTTCCGAAAATGAGCTTGTGTACTGATTTCGATAGTGTACATTGTATTTATACTTATTTACATGGTATATTTACTATTAAGTCATACACTATCAAAACTACGCATTAGGCCCCTAATTACAAGGCTAACAAAATAGCAAAGCACAATTCTAATGCCTCTTCAGTGCTTCACAAGTGACAAACTTCATTAGTAATAGCAAAGCAATTTCCCTTTCGAACCTATTTTTCGGTTGTTAAAGAGGACGGCACATCGGAAATCTTTTTCGATGTTGTGACAGTGGAGCGCCTCCTTGACCCCACTCCAACACCACCGATGATCGTGACGGAGCAACGCTTACAAGAAGTCCTCTACACAGCCATCTCTTCACTTGAAGATTGACTGATGGACAGGATGCTCCACGCCGTTGAGACTTCCAGAAGGGATACCGAGAAAGCACCAGTCTCCGAGGCTGCTCCGTCCGAAGCCCACACCACCCACGTCTCTTCACCACCTCTAACCACCACCATACACACCCCCATACCACCCACCCTCACCACCCCAACTCAATCACATCCCCTCATCAACCCATGCACTAGAGATCATGACAACTCTGTATTCCCGTCTCTTCATGACATCCTTATTTCCCGGCTCCTAGCCTTAGAGACCAGGACCGTAGTTGAGGAGAGTCTCTACATAAGGCTGGTTGATGAAGCCAAGTCGCCATCCCAAACAAGGTGCCGTGAAGAAAGCTCCCGCACCAAAAGAAGACATGACGATCCCGATGATCCGGATCGTCATGAGGGGGAGAAAAGGCAAACGACCACATGCAGCGGCCGTGGTCTGAGTCAAGAGAAACAGACAACGTCTCAAGAAGCTGGAGGATCATCCACAAATACACCAACCACACAACCCACGACCCGCCAACAAACAACCACATCTCCCACCACATCTCACACACTACCTCCATCTCCAACAAAGTCTCCGATCCCTCCCTCTAACCTCTTCCAAAACCAACCAGAAGCAGTGGTCTACGATCCACATGCGATCGTAGATGATTATATCTTAAACGAAAAGTGGATGACGCAATGGGAACCAGAGGAAGCTGTTCAAGCCTGACTCTCCAACGTTAGATACTTCTTACAACAAGCTTATGTGGAGTTGGTGCTGCTTGAAGATGAAGAACTTCAAGAAGGCGAGAACTACAACTCCGCTCTCCCCGAACTACCAGAAATGATCAGGCATAGAGTCGACTCTCCTCCCCGCTTATCAAAAGGGACAGTCATAGTCAAGACGCCGTGGGAGAATATCCGGATTGAGGTTCCTTTCATTGAAGATATTAGAAGCAGATATAAAGGGCTCCTAACCGCATAAATAAGCTCAATGAACTGTATCTACGGGGTATATCACATTGGGAAGATAGGAAGAAGATGAAGCACATCTTCATGCTCAACTATCTTGGTCCAGATCGAAGTGGCATCTCAACGGATCAACTCAAGAAAAACTTCAGGGACAAGCCACCGATCCTCCAACTCGTGGGCGCCTCGCACTCGATTGGAAGTTTTCCTACCCCAATCTACCACGTTGAGCGAGCGGACAACAACCACACTCGAGAAGATATAGATGAGAGCTATCTCCCTTTCCTTCCACCGGACGAGGTCTACCGTCTATTTCAAATGTACAAGAGAAAATATGAGACGCCCTCCGGTACATTAAGACAGAAGGACTTGAGCGGTTAAAGAGCTTCATGGTGTGGCTGATCAAGTATCGCACCGCACACGACCTTCAAATTGCTGTAGTGAACAATATGAAGAAGGTCAACATGGTCCAAAATGATAACGGTCCAAAATGATAGTCTCTCTTATAGTGGGTTCACAATAAAATTTACATCTGATGATGCTAGATAAATATGTTCACCCTTCCCTCGTTCGTCAGGCGTATTTCTTCCGTGAACATCGTTTGACCTCCGATGTTCGTTGCATGCGATGCCTGGATTGAGGGAGTTAGGGCATTTTCCCTCCTAAATACGTCTAGAAGGTATTTCTCTCTCCGAGATTTTGGGGAAATATGAGAGTAACAATGGGTGCTGAAAGAGGTCTTGAGTGTAGAGAACATACCTTAAATGATGAATGAGCGGATGTATTTATAGAAGGAGCTCACCTACTTTGTTGGGTCGTAGGGATTCGGTCGCTTCCTTCGAGTATTTGAATCGACCCCCGAGAATATCTCATTCAGTTGTGATTTCCCTGAAATATCTCTTTAGCCTTCAAATTTGAATAGTTATCGGAGATATCGGACCTTGACTGAGTCATAACTTCGAGGAGAATGACTTGGCCTTGAATTGTCTCGGCCTTGGCCTTGAGTGCTTCGGCTCTGGGCGTTTCGGCCTTCGCTTGGAGTGCTTCGGCCTCGACATTGAGTGCTTCGCCTCGGCCTTGGGTGCTTGGGCCTCACCCTGGAGTGCTTCGGCCTCGGCTTGGGTGCTTCAGCCTTCGGCCTTGGGTACTTTGGCATTCGGCTTTGAGATCTTTAGCCTCGGCGTTCACTACCTTAGCCTCGGCCTTCAGCCTTCAGCATTCAGTGATTCAGCCTTGGCCATTGGTGCTTCGGCCTCGGCATGGAGTGCTTCGGCCTTGGCTTGGAGTGCTTCGGCCTCAGCCTTGAGCACTTCAGCCTTGGCTTGGAGAGCTTCGGCATAGACCTTGGGCGCTTCAGCGTCGGCCTTGGCTGCTTCGACCTTCAGCCTTGGTGTGCTTGGGCGTCTCCGTCTTGAGTGCCTCTGGCGCCTCGGCCTTCTTACTAGTCTTGCTCGTTGTACGTTTCTGATCAGGTTCCAATGGATAGTTCCGCCGAACATTCTACCGTGGGAAATTTCCATTGCATTAATTATCTCTTGCGAGGGCTTTGCCATCTTTCAAGGACTTTTGTCTCCCGTTCATTCTTCAACGGTCTTCTCTTCTTCTCGGAGGACTTTGGCCTAAATTTAGGGATTTGGCCTCTCCTGAGGGTTTGGCCTCTTTCGAGGGCTTTTGCCTCTCATCCATTCTTCAAAGGTCGTCTCTTCTTCTCGGAGGGATTTGGCCTCTTGTGAGGGTTTTGGACTTGGCATCATCAAAGGTCGTCTCTTGTTGACCCCGTTACATTTACATATCCTCGTACGAAAAGAAATACTTTTATTAATTGCTTCATAGAAAATCATACACATAATCGAAAAGAAAAGTAAATAGAAATTTTCCTCGTCCCATTTGTAGGAGAAAGTGATCTTTTCCTTCCCCATTTTCCTTGTCTTTTCTTTTGAGGATGGCCTAACGCATCCTCTGCTTCTACAAATGCCTTTGCATGTGGAAGTAGGCCCTTCATTATCGTGGGATACCTTTCAGCGAGAGACCGGTACAGGGTTGCGTCCCTTGTCCATCGTGCGTTTCTTAAGGCATTTAGCTCCTTTCTAATTTGTTCACATTCCATGTAAGGAGGTTGTACTAAGAATATTGTCCTCATTTCAGTAGTTATCATCTGAATGATAAACTCAATGTCGCAATCTTCCTTTCTGGTTGAACCCGAATTCAACCTTATATTCACCATAATATTTTGTCTAACAAATTTCCCATAGAAGGCGCCAGTGATGATGTCAGATAAAATCCGTCCACCCTTCCGTCATCCCTCTGTTGTATCCTCCGTCGGTCTTTCGCGAACTCCACCGGACCTCCGAGGATTTATGCGATGCCTAGATTGAAGGGGTTAGGGCGTTTTCCCACCTTTCTATGTCAGGAGGGTATTTCTCTCTCTGAGGTTTTAGGAAAATATGAGAGTAAAAATTGGTGTTGAGGGAGGTCTTGAGCGTAGAGAACAAACCTCGAATGATGAATGATCGGATGTATTTATCGGAGGAGCCGGCATACTTTATTGGGCCGCATGGATTCGGTCTCTTCCTTCGAACGTTTGGATTAACCTCCAAGAATATCTCATCCTGTTGAGAATTGGATCTTTCCCTAAAATATATCTTTAGCCTTCAAATTTGAATACTTCTCGGAGATATCGGGCCTTGACCAGGTCATAAGTTCGAGGAAAATAACTTGCCTCGGAATTGCCTCGACCTTGGCATTGAGTGCGTCGCATCGGCCTGGAGTACTTTGGCCTCGCCTAATGTGCTTCGCCATCGGCCTTGAGTGTTGCGGCCTTCGCTTAGAGTGCTTCGTCCTCGACCTCGGGCGCTTCGGCCTTCGGCTTGGCTTGGACTGCTCGGCATAGGCCTTGGGCGCTTCCGCCTCGGCCTTGGGCGCTATGGACTTCGGCCTTGAGTGCTTCGGCCTTAGCCTTAGGTGTTTCGGCCTTCGGCTTTAGTGTGCTCGGGCGCCTTTGCCTTGATTGCCTCGTGCGCCTCGGCTTTCTGACTAGTCTTGCTCGTTGTACGTCTTCGACGTTTCAAGTCCGACGAGCTTTGCTAGTTTGTCATTGAGAAGTTCGATGGATTGTTCTGCCGAACATTCTACCTTGGGAAATTTTCATAGCATCAACATCGATATTTCACATAAGAATCCCGAGGATAGCGAAGAGATTTTATAGTTGATTTGCATAACTTATGTTGATTCGCTTGATCCAATCCATCATGTTGTTGGTTGCAGAATAATTTGATGGACCTACAATAACTTGATTCTAATTGTTATTAAAATCTTAGGCCCTGATAGAGGGATTTGATTGTAAGAAAATTGTTATTAAAATCCCATTGTTATGACCAGGTAGACGGATTATGACTGCTATTCTTATTGGGTTCCTCTCATCTTTCTATATATTGAATTCTTACGATTCACAATAAGGAGTAAAAATATAACTTTATGGTGTGTACGATTGATTGTTTGAACGCATAGCTAAGTAGTTAACTTCGCTATAGGGATACTCTAAAAGCATGCAATTTACGCCTAGCTAGAGAAAATGGAATGTCGATTACGAGTGCAGACATTGGACATAACTATAATCATGATACTCCATAACAATTATCCTGTATTTTATTAAAACTAATTAAATAAATTGTAATGATATTTTTCAATGAAAAACTGAACGACCGCAGAATGCAGACTGACAATTTCTAATACGTCCTGAA
Organism: Linderniella brevidens; assembly: GCA_004919715.1. Classification (NCBI taxonomy): domain Eukaryota; kingdom Viridiplantae; phylum Streptophyta; class Magnoliopsida; order Lamiales; family Linderniaceae; genus Linderniella; species Linderniella brevidens. Next base: position 11,235,010 of record SWDC01000151.1, on the reverse strand, counting down.
TTTTAGTAACGTCGATGGTAATCGTATTAAAATCACGTCATGTATTATAATACACATCGTTTATATTGAATACGAATGCTTCATGCACTAGATCCACGCGGGACGAGAGGTAGTAAAAAAATACCGACAATGTTCACTTATACCATTAACCACACTGTGATCATGGAGTATGATATCATCTGGAGGATTTCATTGGGGCTTTCCTTTTCGTGTGTAAACCTCAAATAGAGGTGTTAGATCTTATATAGTGTTCAATATGTTTTAAGTCTTTTTCTTGTATTTTAAGTTAATTATATTCTTTTTCTAGAGCCTAACGTAATTATTTAGCTTAATCGGCTAGTTAGGGCCCGAATATTATATAAAAATTTATGTGGTATAAATACTAAAATCCTAACCCTTGATGAAATGAAACTTTATAGAGAATTGAGCCTCCACGCCAAAGCACACATTGTAGGTATTTGCCTATTTCTCATCGATTCTACTTTAGAAATCGTTGATCGTTAGGTATATTGGAACCTGCAACTGGTATCGGAGTCTAGTGTGACCGATTAGACCTACTTTCGTTTGGATTTGAGAAAGATTTTTCTTGGTTTTATTATTTTCAATTTGACGTACGTTTCAAAGTGTTCCTCATATTTTGAGTTTATTTTCGTTATTCTTCCAAAACATTTTGAAAATAATTTTTTGGTATAACTGAGATTTTCAGTGGCATTTTCGTAATTTTAGGTCCAAAAAATTTCAAAATTTTTGCATCGAGATTTTCGAAATCCAATTTTTGCAACCAAACTTCGTAAAACTATTTTCGCAAGCTCGAACTTCGCAAAACCGTTTTCTGCAACGTGATTTTCGCAACCCGAATTTTGCAGTAACAGTTTTTTGAAATAAAAATATTTTAAAAACACTCAAACTTCGAGAATCCAAACTCATCTCAGTCCAGTTGTATTCTAAGTTCAATAACACACGTTAGTCGGTCAAAACCAAACCTTCAACCAAACTGTGAACACTCTTTCTAATCCGCCCTCTCCTACTACGACGTGGAGTGTACATGGTGTGGAAAAGTCGATTTCTTAACATCCTGGAGACAAAGCATCAAGCCGCGGACATGCTTTCCTCCATCAACGATTATGCATCAAAATTCTGGAAGACAATCGCCGGAGATGCCACGACTACACCACCAATACTCGACACCCTAGTGCTGAAACCAACCTCCGAGCTCACTGACGTTGAAAAGAGCGCTAAAGCAGATGTTGTGGCGACCCTACTTCCTAATTAAGTTAATTGGCGGATTTCCCCGCAACAGAACACGCGGAAGACCCGATAAAATTTTCTTTTCTTCTTTTTTTTTTTTTTTTTTTAAATAACCTACATAGTATTATATCGGGTTTACAAAAATATCTACTATTAATACTTTGGGCCGAAGCCCCAAAATTTCAAACCCAATATCAAACACTATGCCACTCCACAGGTCGCGTCCCATGTACTGCGCCACCCTCAAAAGTCCGTGGAGTCACCGCCGCCAGCTCGCCATGAATCTCAACCCTGACACTAGTCGGTGTCGGGTTCATTCTTACCTACAAACAAAAATAGGATAGAACCCTGAGCTATTGCCCAGTAGGTGATTACATAACATGCAATACGTGCGTGCACTCCACCCAATCCCGGTTCCTCACAATATAATATAATGCACACTCGACAAATCTCATCTATCAATTCTCAATTCTCAACAGGGCCCTAGGTCAGACTCGGCACCCACGCGCGCAATGGCAAAGTACACCATCAACCATGCGGTAGCCCACACCGGCCGCGCCGGGTCGCTCCTTCCGCACACAATCTCAACCCGACGGCTTTTTCCCCGAATGTTATACCACAAGTTCGGGTAGACAGGAATCTCACATCTGTCTGCCGTCCCTGAGCCAAATAATATCCGGTGGTTTACACCTCGGGTGGCTCAATCCCGAGTAGATGGGTGTCGCAAACCCCCTCTCCCACCAAGTGCATAATCGAGTCTGAACCTGACTGCCAAAATCGGCAACTCTACCCTTCTCACATTGATAATATCATCGATCACATCATTTCTCACCCTATCGTGAATATGCACATGGCATGATTATGTAAAACATCAAATCACATATAGCACATATTATTTCCTTCAAATAAGATTCCCAAAATACTCTCGTATCTTAAAATAAGGGTTGACCCGAAAGTTCTAGTCAAAGTATGAATATACTTTGATTTAAAGATAAAATGAACTTAAAATAATTTTATTCAAAGATGTGGGCTATTACCCGAATTTAACCTTTTAAATTCGGCGAAATTTAAATATTTCGCTTAGATATCGAAATTCTGCCCGAATTTGAAATATTAAATTCGGCGAAATATAATGCCCGAATTTAAAAGGTTAAATTCGGCGAAATTTAAATATTTCGCTTAGATATCGAAATTCTGCCCGAATTTGAAATATTAAATTCGGCGAAATAAAATGCCCGAATTTAACCTTTTAAATTCGGCGAAAATTTTAAATATTTCGCTTAGATATCGAAATTGTGCCCGAATTTGAAATATTAAATTCGGCGAAATATAATGCCCGAATTTAACCTTTTAAATTCGGCGAAATTTAAATATTTCGCTTAGATATCGAAATTCTGCCCGAATTTGAAATATTAAATTCGGCGAAATAAAATGCCCGAATTTAACCTTTTAAATTCGGCGAAATTTAAATCAAACATGTAATAACTTTACAGAACTCATATTGAGTTCGAACTTCACATAATTCATCAAAAACGTCAAATAACATATCAAAATACCCGAAATTCATAAATTCGGATGACCTTTCATCCAAATTCGTTTAACTATAAAAATCAACATAAGAAATGTTTGTAGGGGTTAAAAAAAACACCTACCTCACTTCCAAGTTAGCCGAAATTGCTTAGTTCTTCTCTGCTTTTCTTCGTTTGTTTTCTTTCGTTTGATATTTTCGTTTGTCCTTATCACCTTTTGAGATAAACCTTTAAAAGGAAAGTTACGTTTCCTTTCTCTTAAGGAAATCTCTTATTGGGCCTACTTTAAATTAATTTGGGCCCATATCTATTTATTTTACTCAAAGAGTATTTTTCTTATTTTCGGTTCAATTTCCCGAAAATTCGCTTTGTCCGAAAATTAACTTCATAATTTTCCGAAACTTACAGAATAATTTTCACGCTAATTGCGCATTATTCCCGTATTAATTTTACGGGTATTACATCCTCCCCCCCTAAAAGAAATTTCGTCCCCGAAATTTAAGTTGTCTGAAACAACTCAGGGTATTTCTCTCTCATTTCGTCTTCTCGCTCCCAAGTGGCTTCTTCCAATATCTGGTTTCGCCATAAGACCTTCACGAGGGGAATATTCTTATTTCGTAATTGCTTCACCTCATACATTAGAATCTCTACCGGCTTTTCTTCGTAACTCAAGTCCGGCTTCAATTGTTGGTGAAGTCTTTTGTCTCTTAGCACATGATACGGGTCCAACACATACTTTCGCAGTGTAGACACGTGGAATACGTCATGGACTTGTGCTAACGGCGTCGGTAATTCTAGCTGATATGCTACTTCACCGACTCTTTTCAAAATTTTGAAAGGTCCTATATATCTCGGACTCAACTTTCCTTTTTGTCCGAAGCGTTTGACACCTTCATAGGTGATACTTTCAAAAATACTTTATCACCTTCTTCAAATTCTAACGACCTTCGCCTCTTGTCTGCATAACTCTTCTGGCGACTTTGGGCCGTTTGCATTTTCTCCCGAATTTTCTTAACAACTTCAGTCATTTCGCGTACCATCTCGGGACCTAATAGCGCCTTCTCGCCGATTTCATCCCAATGAACTGGGGATCGACATTTACGTCCGTATAAGGCTTCGTAAGGCGCCATTCCGATCGTTGCTTGATAGCTGTTGTTATATGAAAATTCTATTAACGGGAGATATTTACTCCAACTCCCTTGAAAATCCAAGACACATGCTCTCAACATGTCTTCGAGTGTCTGGATCGTCCTTTCCGATTGTCCGTCAGTCTGGGGATGATAAGCTGAACTAAATGATAATTTAGTTCCCAGAGCTTTCTGTAAGCTTTTCCAGAACTGGGACAGAAATCTTGAATCTCGATCTGATATGATCGATATCGGAATTCCATGGAGTCTCACTATCTCTTGAATGTAGAGTTCAGCGAACTTCTCCATGGGATAGGTCTGGTGAATAGGCAAGAAATGGGCGGACTTAGTCAGTCTGTCAACAATCACCCAAATTGCATCATAACCTTTCACCGTTCTTGGCAACCCGACGACAAAATCCATTGTTATATGGTCCCACTTCCACTCGGGAATCGTCAAAGGTTGTAACATTCCTGCCGGTCTTTGATGTTCTGCTTTGATCTGCTGACAAGTCAGGCATCTATGTACAAATGCAGCAACATCCTTTTTCATTCCCGGCCACCAATAATTTAGTCGCAAATCACGATACATTTTCGTTGCACCGGGATGCACCGAATATATTGTCGTATGTGCCTCCGTCATTAAAGTTCGACGAATCTCTTCATCTTCCGGCACATATAAGCGACTTTTAAATCGTAAACTCCCGTCTTCTCGGAATTCAAATTCCGATGAGACTTCTTTATCTTGTTCTCTTTATTTCTTCAAGTACAACTCATCTTTCTTTTGTACTTCAATGATTCGGTCTAATAGTGTTGGCTTAAGTGTCAACACTGCCAACTTTTCTTCAATCTCTCCGAAATTGATTACTTCAACTCCGAATTGGCGTAATTCAGTGTTTACAGTTTTGCGGCTCAATGCATCTGCGACTACGTTCGCTTTTCCTGGATGATAATTTATCACACAGTCGTAGTCTTTGACTAACTCGAGCCATCTTCTTTGCCTCATATTTAACTCCTTCTGGGTGAAGAAGTACTTCAAACTCTTGTGATCCGTGAAGATCTCGCATCTTTCTCCGTAAAGATAGTGTCGCCATGTTTTAAGAGCAAACACTACGGCTGCGAGTTCGAGATCATGAGTGGGGTAATTTTTCTCATATGGCTTTAATTGTCGGGAGGCATAAGCGATCACCTTCCCGTTTTGCATTAAAACACACCCCAACCCATATTTAGAGGCATCACTATAACAGAAAAATTTCCAGTACCCGAAGGTATTGCTAACACTGGAGCAGTTGTTAGCCTTTTCTTTAATTCCTGGAAACTTTGCTCACATTCATCCGTCCATTTGAACGGAACATTTTTCTTTGTCAAATTGGTGAGCGTCGAGGCGATGCTGGAAAAGTCCTTAATGAACTTTCAATAATACCCAGCTAGCCCGAGAAAACTTCTTATCTCCGTGGGAGTGGTTGGTCTTGGCCAATTTTCTATAGCTTCTATCTTGCTGGGATCTACTGAAATTCCGTTTCCCGAAATAACATGCCCCAGAAAGATTACTCGATCCAACCAAAATTCGCACTTTTTAAATTTGCGAATAATTGTTTCTCCCGAAGAATTCCTAGGACCGCTCTCAAATGTTCCTCATGTTCTTCTTTTGTCTTGGAATAAATGAGAATATCGTCGATAAAGACGATAACACATCGGTCCAGCAATTTTTTGAATACTCGGTTCATCAAATCCATGAAGGCTGCCGGAGCATTCGTCAATCCGAAAGGCATGACCAAAAATTCATAGTGGCCGTACCTCGTACTGAATGCGGTTTTTGGAATGTCCGCTTCCCGGATCTTCAGCTGATGATAACCGGAGCGCAGGTCGATCTTAGAAAATACTGTTGCTCCTTGGAGTTGATCGAATAAATCGTCAATCCTTGGCAATGGGTATTTATTCTTAATCGTGATCTTGTTGAGTTCACGATAATCGATACACATTCTCATCGACCCGTCCTTTTTCTTCACAAATAAAACCGGGGCTCCCCATGGTGAGAAACTGGGTTGAATAAAACCCTTCTGCAACAAATCTTCCAATTGCTCCTTCAATTCTCGTAATTCGTTCGGTGCTAACCGATACGGGGATTTAGAGATCGGGGCAGCTCCAGGTACAAGATCGATTGCAAATTTAATCTCCCGATCTGAGGGTAATCCCGGAAGATCCTCGGGAAATACATCGGAATATTCGTTCACTATCGGAACCTCCTCAAGTTTAAGCTGGGAAGATTCCTCAGCATTCACCGCAAAAACTAGGAACGATTCGCAACCCGTATTTACGAGTCGCTGAGCTTTTAAAGCAGAAATCCGAGGGATTGAGTTTCTATTCTTTCTTCCCGAAAATTCAAACTCCTCTCCCTCTGGCGATCGAAACCTAACTACCCTTTTTGAACAATCAATAATGGCTCCGTATTTCGAAAGCCAATCCATCCCGAATATAATATCGTAATCATTCATCGGGATTACTATTAGGTTCACATCTAACTCTCTACCCTCAATTCTTACGGGACATTTCTCAACCACCAAATTTGATCGAGTTGGATCCCCATGTGGTAAAGATACCACGAAATCACATAATGAACGGGAGGGATAGATTCCTGCCCTGGCCACAAAGTTAGCCGATACAAACGAATGTGTGGCTCCCGAGTCAATCAAGATCGAAGAGGGCACGTGAAATATACTCAACGTACCCGTAACTACATTCGGGTTTGCCTCCGCCTCCTCATTAGTCAGAGTAAAAACTCTTGCAGGCACAGGTGGAGGTCGAATGAGGTTACGCGGTTGAGTCTGCACTGGAGGCTGACCTCTCGGGCAATTCCGTGCGATGTGTCCGGCCTCACCGCACCGGAAACATTGCAGAGTCTGCACCGGTCGTGGTCCGTAGCATATGCCAAAGTGATTTCGTCCACACTGTTGGCATTGGGGCGCTGGTACCGGGGGTCGGTTGGGAACATTGGCCGGTCTCTGATAAGTATTCGGGCGCCACATCTGTTGACTCGGTCGATTTCCTTTATTTTCGGGTCCTTGCCGAAGAATTGTCGCTTTTGGCCGCTTCCTCCTTGCTGTTGCTGACTCTCTCTTTTCCTACTTGCCTCTTGGGCTTCCCTTACTACTCCTTCCGCTTGTTCTGCGATCAACGCTCGCTCCGTCGCCTGACGGAACTCTAATTGGCGTACTCCCGCCACACTTAAATCTCGATAAAATTCGGGCTTCAGCCCTCGAAGAAATCTCGTCACCTTTAGAGTATTGGTTGCCACGAGATGAGGTGCAAAACGAGATAATTCTTCAAATTTGCGGATGTATTCCGCAACTGGCATTCGCCCTTGTTTCAGGTTCATGAATTCATACATTCGCTGCTCCTGATCGTGAGCAGTGAAGTACTTATCATAAAACAGTTCCCTGAAGCGTTCCCATGTCATCGTCGCCGGATCTTCTAACACCTTTGTGGTGTTCCACCAAAAACGCGCGCTTCCCCGAAATAGGGAAACGGCACACAACACCTTCTCATTGTTCGGCACACGACTGTATATAAATAAGTCTTCTATTTGTCGATCCAGTCCTCAGCTGCCGCAGGATTAGTAGCTTCGGCGAAAACTGGTGGATTTAACTTACGAAATCGCTCCCCTATGATCTCTACGCGATCAGGCTGTGGGGATGGACGGTGCTCAGATGAGCTCTGGTGATTTATCAAATCATGAATTTGGTCTGACTGTCTTTGGATAAGTTCAGTCAGCCTATTTATCGTGTCATGCTCACGAGTCGGGGGTGGGGATTCAGATTCGCCCCTCCGACTGGACTCTCCAACGAACACGTTCCTCGGTCTTCCTCTTGGCATTTTCCAAATACTAGATAATTCATGTAACAAATATACATGAGATCACATAATCATATCAAAGTATTACACTTAACTTACAGGCGAGGCTGGTTCTCCCGGCTTTTGAGTGGCAGTACATGGACAGTCTTCAGAATCTAAAGCCTAAGCTCTGATACCACCTGTGGCGACCCTACTTCCTAATTAAGTTAATTGGCGGATTTCCCCGCAACAGAACACGCGGAAGACCCGATAAAATTTTCTTTTCTTTTTTTTTTTTTTTTTAAATAACCTACATAGTATTATATCGGGTTTACAAAAATATCTACTATTAATACTTTGGGCCGAAGCCCCAAAATTTCAAACCCAATATCAAACACTATGCCACTCCACAGGTCGCGTCCCATGTACTGCGCCACCCTCAAAAGTCCGTGGAGTCACCGCCGCCAGCTCGCCATGAATCTCAACCCTGACACTAGTCGGTGTCGGGTTCATTCTTACCTACAAACAAAAATAGGATAGAACCCTGAGCTATTGCCCAGTAGGTGATTACATAACATGCAATACGTGCGTGCACTCCACCCAATCCCGGTTCCTCACAATATAATATAATGCACACTCGACAAATCTCATCTATCAATTCTCAATTCTCAACAGGGCCCTAGGTCAGACTCGGCACCCACGCGCGCAATGGCAAAGTACACCATCAACCATGCGGTAGCCCACACCGGCCGCGCCGGGTCGCTCCTTCCGCACACAATCTCAACCCGACGGCTTTTTCCCCGAATGTTATACCACAAGTTCGGGTAGACAGGAATCTCACATCTGTCTGCCGTCCCTGAGCCAAATAATATCCGGTGGTTTACACCTCGGGTGGCTCAATCCCGAGTAGATGGGTGTCGCAAACCCCCTCTCCCACCAAGTGCATAATCGAGTCTGAACCTGACTGCCAAAATCGGCAACTCTACCCTTCTCACATTGATAATATCATCGATCACATCATTTCTCACCCTATCGTGAATATGCACATGGCATGATTATGTAAAACATCAAATCACATATAGCACATATTATTTCCTTCAAATAATATTCCCAAAATACTCTCGTATCTTAAAATAAGGGTTGACCCGAAAGTTCTAGTCAAAGTATGAATATACTTTGATTTAAAGATAAAATGAACTTAAAATAATTTTATTCAAAGATGTGGGCTATTACCCGAATTTAACCTTTTAAATTCGGCGAAATTTAAATATTTCGCTTAGATATCGAAATTCTGCCCGAATTTGAAATATTAAATTCGGCGAAATATAATGCCCGAATTTAACCTTTTAAATTCGGCGAAATTTAAATATTTCGCTTAGATATCGAAATTCTGCCCGAATTTGAAATATTAAATTCGGCGAAATAAAATGCCCGAATTTAACCTTTTAAATTCGGCGAAAATTTTAAATATTTCGCTTAGATATCGAAATTGTGCCCGAATTTGAAATATTAAATTCGGCGAAATATAATGCCCGAATTTAACCTTTTAAATTCGGCGAAATTTAAATATTTCGCTTAGATATCGAAATTCTGCCCGAATTTGAAATATTAAATTCGGCGAAATAAAATGCCCGAATTTAACCTTTTAAATTCGGCGAAATTTAAATCAAACATGTAATAACTTTACAGAACTCATATTGAGTTCGAACTTCACATAATTCATCAAAAACGTCAAATAACATATCAAAATACCCGAAATTCATAAATTCGGATGACCTTTCATCCAAATTCGTTTAACTATAAAAATCAACATAAGAAATGTTTGTAGGGGTTAAAAAAAACACCTACCTCACTTCCAAGTTAGCCGAAATTGCTTAGTTCTTCTCTGCTTTTCTTCGTTTGTTTTCTTTCGTTTGATATTTTCGTTTGTCCTTATCACCTTTTGAGATAAACCTTTAAAAGGAAAGTTACGTTTCCTTTCTCTTAAGGAAATCTCTTATTGGGCCTACTTTAAATTAATTTGGGCCCATATCTATTTATTTTACTCAAAGAGTATTTTTCTTATTTTCGGTTCAATTTCCCGAAAATTCGCTTTGTCCGAAAATTAACTTCATAATTTTCCGAAACTTACAGAATAATTTTCACGCTAATTGCGCATTATTCCCGTATTAATTTTACGGGTATTACAGATGTCCTTGCAAAGACTTATCTTTTACAAGCCATTCCCAACAATATCTACATTTAGATAGAAATCATGTCAACAACAAAACAGACGTAGGACGAGATATACAAGATAATGCAGGGAAGTCAAGTTGGAGTAAAGGCCATGAAAGCCAACACGCTCAACGCATACGGTTCTTTCAAGGCCAAGGCGGGAGAAAACATCTGGGAGTCGTATCGTAGGTTCTTTACATAATTGTGCGCGTCCACATATTCCATAATTGTGCGCGTCCACATATTCCATAATTGTGCGCGTCCACATATTCCATGTTAGCGGAGGTGGAGAGCTTTACAGTTTGAGGTGGATCATGTAGATTGACTTCGACATCAGAGATCTCTATTGGGGATGTTATTTCATCCGTATTTCCATGATTTGTCTCTCTCTCTTCATCTGTAGTGACTTCAGTGATTAGAGGTGAAGATCCTTCATCGGCCATTGTTGCATATTCTAAATACATTATTACATGATAGCTGTAATAAGTGACAAATTTTATTATAATTATTTTTAATACAAAAAATTTCAAATGTCACATTTTAGGAGAAAAGACATGAATACTTGATTCAAATATTATATACATTATTTAAAATAGAAATTTCTATGTCAGTTTAATGTTGAGAAATTAAAGCATGTTTTCCCTAATAATATCATTTGAGAATTACATCGTCATAAATAAATCATCGATGTTTGTTAGTATTGCTAAAAGCTATATTTAAACTAAAATTTTTTGTTTTGGATGAATGTAAATAGTATTTTAACTAAACGAATTTTTTAGAACAGTTATCATATTAAACCATTTGCTTTTAGGTATCATACATCTTCAATCACTTTGTCTATGGCCCCACAACAAATCCGTTCTGATAGTCCTCCAAATCCTAATATTCAAACAAGAAGGGAGCGCCAATTATCATTGCAGACTAAAATTCATATTCTCAATATATTACTACATGATAGCTGTAATGAGTGACAAATTTTACTTATAATTATTTATAAAACCAAAAATCAAATCTCACACATAGAGTTTCAATATTTAATTTTTGTTTAGTTACATTTTAGGAGAATAGGACATCAAGACTTTATTCAAATATTTTATACTCTATATAAAATAGAAATTGCTATGTCATTATTTTTATTAACACCACCGATATTTTGTAGGGTATCATCATCTCATTCTTCATATAATGCATTTGTTTCAAATTCTAATTTATTATTTTCATTATTTTTTATTTAAATTGCATTTATTATCTTTTATTCAACACAACGCTAATCCTCGAGTTCCTGATATAATCCCATCATTTTTTAAAACGATAAATTCATTATTCCCACCTTACCTTCGTACGTACAATTTACATGACGCTTGGAATACAAGATTTTTAATATTTCGTAAATATGCGAAAAGATTATATAATGCGTAGCGTATTCAAATGATTGTTACAGGATATTGTGATAGGATGGTTTCAGAAAGCAAATATTCTAACAGCTTATGACTCTTTCAAAGCGAAGACAGAGGAATCAGCTTATGACTCTTTCAAATCCGACAAAATAAGGATTTGGACGAAATGGATATCCACGCCGTCTTTCATAATCTCGTCGAACATGAAGAAGATATAAGCGAGATCCAAAAAGAACTAAAGGGCAAGCAGATCGACGACTCTATAGCAGTTGTATCTAAAAGAAAGCAAAGTCGATCTTGAAAGGATAAAAGTATCAAGCTGCCAAGTTTTTCAGAAGATGAAGAAGAATCTGACTCGGACTCCGAACCTGATATGAAGGAGTTCAAGAAACAGTTAGCTCTCATTTCTAAAATGATGAGTAAAAAGTTTTACAAAAAGAAATCCTCGCCTTCGGTCAATAGACTTCGGACATCTAGCTCCAAGCAAAAGGAAAGACCGGCCGAGTCCCCAGAATAAAAAAGCGTCAAAAAGAACCACAAAAATGTTATAATTGTGGAAAGGTAGGACACTTCTCCAGGGAATGCAAGCTACCCAAGATTAAAGACGTCAACTACTACTCCAAAAAATTCCAACTCACTAAACAGAAAGAGGCTGGAGTAGCACTGATGGCAGAATAAGAGCATTGGCTGGAAGATACCACAGATTCTGAAGACGAAAATCTTGCACTTATGGCTTACCTCGACTACGCTTCAAATGATGACCCATCCAGGAGGCCTGACGACGACGACGACATTCACTAAGCCGATTTTTCCAACTTCGCTAACCTCAAAACATCTATTTTCGAACTAAAACACTTCGAAAACCCATAACTATAAAATTGATTAAATCTGTTGGTTGTGAAAACAATCTAGTCAAACTTTACAACCAAAAAAAGTGTATCCGAAAAACTTAGACTACAATCTCGAAAAATAGATTATCACGCATATACTTCGCACGAAAACCGCAAGCTACATATTCAATCACGAGACTTAGGAAATTTTTCATACGAACAAATCGAAAACATCTAAGTCCCAAATCTACATAAACACAAGAAATTGGACATTTATTTTTTATCTTTGACTAATCATCTTCATTTTTGTCCACGCTTCCGAATGATGGTCTCTTCTTCAAACTCCATATATCCTCAAGAAAAATTGATCCAAATCAAAGAAAACAACTTCGGCCTCGACTTTGCTACATTTAAATGCATAGACAAGGTCGTAGTGGACATCCTCAAAGGACACCCGCTCTAGCTGGCCTTCTCCCTCACAACTCAAGTCCCCGGAATCTATCTTCAACAATTTTGGGGGACATTGAGGTAGGCCAAGAAACGGAACTCCCTTAAACTAAAGACCACCGTCAATGCAACAACCGTGGTTCTAACCAAAACAATACTTCGACATGTTCTAGGGCTGCCCATGAGTAAAGGCTACGAGCCCTCCCCCACCGACGCCAAAGTACTATAAGACCTCAAACGCACGGATACGCCAATGAACTCAAAATGCTCTCCAAATACCAACTGGGTGGCATCCCTCACCCATGGAGGACATTTTTCGGGCTCGTCAACAAATGTCTGTCACCCAAGCATATCGGGTTTGACAGAGGGAACGTCAACTTTGCGTGCATTTACTACGGACCAATCTTTAGCTGCAACGGTGACTACCCGCCGATGCTGATACTAGAGGCTCTTCTTCGTTATGCAAACCCGACGGAATCTGCAATTATTGCATACCGTCAGGCCCACAAAATAGTTGCTCCTACGACTCCGACAGACCCAGCCGAGCCCAACCCCGAAGCATCCTCGAGTAGAAGTGAGGGTCCTGAGCGCTCACCATCCGAGGAATCCTCCGAAGAAACCGAATAGGAGGATCACAACCGTATCGGGCATCCGACGAGAGAAATGAAAGAAGCGCCTCCACGATCCACCAACTTCATTGCCGATGCTTTCCACGGCTGACCCAAAACCTACTGTAGGCTAGACTATCCCCGTATGATCAGGAGTCGATGAGTTTGCTCCCGAGTAGAAGTCGCCACATCGATTTCACTGGCGTAATCCTCACCTTTACCCGGCCATTCATCTGTCTCCCAACAGACGGATGTCTCACTATATATACAAGGGGACCCACATCTGCTATCACCACCTCAGTCGGAGGTGGGAGATATTGAAATAGGTGGTTCACAGCCCAATGCCACCGCCCTTTCATTGTTCGCGATAATTATGTGGCTACCTTACCATTATTTTTCCCACCCGTTAGGACACATACACCTATCACCTTAGGTCTTCGTGACCTAACGGAAACCTCCATAGACACATCCATTATGGATGTTGTTCGAGGATTGAAAAGAAGTCCAACTGCTGCAACATCAACTCGAACAGCCGTAACGGGTCATTCGCTAGACCCTCTTACGGGTCATACACTAGACCCTCTTAGTGACCCCAGTACAGTGATTGTCTGCATAGGTATACGAGAACCTGCTACAACAACAGTAGTGACACTTCCCCCAGCCATGTCACTAGAATCGGTTGGAAGTCCTGCCAATGTAAGTGCAGGCCACGCATCGGTAACTTCTTCCGATGTCGTGACAACGAAACCCCTTAGTGGCTCCGGACGTTTATCTCCGCCATACTTCACTAAGGACACCTTGTCCCAAACTGTCCAAGAGACTGTCAAGAAGGCCATCGACACAATTGTTCCTTCTCTTAAAGAGAGCCTGTTGGGACAAATGCGATCGATGATCGAATATGCCTTACGGAACAAAGACAAAGGTCCTATGACGGACGCACCACCACCACCACCTCTGCCATCCCAACAACCAGCACCATTAACTTCCGGAACACCATCATCCTCCGTCCCACTTTGATCATCCTACATGCCCTAATAAACCCATTCACAGTCCTTGTACACTATCTGGACAATGTCCTCCTCCCCCGATTCCTAGAATTACCTCCATGCACAACCGCCAGGTAGCGATTGTTCGAGCGCCTCGTCGCCCAAAAGATCTACCACCCCCGACCATCCGCGAAGAATTCTCACGCTCCAAACGAAGACATGATGATCCTGAAGATCGGGATCGTCTGAGGGGGAGAAACGGCAGAAGGCAACGAGGGGCCAAGGACAAGGAAAGGGGAAGACACCATCACGAAGAGCGTGATCTTCCTCCACACAACCAACACCTACAACATCATCCAAACAACCACCACCGACACAAACTGCAACCACCCAACCACGAACACCACCTCAAACCACCACACATCAAGCTTCCAGAACAACCAAAATTACCACTACCTTCGAACTTCCCTCCAACCCTTAAGTGTACATTGACATCTACATCTTGGAGGAGAAGCCGATTCACCGAATGGAGACGGAATAAGAAACTCGCCTACGCCTCGACCACATCAGATATTTCCTACAAAGACTGACGGCGGATTCCTTCTCGTTTGAACCTGAAGAGAAGACGGGCGAAGACCAACAAAGAGAGATGCCTGAGAACTACTCAAAAATGAGTCAAGGAAACACCAAACCTATCCAAAGAAACGGTGTTAGTCGAGACTCACTGGGAGAACAAGAGGATCACCGCCCCCTTTCTTTAAGATTATTGTCCCAACATCTGGAGGCGCCCAAAAAGATAAAGCCTACCGATGAGCTGACCCTCTGAGGCCTCACACACCTGGAAAACACAAGGCGAGGGAGCAACCGTCTCTTCACGCTCTCACAGCTACAACAAGAAGGGGACTATCGTTGACACTACTGCAAGCAAGAGAAAAAGAGAAGGCTCCCTTGCCGAACTCATAGAAGTGGAACACTCCAACCTTCCTCTGGACGAAGCAACCAACCTATTTGGGATGTATAGAAAATTCGTCGTGAGGAACTTCAAATATCTGGAGGGATTCAACAATTTGAAGCGCTACATGCTGAAGCAAATCAACTACCATACCGCCGAAGACTTTCAGATTACTTTGGAAAGCAATATGGAGAAAGTAAACATGACGCTGCCTCAGACTTGTGGACAAGAGACGCAACATTACCCAGAGAACCACCTATTTACACACCAGAGTTGTGAGTCACCTACTACCAACCAAAGGAGAAGAGGACGTGATGGTGATCTCCCAAATCTCTAAGTACTCTGACGGGACGCTGAAGATCATAGGGAAAATTCTTCAAAAAGCGGCTCCCCTTTTTGGGATCCGAGAAATACTCCAAGGATCTTCGACTCGAAGAAGGATCTATATTCAGAATGATTATAGAAAAGATCAATGATATACTGGAGCTGAGAAATAGCATCTGAAAATACGAGATGTGTTAAGTCCTCGATTATCAACTACAGTAAATCCTAGGCATGAATTCCAGATATTCGAATGGAAGTATGAGATTTGATACCTCGGTCGAATACCTCCAATGAATAACACGAGAGAAAAGCTTTTAGTGTGAAAAAGTGTTTGTGTCTCTCTCTCTCTAGAAAATAAATTGCAAGCCTATTGTTTTTTTCTATTTACTTTCTCTCATCAATTCAATAGTGTACATTGGTATTTATACCTACATACTTCATAATACAATTAAGTCATAAACTATTTATATACAAATGATGCCCCTATTTACAAGGATAACTAATAAAAGAGCACAATTAAAATGTCTTCTTCAACCTCCCCCCTTGTGCTCCTTTCCTCTTCAGCTCTGTTTGTCCTTGTCGGGCGTAGAATGACTTCCACAATCCCAATGCTGTCTCATAATGACGTACAACATCTCTCAGCTCTATTCTTTCCTCAATAGCTCTGAGAAGCTCATTCAGAGCGGGGCTTCTTCTTCTCCAAGGTCCTCGAAGATGACAGTCTCATCGATCTCTCCCAATCTCCTTTCAATATTCTTCTTTATTAGCTTCAACGTCAAATCACAGAACATGTGCACTTCAGACTTCATCATCACTCTCGTCTTTCCAATGACTGGGTTGCGATAAATGATGGCGAAGCCTGGCTTCTTGAAGATGTAGTTCTCTGGGAAGTCGTTGAGCGAAAAACCTTCTTGATGTGCCCTGCAGGTGTCTGAAACTTTTCTTGTACCTCTAGATTAGACGGTAGACCCCATCCGGTGGAAGGTAGGGTAGATAGCTCTCGTCTATATCTTCTCGAGTGCGAGTGTGATCTCCCCGCTCGAACGTGTACATCAGAGTTGGATAAGTACCTATTAAGTATGAGACTCCCACGAGTTGGAAGATTGGTGGTTTGTCCCTAAAGTCTCTTCTGAGTTGATCTCTTGGGATTCCTCTTCGATTTGGACCGAGATGGTTGAGCGTGAATATGACATCTTCTTCCGCTCTTCCCAATGAGAAATCCCCCCAAGCTTCAGCTCGTTCGCTTTTGATCTGTTTGATGCTCGCCAGATCTGCTTCCGGACATGTTCAAGGAAGGGCACTTCGATCAGAACATTCTCCCATTGTTTCCGACTCGGACGGTCCCCTTTGATAAACGTGAAGGGGTGTCCGCTCGATGTCTTAGCAGTTCTAGTAGATCTGGGAGTCCGACATTGTAGTTCTCACCTTCTTGAAGCTCTTCGTCTTCGAGCAGAACTAGATCAACTGAAGCCTGTTGCAGAAAATATCTGACATTGGACAGACGAGCTTGAGCAGCTTCCTCTGGTTCCGAGCACATCAACCATTTTTCGCTTTAGATGTAGTTATCTACAATGGCGTGAGG
Organism: Linderniella brevidens; assembly: GCA_004919715.1. Lineage (NCBI taxonomy): Eukaryota > Viridiplantae > Streptophyta > Magnoliopsida > Lamiales > Linderniaceae > Linderniella > Linderniella brevidens. The sequence continues at coordinate 11,217,936 of SWDC01000151.1, read as the reverse complement.
ATCATAGTTGACTGTTGCGGCTTTTGGTTGATCTTGGAGCGTAGAGTCTGAGGTTGGGATTGGGTTTGGACTTTTGGGAGCCGTAGGTTAAGTGATGTGTGGGTGCGGGGCGTGGTGGTCGTTTGGGAGCTGGTAATAGGTTTTTGTGTGGATGATGTTGGTGAGTTTGTTGACGATCCTTCAGCTTCACGAGGTGATGGAGTCTTGTCTCGTCCTTGTCCACAACTGTTTTTTGTTGTCTTCTGCCACTTCTCCCCCTTAGGGCAATCCTGATCGTCAGGATCGTCATGTCTCCAATCGGTGCAGGATCTCTATTCGCGGCAGCTCGTTCGAGCAGGCAGGTCGAGGTCATCGACTAGTCGTCGGTAGAAATTCTCCTCGGCATGGGTCCTCTCTTCCATGGCTAAGAGACGTGAGATGAAGATATCATGAAGTTGGGTGATTGGGATGGTGTATGGATTTGTAAGGGTGGGAGATGGGGTTGGGATGGTGACTATGGGTTGGATTGGAGTGATGGTGGTGGTTCGTGTTGGTGAAGTGATAGGTTCGGAGGGAGTGGCCTCTAACACTTGTGTTTTCCTGGTATCTTGTCGGGAAGTCTCGATGGCTAGTCGTACTTTCTCCATCAAACGATCTTCGAAAGACGTGAGTACAGTAGAGAGAGCTTCTTGTAAGCGTTCCTCCGCCACGAATGGTCATACCTCCAGAGTGGAGTCAGGTAGGCGTTCCACTGTCACAACATCAGAGTAGATTTCTAACGTGCCGCCTATAATAGGACTTATGAGACCGGGACGACTTAAGTCGCCCGTTCTCAACCCTGAGTGCACCACTTTGATGAGTTGGCCCGGCTTCAAATGATGTCGGTGAAGCAACGGGACTTCCATCCAATCTTGGAGATGAAACCATAGAAATCATCTCTATGGATGTTGTAACAGGCTCGATGTGAACCTGTGTAGACGTCAACACGGGCTGTGGCTCAGATTTGATCGTTGAAGTAGGCACAACGCTTGCTGAAACATCTCGAGGAGGCAAGGTAGGAGCTGTCGTAGTAAGCGGGGATGCAGACTGGACTTGTGATCTTCGTCGTCTGGAGTCCCTTCGAATGAGTCTGCATTCCTTGTCTGATTCTGTTTCTAAAGGCGAGGCAGCCATGGGAGGTGTTGGCACACATGCTTCAACCTCGGACTCCTGAGCCGCTACTTCACGCTCCCGAGCCTCAGCTTCGGGCTCCTGTGCCTCCACGATGGGTTCTTAACTTAAAGGCATCGAGGCAGGGTCACTGGGGATGGACCGAACCATAGCCTCGGTGATGTAGTGGTTTTGGCAGTAGACTTGATAAGCTTGTCTGTAGGGTCTGCCGGGCTAAGGAGTTCCAAGGGAATGAACATCGGTGTAGCTCCAGGTCCGATGCCTTTGGGTTGTGGAAGAAACGCAGCCTCGGTGGTTTGTATCCTCCAACTGGTGGTAGACGGGGAATATCAGGATGAACCTCCATTAGATGCTCAATCATTAATGGAAACCATCGGACGTAAGGGAGGAATTTGGCCTTTGTCTTAGTCTCCCGTTGGCGCATCTGGTCGGCCAAGTCATTCCAGATGAGCTGGGCCACGTCATACTTTATGGAGAAGACGACCCCATGCAGGATCTTGATGATGTTCCTGTTCGCGTTGTCGAACCCGAATGCTTTGGAGAGAGATATTTTTTGATGATCCCGAACAAAATCATCCAAGCATATTGGCAATGATCTCCGCATCAGAAGGTAAAAGATCGTAGACTTCATGATGTGGGAGATCAATGACCATTCCAAGTAGATTATTGTTGACGATGACATTTTTGTGGTTAAATTTGGTTGTGTAAACTGTGTCGTCGCCCACGATATGGCTCCTCATACATCCCCAAAATTGTTGGATATACACCATTTGAACGGAGGCTACCAGTGTGAGAGATGACCAAAGCGAGTGCCCTTTTAGTATTGATATTATGATGTCGCCTGGGCAACTGAAGGTCGTTAAGTCCAGTTGATAGTTATTATCGTGGACTTGTAGCCATAGCTCAGATGGATATACATGTGAGTATTCTTGATGTGTCATCTCTTAAAAATGAATAAAGATCATTAGTTCATAAAGGCCAATTCAAAAATAAGCAATGATGATTTATGTAAAGTATATCAAATTGTGGTGCGGACAAACATTTTTAACTTGGAAAATGTTTTTCATTTGGTCATAGTATGGTACGTGAAAAGACTTTAAAAACATTTTCGATGTGTTGAAAGTGATTACTGTTTGCGGCACGTTATTATTCGAGCAAGATTTTATTCGAATAAGACTTCAGTCAGAAATATATTTGCAGCTTATTTTTCGATCGAATAAGAAGTCTTCGAAGATAACAATTGTCGACGCTAGGTTTGGCGATCGAATATAGAAAAGTAAAGTCTTCGGCGCTATGTTTTGCGATCGAATAAAATTCAATTAAATAATAAAGTTTTCGACGCTAAGTTTTGCGATCGAATAAAATTCTATCGAAAAATAAAGTCTTTGACGCTAAGTTTTGCGATCGAATAAAATTCTTTCGGAGAATAAAGTTTTCGACGCTAAGTTTTGCGATGGAATAAAACTTTATCGAAAACTAAAGTTTTCGACACAAAGTTTTGCGATCGAATAAAAATCTATCGAAAAATAATGTTTTCGACGCGAAGTTTTGTGATAAATAAAATTCTATCGAAAAATAAAGTTTTCAACGCAAAGTTTTGCGATCGAATAAAATTCTATCAAAATCTAAAGATTTCGACGCTAAGTTTTGCAATCGAATAAAATTCTATCGAAAACTAATGTTTTCGACGCTAATTAGTTTTGAAAACCACAGTTTGCGATAAACAGCTTTTCGACCCTAAAAGTTTCACAAATTTGAAGAATCGAATTTGAAACTGCAAATGATGGTTTTTCGAGAAACAGGACTTAATCTTAACTGAAAATGTTAAAAACCCAGTTCCGAACCCAAGTATTACGTAGTTTACCAACATGTTTAAGGCTAAATCGCAGCAAGACAAAATAGCTTTTTAAATATGATCTGTCGAGAAACAGCGAATCGAAAAACGCTCGAAAACCTTGAAATATCGATGCAATACGTGATTTAATGGACTAAGATCAAATCATGGTTTGCTCATAGTATGAATCACGCAAAAATTTCACATGTCACATAGAATAATAATGTGCCATTAAATCATGTCACTAAACTAATATCCTAAGATCATAGTATGAATCATTTTGAAAACTCTCGCATGGTTTGTTCATAGCGCTCAATTTATTTTTATCATGGGGATTATTAGTATATATATCACTCATATCAACACAACAAAATTTTTACCAATTAACATGTAATCGTGGCACATTTAATCAACTCACCAAGCGAAAGTTCATCAATTTGAATCAAAGGGACTTTGTATGGATTATTATTTTAGGTTATGACTTAGAAGGGTAGGATAATAATTTGGAATTAGTGAGTTTAAGATCCTTCCATTCATGTGTCCTTTTAACATTCATTGATGCTACTTTTTCTTTTCTTTTCTTCTGCACTTGCTCAAGCGGAATCTTCTCTTCTTTACGAGGCTTGAGAGATTAGATATTCTTATGTATTTCCCGGGCCGATACCGTGCTCTCTTGAAGGATTTAAAGAGTATCTTTGGAGAAGTTCACAGTTATGGAATTCGAACCCAGGGTCGTGCTCCTCTTCCCATTGTCTCGATATAAGACCAAGATTACCGTTGGAGAAGTTTACTTCGAGGTGCTCCTCTTCTAGCCGTTCTGTCGAGTATATGAGATTATCGAAGGAGAAATTCACAGGAAGATCCATGCTCATCTTTTACAATAATGGAGAGATTATTTGTGCGCTGAGCATTCCTCGTGTGCGTCTTCCACCTTCTTTTCTCTCCCTCCTTTTCTTATTTGAGCAGCACCCAAAACTTATGGAATAAGGTTGACGGCTTGATCGGGTTTCAAGTGAAAAAGGATATTGGAGAAGGCTCAAAGCGGATTACTAGAGGAAATAGTAAAGGATTATATATTTCTTTTAAAATTAAACCAGGACAACGTTTTGAAACGTTTAAAATTGAGGAATTTTTTAGATTGGCAGTTTCCAATAAAAACACATTCTTTTATGCTTCAAAATTCGTTCTTTCTGATTCTAAGGAGGAGTTTAAATCAGTTATTTTCTTAACAATGGCAGGAATATAACAGAAGGTAGAATTTTTAGAATGATCAGTATTTTCTTCCTTGACTTTACGGATATCTTCTAAAGGATATAATGAAATAGTAACTAGACAGGTGTATCTCCCACGTTTAGTAACTATTATTCAAATCGGTGTAATGAAAGGGGATTTCAGTCATAGTTTTGGCTTTTCTATTTGATTCTTCTATGGTATATTTCTGAAGAATTAGTAAAAGCCATTAACGTAGTTAGTCCTAAACTCACGTACTTGATATCATATAATTGTTTTACGTTAACCTTTTCAAGTTACAAGGATTATTGACTAAGCCTTCAACAGGATTTTAAAATTCTATATCATGTGGCTGATTTAGAAAAATCGTTTGATTTGTCTTTCTTCTTTTTGTCAGAAGATCATCTAAAGTCTTAATCTTAGAGTAAAACTTATTACGCACATCAGAGATTTCCTTATAATTGTTTCTAGAAATTTCTAAATCTCTCTGACTATCGGTAAGAGTTTTACTAAGGTCGTTGATCTTAGTTCCAGACGTAGCTATCCTAGATTCAAGACTAGATATAGTTTCCTTAGAATTAGATAAGAGAATTTCTAAGTGAGCTTTCTTATCTAATTGTATTTGGCAGTTCGTTTCGCTAAGTGCTAGTCGCTCTTCTAACTCTTTTGAACTTTTCCGCTCAGTTTTCATGTTAGCATATTTAAATTTGTAAAGATTCTAACATGCTTAATAATGTATACTTAGAAGTGGTTACCTCCTGAGACGAGGTTGATTATTCTTCGTCGTCAGTCCGCTTCGTCGTGCTTGCTTCTGAGCTATATTCAAGACGTGCCATGAGAGCTAAGTTGGCCGTTTCAGAATCTGTGGTATCTTTCAGCCAGTGGTTTTATTCCGCCAATTGAGCTATTCCAGCTTCCTTTTGTTTAGTCAATTGAAATTTCCTGGAGTAGTAGTTTGCATCTTTCTTCTTTGGCATACTACACTCTCTGGAGAAATGCCCTGTTTTGCCACAGCTGAAGCATTTCTGTGGCTCTTTGGCATTCTTGATTTATGAGGTCTCAGCTGGTCTTTCCTTGTGCTTAGAACTTGAGGTCCGAAGTCGATTAGCTGAGGAGGAGTACTTCTTTTTGTAGAACGTTTTGCTCATCATTTTTTTAATGAGAGCTTACTGCTTCCTGAACTCCTTTATGTCGGGCTAAGAATCCGTAAATGAGACGTCTTCTTCTTCTGAAGAGCTGGGCATTTTTACATTCTTGTCTTTGTGAGATCGACTAGTTTTCTTTTCTGAGACAAGGGCTATTGAATCATCGATCTGTTTGCCCTTCTACTTATTATGAATCTCGTTGACATCTTCCTCGTGGTGAGTGAGATTGTAGAACACGACATGGATATCCATCGCACCCAAATCCTTGTTCTGACGAATATGCATATATATTTTCTTCCACTCCGGAAGAGATTATGAAATATGATGTTTACCCCCATATTTGTCTTGAAGATTTATATTTTTCAAATCTTGTGCAGTAGCGCTGATAGAGGTCGTATATATTTTTCTCCGTCTTAGCTTTGAAAGAGTCGTAGGCTGTGAGTATGTGTGCTTTCTTTGCCTTTACTATGACTTTGGTCCTTTGCATCATTTTGTGGACCTCATCCCACATTGCCTTAGCACTTGACATACTATCTATTTTCATATAGATGTCATTTGGGATGCCTTGCGTCATGAAAGTTTTAGCTCCTAGGTCAGCCTTAGCTCTTAATCTCTCCCCTTCGAGTATTCACCGGGAATTTTAAGTCTCTAGTTGTTGGAATGGGGGGGGAGTAATTTGTGGCATCACCTTCTTGGATAAGACAGAATTGAGCGGGTCCTTCTTAGAGAGAAGCTAGTAGATTCACATCTTGATCATCAGTCTCCAAGAAATTCATAAAGCGGCTTTTCCATACGGTATATTCGCCTCTTCTGAGAATTGGGGGACGGACATTGTTTCAAAGAGGGTAAGCATCCATAGTCGTAGTTGTTTGGTAGGATCTCGTGAAGGTTTGGAATTTAGTTGGTAAGAGTGCTTCACAAGTGACAAATTTGTTAGTAATGTTTGGTTCGTACTTTAAGCAATTTCCTAAGGGTCTATCTCTAATGTTTGATCCTAAAAATTTTGAGTATCGAAAATGATTATGCGAAGGGAAATATTTTTTTCGAAAGTTTTGAAAATGTCGATTTTGATTCTTGATTTGTAAAATTTTCAAATCTGTGTGGAAAATGTTTGTGTTTGAAAGTTCAGTAAGTATAAAAGTTTTTTCGAGCAGTAAGTTTTTCGACTTGAAAAGTTTCAATCCTTAAAATTGCTAAATAGAAATCAACTTTTGTATGGTATTAATTGAAAAAGTATTGCGATCAAAAGTGATTTTTGAAAGTGATGATAAAAAACTCTTATTTGAAAATGATTGAAAAAGACTTGGAAATTGTGCTTTGAGTTATCCTTGTAATTAGCGTGCATAGCTTATATTTTAGATAGTGTAGGACTATGTAGTGAATATAACATGTATATATGTATAAATACAATGTACACTATTGAAATCAATACACAAGAATTAAAAAAATTCACAATGCTAAGAATTCACATTCAGAAAACACAAACGAAAACTTTCTCACTCTAAGCTTCTCGCTCTCGTGATCTTCAACAGAGATATTGGACCGAAGGTAACAAATCAATAATCTATATTCGAATCTCTAGATTTCATGCCTAGATCTCTCGTTAGTTGATTAATTAGGACCTAAAAACTGGTATCATAGCAGATCCTGATTGTTTTGGATTGATTTTGCTATTTTTAGATCAAATTTATTTTCAAATTTTTCGATCGAAAACGCGCGTGGAATGCAAATTTCATCCACGTGCTTAATTTTGCGAGGTTTGTTGATGATTGTGATGCAAAAGTGATAGATTATATGTAAGGAATGAATCGCGACTAATTTCAATCGCTTGGAACATCGGATTATTCAGATTTTCGATTTCGATCGATTTTACTGTTTGCGATTGAGTTTTGAATATGATTTGATTTTCATCGAAATTGATATATTTTTCTGTAAAACGTGTTTGATCTTGTGTTTGTACCCAGAATCTCATCATCTAATTTAAGTTTTTAAGTTGAATCTGAGATTTACTGTTCCATTAACTCGTGTTGTGTTCTTCGATCATTTTTCGATCGAAAAACTTAGCTCGAATAGTTCACTGGCGCAAAAGTTTTTCGATATTTACACTGTTTTCGCGAGTTTCACTCACATATAGACTCGAAAAACTTTATTTTTAAATGTTTTCTCGACAAATATTGTTTTTTCTATATACGCATTTACGTTTGACACGAAAAACTTGGTTTTCGAATTCATGTTTTTCGATCATCTAAATTCTCGAGTAAAAAATTAGCGAAAACATATCCCGATCGAATATTTCACACTCGAATAAGGTTTAGTCAATAAATTGAGTAAACCTTATCAAAAACTTTTAAAGATACTGCTAGGTCCTGATTCATCAATCAACAAGCAATCTAAGCACGAATTCTCGGTATTCGAGTAAGAAATCTTACGGATTACGTTCAGTAGAATATCCGCGTTGAAGATCTTGAGAGAGGTTGTTAGCTTTCCGAGTTTCTCGAACGTATTCTCTCTTTTAAAATATGAAATAGATGCTTGTTATTTTTCTGAATAATAAAACTTGTTTTAATTTTGATAGTGTACATCATATTTATACATATATCCAGGGTATAATTGCTATTAGGTCCAACACTATCAAAACTTCTAATTACGCCCCTAATTACAAGGATAATGAATTAATAAAGCACATACGTCTTTGTGAGCCGCGTATGCTAGGAATAAGCGAATAGCTTCAATATGGGCGATCGGAGCATACGTCGAGTCGTAATCAATTCCTTTTTGTTGATTGTATCCCGTAGCAACGAGTCGTGCTTTATTCCTGATTACTTCACCGTTCTCACTTTTCTTGTTCTTGAACACCCATTTAGTTTCAAGTATGGTTTTGCCTTGTGGTCAAGGAACCAATGTCGAAACATGTAGATGCTCGAACTGGTTGAGTTCATCTTGCATCGCAATTACCCAATTAGGGTCTTTAAGAGCTCGGCTACCTTATTTGGTTCGTTTTGGCTTAGCAAGCATGTGTATAAACCGCGTTGTATAGACATCCTAGTACATACACCACTTGAAGGATCACCGATAATCGGGTCAGTATGATGAGCTCGAGTCCATTTGCGTTCGTGAGGAATAACCGAACTAGATTCGTCATTAAATTGTAGATCGATATATCCTGAATTAATGGGTTGATCATTCATAGTAGGAAAATTCAATTCAGAGGTTGAGTCGATAGGAATTTCCTCATCTGTATTTATAGGAGCTGCAGCATAGATGAAGATTCTGAATTAGTAGACTCTCCAACATTTGTCGGATTTTGAAGAAAAAGAGTCTCAAAATGAATTTCTTCCATTGAGGGAGATGGGGCACTGCTTGGTGTCGAGTGAGAAAAAGCAGGTATTGGAGACTTGTTCCGATAAAAGTGTTGGAATAGAGAATCTAAATCTTCATGGTCAGCAGGAATTGCTTCACTTGACGTTGAAGTAGAAGTTGCCGAAAGTTGTTGACCTTGTGCCAACACGCCTATAAGGTCGGGTTCTGAACTGTTTTATTCCGAAGCCAATTCCGTCATTTCATGAAAGGTGACGTTGTAGCTTTCAAGAATTGTACGAGAAGACTTGAGGTAGACGAGATATGAATTTGAAGTAGAGGAATATCAGACAAAAATGGCTTCAAAGGCTTTGGGATCGAACTTGCTTCGATGCTCCCGATCGTTGGCCACAAAACACTTACAACAAAATACTTTGAAGAATGAGATATTCGGGATTCTTCGCATGTCGTACTCACTGCTTCAGCCCATAGAAAGTGAGGAAGACCGGAGTATATGAGCATTGTTCTTGCAGCGTCAACTAGAGTCCGATTCTTTCTTTCCACGACACCATTTTGTTGATGCGTTTTTGCGGCTGAGAATTGTTGAATAATTCCAAGTGACTGATAAAAATTGTGAAGACGCTTGTTCTTGAATTCAGTTCCATTATCAGTTCTGATTACTTGAATTTTCTTTTGCAGTAGATTTTGTGTGGTATTCACAAAGCTTTCTATCAAGTCTCCAGTCTCATCTTTAGTTTTGAGAAATCTTGTCCATGTGTAGCGAGAAAAATCGTCGACAATTACTAACACATATTTTCAACCGTTAATACTTTGTGTAGTCATCGGTCCACAAAGGTCCATGTGAAGTAACTCTAAGGATCGAGATGTAGAAGCAACTTGCTTGATTTTATGTGAAGCTCGCTTCATTTTTCCCAGTTGACAAGGCGAACAGTGATGTTCTTGGTTAGAAAAGTTGTTGGCAGACCGTTGACCAACTTTTTAACACTGAGTTTGTGAAGAGCTTTTAAATTTAGATGAGACAGACGTTGATGCCATAAGCTATTCCTCTTGATTGTTGTCTGAGAGATGAGGCATACAGCTGTCGAAGGTCGACCTGTTGTCAGATTGATTGTGTATAGATTTGATCTTCGCAATCCTGTGAGAAGCTCTTCATTCTGACTATTCAAAACTCTGCATTGTTCAACTAGAAATACTACTTGAAATCCTTTGTCACAGAATTGTCCTATGCTGAACAGATTGTGCTGGAGACCTTGGACGTAACAGACATCTTTAATCGTCAAATTTGGCAGTAGAATGTCTCCAAATACGAGTATGGGAGCTGAGTCATTGTTGTCAAATCGGACTTTGCCATTGTAACGATCATGGTAGTTGCTCAACAGTTCTTGTTTTCCCGTCATGTGTGTGGAGCAACCAGAATCTAAATTCCACACATGATGAATCTGCATAGAAAAAGGTTGGAGAGATTTAGGTACCCACTTCTGAATAGGTCCTCTCGGATTAGCAGATTTGATAAGTAAGGTTTGGTCATATTTGTTTCCTAATTATTGGAATGCTTAGGTACCCAAACCAACTTAGAAGTAGTTGATTTAAGTGGTACTTCTTAAGGCAACTTGGCCTTATTGGCTTGTGTTGTCCTAGGTGGTGTTTTAGGAACTCAGTGAGGTTGAACCTTACATGGGAGGTTAATTTCAGCTGAATGTACGTGGATTGGGTACCTTAGGTGAGGACAAGAATGTATGGAGCTATAAGCTTTCTTAATAGCCAGATCTAGTTTCCTATGAGACTTAAGACTTGCATTTATCTTAGAAAGATGATCATTGTTTTTAGAAGTAGAGCCAATGTCAAAGTTTGCGCTTTCAAAAATAATACGCTTTAACACATAAGTTGAAGTAACAATACTAGAAACAGCTGTCTTCGTAAGAGTGTCCTTAGCTTTTGACATAGAAAAAATAGATAACAAATCATTTTTCTTCTGAAATTTTATTCTAGGCAGTCTTTCCTTAACATGCTTCACCTCTTTTACTACTCTACCTGTGGATGGAGTAGAAAAAGAGTTAGTAAAAGTGTTTTTCCTTTTTGAAGCATTTAAGGATTCGTTTTCACTCTTTACAATTTGTAAAAAAGATTTATCTTCTTTTGAAATATTTTGAAACATAATGGGAGAGTTTTTTCTTAGTTTTAATCTTGTCCTTCTTTAAAAGTGTATCTTTCTCAATAAGATTAGGACAAGTTTTTAAAATAGAGTAAGTTTTGAGATTGGAACTCTCCAGTAAAAGTTCGTTCTTTTCAGCTTTGAAAATCTATCTTTCTGTTTCCAAGGAAGCGTTTAAATCAGCTATTTTTCTAATAATAGCCGGTATATAACAGAACTTAGAATTTTGAAAATGATCATGATTATCTTCCTTGTCGTTACAGAAATCTTCTAGGGGATATAATGACTTATAATCACTAGACAAGTTGAGATGTCTTGTCTTTTAACTATTATTCAAGTCGGTGTAGTCAAAAGCAATGTTAGTCATATCAGTGGCTTGTCGTTTAGATTCTTCTAAAGCATTTATTTCGGAAGAATTAGTGAATGCCATTAGAGAAGTTAAACCTAATCCCATATACTTGATATCGTATAATTGTCTAACATTGACCTTTTTCAAGTTACAGGGATCATTAAAACCTAAGCCCTCTTTAGGGTTATAAAATTTTGTATCAAGAGGTTGATTTAGAAATATCGTTTGATCCGTTTGACCCCTTTTTATTAGAAGATCATCTAACGTTTTAACCCTTGAATTAAGTTTCTTACGTTTGTCAGAATTTTCTTTGAAATTATTTTTATAAATTTCTAAGTCTCTCTGACAATCGATAAGAATCATATTAAGTTCAGTAATTTTTGTCTCAGAGGTAGCTATGGTTAATTCAAGACTAGAGATTTTTTCCTTAGCATTAGATAAGAGAATTTCGAGATGAATTTTCTTATCTAATTACTTTTGGAAATTGCTTTCGCTAAGAGCTAGTTTCTCTTCTAATTCCTTTGTTCGTTTCCGCTCAATTTTCATGTTAGTGTACTTAACCTGTAACGATTTTAGCATGTTTAATAATGTGGAATTAGACATGTGTACCTCTTGTGACGAAGAGGATGCTTTGTCGTCGTCGTCATCATCAGGCCTCCTTGATGGGTCATCATTTGAAGCGTCGTCGATGTATGCCATAAGTGCAAGATTTTCGTCTTCAGAATCTGTGGTGTCTTCCAGCCAATGCTCTTGTTCTGCCATCAGTGCTACTCCAGCCTCTTTCTGTTTAGTGAGTTGGAATTTTTTGGAGTAGTAGTTGGCGTCCTTTTTCTTGGGTAGTTTGCATTCCCTGGAGAAGTGTCCGATATTTCCACAATTATAACATTTTTGTGGTTCCTTGACACTTTTTGATTCTGAGGACTCGGCCGGTCTTTCCCTTTGCTTGGAGCTAGATTCCGAAATCTATTGGCCGAAGACAAGGATTTCTTTTTGTAAAACATTTTACTCATCATTTTATAAATGAGAGCTAACTGTTTCTTGAACTCCTTCATATCAGGTTCGGAGTCCGAGTAAGATTCTCCTTCTTCTTCTGAAGAACTTGGCAACTTGATACTTTTATCCTTTCGAGATCGGCTTTGCTTTCTTTCGGAGACAAGTACTATAGAATCGTCGATCTGCTTGGCCTTTAGTTCTTTTTGGATCTCGCTTATATCTTCTTCATGTTGGGCGAGATTATAAAAGATGACGTGGATATCCAGTTCATCCAAATCCTTATTTTGTCGGATTTGAATGGATATTTTCTTCCACTCCGGTTGAAGAGAAGAAAGAAATCTGATGTTGACCACCATGTTGGTCTTGAATATATCTATCTTCCTCATTTCATTAAGAAGAGTTAGATATCTTAGAGTTCATAAACTGATTCCTCTGTCTTGGCTTTGAAAGAGTCGTAAGCTGTTAGAATATTTGCTTTCTTTGCTTTGAGTCCAACTTCGGTTCATTGCATCATCTTGTGGAGCTCGTCCCACATGGCCTTTGCGCTCGATAGACTATCAATTTGCATATAGATGTCATTCGGTAATCCTTGCATTAGGAAAGCCTTGGCTCCCAAGTCTGCTTTGGCTCTTAAATGCTCCCCCTCGGTGTATTCACCAGGAACGTTAAGTCTTCTTGTTGCTGAAATAGGAGGACTGTTGTGGCATCTCCTTGTTGGATGAGCCAGAATTGAGCTGGACCTTCTTGAAGTGACGCGATCAAATTAATGGCTTGATATTTCGTTTCCAGGAAGTTCATGAACCGGCTTCTCCATACCGTGTATTCGCCTCTTCGAAGAATTGGAGGGCGGACGTCATTTCCGAGTGAGTAATCATCCATTTTTGTTGATTTGTAAGATCTTCGTGAAAGTTTGGAATCGTAATAAAAAATGCTTCACAAGTGACAGACTTAGTTAGAAATATTTGATTCGTACTTTTAAACAATTTTCTTTTTGAACGTATGATCCGGTCGTGAAAGAGAATTTCTTATGGTTTCGAAAATATTTGGTAAGTAAAAATTGATACTTCAAGATTTGTTAAAGAAATTTGAATTATTGATCGAGAATATTTAGTATCAAAATAGATAGTTCGGAAACAAATATTTTTCGTACGTTTTGAAGTTCACAATTTTTTTTTTCTTTTAAATGCAGTGCTCCAAATGTTTTTCGACCAGTAAAGTTTTTCGATTTAAAAATGTTACAATTTTTAATAGAAAACGTTTTTCGAACGTTTAAGGATTTAGTTATATGTTTATCGAAAAATATTTTTCGAAAAAAATGTTGAAAAGATTATCTTATCGAAAAATATTTTGTTGAAAAACTATGTTGATCACAAAACTCTTATCGAATAACTTGTGATTGAAAAATTACTAGGGATCGAAAAACTTTGTTTTCAGTTTGACTCAAATTGTTGACTGTAAAATTTTTCGATGGAATATTTTTCGATCGAAAATATGTTTAAGCTAATTTTGGATCGAAAAATTTATTTGCTCGAAAAAGATATTTATATATGTACCGAAAAACTAAATATTGAAATAATGTTTTTCGAGTCTTAAATTTGAGTAAAACACTCGAAAATAGTGTTTGTCGTCGAAAAATTTCTCGGCTGCAAACTTGGTCGAAAAATATTTTTCGATGCAAGTTTTTCAATCGAAGAACAGCTAAGTTCAATGTAACAGTGAAAATTCCAGATTCAACCGAGATGTTCAATTTAGGTGCTGAAATTCTGGATAATCACTCGTTTAACAGTTCTAGATATGAACAAACATAAAATCAACCATGTTTAATAGCAAAATATATCGAGATTTAAGAAGATCAGTTCGAACTCAAAACTTGATCGCAAACGCAAAAATCAATATAAATAAAAAAAGAATTATTATGACGTTCTAAACGATTGAAATCAGTACGTAAATCAATCCTAACATATAATCTATCACTTAATCAGCAAAATCAACAATAAAATTCGCACAATTAAGCATAATGATCAAAATATAAGTCTCGTGAGTTTTTCGATCGAAAAATCTGGAAAATTATTTTGATCTGAAAATTGCGAATTCTGTCCAAAATCAGTCACGATTAGCTCTGATATCAATTGTTAGGTCCTGATTCATCAATCAACAAGCAATCTAAGCACGAATTCTCGGTATTCGAGTAAGAAATTTTACGGATTATGTTCGGTCGAATATCCGCGTTGAAGATCTTGAGAGAGGTTGTTAACTTTCCGAGTTTCTCGAACGTATTCTCTCGTTTAAAATATGAAATCGATGCTTGTTATTTTTCTGAATAATAAAACTTGTTTTAATTTTGATAGTGTACATCATACTTATACCTATATCCAAGGTATAATTGCTATTAGGTCCTACACTATCAAAACTTCTAATTACGCCCTTAATTACATGAACTTCTTGGAAACGAAAGATCAAGCCATAAATTTGATCGCGTCACTTCAAGAAGGTCGAGCTCAATTCTGGCTCATCCAAGAAGGAGATGCCACAAACAATCCTCCGATTCCTGCAACCAGAAGACTTAAAGTACCCGGTGAATACACTGAGGGGGAGCGTTTAAGAGCCAAAGCAGACTTGAGAGCCAAGACTTTCCTAATGCAAGGAATACCGAATGACATCTATATGCAAATAGATAGTCTATCGAGCGCAAAAGCCATGTAGGATGAGCTCCACAAGATGATGCAACGAACTGAAGTTGGAGTCAAAGAAAAGAAAGCAAATAGCTTAACAGATTATGACTCTTTCAAAGCCAAGACAGAGGAATCAGTTTATGAACTCTATCAAAGATATCTAACTCTTCTCAATGAAACGAGGAAGATAGACATATTCAAGACCAACATGGAGGTCAACATCAGATTTCTTTCTTCTCTTCAACCGAAGTGGAAGAAAATATCCATTTAAATCCGACAAAATAAGGATTTGGACGAAATGGATATCAACACCCTCTTTGATAATCTCGCCCAACATGAAGAAGATATAAGCGAGATCCAAAAAGAACTAAAGGGCAAGCAGATCGACGATTCTATAGCACTTGCCTCTGAAAGAAAGGAAAGTCGATCTCGAAAGGATAAAAGTCTCAAGCTGCCATGTTCTTCAGAAGATGAAGGAGAATCTGACTCGGACTTCGAACCTGATATGAAGGAGTTCAAGAAACAGTTAGCTCTCATTTCTAAAATGATGAGTAAAAAGTTATACAAAAAGAAATCCTCGTATTTGGCCAATAGACTTCGGACATCTAGCTCCAAGCAAAGGGAAAGAGCGGCCGAGTCCTCAGAATCAAAAAGTGTCAAAGAACCACAAAAATGTTATAATTGTGGAAAGATCGGACACTTCTCCAGGGAATGCAAACTACCCAAGAAAAAGGACGCCAACTACTACTCCAAAAAATTCCAATTCACTAAACAGAAAGAGGCTGGTGTAGCACTGATGGCAGAACAAGAGCATTGGCTGGAAGACACCACAGATTATGAAGACGAAAATCTTGCGCTTATGGCATACCTCGACGACGCTTCAAATGATGACCCATCAAGGAGGCCTGACGACGACGACGACAAAGCATCCTCTTCGTCACAAGAGGTACAAATGTCCAATTCCACATTATTAAACATGTTAGAATCGTTACAGTTTAAATACACTAACATGGAAATTGAGCGGAGACGAACAAATGAATTAGAAGAGAAACTAGCTCTTAGCGGAAACAATTTCCAAAAGCAATTAGATAAGAAAATTCATCTCGAAATACTCTTATCTAACGCTAAGGAAAAAATTTCAAGTCTTGAACTAACCATAGCTACCTCTGAGACAAAAAATACTGTTATATTCCTAATCATTCTCAAAATTCTAATTTCTGTTATATTCCAGCTATTATTAGAAAAATAGCTGATTTAAACGCTTCCTTGGAAACAGAAAGAAAGAATTTCGAAGTTGAAAAGAACGAACTTTTACTGGAAATTTCCAATCTCAAAACGTCCTCTACTTTAAAAACTTGTCCTGATCTTATTTGGAAATAAAAATCTTTAATGAAGGACAAGATTAAAACTAAGAAAATCTCTCATATTATTTTTCAAAATATTTCAAAAGAAGATAAATCTTCTTTAGAAATTGTAAAGAGAGAAAACGAATCCTTAAATGCTTCAAAAAGGAAAAAGATTTTTACTAACTCTTTTTCTACTCCATCCACAGGTAGAGTAGTAAAAGAGGTAAAATATGCTAAGGAAAGAGTGCCTAATATAAAATTTCAGAAGAAAAATGATTTGTTATCTATTTCTTCTATGCCAAAAACTAAGAACACTCGTACGAAGACAACCATTTTTAGTATTGTTACTTCAACTTATGCGTTAAAACCTATTATTTTTTAAAGCACAAACTTTGAAATTGGCTCTACTTCTAAAAATAATCATCATCATTCTAAAACAAATGCAAGCCTTAAGTCTGGTCAGAAACAAGATCCAACTATTAAGAAAGCTTATAGCTCCATACATTCTTGTTCTCACCTAAGGTATCCAGTACACATACATTCAGCTAAACACCTTAGGAGACTAGCCAGAGAAAAGATTTTCTCCAGCAATAAGACAAATCAGACATTTGTTCGTGCTGAAATTAACCTCCCATATAAGGTTCAACCACAATGGAATCCTAAATCACCAACTAGACAAACACAAGCCAATAAGGCTAAATTGCCTAAAGAGGTACTACTTAAACCAACTACTTCTAAGTTGGTTTGGATACCTAAGCATTCTCAAAATTTAGGAACCAAAGATGAACAAACCTTAATTATCAAATCTGCTAATCCGAGAGGACCCATTCCAAAGTGGGTACCTAAGTCTCCCAAATTTTGTTCTATGCAGATCCATCATGTGTAGTATTTAGATTCTGGTTGCTCCACATACATGACGGGAAAACAAGAACTGTTGAGCAACTACCAAGATCGTTACAATGGCAAAGTCCGATTTGACAACAATGACTCAGCTCCCATACTCGGATTTGGAGACATTATACTGCCAAATTTGACGATTAAAGATCTCTCTTACGTCCAAGGTCTCCAGCACAACCTGTTCAGCATAGGACAATTCTGTGACAAAGGATTTCAAGTAGTATTTCAAGCTGAACAGTGCAGAGTTTTGAATAGTCAGAATAAAGAGCTTCTCACAGGATCACGAAGATCAAATCTATACACAATCAATCTGACAACAGTTCGACCTTCGACAGCTGTATGCCTCATCTCTCAGACAACAATCAAGAAAAACAACTTATGGCATCAACGTCTGCCTCATCTAAATATAAAAGCTCTTCACAAAATCAGTGTTAAAAAGTTGGCCAATGGTCTGCTAACAATTTCTACTAACCAAGAGCATCACTGTTCGGCTTGTCAAATGGGAAAAATGAATCGAGGTTCACATAAAATCAAGCAAGTTGCTTCTACATCTCGACCCTTGGAATTACTTCACATGGACCTTTGCGGACCAATGCGTACACAAAGCATCAACTGTCGAAAATATATGTTAGTAATTGTCGACGATTTTTCTCGCTACACATGAACAAGATATCTCCAAACTAAAGATGAGACTGGAGACTTGATAATAAGCTTTGTGAATACAACTCAGAATCTCCTACAAAAGAAAATCCAAGTACTTAGAACGGACAACGGGACTTAATTTAAGAACCAGCATCTCAACAACTTTTATCAATCACTTGGAATTATTCAACAATTCTCAGCCCAAAAAACGCCTCAACAAAATGGTGGCGTAGAAAGAAAGAACCGGACTTTAGTTGAAGCTGCAAGAACAATGCTCATATACTTCGGTCTCCCTCACTTTCTATGGGCTGAAGCAGTGAGTACATCATGTTTTACTCAAAATAGGACAATTATTCACAGACGCTTCGAAAAGACGCCATATGAGATAATTAATCAAAGAATTCTGAATATCTCATTCTTCAAAGTATTTTGTTGCAAGTGTTTTGTGGCCAACGATCGGGAGCATTGAAGCAAGTTCGATCCCAAAGCCTTTGAAGGCATTTTTGTCGGATATTCCTCTACTTCAAAATCGTATCGCGTCTACCTCAAGTTTTCTCGTACAATTCTTGAAAGTTACAACGTCACCTTTCAAGAAATGAAGGATTTGGCTTCTGAACAAAACAGTTCAGAACCCGAGCTTATAGGCGTGTTGGCACAAGGTCAACAACTTTCGGCAACTTCTACATCAACGTCAAGTGACAATTCCCGCTGACAATGAAGATTTAGATTCTCTATTCGAACATTTTTATCGGAACAAGTCTCAAATGCATGCTTCGTCTCACTCGACACCAAGTAGTGCCCCATCTCCCTCAATGGAAGAAATTCACTTTTAGACTCCTTTTCTTCAAAATCCGACAAATGTTAGAGAGTCTACTAACTCAAAATCTTCATCTAGTGTTGCAGCTCCTATAAATGCAAATGAGGAAATTCATATCAATTCAACCTCTGAATTGAATTTCCCTACTATGAATGATCAACCCATTAATTCAGGATGTCTCGATCTACAATCCAATGACGAATCTACTTTGATTATTCCTCACGAACGCAAATGGACTCGAGCTCATCCTACTGACCAGATTATCGGTGATCCTTCAAGTGGTGTACGCACTAGGACATCTACACAAAGCGGTTTATTCACATGTTTTCTAAGCCAAAACGAACCAAATAAGGTAGCTGAAGCTCTTAAAGACCCGGATTGGGTAATTGCGATGCAAGATGAACTCAACCAGTTCGAGCGTCTACAAGTTTGGTCATTGGTTCTTCGACCAGAAGGCAAAACCATAATTGGAACTAAATGGGTTTTCAAGAACAAGAAAAATGAGAACGGTGAAGTAATCAGGAATAAAGCATGACTCGTTGCTAAGGGATACAATCAAGAAGAAGGAATTGATTACGACGAGACTTATGCTCCGGTCGCCCGTATTGAAGCTATTCGCTTATTCCTAGCATACGCGGCTCACAAAGACTTCAAAGTCTATCAAATGGACGTCAAAACTGCCTTTCTCAATGGCATATTAAAAGAAGTAGTCTACATCGCTCAACCCGAAGGGTTCATGCACGAGAACCATCCTGATCATGTATATCGATTGGACAAAGCTCTCTATGGACTAAAACAAGCCCCTCGTGCTTGGTATGATGTTTTGAGCGAATTTTGGTCAAATCCAACTTAATCAGAGGAACAATCGATACGACCCTCTTCATCAAAAGGCAAGGGAAAGACTTGATGATCGTTCAAGTTTACGTTGATGACATCATTTTCGGATCGACGAATAAACGTCTCTGTCAGAAATTTGGTAATCTCATGAAGACTAAATTCGAGATGAGCTTAATGGGAGAACTACAATTCTTTCTTGGATTACAAGTCAAGCAACTCGATGATGGCATCTTCATAAGTCAGACCAAATATATCTGAGATATTCTGAAGAGATTTAATCAAGACAAGAGCACACCGATGAATACTCCAATGTCTACTAATTGCAAACTGGATGCTGATCCGTCTGGAAAGGCTGTCAACATCACCACCTATCGGGGCATTATCGGATATCTTCTCTACTTGACATCGAGCCGACCCGACATTATGTTTGCAACTTGCCTATGCGCCCGCTTTCAAGCCGACCCAAAGGAGTCCCACATGAATGTCGTCAAGAGGATTCTACGATATCTCAAAGGAACTGCAAACTTAGGGCTTTGGTATCCTAAAAATAATGACTTTCGACTTATTGGCTACACTGATGCTGACTATGCAGGTTGTCGAATGGACAGAAAAAGCACGTCTGTCGGAGCACAATTGGTCTGCTGGTCTTCAAAGAAACAAAATTGTGTATCAACATCGACGGCCGAGGCGGAATACGTTGCGGCTGCCAGCTGTTGCTCGCAGATTCTATGGATGCGGACACAACTACGCGATTACGGGTTTGATTTCAATAACATTCCCATTTATAGTGATTCTCAAAGTGCTATAGCCATTACTTGCAATCCTGTTCATCATTCACGCACGAAACACATAGATATTCGATATCATTTTATAAAAGATCATGTAGAAAAAAGGCACGATAGATATGTATTTTGTTGAAACGGAGCTTCAACTTGCCGACTTATTCACTAAGGCATTGGATGAAAAACGATTCCAATTCCTTAATGCTAAGTTAGGCATGTTGAATCTCAATCTTACTTGAAAAGTGCTTTACATGCTCTACTATACTTCAATTTGATATTCTATGTGCTTCTTGATATTCCTTGATTATCTTGCGTGACTCTATCTTTTAATATTTTTTAATATTTTTTTTCATAAAAGAAATTAAAATAAAATATATATCAATATATATATATAAAGTATAATTATAAAAAATGGGGGATGACGATAATTTTGACTATTTTTGAAATTACTCACAAAAATATTTTTTCGATATATATGATTAAATTCTTTGCCTAAAAATTCATATGAAATTCTTTTATTCAAAAGAACTTTGTTTGTTTCACTAGACACAAAGCCACATTATATATGTGAGAATTTGAACCTCAATATTTTTTATTCTTGAGTGTGTCACACTTCAAATGACACTCTTTTGGTTTGTACTTTGTAGCTTCAATCTTGCTTTTGTGTTAGTTTGTCATGAAAATGATAAGGGCAAATTAGGAAATACCTCACTTAGCCCAAATTATAAATCCTTTACTTTTTCCTCTAGAAATCCCCTTTGAGCCTTCTCCTACATTCTTTTTCTTCATAAACACCCAATTAAGCCTTCAACACTATTCAAATGATTCGGGGTTACTCAATCAAGAAAAAGAGGGGGAGCCAAAGTGATGCACATTACGCATTTCTCAATCATTATAGAAGAGAAACACTGATCTCACTGCGAACTTCTCCTAGATAATCTCGTATACTCCTAGAAGAGAAGCACCTTGAAGTGAACTTCTCCAATGATAATCTAGATCTTATGTAGGGAAAACGAGAAAAGAAGCACAGTCTTGGGTTCGAACTCCATAACTGTGAAACTTTTTAAAGAAACACAGTCTCGACCCAAAATCAAAGAAGATCTCATCTCTCAAAGCCCTGAAAAGAAATTACTAAAGAAAGGAAAAGCAAAAGGATCAGAACATAATTTCCCTAAAAGGGCCCCGAGAAGAGAATAATTTTTAAGCTCACTAACCCAAAATTCCTACCCCTTTAGTCAGAGCCTAAAAATAATCCCGTAGAAGTCCCTTTGATTCAAAATGACGAACTCTCACTTGGTAAGTTGATTAAAAATATTACGATAACAAATTAATTGATAAAAATTTGTTGTGATGGTAAGAGTGATATATTTACTAAAAATCTCCTTGATAAAAATAAATTGAGCGATATGAGCAAAACTTGCTAGAGTTGTCGAAGTGATTCATATTATGGTCTTAGAATACTAGTTTAGTTACCTGATTTTATGGCAAATTATTGTTTTATATGTCTTTGAAATTTTTATTTGATAATGTTCAAAATAAATAAATCTGACCCCAAAACAAATTTTTTTTTCAATTCGCACATTTTAAATGCATTAATACATGCATTGGTTCAGAATTGATAAAATGCGATTAACTATTTTGAAAAACGCAATATTTTTAATTAAACTATGCTAAATTGCCTAAAATGCGTTACTTGTATTTAAATCGAAAATTTTCATATGCCAATTTGTTCTAAAAATATGCGTAGGTACTGAAAAATTTACTTATGCAATTGTTGAGGGGGAGTTTTATATGAGAATTGGTTATTATCCTCTACACTCGTAAAACATGAATTCTAACATTTTTTAGCCTCGCAGAAAATTTAGAGTTCATCCGAGGAGTCAAATGTTGAATTTCATCAACATTAGGAGATAAGTTCATCTCTTTCATAAATACTAAGCAATTTACTTTTGGGTTAATTCATAAAATTCTTTTTCAGACCTGAATTTATCTAAAGCCCAAGAATATTATTTTTACGGCCCAAAGGAATTTTTACTTTACCCGATCGTAAAGTATTAATATCACTTTATCGATCGAAAAACTCTCTCACACGCTACACATTCCCAATCGAAAAACTTTTCGACTTCTAAGAACTTCTTCGAACCGACTTCGGCAATTCAAACCAAATCCCGCAATACTCGAAAGTTTTAGATTAAACTTGCCGATTTCGAAGGTAGAAACTTGTTCCGAATCATTTTCTGTTAAAAAACATCCGATTCTCAAGCATTTTCACGAAAAACATTTGAAGAAAGTTCATGTTTATATTTTCGATAAAAACTAGTTTTTCTACCCTCAAATCAAAGTGTTTAAACTCGACCTTTTGGGTTAAAATCATGATATTTGGATTCCCAACTATTCTCTGAACATTCCGAACCCAGATCAACTCATGATTTACCCAGAAATCGAAGATTATGTTTTACGTTTTTACTGTTTGATTTGAAAATTTTCGATCGATAAAGTTTGTGTCGGAAACAGTATCATCGAAGAACTTTAGTTTTCGTTTAAATTTTTACTCGATCGCAAAACTCAGCGTCGAAAAACTTTTATTTTCGATATTCTTTTATTCGATCTCAAAACTACGCGGCGAAAAACTTAAGTTTTTCGACAATTTTTTATTCGATCGAAAACTTACTCAGCGAAAACTATTGTTTTCGATAACATTTTATTCGATCGTAAAAGTCATCAGCGAAAACTTCAGTTATTCGACACATTTTAATTCGATCGCAAAATTTACCCATCAAATAAACTATCACTCGAATAAAAGCACGCTGACAAAGACTTAGAAAATTTTTCAAGACTTAGAAAAATTTCAATCGCAAAATTTAAAGATCGAATAAATTGTTACTCGAATAAAAACACGCTTATAAGACTTAGTCAATTTTACAAATTTTTCAAAATTTGTCACTAAGTCTTTCGAACATAAACCTTAAAACGTACAATTTTCCTCTAAATTCATTCTTAATCCAATTTACTCACTTATGAAAATTTATCGACTAAGGAACCTTATATTATTTTTACAGATATGCCAACTCCCAACTACCCTCATATCTACTCCTCTGAAAGTTATATGTCAGTTCAAGACAACAACTTCCAACTGTATCTAACGACGTTTCGGTGTCCGGATGAAGTCATAATATCCATCCTCAAAGGACACCCTCTATGGCCAGCCTTGACCATGACTTCCACAGTACCAATGGTCTATCTCCAGCACTTTTGGGGATGTATGAAGAGCTTCGTCAACGGCGATAGCATGGACTATATGACAATGCTCAACACAAGACATATCGCCCTGACGAAAAATCTGATGGTCATGGTGCTCGATCTCCCGCGCTACGACGAATACGATCAACTCCAACGGATGCGGAGATCGTAGAAGACATGCTCCGGATGGGAGACAAAGTCGAAGGCCAAATCTCTTCCTTATGTACCGTGGTACGTGCCAAGACTACTGCCAGAACAACTCCATCACAGAGGCGATGGTACGTGCGTTGGATCCAGCCCAGGCGCCTTCTCAAAGGGAATCCTTGGTGACAACAACGGAGCCTGAAGTCACGCCTCAGGAGATTGAACCCGAATGTGTCCCACAAGATATCTCTCCTGAGCCAACCGATTCTGATGAAGCACGCAGACTCCAACGAAGGGGCCCTCGCCGACAACAACTCTCGGCCTCGTCTGCAGTGTCGCCAATCATACCAGCTTCAGAGCCAACACATCCACCACCAAGTGATCAACCTACCGAACAGATTCAAATTGAATCTGCCTCAACACCCATAGAGGTGATACCTATCGTATCATCTCAAGGATTGGGTGGAAGCCCTATTGGACACCCGATATCTTCGGAGCCAACAATAGGCCAACCCTTTGAAGTGGTAACTTCAGGGTTGATAACGGATGTCCTTGGACGTTCCGGAACTTCAAGACCTACTCTAGGCGGCACATCGAAAATCTACTCCGATTTTGTGACAGTGGAGCGCCTCCATGGCCCCACTCCACCAATGTTCGTGACGGAGCACAGACTACAAGAAGCGCTCTCCACAACCCTATCTTCCATAGAAGATCGTCTGATGGACCGTATGCTCCATGCTCTCGAGACATCCCGAAGAGACACCGGGAAAACACCAGTCTCAGAAGCTGCTCCGACCGACACTCAAACCACCCCCGTCTCCTCACCACTTCCGACCACCACTCTACACACCCCACTACAACCACTACTCACCACCCCAACTCCGTCACCCTCACTTATCAATCCCTACACCATCCCGATCACCCAGCTTCACGATATCATCATCTCACGCCTCCTCGCCTTACAGACCAGATCTTCCGCTGAGGAGAGTCTCTACAAAAGGTTAATAGATGAACCAGAGCCGCCAGCACAAACAACATGCCGAAAAGAAAGCTCTCGCACTAAGCATAGACATGACGATCCCGATGATCTGGATCGTCATGAGGGGGAGAAACGGCAACGAACTACACAGAGCGGCCGTGGATTGAGTCAAACACAGACAAAGACTCAAGAAGCTGGAGGATCGTCCTCACACCCACCAACCATACAATCTCAAACCCGCCAACAAACAACCACAACACCGACCATATCCCAAACACTAACACTTTCTCCTACAAATCCAAATTCGATCCCAACCTCAAACCTCCCCCAAGTCCAACCAGAAGCAGTTGCCTACGATCCACATCTGATCGTAGAAGACTCCATCCTAAACGAGGAGTGGATGATGCAATGGGAACCAGAGGAAGCTGCTCAAACTCGACTCTCCAACGTCAGATACTTCTTACAAAAAGCTTCAGTGGACTTGGTGCTGCCTGAAGAAGAACAACTTCAAGAAGGCGAGAACTACAATTTTGCCCTCCCAGAGCTACTCGAAATGATGAGGCTCAGAGTCGACTCTCCTCCCCGTCTATCAAAAGGGACAGTTAGAGTCGAGACGCCAAGGGAGAACGTCAGAATTGAAGTCCCGTTCATTGAAGACGTAAGAAAGCAGATTTGGAGGGCTCCAAACAAAATCAAGAAGCTCAATGAACTTAACTTAAGGGGCATCTCACACTGGGAAGATAGGAAGAAAATAGAGTATATCTTCATGCTCAATTATCACGGAGCCGATCGAAGTGGCATTCCAGCTGACCAACTGAAGGAAAACTTCAAGAACAAGCCACCGATTCTCCAACTTGTTGGAGTCTCGCATACGATCGGAAGATATCCAACCCCTATCTACATCATTGAGCGAGCGAACAGCAACCGCACTCGAGAAGAGATAGATGAAAGCTATCTCCCATTCCTTCCACCGGATGAGGTATACCAATTATACCAGATGTACAAGAGAAAGTACAAGACTCATCCTGGATATATCAAGACTGAAGGACTCGAGGGACTGAAAAGATTCTATGGTGCGGCAGATAACCTATCACACCGCACACGACCTTCAAATTGCAATAGAGAACAACATGAAAAAGGTCAACATGGAATCTCTGCTCATGAAGGGCATCCCACTCAACAACTTTCTCGAGAACTACATCTTCAAGAAACTTGGCCTCGCCATAACCTATCTAAATCCAATCTTTGGAAATACAAGGGCTATGATGAAGTCAGAAGTTCATAAGTTGTGCGACGGGACGCTAAAGTTAGTGCGGAAGAACATTCAGAAGAGATTGGGAGAGATCACCGAAGAGACAATCTTCGAAGATCTTTGTGAAGAAGAGGCCCCACTCTTGAACGAGCTTCTAAATGCTATAAATGAGAGACTGGAGTTGAGGAATGTTGTTCGACGTTACGAGACAGCATTGGGATTGAGGAAGTCGTTTTACGCCTAATAAGGATAAAAGGAGCTGAAACGAAGACAAGCACAAAGGGGGAGATTGAAGAGAATATTAGAATTGTACTTTATTATTTCATTATCCTTGTAATTAGGGCGTAATTAGAAGTTTTGATAGTGTAGGACCTAATAGTAATTATACCTTGGGTATAGGTATAAATATGATGTACACTATCAAAGTTAAAAGAAGTTTTATTATTCAGAAAAAAAGTAGCGAATTCATATTTTAAACGAGAGAACACGTTCGAGAAACTCGGAAAAGCTAACAACCTCTCTCAAGATCTTCAACGCGGATATTCGACCGATCGTAAATCGTAAGATTTCTTACTCGAATACTGAGAATTCGGGCTTAGATTGCTTGTTGATTGATGAATCAGGACCTAACAAAGATCAAGTATGAATCACTTCGACAACTCTCGCAAGTTTCGCTCATACCACTCAATTTAGTTTTATCATGGAAATATTTAGTAGATATATCACTCATATCATCACGACAAAATTATATCAATTAATTTGTTATCATAGTATTTTTAATCAACTTACCTCGTGAAAGTTCATCATTTTGAATCAAATGGACTTTTAAGGGATTATTTTTAGGCTCTGACTAAAAGGGTAGGAAATTTTGGGTTAGTGAGCTAAAAAAAATTCTTCAGTTCCAGGGGCCCTTTTGTGAAATTCTGTGTTGATCCTTTTGCTTTTCTTTTGAGGATGAGTCTCGTCTTCTTTACAAAACTTTGGGAGATTATAACTTCTTTTTGGGTCGAGACCGTATTCCTTTCGAAGGTTCCACAGTTATGGAATTCGAACCCAAGACCGTGCTTCTCTTCTCGTTTTCTCTATTTATAAGATCTAGATTATCGTTGGAGAAGTTCATTTCGAGGTGCTTCTCTTCTAGGAGTATACGAGATTATCTAGGAGAAGTTCACAGTGAGATCCGTGTTTCTCTTCTATAATGAATGAGAAATTCATCATGTGCATCTCTTTTGCTCTCCCCCTCTTTTTCTTGATTTAGTAACCCCGAATCATGTGAAGAAGGTTGAAGGCTTAATTGGGTTTGATAAAGAAAAAGAATGTCGGAGAAGGCCCAAAAGGGGATTTCTAGTGGAAAAATTAAAGGATTTATAATTTGGGCCAAGTGAGGAATTTCCTAATATGCCCTTATCATTTTCATGACGAAATAGTCACAAAAGTAAGAATGAAGCTACGTAATACAAACCAAAGAATAGTCATTTGAAGTGTGACACACTCAAGAAAAAAATTATTGAGGTTTAAATTTTCACATATATGATGTGGCTTTGTGTCTAGTGAATCAAACGAAGCTCTTTGAATAAAAGAATGTGACGTGAATTTTTAGACAAAGAACTAAGCATATATATCGAAGAAATATGTTTGTGAGTGATTCAAAATAGGCAAAATTATCGTCATACCCCATTTTTTTATTATTATTATATTTATATACTATTAAATTTGGGATAGAGTCATGCAAGATAATCAAAGAATATCAAGAAGCACATAGAATATCACATAGAAGCGTGTAAAACACTTTTCAAGTAAGATTAAGATTCAACATGCCTAATTTAGCAATAAGGAATTTGAATCGGTTTTCATCCAATGCCTTCGTGAATAAGTCGGCAAGTTGATGTTGACACACAATTTTGTTTCTTTGAGGACCAGCAGACCAACTTTTTGCCTTAAAATTGTGCTCCGCCAGACGTGCTTTTTCTGTCCATTCGACAACCTGCATAATCAGCATCAGTATAGCCAATTAATCTAAAATTAGTATTTTTAGGATACCATAACCCTAAGTTGGGAGTTCCTTTTAGATAGCGTAGAATTCGCTTGACTGCTTGCATGTGGGACTCCTTTGGGTCAGCTTGAAAACGAGCACAGGGACAAGTGGCAAACATGATGTCGATTCGGCTGGACGTTAAGTAGAGAAGAGATCCGATAATACTCCGATAGATTGTGATATTGACTGCCTTGCCAGACGGATCAGCATCCAATTTGCAGTTTCTTGAGATTGGAGTATTCATCGGTGTGCTCTTGTCTTGATTAAATCTCTTCAGAATATCTCGGATATATTTGGTTTGACTGATAAAGATTCCATCTTCGAGTTGTTTTACTTGTAGGCCTATAAATAATTGGAGTTCTCCCATTAAGCTCATCTCGAATTTGGTCTTCATGAGTTCACCAAATTTCTGAAAGAGACGTTCATTTTTCGAGCAGAAGATGATATCATCAACGTAAACTTGAACGATCATCAGGTCTTTGCCTTGTCTTTTTAGGACATCATACCAAGCACGAGGGGCTTGTTTTAGTCCATAAAGAGCTTTGTCCAATCGATACACATGATCATAATGGTTCTCGTGCACGAACCCGTCGGGTTGAGCGACGTGCACTTCTTCTTTTAACACACTGTTGAGAAAGGTGGTTTTAACATCCATTTGATAGACTTTGAAGTCTTTATGAGCCGCGTATGCTAAAAATAGTCGAATTGCTTCGAGACGTGCCACCGGAGCATACTTCTTGTCGTAGTCAATTCCTTCTTGTTGATTGTATCCCTTGGCTACGAGTCGTGTTTTATTCTTGATAACTCCACCATTTTCGTTCTTCTTATTCTTGAAAACCCATTTAGTTCTAATTATTATTTTGCGTTGCGGTCGAGGAACTAACTTCCAAACTTGTGGACGCTCGAGTTGGTTGAGTTCATCTTGCATTGCGATTACCCAATCTGGGTCTTTAAGAGCTTCGGCTACTTTAATTGGTTCGTTTTGGCTTAAGAAGCATGTGAATAAGCCGCTTTGAGTGGACATCCTAGTGCGTACACCACTTGAAGGATCACCGATGATTTGGTCAATAGGATGAGCTCGAGTCCATTTGCATTCGTGAGGAGTAACCGAAGTTGATACATCATTGGTTTGTAGATCGAGACATCCTGAATTGATAGGCTGATCATTCGTAGTTGAGAAATTCAGTTCGGAGGTTGAATCGGAAGGAATTTCCTCATCTGGATTTGTAGGGGCCGCAGCACTATAGATGAAGATTCAGAATTAGAAGAATCTGGAACATTTGTCGGAGTTTGAGGATTAGGAGTCTCAATTTGAATTTCTCCATTGAGGGAGAATGAGCACTGCTTGGTATAGAATGGGACGAAGTAGGCATTCGAGACTCGTTCCGATAAAAATGTTCAAATAGAAAATCCAAATCGTCTAGGTCAGCGGGAATTGCTTCTCTTGACTTTGAGGTAGAAGTTGCCGAAAGTTGTTGACCTTGTGCCAACACGCCGATATGTTTGGGTTCTGAACTGTTTTGTTCAAAAGCCAAATCCGTCATTTCTTGAAAGGTGACGTTGTAACTTTCAAGAATTGTACGGGAAGACTTGAGGTAGACGCGATGTGATTTAGAAGTAGAGGAATATCCGACAAAGATGGCTTCAAAGGGTTTGGGATCGAACTTGATTCGATGCTCCCGATCGTTGGCCACAAAACATTTGCAACCGAATACTTTGAAAAATTAGATATTCGGGATTCTTTGATTAATTATCTCATATGGTGTCTTTTCGAAGCGTTTGTGAATAATTGTCCTGTTTTGAGTAAAACATGTTGTACTCACCGCTTCAGCTCATAAAAAGTGAGGGAGACTGGAGTATATGAGCACTGTTCTTGCAGCTTCAACTAAAGTCCGGTTCTTCCTTTCTACGATACCATTTTGTTGAGGCGTTTTTACGGCTGAGAATTGTTGAATAATTCCAAATGTTGATAAAAGTTGCCGAGACGCTGATTCTTGAATTTAGTCCCGTTGTTCGTTCTTATTACTTGGATTTTCTTTTGCAGGAGATTCTGAGTTGTATTCACAAAGCTTATTATCAAGTCTCCAGTCTCATCTTTAGTTCGGAGATATCTTGTCCATGTGTAGCAAGAATAATCGTCGATAATTACTAACACATATTTACGACTGTTGATACTTTGTATACGCATTGGTCCGCATAGGTCCATGTGAAGTAATTCCAAGGGTCGAGATATAGAAGCAACTTGCTGTAGTTTGTGTGATGCTCGCTTCATTTTTCTCATTTGACAAGCCGAACAGTGATGCTCTTGATGAGGAGAGATTGTTGGTAGACCGTTGACCAACTTTTTAACAAAGAGTTTGTGAAGAGCTTTCTGATTTAGATGAGACAAGCGTTGATGCCATAAGCTGTTCGTCTTGATTGTAGTTTGTGAGATGAGGCAAACAATTGTCGAAGGTCGAACTATTGTCAGATTGATAGTAGAGAGATTTGATCTTCGTAATCCTGTTAGAAGTTCTTGATTCTGACTATTTAAAATTCTGCACTGATCAGCTAGAAATACCACTTGAAATCCTTTGTCGCAGAATTGTCCTATGCTGAACAGGTTGTGTTTAAGACCTTGGACGTAAGAGACATCTTTAATCGTCAGATTCGGCAGTCGAATGTCTCCAAAGCCGAGTATTAGAGCTGAGTCATTGTTGCCAAATCGGACTTTTCCGTTGTAACGGTCTTGGTAGTTGCTCAACAGTTCTTACTTTCCCATCATGTGTGTGGAGCAACTAGAATCTAAATACCACACATGACTGATTTGTCTTATTGCTTGAGAAAATCTTTTCTCTAGGTAGTCTCTTAAGGTGTTTAGCTGAATAGTTGGATCTCGTTTCCTACGAGACTTAAGAGTTGCATTTGTCTTAGAATGATTGTTTATAATTTTTGAAGTAGAGCCGATTTCAAAATTCTTACTTTTAAAATTATTAGGTTTTAACACATAAGTGAAAGCAACAACGTTAAAGTTTGAAACTGCTGTCTTCTGGCGAGTGTCCATAGTTTTTGATACAGAAGAAAATTTTGAAAATACAACATTTCTATCATTTTTCTTCTGAAATTCTATCTTAGGCACTATTTCCTTTGCATGCTTTACCTCTTTTTCTACTCCACCTGTGGATGGAATAGAAAAAGAGTTAGAAAAAGTCATTTTCCTTTTGAAGCATTTAAGGATTCATTTCCTCCGTTTACTATTTTTAAGAAGATTTAAATCTTGTCCTTAATTAATGATTTATCTTTCAAAGGACAAATTTTTAAAGTAGAGGAAGTTTTGAAATTAGAAATCTCCAGTAAAAGCTCTTTCCTTTTAGCTTTGAAATTCTCTCTTTCTGTTTCTAACGAAGCGTTTAAATCAGTTATTTTATTAATAATAGCTGTAATATAACAGAAAGTAGAACTTTGAAAATGATCATTATTTTCTTCCTTATTTTTTGAAAAATCTTCTAGGGAATATAATGAATTATAGTCACTAGACAGGTTGAGATTCCTTGTCTTGTAACTATTATTCATGACATTGTAGTAAAAGGGAATATCAGTCCTATTTGTGGCTTTTCGTTTAGATTCTTCTAAGACATTTATTTCTGAAGAATTAGTAAAGGCCATTAGAGAAGTTAAACCTAATCCCATGTACTTGATATTATATAATTGTTTAACATTGACCTTTTTCAAGTTACAGGGATTGTTAAAACCTTAGTCTAGTTTAGGATTATAAAATTCTATATCAAGAGGTTGATTTAGAAAGATAGTTTGATCCGTTTGACCCCTTTTCGTTAGAATATCATCTAAAGTTTTAATCCTTGAGTAAAGTTTCTTACGTTCGTCAGAGATTTCATTGAAATTATTTTTAGAAATTTCTAAATCTCTCTGACAATCGATAAGAGTCGTATTAAGGTCATTGACTTTAGTCTCAGACGTAGCTATGGTTAATTCAAGACTAGATATTTTTTCTTTAGCGTAAATAAGAGAATTTCTAAATGAATTTTCTTATCTAATTGCTTTTGGAAATTGTTTTCACTAAGAGCTAGTCTCTCTTCTAATTCCTTAGTTCTTTTCCGCTCATTTTTCATGTTACAGTACTTAATTTGTAATGATTCTAACATGTTTAATAATGTGTAATTAGACATTGTTACCTCTTGTGATGATGTGGATGCTTTTTCTTCATCATCTGACATCCTTGAAGAATTATCGTTTGATGCGTCGTCAAGATATGCCATTAAAGCGAGATTTTGGTCTTCAGAATATGTGGTGTCTTCCAACCAATGCTCTTGTTCGGCCATCAGTGCTACTCCAGCCTCTTTTTGTTTAGTGAGTTGGAATTTTTTGGAGTAGTAGTTGGCGTCCTTTTTCTTAGGAAGTTTGCATTCTCTGGCGAAGTGCCCTATCTTACCACAATTATAGCACTTTTGTGGTTCTTTGCCGTTTTTAGATTCTGAGGACTCGGCCGGTCTTTCCTTGTGCTTGGAGCTTGATGTCCGAAGTGTATTTGCCGAGGCAGAGGATTTCTTTTTGTAAAACTTTTTTCTCATCATTTTAAAGAGAAGAAAGGAATCGGATGTTGACCTCCATGTTGGTCTTGAAGATATCTATCTTCCTCATCTCATTAAGAAGAGTTAGATAGCATTGATAGAGTTCATAAACGGTTTCCTCTGCCTTGGCTTTCAATGAGTCGTAAGCGGTTAGAATGTTCGCTTTCTTGGCTTTGACTCCAACTTCGGTTCTTTGCATCATTTTGTCGAGTTCGTCCCACATAGCTTTTGCACTAGATAGACTATGTATTTGCATATAGATGTCGTTAGGAATTCCTTGCATTAGGAAAGTTTTGGCTCCTAAATCTGCTTTTGCTCTTAATCGCTCCCCCTTGGTAAATTCACTAGGAATTTTGAGTCTTCGTGAGGCGGGAATGGGAGGATTATTGGTGGCATCGCCTTCTTTTATGAGCCAAAATTGAGCGGGATCTTCTTGAAGAGAAGCTATCAAATTTGTAGATTGCTCTTTTGTTTCCAAAAGTTCATGAATCGGCTTCTCCATACGGTGTATTCGCCTCTTCGTAGAATTGGAGGCGGACGTCGTTTCCGAGCTAGTAAGCATCCATTTGTAGTTGATTGGTTGGATCTTCGTGAAAGTTTGGAATTGTAATGAAAAGTGCTTCACAAGTGACAAACTTTGTTAGTAATGTTTGATTCGTACTTTAAACAATTTATCTTTCGTACCTATTTTTCAGTTGTTAAAGAGAACTTATTTTGATTTCGAAACATATTTGATATGAGAATTGATACTTCAAAATTTTGCTAAAGAAATTTGATTTTAAGATCGAAAATTTGGAGTATCGTAGAAGATAATTCGGAGACAAATATTTTTCGTAAGTTTTGAAAATTACGAAATTTGATTTCTTTCAAATTAGTGTAAAATGTGTGTGTGTTTGGGCAGTGACTGAAAATTTTTTCGAGCAATAAAGTTTTCGATTAAAAAAATCGAACCTATGATCGAAAACGATTTTCTATTGTATAAGTTTTTCGTTGTATTTATCGAAAATTATTTTTCGAACATAAGAGTTTTCCAGAGTAAATTTCGTGTCGAAAAATAGTTTGTCGAATAATTGTTGATCTCAAAAACGTTTATCGAAAAATATGTAATCGAAAAAAGTAATAGTGATCGAAAAATTTTATCAAGTTTGACAAGTTTTTTTTAGTGTGAATTATTCGATCGAAATATGTTTTCGCTAAATTTTTACTCGAAAATTTAGATGATCGAAAATCTTGAGATCGATAACTTGTTTTACTATTACAAGTTTTTCGAGCCAAAATTAGAGATTTATTTAGCGAAAACAGTATCCGTCGAAAAAAAATACACTATAGTACGCTCGAAAAAGATATTTATATATGAATCGAAATACTAATTATCGAAATAATGTTTTTCGAGTCTTATATTTGAGTAAAACACACGAGAACAGTGTATGTCATCAAAAAATTTCTCGGCTGCAAACTTATTCGAAAATTAATTTTCGAGCCATGTTTTTCGAACGAAAATCCGATCGAAGAACAACAAAGTTCAATGTAACGGTGAAAATTCCAGATTCAACCGAGATGTTCAAGTTAGGTGATGAAATTTTGGATAATCACTCGTTTCTTCATTCTTAATATGAGCAAACACAAGATTAACTACGTTTTACAGCAAAATATATCAAATATTACGAAAATCAAATCGAAATCAAAACATAATCGCAAACACAGATATCGATCTAAATCGAAACTGAATTAATATGACGTTCTAAGCGATTGAAATCAGTACGTAAATCATTCCTAACATATAATCTATCACTTAATCAGCAAGATCATCAACAAAATTCGCAAACATTAAGCATATTGATCAAAATACAAGTCACATAAGTTTTTCGATCGAAAAATATTTTGATCTTAAAATCGTGAATTCAATCCAAAATCAATCACAATCTGCTCTGATACCAATTGTTAGGTCCTATTTTATCAACTACCTATCGATCTAAGCATGAATTCTAGATATTCGAATGATAAATATTACAAATTACATTCGGTCAAATATCTTCTTTGAAGATCTTGAGAGAGAGAGAGAGAGTTTCTCGATTACTTGTCTCTCTCTTAGAATGTGAATCAATGCTCGTGATTTTCTGAAAATGAACTTGTATATAGATTTTGATAGTGTACATTGTATTTATACCTATTTACATGGTATATTTACTATTTGGTCCTACACTACCAAAACTACTAAATACGCCCCTAATTATAAGGATAATAAAATTACAAAGCACAACTTTAAATTCTCTTCAATAATCATGTTGAAGGCTGAGGTTTCAATAATCCTTGTAACTTGAAAGAGGTTAACGTAAAACAATTATATGATATCAAGTACATGGGTTTATGATTAACTTCTTTAATGGCCTTTACTAACGCTTCCAAATTAAATGCTTTAGAAGAATCCAAAAGAAAAGCCAAAACTAGGACTGACATCCCCTTTGATTACACTGATTTGAATAATAGTTACAAAACATGGGAAATAAACATGCAGTGAATCTAATTCATTATATCCTATAGAAAATATTCTTAAAGTAGAGGAAAAAAATAAGGATCTACTTTCTGTTATATTCCTGCTATTATCAAGAAAATAGCTGACATAAACTCATCCATGGAAACAAAAAGAAAGAATTTTGAAGCAGAAAAGAATGCGCTTTTATTGGAGATTTCAAATCTAAAAAATTCATCTGTTTTGACTAACGCTGTCCTGATTTAATTCTGAAAGAAAAACATTAATCGACGACAAGACCAAATTTAAGAAAACTTCTCCCGTTATTTTAAAAAAAAATTCAAAAGAAGAAAAAGTCTCTTTAAAAACCGTAAAGAGAGAAAAAGAATCTGTAAATGCTTCGAAAGCAAAAAAGTCTATTACTAATTATTTTTCTACTCCATCCACAGGTAGAGTAGTTAAAGAAAAGAAGCATATTAAGGAGAGAGTCCCTAGCCTAGAAATTAAGAAGAAAAATATTGATGACTCATTTTCAAACTTTTCTTCTGTACCAAAAAATAAGGACACTCGTAAAAAGAGAGTCGTTTCTAATTTTCATGTTGTTGCTTCAACTTATGCTTTAAAATCTATTAATTTTGAAAGAACAAATTTTGAAATCGGCTCCACTTCCAAAAACAAAATCACTCATTCTAAGACAAATGTGAGTCATAAGTCTCGTAGGAGACAAGATCCGGCTATTAAGCAAGCTTATAGCTCGATTCACTCTTGCCCTCACCTAAGGTACCCAGTCAAAGTACACTCGGCTAAACACCTAAGGAGACTAGCTAGATAAAATATTTTCTCATCTACTAAGACTGAAAAGACATTTTTCCGAGCTGTAATTAATCAACCATGTAAGGTTCAACCTCAATGGGTTCCCAAAACACCATCTATGCCAACACAAGCCAAAAAGGCTCAGTTGCCTAAAAAGGTACCACTTAAACCAATTACTTCTAAGTTGGTTTGTGTACCTAAGAATAACATTTGTTTAGGAACCAAAAATGAACAATTTTTAACAACTAAATCTGCTAATCTGAGAGGACCCATTTATAAGTAGGTACCTAAGTCTCTCTAAAATTTTTTATGCAGATCCATCATGTCTAGTATCTAGATTCGGGTGCTCTACACACATGATGGAAAATCAAGAACTGTTGAGCAACTATCAAGACCGATACAACGACAAAGTCAGATTCGGCAACAACGATTCGGCTCCAATTCTAGGCTTTGAAGATATCATTCTGAAAAAATCTGACAATAAAAGATTTCTCTTACGTCCAAGGTCTCAAACACAACCTATTCATCATATGACAATTATGCGATAAAGGCTTTCAAGTGGTATTTCTAACTGATCAGTGCTGAATTTTAAATACTCAGAATCAAGAACTTCTTATAGGATCTCGAAGATCTAATCTCTACACCATAAATCTGACAACAATACGACATTCGACGACTGTTTGCCTCATCTCACAGACAACAATTAAGAGGAACAACTTATGGCATCAACGAATGTCTCATCTAAATCTCAAAGCTCCTCTCAAGCTTTCTACTAAAAAGTTGGTCAATGGTCACGCCAACTATTTCACTTCACCAAGAGCATCAATGTTCGGCTTGTCAAATGGGAAAAATGAAGCAAGCGTCACACAAACTCAAGCAAGTAGCTTTCACATCTCGACCATTGAAATTATTACACATGGACATTTATGGACCAATGTGAATACAAAGTATCATCGGTCGTAAGTATGTGCTAGTAATTGTCGACGACTATTCCTGCTACACTTGGACAAGATATATACGAACGAAGGATGAGACTGGAGACTGGATAAAACTTTTGTAAATACAACTCAGAATCTCTTGCAACAGAAGATCCAAGTAATCACGACTGACAATGGGATTGAATTCATGAATCAAAGTGTCAGCACTTATTATCAGTCACTCGGAATCATTCAACAATTTTCAGCAGCTAAAACGCCTCAATAAAATGGCGTCGTAAAACGAAAGAACCCGACTTTGGTTGAAGCTGCTCGGACAAAGCTTATACATTCCGGTCTCCCTCACTTTGTATGGGCTGAAGCAGTGAGTATAGCTTGCTTTACGCATAATCGGACGATTATTCACAAAAGCTTTGAAAAGACGTCGTACGAGATAATAATCAAAGGATTCCGAATATCTCTTTCTTCAAAGTCTTCGGGTGCAAATGCTTTGTGGCAACGATCGAGAGCATGGAAGCAAGTTCGACCATAAAGCATTTGAAGCCGTCTTTGTTGGATATTCATCAACTTCAAAAGCATATCGCGTCTATATCAAGTCTTCTCATACACTATTGGAAAGTTACAACGTCACTTTTCACGAATTGACCGAATTGGGTTCTGAACAAGACAGTTCAGAACCCGGGGTTATAGGCGTGTTGGCACAAAGTCAACAAATTCCGACAACATCTGCCTCACCGTCAGTAGAAGCACTTCCCGATGATTTGGAAAACATTGACTTTCTCTTTGAACATTTTTATCGGAATGAGTCTCAAATGCCTGCTTCTTCACATTCTATACCAAGCAGCACACCTTCCCCTTCTATGGTGGAAATTACAAATGAGATTCGCGGTCCTCAAAGTCCAACCAATGTTCTAGATTCTCAAGATTATGAATCACCAACTACTGTTGCAGCTCATACTAATGCCGATGAGGAAATTCCAACAAATTCAACTTCAGAAATTAATTTTCTTCCTACGGATAATCAGCCTATCAATACAGGATGTCTCGAACTACTTATCAACGATGGTTCTACTTCGGTTCTTCCTCATGAACGCAAGTGGACACCGGTCATCCTGTCGATCAAAGAATTGGTGATCCTTCAAGTGGAGTAAGCACTAGGACATCCATACATAGCGGACTTTTCACATGTTTTCTAAGCCAAAACAAACTATCAAGGTAGTTGAAGCTCTTTAAGATACGGATTGGGTGATCGCTATGCAAGACGAACTCAACCAATTCGAGCGTCTACAAGTTTGGACACTAGTTCCTCGATCGCATGGCAAGACAATTATAGGAACATAATGGGTCTTCAAAAATAAGAAGAACGAGAACGGTGAAATTATCAGGACAAAGCACGACTTGTAGCCAAGGGGTACAATCAACATGAAGGCATTGACTACGAGGTGACGTATGCCCATGTTGCTCAAATCGAAGCTATTCGACTCTTTTTTGCGTACACGGCTCATATAGACTTCAAGGTCTATCAAATGGACGTAAAAACCGCCTTTCTCAACTGCGTGTTAAAAGAAGAAGTCTACGTCGCTAAATTCAAACGGTTCGTGCACGAAAATCATCCTGATTATGTCTATCGATTGGATAAAGTTCTCTACGGACTATAACAAGCCCCTCGAGCTTGGTATGATGTTCTGAGCGAATTTTTAGTAAAGTCCAACTTTATAAGAGGAACAATCGATACGAAACTGTTCATAAAAAATCCAGGCAAGGACTTGCTGATTGTCCAAGTTTACGTCGACGACATCATTTACGGCTCCAAAAATGAACGACTCTATCTGAAATTTGATGATCTGATAATGACAAAATTCGAGATGAGCTCAATGAGCGAACTCTTAATTCTTTCTTGGACTACAAGTCAAGAAACTCGATGATGGAATCTTCATCAGGCAAACCAAGTATATACGAGATATTCTTAAGACATTTAATCAAGCCAAGAGCTCACCTATGAGTATTCCCATGTCTACAAGCTGTAAACTGGATGTTGATCCTTCTGGCAAGGCAGTCAACATCACAACTTATCGGAGTATCATTCGCTCTCTTCTCTACTTAAAGTCAAGCTGCCCCGACATCATGTTCGACACTTGCCTTTGCGATCGTCTTCATTCCGACCCAAAAGTATCCAAATGCACGTAGTCAAGCGAATTATACGCTATATCAAAGGAACTCCCAACTTAGGGTTATGGTATCCAAAAGGCACTGATTTTAGATTAATTGGTTATACTGACGCTGATTATGCAGGTTGTCGAATGGACAGAAAAAGCACGTCAGGCGGAGCACAATTCTTGGGCGATAAGTTGGTTTGCTGGTCCTCAAAGAAGTAAAATTGCGTAACAACTTCGACGGCTGAGGCGGACTACGTCGCGGCTGCTAGGTGTTGCTCAAAGTTCCGTGGATGCGGACGCAACTACGTGACTACGGATTAGAATTTAATAACATTCCTATTTATAATGATTCTCAAAGTGTTGCCATTACTTGCAATCATGTTCATCACTCACGCATGAATCCATAGATATTCACTATCATTTCATAAAAGATCATGTAGAAAAAGGAACTATAGATATGTATTTTGTTAAAACAGAACTTCTGCCGACTTATTCACTAAGGCAATGGATGAAAAACGATTCCAATTCCTTATTGCTAATCTAGGCATGTTGAATCTCAATCTTGCTTGAAATGTGCTTTACATGCTCTATTATGTTTACGTATGCTATTATATGTGCTTCTTGATCTTCTTTGCCATATCTTGTGTGATCTTATTTCTCAAATATTTTTATATATAAAAATAAAAATAATATAGTATAATAATATATATATAGTAATAAAAAAAATAAATGGGGTATGACTATAATTTTATCTATTTTTTTATTCACTCACAAAAATATTTCTATGATACATGCTTAGTTCTTTGCTTAGAAATTCATGTGACATTCTTTTATCCAAAGGGCTTAGTTTGTTTCACTAGACACAAAGCCACATCATATATGTGATAATTTGAGCCTCAATATTTTTATCCTTGAGTGTGTCACACTTCAAATGCTTGTCTCTTCATTTGTACTTCGTGGCCTCATTTTTGCTTTGTGTTAAGTTTGTCATGAAAATGATAAGGGCAATAAGGAAATTCCTCACATGACCCAAATTATCAATCCTTTACTTTTTCCTCTAGTAATCCCCTTTGAGCCTTCTCCAATATTATTTTTCTTTTGAAACCCGATGAAGCCTTCAACCTTAATCATAAGTTTCGGGGGTTGCTCAAACAAGAAAAAGAGGGGGATAACAGGAGATGCACATGATGAATGCTCAAATAATCTCTCGATCATTATAAAAAGAAATATGGACCTTGATGTGAACTTCTCCTAGATAATCTCATATACTCGTCCAAACTACTAGAAAGGAAGCACCTTGAAGTGAACTTCTCCAACGATAATCTAGATCTTATATCGAGAAAACAAGAAGAGGATCACGACCTTGGGTTTGAACTCCATAACTGTGAACTTTCAAAAGGAACACGGTCTCGGCCCAAGATTAAAAGAAGATTTCATCTCTCAAGCCTCGTAAAGAATAAGAGACTCAGCATGAGCAAGTGCAAAAGAAAAAAGAGCAGAAATAAATTTCAAAATGGCCCCTGGAATTGAATAATTTTAAGCTCACTAATTCCAAAATTATCCTACCCTTCTAAGTCTGAGACTAAAATAATAATCCCTTCAAATTCCCTTTGATTCAAATTGATGGACTTTCGCTTGGTAAGATGATTAAATGTGCTACGATAACAAATTAATTGATAAAACTTTGACATATTGATATGAGTGATATATCTACTAAATATTCCCATGATAAAAAGAAAACTGAGTGCTATGAGTGAACCACGCGAGAGTTGTGGAAATGATTCATACTATGATCTTAGAATATTAGTTTAGTTACATGATTTGACTGCAAATTATTATTCGATGTGTCATGTGAATTTTTTTGCGTGATAATATTCAAAATGGACAATTGACCCCGAAACAAAAATATTTTCGCACATTTTAATTGCATTAGCACATGCATCGGTCCGAAATTGACAAAATGCAAAATTTTATGAAAACGCAAAATTTTCGTATACGCGACTAGGGGATCATGAATCTACGCTGAATTGATTGAATCCGCTATTTGTGCTTATATCATATATTTTCATATGCATAATTGTGTTGAATATGTGCTAAATTTCCAAAAAACTATATGTGCATTTGTTGAGGGGGAGCTTACATGAATATTTGCTATTATCTCCTAAATGATTTACATGCAATCACGACTTCTCGCGTTTCATTCTAAGTT
The DNA here is from genome assembly GCA_004919715.1 of Linderniella brevidens. Taxonomy (NCBI): domain Eukaryota; kingdom Viridiplantae; phylum Streptophyta; class Magnoliopsida; order Lamiales; family Linderniaceae; genus Linderniella; species Linderniella brevidens. The sequence continues at coordinate 11,176,972 of SWDC01000151.1, read as the reverse complement.
TTACAGAGAATTTTGAGTTCATCCGAGGAGTCCAATGATAAATTTCATCACACAATGGGAGTTAATTGCATTTATTTAAGAACTTCGGGGAGCTTTATTAAATTTCTTTTTGGGTGCAAAAATAAAAGAGTAAAATTTTCGTTATAAATCTAAACAGACATGATTTTAACTAAAGCCCAAAATGAATTTCCACGGCCCAAAACCCTTTAACATTTCCTGATCGAAAAAGTACTTATACACCTTTTCGATCGAAAACCTTTTTCTCACGCAATCAAAACGATCGAAAAACTCTTCGCCTTCTCAAAAGCTTCAGACGGCGATTTCAAAACAATCTCAAACTTCTTCACTTTTTCTGCTAAAATGTCGCCTAATTTCTAAGTCATACGTTATACAACTAAAAACTGTTTGCGCCTCAACGGAAATTTCAATTACTCAACACTAACAATTGCTTACTATAAATTGCACTCTTACAATCTAATGATTCTTATTCATATTTTTTTCAGAGATGGCTCATCAAGAATACTTATACATCTATCCTTCCGAAGGTTGGATAATCGTCCACGACAACAACTATCAGCTAGACTTAGCCACCTCCGATGCCCCGATGAAGTCATCATTTCCATACTAAAAGGACATCCCTTAAAACCAGCACACACCATGATTTCATCAGTCCAAATGGTATATCTCCAGCAATTCTGCGGATGCATGAAGAGCCATGTTGTAGGTGATTATGTGACCTACAGAACAAAAATAAACCAGAACCATGTCATCATCGACAAAAATCTCATGGCATTAGTCCTGGATCTACCCGCATCATGAAGTCTACGACCCCCTACCCACAGATGCGGAGATAGTGGAAGATATGCTTCGGATGGGATACAAGCCACCGCTGACTAAACTAGCCAATTTTCAAAACAGCGGGATCCCTCACCCATGGAGGACCTTGTTTGGGATCATCAACAAGTGCCTCTCCCCGAAGCACTCAGGATTTGATAAAGTGAACAGGAATATTCTACGGATCTTCCATGGATTTATCTTCTCCAAGAATAGGACGCGGCCCATTTCATCTGGAATGATCTGGCAGACCAAATGCGTTACGGGAAACCAAATCAAAGGCAAAGTTCATGCCTTACGTCCGCTGGTTCCCGGTGTTGATCTCTCATTTGATGGAAGTACATCCGGAGATTCCTCGCCTTCCACTTGTCGGAGGATACATACCGCCGAAGCTGCGGTTTTTCCACAATCCGAAGGCATCGGATCTGGCACTCCAACAAATGTTGATCCCGTTGGAGCTTATACGTCTAGCAGACCCTTCCGATGAGGCTTACAAAGATTATTCCCAAAATAATTATACACGGAGTCAATGGTACGGTCCGTCGATTCGGCTCTGATGCTTATCCAACAAGAATCACCGGTGGAGGTACAAGAGCCCAAAGTTGTAGCTCTAGAGCATGAAGCAGCGGCCATTGAGCCCGAAGGTGCAGCCCGTGTGCCACGCCTCCAAGAGCTGAATCTCCTAAAGCCACCGACTCAGATGAGGAGTGCAGATTATTACGAAGGGGTTCCCGCCGACTACAAATTTCTACCCCGTCTGTATCTCCCTCCACCACAACGGCTTCGATTTTACCTCCTCCACCACCACCGGTCCTGACGATCACACAAGTTCCTATTGAGCATGTCCCAACATCCATAGAGATGATTCCTCCGGTTTCATCTCAAGGATTGGATGGAAGTCCCGTTGGTCCCCATACATCTTCGGAGACAACGGGTAAACCCACCAAAGTGGTGACTTCTGGCTAGTCAACGGATGTCTTTGGACCTCCCGGAATTACATGTCCTTTCATAGGCGGCACGTGAGTTATGACGTTGTGACAGTGGAGCGCCTCCCTGGCCCCACTACGGAGGTACCACAGTTCGTGACAGAGCAGAGATTACAATATGCGCTTTCCACAACCCTCAACTCTCTCGAAGACTGGCTGATGGAAAGAGTCATCCACGCCATCGAGACTTCCCGACGGGATACCGGGAAAGCACCAGTCTCCGATGCCGCTCCATCCGAACCCCTTTCTCAACATATTTCCTCACCACCATTAACCGCCACCATACACACTCCCATATTAACCTTCCCAACCCAATCTTCATCCCTTATAAACCCATACATCATACACATCACCCAGCTTCATGATATTTTGATATCTCGCTTCTTAGCCTTTGAGACAAGGACCCCTGCCAAGGAGAGTCTCTACCACCGGCTAGTAGATGACCCCAAGCCGCCCGCTCAAACACGCTTCCGAGAAGAAAGCTCCTGAACAAAGCGAAGATATGACGATCCTGATCACCATGAGAGGAAGAAAAGACAGAAGACCACTAGAAGCGGTCGTGGTCAAAGTCGAGAAAAGACATCCTCAACACGTGAAGATGAAGGATCGTCAACTAACCCACCAACCGCACAACCCACTGTTAGGTCCTAATTAATCAACTAACAAGCGATCTAGGTATGAATTCTAGTTATTCGAATATAGATTATCGAATGTTACCTTCGGTGGAATATCTCGGTTGAAAATCACGAGAGAGAAATGTTTAGAGTATGTACGTTTTCATTTTTTTTTCTCTCTATAGAATGTGAATTCTTAGCCTTGTGAATTTTCTAAAAATCTTGTATATTGATTTTTGTAATGTACATTGTATATATACCTCTATATATGGTATATTTACTATTAGTCCTACACTAACAAAAATACAAGCTACGCCCCTAAGTACAAGGATAACTAATAAACAAAACACAATTTCTAAGTCTTCCTCAATCTCCCCCTTTGTGCTTGTTTGCTCTTCAGCTCCGTTTATCCATGTCGGGCGTAGAAGGACTTCCTCAATCCCAATATTGTCTTATAGTGTCGGACAACATTCCGTAGCTCCAACCTTTCGTTGATGGCATTGAGAAGCTCATTTAGGAGCAGGGCCTCTTCTTCTCCAAGGTCCTCGAAGATCGTTTCTTCATCGATCTCCGCCAAACTCCTTTCGATGTTCTTCCTTACGAGCTTCAACGTTCCGTCACAGAACTTATGAACTTTCATCATTGATCTCGTCTTTCCAATGATTTGATTCCAATATTTGATGGCGCGGCCTGGCTTCTTGAAAATATAGTTATCTGGGAAGTCGTTGAGCGGAAAGCCTTTAATGAACGGCGATTCCACGTTGACCTTCTTCATGTCGTTTTCCACTGCGACTTGAAGGTCGTGTGCGGTGTGAAACTTGATCTGTCGCACCTTGAATCTCTTCAATTCCTCGAGTTCTTCCTTCTTGATGTATCCAGTAGGTGTCTGGTATTTTTTCTTGTACATCTGGAACAGACGATAGACTTCGTCTGGTGGAAGGAACGGTAGATAGCTTTCGTCTATCTCCTCTCAAGTGTGATTGTCATCCGCTTGCTCTGTAAGGTAGATAGGGGTTGGAAATCTTACAATCATGTGTGATACACCCACCAGTTGGAGGATCGGTGGCTTCTCCCTGAAATTTCTTCTAAGTTGATCCGTTGGGATGCCACTTCGATCCGGACCGAGGTAGGTCAGCATGAAGATGTGCTCCATTTTCTTTCGTTCTTCCCAATGAGAGATGCAACTCGTTTAGCTTCTTGATACGGTTTGGAGCTCTCCATATTGCTTCATTATATCTTCAAGGAAATGAACTTCAATTCGAACCTTCTCCTATGATGTCTCGATTCGAACAGTCCGCTTTCATAAATGAGGAGGGGTGTACACTCGGTGCCTAATCATCTCTGGCAGTTCCGGGAGTTCGGTGTTGTAGTTTTCGCCTTCTTGAAGTTCTTCATCTTCAAGCAGTACCAAATCAAGTGAAACTTGTTGTAGGAAGTATATGACGAGAGTCGAGCTTGAGCAGCTTCCTCTAGTACCCAATGTGTCAGCCACTTCTCATTTAGAATATAGTCATCTACGATTGCATGTGGATTGTAGATGACTGCTTCAGGTTGATTTTTAAGGACAGAGGTCGAGATTGGATTTTGGACTTTAGGAGCTGGAGGTATTGTATGTGTGTGGGACGTGGTGATTGTTAGTTGGCGGGTATTAATTTATTTATTTTACATTTGTTTTGGGGCAAAATCACTATTATATATATAATAAAGAGAGATACAGCAAATGGCCCACAATCTAGTGTCCATAAAGCAAAAGCCCGTTAGCATGGCTATAATAGTACCAAAATAACACAAAGAATATATCTAGACAGAAAAATAGAGCCCTTCAGCCTTCCGAGATCCAAGCAATGCGCCAAAGTCGTCTAATCCCGCTAAGTTGAAGGCGTCATCGATCATCCAATGTTCGTAGCCTAGCAATCACCATGTATAAAGCATCCCGCGCCACCATCTCGGGTGATCTACTCTCACCAGCATGCCACCGTCGATTCCTTTCCTTCCAGATATGATACACGACCGAATCAAGAAGCTGACAATACGCAAGATGAAGAAGGTGCCGGCGGAGCCATCTCATCGAAGCCTACACAATGCCTCGCCGCCATTCAGTATATGGCAATCCAAGGCGCGTACTCGAGAGAAGAATCCGCATGCATTCAGATGAGAAAGGACAGACAAAAAATAGATGAGACACCGTCTCAAGCGCATCATCACTACAAAGGAGACAAGACGCCGACCCCGCAACCAACGCAATCCACGGCTTATCTCGAGTAGCAAGTCGTTCTCGAATTGCTAGCCACAGAATAAACTCAAACTTCGGAATTCGCAAAGCGCCCCCAAAAAGATTTGCCTAGATAACATGCGGCTTACGTGGACGAATTTCTTCCCAAGCCGCCTTAGTAGAGAACCGCCCACTCAATGAACCTACCCAGCAAATGGAATCTTGCTCATGTGGATACACCAATGGTAGGAGAGGAGAAATCTGCAAGTACTCCACCGTCGTAGTGGCAGGCCAATCTCATCCCTCGGTCGTAATAACACGGGACAAGCGAGTATCCCGGGGAAGCCCCGTAACAAGTGGCCCTCGTGGAAGCCACTCTTCAATCGCCGAGTGCAACCGCCACGGATCTCGCCAAAGAGATTGAATTACCATTCCCTATTCTAAACCGGATAAGCGGACGCAACCGAGATCGTAACTTCAAAATTTGCTTCCAGCTCCAAGAAGTAACTGACCCCATCCCCACCGTCCATACCGTTGGTGTCGTAGCCTTGTCGAATACAACCAAGCCACCCAAACCGAGGACTCATCCCTAGTGGCGACCCTCCATAGTAAATGGAGTATAAACGTATGATTAACCGCCATCATCGAACGAATACCAATGCCACCTTCCGAAACAGGTAAACAGATATCACTCCAAGCCACTTTTGCCGGTGAACCGGCCCAGAGGAAACATCTCATCAGCTTTTCAATGGCATGAATAATGCCCTTAGGTAGTAAGGAGACGCCCAACCAGTGACATGAAGTGAGCTAAGTACGAAATTGATAAGTTCGAGCCGTCCCGCATATGAGAGTGTAAGGTGCAGCCAGGACCCCAGATGGGCTTCCTCCCTTCGCTGAAGAGGCGCGCAATCACTAATCGTCAACCTCGACGTGATAAGTGGTACGCCAAGGTAGCGTAGAGGGAGCACCCCAAGACCAAACCCCAACAAAGCCTGAAAAGGCACCGCCATATCATCAATGCTTGCGGACAAGAAAAACTCACTCTTCGACGGATTAGCATGAAGCCCGATAATAGTGCAAATCGGGCCAAGGCAGAGTGGAGCACTGTAACAGACTCTACATCCGCATTACAAAAAAGGTGGGGATCGTCCGCAAAAGTCAGCATAACTAGTCGTGTAGGTTCACACCTCCAGTGGTAACGAAACGCTGGTGTCGCCTCAATCGCCGCCCCTACAAGACCATGCAAGACTTGCATGGCGAGGGTAAAAAGATACGGGGAAATAGGATCCCTTTGTCTGAGTCCGCGGCGGCCCTCGAAATAACCCTCCGACCGGCCATTGATATTCAGCGAATATCGGGGCGTAGTCATACAACAGCGGGTCCACAAGATAAATCTCCGATCAAACCCCATCGCTTCCATCGTAAAAAAAATAAAGTCCCATTCTACCATGTCGTATGCTTTAGCAAGATCAACCTTAATCGCCACCCTTCCTGGCAAATTCGCCCGATGATACCCACTGCACACCTCCTGCGCCAGTAGAATATTGTCGGTAATCTGCCGACCGGGGAAAAAAGCCGTCTGAGTGGGATGTACCAGCTGCGATAATACACCTTTCAGGCGATTTGCAAGCACTTTGGATATGACCTTGTACAACACATTGCAACAAGAAATAGGTCGAAAATCCGACGCCCGCCGTGGCGAATAAGTCTTCGGAATCAGCGTAACTAACGTAGCATTCAACCCCTTGTGAAGGTGCCCCATAAGAAAGAACTCCTTTACCGACGTCGTGATATTCGCGCCACTAATTGACCATGCCGTCTTAAAAAAGGCTGTCGTATACCCATCCGGCCCTGCTGCCTTATCATCATGCATGGAAAATAGAGCCGTCTTAACCTCCCCATCCTCCACCATACGCACCACGCGCAGCATCAGGGCACACCATCGTCCTAATAAAAGGTCGTATAGCCTCCACCGTAAGTATTGATGTCCGTGTAGAAGTTCGCAAAAGTGTCGAATATAACGTAAGAAGTTCCGCCTTAACGTGCTCCTCCCCTTGCTCACTCGCCCTAGTCTCCATTTCCAGATACCATATGCGATTTCGTGTCTGCCTTGTCGCCACCTTGTTGAAGAAAAACGAAGAACAGTGGTCCCCATCCTTCAACAAAGTCGTTGTGCCCGCTGCACCAACGCGCGATGATCAATATCAACCGCCATAGTATAAAGGAAACGACAAAAATGCTCGAGATGTAATAGTCGTGTATCCTCTGGATAGAGCAGTAGATGCTACAGAGAGAGGTCTAGAAAGTGCTTTGCCTCCACGATATTCTGTGCCAAATCTCCCCGTCGTCGACACATACACTTAAACACGGGTTTAAGTAACTTCAGCCTCTCACTGATAACAAACATCGGGAAACCCAAAACGCGAAGCTTCCATGCAGCTGCCACATTTTCAGAAAGGATGGATCCCGTGTAAGAAAATTCTCGAACCGAAACGACGCACCTTTCCCACTCCTCGCCTCCCGATCAAGAATGATAGGGCTATGATCTGACGTGTGTGGCAGCTCGCTACGATACCGAACATTCGGCCACATAGCAAACCACGCGGGATTAGCCACCATACCATCAAGATGTTGCCAAATGGCCCCTGGTGGGGATTGCTGATTGTACCATGTGAAAACACATCCCGTTATCGGCAACGTACATAGATCTGCCTGAATCAGACACTCATGCAACGCGTCGCTATCATGCGCGTTAGACGTGCGTCCTTTGCCCTCGGCCTCAGTCAATACCACGTTAAAGTCCCCCAATACCAGCCATGAATGTGCCGCGTAAATACCCGCACGCGCAATGATATCCGCCCAAAGTGCCATGCGCTCAATACCACTGTTCCGACCATAGACGAATGAGATCCGAGCCTCGCTTCCATCCGTAAGCGAAACTACCTGACAAAGTACCGACCGTGAGGAGATTCCCTCCACCTGTACCGCTACATAACGATCATCCCAGCCAACCCAGATACGATTCCCCGGACCCGACACATAGTTCGAGAACCACTGCCAATGTGGGCGAATTGCCGAAGTAATCCCCACCACATTATAAACCGCCACCCGCGTCTCAAGAAGACCCAATAGCTTAAGATCGAACCGTGCAATCAAATCACCCACCGCCCGCATGTGGTCTCGCTTATTGAGACCCCTCACATTCCAACTAGCTAATGGAATCATAAAGAAACTCCATCGCGGGTTGCTTGCTCAGGGCCCGTAATTACTCTAGTATCCTCCTCCAATTGCGCCAACACCGCGAAACTATTCCCCACCGGCGGACACGCCACAAAATTACCTCCCACCTCTATCCCTTCCCCCCCTGTTTCACCCTCGGCCCAACCACCTGCCACACCACCTTCCGAGCCACCGGCGCCACTCCGTCCTCGGTTGCATCACACGCTGCCCCGTTCCCCTCCTGCGGGTTCTGCAAGAAAGTCTTACACACATCGTATCTTGTCGGCTTCCATTCATATTCCACTCGAACATCAATAGCCCCAATATGCGAACCATCTACCGATGGCAACCGAACCTTAAAAGTGTCCCGATATGGTTCCGCCAGATTCTTCATCACACATACTCGAGCATAGTCTATCCACTCCGCCTTCTCGGTCATACCATCCGCATAAAGCGGTTTGCCCACCGCACTCGCTATCACCCTGAGTCCCTCTGTCGTCCAATATTCCAACGGAACATGCCACAATTTCACCCAAGTGGGGATTTCAGCATGCTCTCAAGATTCATCCCCGGACGCCACTCTTCTAAGAATAACGGCCGGCCTTGTTAAAGCCAATGCCCGCCTTCCAGTACATTCAAAGCCGCCACAGCCGAGATAAAACGGAATTTGAAAAATTCATTTAGTGTCGCCCGAACTTCCACCAACCCATCTCAAGACTCCCGAAAATAGCGTTCCACCATCGGGAAGTAAGGTTTATTACCCCACCGATCGAAACCCTTGGTCGCAACCTCCCATGAAGGACGTACCTTGACAATATTGCCCACCATGCATGGCGGCGTAAATGACATCCGCGTGCGCCGCGAATGTATTCGCATGGCTCCTTCGAGTACCGCTGCAAAAGTCCGTGAATGCAACGGTGCCTCACCCGCAACCAGCTTTCCAAGCCCGCCATTAATAGTTCCATCCGGAGAACCCCCATCATTGCCACCGAAGAGACCCATCGTCAGGATTTGTATCATTCCCTAGATTTCCCGTCGTGATCACGATCAGTTTGTCCACCCCCGCCACAATCGCCGGCAATCCCGAAGAAGTCGCCGCAGAACCGCTTGCCATTCTATCAATTGACAATCCTTCCGACGTTCGTGGCCCTTTCTCTGCCGATCCCGTGATATTGCTTTCGTCAATCCCTACAGAAACCCTAGCCGTCATGCTCGGTCCATCACGCAGCCCATTAGGGTTCACATGCAACCGTGGATGTAGCGCCATCCCTCCGCCCTAAGTTGATTGCATCGGCGTAGCGGGAAGTCGTCGATAAAGACTTGGCCTATCCACGTGAACTCGAAGTGGCGCCGCAACCTGAGCCCCGCAATCATGCACCGCACCTGATCCGTCGCGAATGCTCTCCTCTAACGAATTAGCCCCGTCACCACCGTTTACCACACCTGGTTAGCCCCGAACCCTATCCGCCAAATAATTAAACTCGAAAACGTCAAACAACTTCCAAAAATCCGGCACAGATCGACGAAACTCCTCAAGATCCAGCGGATGATCGATGCTCGTCATCGTCGACGAGGATGAGGACATCGAGGATCCACACGATGCCGTAGAAGCCATAATCACGAGATAACCCGTCACGTGCCGAACTAGTCGGCGATCAGTTGCCCCACCGGCCGGCCTTACCCGCGAGGATTGGCCGGAGACGGCTGTGGAAGCCGTGAAAGCCGGACAATTCAAATTTGAATTCCCCCAAAGATCGCCCGCCTATTTCGCTCGCTCTCCACACGATGCCGTAGAAGATTACGCACCAGACTAGTCGTCGATCAGACACCCCACCTGTCGGCCTTAGCCGCGAGGATTGGTCGGAGACGGCGGTGGAAGGCCGTGAAAGTCGGGAGATTAAAGTTTAAATTCCCCAAAAAATTGCCAGTCTACTTCTCTCTAAAAAAAAGTGTTATAAGGGATTTTTTGCATTCACAAGGTTTTGAACCCGATATCTTACTTAAGCGATCAAAAGGAATTCGAGGCCCAGGTCTTACACTTAATACTCAAGCATACTAACCACTACACTATAGCGTATTATCAACAAATGTGATTTAGCCTGTCAGAAAGCTGCAAGACCATCCCCGTAAGCACATTGCGAGCCGGTGGCTAAGGTTAATCACGCTCGGGTCGAGCAACTATGGTTCATCCACCAGACTTGGTTTCTTGTCTCCTTAGAACTCAAGGATTCAGAGGTACGAGCATATAGAACAAATCCTGTTCAAGTAAGGTCGTAAAATAATGTACTTTTACCACTAGACTAATAATATATTTATCAAAATAATGCACTTTTACCACTAGACTAATAATATATTTATAAAATTATTTGAACTTGGGATTTGAACGCGGATCATATAACAGCGAAGGATTTGCTACATGGCTGATATCCACTAGTTATTATTTTATTATTATTAAATAAAAAGCAAAATAATGCACTTTTACCACTAGACTAATAATATATTTATAAAATATGATTTGTTGGTGGGTATTCGTGGGTTGTGTGGTTGGTGGGTTAGATGATGATCCTCCAGCTTCACGCGTTGAGGATGTCTTCTCTCGACTCTGACCACGGCCGTTTCTGGTGGTCTTTTGCCTTTTCTCCCCTTCATGGCAATCCGAATCATCTGGATGGTCATGTCTTCGCTATGTGCGAGAGCTTTCTTCTCGGCAACGTGTTTGAGCAGGCGGCTCGGGGTCATCTATTAGCCGACGGTAGAGACTCTCCTCGGCTGGGGTCCTTGTCTCGAGGGCTAGCAGTTGAGATATAAGAATATCATGAAGTTGGGTTATCGGGATGGTGTATGGGTTGATGAGGGAAGGAGATTGGGTTGGGGTGGTTAACATGTGTTGGATGGGAGTGTGTATGGTGGTGATTAGTGGTGGTGAGGAGATGGGTTGGGAGTTGGTTTCGGAGGGAGCTGCCTCAGACACTGGTGCTTTGCTGGTATCCCATCGGGAAGTCTTTATGGCGTGTATAACTCTTTCCATTAGCCTATCTTCGAGAGAATTGATGGATGTGGAAAGAACATCTTGTAGGCGCTACTCCGTCACGAAGATAGGTACCTCCGGAGTGGGGCCATGGAGGCGCTCCACTGTCACAACGTCGGAGAATAAAACTGACATGCTGCCTATTAAAGGACTTGTGATTCCGGGACGTCGATAGATACCCGTTGGCAACCCAGAAGTCACCCTTCGGTGGGTTGGCCCGTTGTTGTCTCCGAAGATATCGGGGAACCAACAGGACTTCCATCCAATCCTTGAGATGAGACCAAATGTATCATCTCTATGGATGTTGGGACAGGTTCAATGGGAAACTGTGTGGTCGTCAGGACTGGTAGTGGTGGAGGAGGTAACACCGGAGTCGTTGTGGTGGAGGTCGATGCAGATGGAGCATAAATTTGTTGTCTACGGGAGCCTCGTCGTTGTAATCTGCACTCCTCATTTGATTCGGTTGCTTTAGGAGATTCAACTGTTAGAGGTGTGGGTTCACAGGCGACACCTTCGGGCTCAATGGCCGGTGTTTCAGTCTCCTGAGCCGCAGCTTCGGGCTCGTGTGTCTCCACCAGTGATCATTTCGGGTATGCATAAGAGCCGGATTGACTGACCGTACCATAGCCTCTGTGATTGAATTGTTTTGGAAATAATCTTGGTAGGCCACGTCAGTGGGGTCTGCTAGGCGTAGAAGCTCCAACGGAATCAACAACGGTTGGAGTGACAGATCCGATGCCTTCGGATTGTGGAAAAACCACAGCCTCGACGGTGTGTATGCTCCCACAGGTTGAAGACGAGGGATCTCCGGATGTACATCCATCAGGTGGGAGATCAGCATCGGGAACCATCGCACGTAAGGCATGAACTTTGCCTTTGATTTTGTTTCCCATTGACGCATTTGGGTCGCTAGATCATTCCAGATTAGCTGGGCCACGTCAGAGTTCTTTGAGAAGACGACTCCATGGAAGATTCTGAGAATAGTCTCGTTCGCCTTATCAAATCCTGATTGCTTCGGGGAGAGACATTTGTTGATAATTCCAAATAATGTCCTCCATGGGTGAGCGATCCCGTTGTTCTGAAAGTTGGCCAGTTTGGTCAGCGGTGGCTTGTATCCCATCCGAAGTATATCTTCTACTATCTCTGCATTTGTCGGTAGAGGGTCGTAGACTTCATGATGCGGTAGATCGAGGACCATAGCCAGAAGATTTTTGTCGATGATGACGTGCTTCTGGTTTATCTTGGTTGTGTAGGTCACATCATCACCTACAATATGGCTCTTCATGCATCCCCAGAACTGGTGGAGATATACCATCTGGACTGTTGCAGTCAATGTGAGGGCTGGCCATAAGGGGTGTCCTTTGAGTATGAAAATAATGACTTCCTCGGGACATCGGAAGGTGGCTAAATCCAATTGATAGTTGTTGTCGTGGACGGTTAGCAAACCTTCGGAAGGATAGATGAATGAGTATTCTTAATGAGCAATTTATGAAGAAAATGAATAAGAGTCATTAGATTGGAATAATCAAATGCAAATTATATTAAGCAGTTGTGAATGTTGAAAATTTTAAGTTTTTGTCGAGGCACAAGCAGTGTTTATGTGTATAACTAATGACTTAGAGTGTATACTGTTTGCGGCATGGTTTTATTCGAGCGAAAATTTATTCGAAAGCTAAGTTTTGCGATCGAATAAAAACTTAACGAAAACACAAGGTTTTCGCCGTCGAGTTTTGCGATCGAATAAAAATGTATCGAAAATTAAAGTTTTTTGCTGAGTAGTTTTGCGATCGAATAAAATGTTGTCGAAAAACATAAGTTTTTCGCCGCGTAGTTTTGCGATCGAATAAAATGTTATCGAAAAACTTCAAGTTTTCGCGATAGAATAAAACTGAACGAAAAGTGAAGTTCTTCGATGGTACTGTTTGAGATTAGACGATTTTCGACCTAAAAATTTTGAAATCAAACAGTAAATTCTTAAAAACGCGAATGACGATTTTGGGTAAAATATGAGTTAATCCGGACCTGTAATGCCCAGAAATCAGTTGTGAATCCAAATATTATGCATTGAATCAAAATGGTCGAATCTAAACACATAAATTGGATTTCTTAAGAAGTATCAGTCGAAAAATCGCGAAGTTCAGAAATACCTTCGAATGATTTTGAAAAACGGTCGCGATTCGTGATTTTTGGAACAAAAAGATAAATCGAAACTGGATTCTACCTTCAAATTAGGTGAGTTTTTGACAGAAATTGTGAGAAGGTTAAGATTTTTTTTCGAAATCGCCGTTTGAAGCTTTTGAGAATGCGAACAGTTTTTCGAATGTTTTAGTTTGCTTGAGAAAGAGTTTTTCGATCGAAAAAGTATATAAATACTTTTCGATCGGGTAAAGTTAAAGGGTTTTGGGCCGTGAAAAATTATTTGCGCTTACGTTAAAATCAAGTTTGTTTAACAAAAATTTTGATCTTTTTACTTTTGCACCCAAATATAAAGTTTAATAGAGATCCCCGGAGTTCTGAAATAAATGCAATTAACTCCCAATGTGCGATGAAATTCATCAGTGGACTCCTGAGATGTGCTCAAAATTCTCTGTAAAACTTAGAATGAAACATGAGAAGTCCTGATTGCAAGTAAATCACTTAGGAGATAATAGCAAATATTCATGTAAGCTCCCCCTCAACAAATGCACATATAATGTGTTGGCAATTTAGCACATATTCAACACAATTATGCATATGAAAATATACGATATAAGCAAAGTAACGCATTTAATCAATTCAGCGTAGATTCATGATTCCCTAATCATGTATACGAAAATTATGTGTTTTCATAAAATTTCGCATTTTGTCAATTTCCATTTTGAATATTATCACGCAAATATTTCTCATGAAACATAGAGTAATAATTTCCCGTCAAATCATGTAACTAAACTAATATTCTAAGATCATAATATGAATCATTTCGACAACTCTCGCAAAGTTCGCTCATAACACACAATTTATTTTAATTATGGAAATATTGAGTAGATATATCACTCATATCAACGACAAATTTTTATCAATGAATTTGTTATCATAGCGCATTTAATCAATTTAGCGTGTGAAAGTCCACAGAGGCTTTGAAGGGATTATTATTTATATGATCTAACTAAAATGGTAGGATAATTTTGGGATTAGTGAGCTTAAAAATTCTTCAATTCCAGGGGCCCTTTTGAAATTCATTTCTGCTCCTTTTTCTTTTCTTTTCTTCTACACTTGCTCAAGATGAGTTTCTTCTTCTTTATGAGGCTTTGAGAGATGAAATCTTTTGTTCTCGCCGAGACCGTGTTCCTTTTGAAGGTTTACATTTATGGAATTCGAACCCAAGACCGTGCTCCTCTTGTCGTTGTCTCGATATAAGATCTAGATTATCGTTGGAGAAATTCACTTCAAGGTGCTTGAAGAGACATTAGAATTGTGCTTTGTTATTTTGTTATCCTTGTAATTAGGGGCGTAATTAGTAGTTTTGATAGTGTAGGATTAAATAATAAATATACCATGTCAATAGGTATAATTACAATGTACACTATCGAAATGAAAAGAAAAAAAACAAGTTCATTTTCGAAAATTACAAGCATTGAATTCACATTCTAAGAGAGAGAAAAGCAATCGAAAAACTCTCTCTCTCAAGATCTTCAAAGAAGATATTCAGCCGAAGGTAATTTGTCAGATTTATCTTTCGAATATCTAGAATTCATGTTTAGATCGATCGTTAGTTGATCGATGAGGACCTAACAATTGGTATTAGAGCCAATCGTGATCGCTTTTGAATTGAATTCGCGATTATAAGATCAAAATAATTTTCCAGATTTTTCGATCGAAAAACTCACGTGTAGTAGATTTTGATCAATGTGCTTAATGTTTGTGAATATTGTTAATGATCTTGCTGATTCAGTGATAGATTATATGTTAGGAATTATTACGTACTGATTTCAATCGCTTAAAACGTAATATTAATTCAGATTTTCGATTTTGATCGATATTTGAGTTTGCGAGTAAGTTTTGATTCCGATTTAATTTTCTTCATAATCGATATATTTTGCTGTAAAATGTGGTTAATCTTGTGTTTGTTCAAATTCAGAACTAACAAACGAGTGATTATCCAAAATTTCAGCTCCTAACTTGAACCTTTTGATTGAATCTGGATTTTTCACTGTTACATTGAACTTGAAGGTTGTTCTTCAATCGTTTTTCGATCGAAAAACTTGGCTCGAAAAATATTTTTCGAATAAGTTTGCAGCCAAGAAATTTTTCGATGACAAACACTGTTCTCGAGTGTTTTACTCAAATATAAGACTCGAAAAACATTATTTTCGATAATTAGTTTTTCGATTCAGATATAAATATCTTTTTTCGAGCGTAAGAAAGCGTATTTTTTTTCGACGGATACTGTTTTCGCTAAATATATATCTAATTTTGACATGAAAAACTTGTAATAGTAAAACAAGTTTTTAGATGACAAATTTTTCGATCATTTAAATTTTAAAGTCAAAATTTAGCGAAAACATATTTCGATCAAATAATTCACAATCGAAAAACTATTAGTCAACAATTTTAGTCAAACATCACGAAAAAATATTTTCGATCACTTTTAATTTTTCGATTAAAAATTTTTCGATAAATGTTTTTGCGATCAACAATTATTCGACAAACTATTATTCGACGTGATATTTACTCTGCAAAACTCTTACGTTCAAAAAATAATTTTCGATAAATACAACGAAAAACTTATACAATCAAAAACTTTATTGCCAAAATAAAATTTCGATTACTGTTCAAACACACACATTTTACACTATTTTGTAAGAAATCAAAATTCGAAGTTTTCAAAACTTACGAAAAATATTTGTCTCCGAATTATCTTCTGCGATACTGAAATTTTTCGATCTTAAATTCAAAATTCTTTAGCAAAATTTTGAAGTATCAATTATAATATAAAATATTATTCGAAATCAAAACAATTTCTCTTTAACAACCAAAAATAGGTATGAAAGGGAAATTGCTTAAAATACATAACAAACATTACTAACGAAGTTTGTCACTTGTGAAGCACTTTTACCATTTCGCTTCCAAACTTTCACGAAGATCATACCAGTCAACTACAAATGGATGCTTACTCACTCGGAAACGACGTCTGCCCTCCAATTCTACGAAGAGGCGAATACACGGTATGGTGAAGCTGATTCATGAACTTCTTGGAAACAAAAGAGCAAGGTACAAATTTGATAGCTTCTCTTCAAGAAGGTCACGCTCAATTTTGGCTCATCCAAGAAGGCAATGCCATCAATAATCCTCCCACTCCCGCCTCTAGAAGACTCAAAATTCCTACTGAATACACCGAGGGGGAGCGATTAAGAGCAAGAGCGGATCTAGGAGCCAAAACATTCCTAATGCAAGGTCCTAACGACATCTATATGCAATATATCTAGTGCAAAAGCTATGTGGGATGAACTCAACAAAATGATGCAAAGAACCGAAGTCAGAGTCAAAGCCAAAAAAGCCAATATTCTCACGGCCTATGACTCATTCAAAGCAAAGTCAGAGGAAAACGTTTATGAACTCTATCAAAGTTATGTAACTCTTCTCAACGAGATGAAGAAGATAGAAATTTTCAAGACTAACATGGAGGTCAACATCAGATTTCTCTCTTCTCTTCAACCGGAGTGGAAGAAAATATTCATGCAAATCCGTCAAAACAAGGATTTGGACGAAATGGATATCCACGTCGTCTTTGATAATCTCGCTCAATACGAAGAAGATATAAGCGAGATACAAAAAGAGCAAACAGATCGAAGACTCTATAGCTCTAGTCTCTGAAAGAAAAACAAGTCGATCTCGCAAGGATAAAAGCATGAAGTGCCAAGTTCTTCAGAAGATGAAGATGATTCCGAATCAGACATGAAGGAGTTCAAGAAACAATTGGCTCTCATTACTAAGATGATGAGCAAAAAGTTTTATAAAAAAAATTCCTCCTCTTCGGCAAATAGACTTCGGACATCAAGCTCTAGGCACAAGGAAAGACAGGCCGAGTCATCAGAATCTAAAAACGCCAAAGAACCATAAAAGTGCTATAATTGTGGTAAGATAGGGCACTTCGCCAGAGAATGCAAACTTCCTAAGAAACAGGATGTCAACAACTACTCCAAAAAATTCCAACTAACTAAACAAAAAGTGGTTGGAGTAGCGTTGATGGCGGAACAAGAGCATTGGCTCAAAGATACCACAGATTCTGCAGACGAAAATCTTGCTCTAATGCCGTACCTTGACGACGTCTCAAACGATAATTCATCAAGGAGGTCAGATGGTGAAGAAAAAGCATCCACATCATCACAAGAGGTAACGATGCCTAACACTCCATTATTAAACATGTTAGAATATTTATAAATTAAGTATTCTGACATGAAGAATGAGCGCAAAAGCAAAAAGAAATTAGAAGAAAGACTAGCCCTTAGTGAAAATAATTTTCAAAAGCAATCAGATAGAACAATTCACTTAGATATTCTCTTATCTAATGCTAAAGAAACAATAACTAGTCTTGAATCTAGGATAGCTACCTCTGAAATAAAAATAAATGACCTTAGTAAGACTATTAGCGATTATCAGAGAGATTTAGAAATTTCTAGAAATAATTTTAAGGAAATCTCTGATAAACATAAGAAGCTTTACACTAGGATTAAAACTTTAGACGATCTTCTAACAAAAAGGGGGCAAACGGATCAGATTATATATCTAAATCAACCTCTTGATATATGATTTTATAATCCTAAAGAAGGCTTAGGTTGTAACAATCCCTGTAACTTGAAAAAGGTCAATGTCAAACAATTATATGATATCAAGTATATGAGATTAGGATTAACTTCTCTAATGGCCTTTACTAACTCTTCTGAAATAAATGACCTAGAAGAATCTACACGAAAAGTCACTGATAGAACTAATATCCCCTTTGACTACACTGAATTGAATAATAGTTACAAGACACGGGAAATTAACATGTCTAGTGACTGTAATTCAATATATCCTTTAGAAGATTTTCCTAAAGTTCAAGATGAAAATACTGATAATTTTCAAAATTCTACTTTCTGTTATATACCAGCTATTATTAAGAAAATAGCTGCTTTAGAAGCATCCTTATAAATAGAAAGAAATAATTTCAAAGCTGAAAAGAATGAGCTTTTATAGGAGATTTCTAATCTCAAAACTTCCTCAATTTTAAAATCTTGTCCTCATTTTACTTTGAAAGAAAAATCATTAAATAAGGACATGATCAAATAAAAAAGAACACGTCCCATTATTTTAAAAAATACTTTAAAAGAAGATAAATCTTCTTTAAAAAGCGTAAAGGGAGGTGAAGAGTCCTTAAATGCTTCAAAAAGGAAAAAGATTTTTTCTAACTCTTTTTCTACTCCATCCACAGGTAGAGTAGAAAAAGAGGTGAAGCATGCAAAGGAAATAGTGCCTAGGATACAATTTCAAAAGAACAGTGATAGAAAAGATTTATTTTCAAAATTTTCTTCTGTATCGAAAACTATGGACACTCGTAAGAAGACAGTCGTTTCTAATTTTAATAGTGTTGCTTCAACATATGAGTTAAAGTCTATTAATTTTGAAATCACAAATTTTGAAACCGGCTCTACTTCTAAAAGCTTAATCCATCATTCTATGACAAATGCAAATCATAAGTCTCGAAGGAAACAACAGCCGGCTATAAAGAAAGCTTATAGCTCGATACATTCTCGTCCTCATTTAAGGTATCCGGTCAAAGTACACTCAGCCAAACACCTTAAGAGACTAGCTAGAGAAAAGATTTTCTCATGCACTAAGACTTATAAGACATTTGTCCGCGCTGAAATTAACCTCCCATGTAAGGTTCAACCTCAATGGCTTCCCAAGACACCATCTAGGCCAACGCGAGCCCAAGAGGCCAAATTGCCTAAAGAGGTACCACTTAAACCAACTAATACCAATTTGGTTTGGGTACCTAAAAGCATAAATGGTTTAGGAACCAAAAATGAACAAATCTTACCGACCAAATCTGCTAATCCGAGAGGACCCATTACTAAGTGGGTACCTAAGTCTCTCTAAAAATTTTATGCAGATCCATCATGTGTGGTATTTAGATTCTATTTGCGCCACACACGCGACGGGAAATCAAGAAATGTTGAGCAACTACCAAGACCGTTACAACGGAAAAGTCAGATTTGGCAACGACTTAGCTCCAATACTTAGCTTTTGAGATATTCTACTGCAAAATCTGACGATTAAAGATGTCTTTTACGTCCAAGGTCTTAAACACAATCTGTTCAGCATAGGACAATTCGGTGACAAAGGATTTCAAACGAGCATCACACAAACTCAAGCAAGTTGCTTCTACGTCTCGACCATGAGAAGTAATTCACATGGACCTCTGTGGACCAATGCGTACACAAAGTATCAACGGTCGTAAATACGTGTTAGTAATTATCGATGATTATTCTCGATACACATGGACAAGATATCTCCGAACAAAAGATGAGACTAGAGACATGATAATCAGCTTTGTGAAAACGACTCAGAATCTCCTGCAATAAAATCCAAGTAATCCAGAGTGATCACGGAACTAAATTCAAGAATCAACGCCTCAGCAATTACAATCAGTCACTCGGAATTATTCGACAATTTTCAGCCGCTGAAACGCCTCAACAAAATGGCGTCGTAAAACGGAAGAACCGGACTCTAGTTGAAACTGCAAGAACAATGCTGATCCATTCCGGTCTCCCTCACTTTCTATGGGCTGAAGCAGGGAGTACCGCATGCTTTACGCAAAATCGGACGATTATTCACAAACGCTTTGAAAAGATGCCACATGAGATAATAATCAAAGGATTCCAAATATCTATTTCTTCAAAGTATTCGGGTGCAAATGCTTTGTGGCCAACGATAGGGAGCATCGAAGCAAGTTCGACCCTAATTCATTTGAAGCCGTCTTCGTTGGATATTCATCCACGTCTAAAGTATACTGCGTCCTTTTTCAAGTCTTCGCGTACTATCTTGGAAAGCTACAACGTCACTTTTCAAGAAGTGAGCGACTTGGCTTCTAAACAAAACAGTTCAGAACCCGAGCTTATAGGCGTGTTGGCACAAAGTCAACAACTTTCGACAACTTCTACCTCAAAGTCAAGAGAAGCGATTCCCGCTAACCTAGAAGATTTGGACTTTCTATTTGAACATTTTTATCGGAACAAGTCTCAAATGCATGCTTCGTCTCATTCTATACCAAGCAGTGCTCCTTCTCCCTCAATGGAAGAAATTCAAATTGAGACTCATAAACCTCAAACTCCAACACATGTTACGGATTCCCCTAATTTTGAAAGTTCAACTAATGCTGCAGCTCATACAAATGCAGATGAGGAAATTCCTTCCAATTCAACCTCAAAATTGTATTTCCCAAATACGAATGATTAACCCATCAATTTCGGATGTCTCGATCTACAAACCAACGAAGGATCTACTTAGGTTGTTCCCCATGAACGCAAATTGACTCGAGCTCATCCTATTAACCAAATAATCGGTGATCCTTCAAGTGGAGTACGCACTAGGACGTCTACACAAAGCTGACTAGCATGCTTCTTAAGCCAAAACGAACCAATCAAGGTAGCCGAAGCCCTCAAAGACCCGGATTGGGTTATCGTGATGCAAGATGAACACAACCAATTCGAGCATCTACAAGTTTGGACATTAGCTCCTCGACCGCAAGACAAAACAAGAACTGGAACTAAATGGGTTTTCAAAAATAAGAAGAACGAGAATGGTGAAGTAATCAGGAATAAAGCACGACTCGTAGCCAAGGGGTATAATCAACAAGAAGGATTTGACTACGATGAGACCTATGCTCCGGTTGCACATATCGAAGCAATTCAACTATTTCTAGCATATCGGCTCATAAAAAATTCAAAGTCTATCAAATGGATGTTGGAACCGCCTTTCTCAATGGTGTGTTAAAAGAAGAAGTCTACGTCGCTCAACCCGAAGGGTTCATGCACGAGAATCACCCCGATCATGTCTATCGATTGGACAAAGCTCTCTATGGACTAAAACAAGCCTCTCGTGCTTGGTATGATGTCCTAAGTGAATTCTTAGTCAAATCCAACTTCCTAAGAGGCACCATCAATACGACACTCTTCGTCAAAAGACAAGGCAACGACCTGATGATCGTCCAAGTTTACGTTGATGACATCATCTTTGGCTCGACCAATGAACGTCTTTGTCAAAAATTTGGTGAACTCATGAAGACCAAATTCAAGATGAGCTTAATGGCAGAACTCCAATTCTTTCTTGGACTACAAGTAAAGCAACTCGAAGATGAAATCTTCATCAGTCAAACAAAATATATCCGAGATATTCTGAAGAGATTTAATCAAGACAAGAGCACACTGATGAATACTCCCATATCAACAAACTGTAAATTGGATACTGATCCGTCTGGCAAGGCAGTCAACATCACAATCTAGCGGAGCATTATCGGATCTCTTCTTTACTTGACGTCCCGCCGACCCGACATCATGTTCGCCCCTTGTTTATGTGCTCGTTATCAAGGTGACCCAAATGAGTCCCACATGCATGCAGTCAAGCGAATTCTGTGATATCTCAAAGGAACTCCCAACTTAGGGCTATGGTATCCTAAAGATACTGATTTTAGATTAATTGGCTATATTGATGCTGATTATGCAGGTTGTCGAATGGACAGAAAAAGCACGTCTGGCGGAGCATAATTTTTAGGCGAAAAGTTGGTATGCAGGTCCTCAAAGAAGAAAAATTGCATGTCAACCTCGACGGCTGAGGCGGAGTACGTCGTGGCTGCCAACTTTGCTCGCAAGTTCTATGGATGCGGATACAATTACGCGATTACGGGTTTGAATTTAATAACATTCCCATTTACAGTATTCTCAAAGTGCTATTGCCATAACTTGCAATCCTGTTCACCATTCACGCACGAAACACATAGATATTCGCTATCATTTTATAAAAGATCATGTAGAAAAATGCACTATAGATATGTATTTTGTAAAAACGGAGCTTCAACTTGCCGACTTATTCACTAATGTATTGGATGAAAAACGATTCCAATTCCTCATTGCTAAGTTAGACATGTTCAATCTCAATCTTACTTGAAAAGTGCTTTCCATGCTCTATTATGCTTCTATATGATATTCTATTTTCTTCCTGGTATTCTTTGATTATCTTGCGTGACTCTGTCCTTCATTTTTTTTACACAGAAAAATAAAAATAAAATAGTATATACATATGATAATCATAATAAAATTAAAAATGGGGGATGACGATAATTTTACCTATTTTGAAATATTCACAAAAATATTTCATTGATATATGATTAAGTACTTTGTCTAAAAATTCATGTGACTTTCTCTTATTCAAAGAGCCTAGTTTGTTTCACTAGACAAAAAGCCACATCATATATGTGAGAATATGAGCCTCAATATTTTTATTCTTGAGTGTGTCACACATCAAATGACTATGTTTTGGTTTGTACTTCGTAGCTTCACTCTTGCTTTTGTGTTAGTTTGTCATGAAAATGATAAGGGCAAATTAGTAAATTCTTCACTTAGCCCAAATTATAAATCCTTTACTTTTTACCTCTAGAAATCCACTTTGAGCCTTCTCCGGTATTCTTTTTCTTATGAAACCCGATCAAGCATTCAACATTATTCCTAAAGTTTCGGGGATGCTCAATCAAGAAAAAGAGGGGGAGAAAAAGAGATACAAGTCTCAATCATTATAGAAGAGAAACATACATGGATCTCGCTGTGAACTTCTCCTAGATAATATCGTATACTCATAGAAGAGAAGCACCTCAAAGTGAACTTCTCCAACGATAATCTAGATCTTATAAATAGAGAAAGCGAGAAGAGAAGCACGGCCTTGGGTTCGAATTCCATAACTGTGGAACCTTCGAAAGGAACACAGTTTCAACCCAAAAAGAAGATCTCATCTCTCAAAGCTTTGTAAAGAAGACGAGACTCATCTTCAGCAAGCACAGAAGAAAGGAAAAGCTAAAGGATCAAAAATGAATTACAAAAAGGGCCCCTGTAATTGCAGAATTTGTTTAAACTCACTAAACCCAAAATTACCATACCCTTTTAGTCAGAGCTACAAATAATCCCTTCAAAGTCCCTTTGATTCAAAATAATGATCTTTCACTTGGTAAGTTGATTAAATATGTTACGATAACAAACAAATTGATATAATTTTGTCGTGATGGTATGAGTGATATATCTACTAAATATTTTCATGAAAATAAATTGAGTGCTACGAAACTTTCGAGCGTTGTCAAAATGATTTATACTAAGATCTTGGAATATTAGTTTAGTTACATGATTTGACGACAAATTAATATTTTATATGTCATGAGAAATTTTTACGTGATAATGTTCAAAATGTCCAATCTTACCCCAAAACAAAATTTCTATAATAAAAATATTTTTTATTATTGAAAATATTAATCGCACATTTTAAATGCATTAATACATGCATTGGTTCAGAATTGATAAAATGCGAAAGTTTTTTTGAGAAACGTAAAATTTTAATGAATCTATGTTGAATTGCTTAAAATGTGTTACTTGTACTTAAATAGTAAATTTTCATATGCCAAATTGTAATAAATATGTGCTTAGATGCGGAAAAGTTAACACATGCAATTGTTAAGGGGGAGTGTTATATGAGAATTTGTTCTTATCGCCTGTATGATTTACTTATAAAACATGACTTCTAATATTTTTTTAAGCATCACAGAAAATTTCGTGCTCATCCGAGGAGCCAAGTGTTGAATTTCATCAACATTGGGAGATAATTACATTTCTTTCAGAAATACAGGGAGCATTATGCAATTTACTTTTGGGTTAATTTATAAAAGATTAAGTTTTAGTTTAATCAGACTTGAATTTTAACGAAAGCCCAAAATATTTTTTTTACGGCCCAACGTATTTTTACCTTACCTGATCGTAGAGTATTAATACAACTTTATCGATCGAAAAACACACTCACACGCAACTCATTTCACTCGAATTCACATTGGCGATTTCAACAAATCTTCAGATATTTTTCATATAACTCGCCGATTTTGAATGTAGAAACACGTTTCGAATCACTTTCCGGTAAAAAACAAATGATTCGCAAACAGTTTCTCAAAGATATTTGCAGAAATGTCATTTTGAAACTTTTTCGACTAAAAACGTTTTAAACTCTCAAATCAACGTGTTTAAACTCGACTATTTAGGTTAAAATCATGTAATTTTGATTCGCAGCTGTTTTCTTAACGTTCCGAATCCAGATGAACTCATGATTTACCCATAAATTGAAATTTATGTGTTACGTGTTTATTGTTTTATTTGAAAATTTTTCGATCGAAAAAGGTCTTCTCGCAAACAGTGTCGCCGAAAAACATTTTTTTTCGTTAAGTTTTATTTGATCGCAAAACTCAGCGTAAAAGACCTTTTGTTTTCGATATATTTTAATTCGATCGTAAAACTTGGCGGCGAAAACATAGTTTTCGATTTAAATTTATTCGATCGCAAAAATAAGCGGCGAAAACTTTAAGTTTTTCGATATGCGTTTATTCGATCGCAAAACTACGCAACGAAAAACTTAAGTTTTTCGATAACTTTTTATTCGATCGCAAAATTACTCAGCGAAAAACTATTGTTTTCGATAACATTTTATTCGATCGTAAAAGTCATCGGCGAAAAACTTGAGTTATTCGACACATTTTTATTCGATCACAAAATTTAACGATCGAATAAATTGTCACTCAAATCAAACCACGTTGAAAAAGACTTAGAAAATTTTTCAAGTTTTTCTCCAAGACTTAGAAAATTTTCGATCGCAAAAATTAACGTTCGAATTAATTCCTAATCGAATAAAATACGCTTACGAGACTTAGTAAACTTTACAACTTTTTCTCCAAGTCTTTCGCAAATAAACCATAACACTTAGAAATTTTTTTAATTTCTCTAAGTGCACATTTAATTCGATCAATTTGTATATGAAAATTTTATCTAATGAAGTTTATTTCATTCATTACAGAAATGGCAACTCCAAACTACCCAAACATCTACCCTTCTCGAAGTTACATGCCAGTCCACGACAACAACTACTAACTGGACCTTGCTACATTTCGGTGTCCGGATAAAGTTATCATCTCCATCCTCAAAGGACACCCTCTATGGCCATCTTTGACCATGACGTCCACCGTACCAATGGTCTATCTCCAGCAATTCAGGGGAAGTATGCAGAGTCTTGTCAACGGCGATAGCGTGGAATACATGACGAAGATCAATACAAGACATGTCGCCCTGAACAAAAATCTGATGGCCATGGTGCTCGATCTCCCGCACTACGATGATCAACTTCCAACGAACGCGGAGATCGTGGAAGATGTGCTCCGAATGGGATACAAACCCCCGCTGACCAAACTGGCGAATTTTCAAAACAGCGGGATCCCACGTCTGTGGAGGACCATTGTTCGGCATAATCAATAAATGCCTCTCCCCAAAACACTCCGGCATCGGCAAGGCCAACGAGAATATCCTTCGCATCTTCCATGGAGTGGTTTTCTCAAATAAATATGACGTGGCCCAACTGATATGGAATGATCTAGCGGACCAAATACGTCAAAGGGAGACAAAGTCGAAGGCCAAGTACCTCCCATACGCACGGTGGTTCCCGGTGCTGATCTCACACTTTATGGACGTTCATCCACAGATCCCGTGACTACCACCGGTTGGAGGATACATCCCACCTCGCCTTCGCTTCTTTCACAACCCGAAGGCAGCCGACCTAGCACTCCAACCGATGCTGATACCATTGGAGCTGCTTAGACTAGTTGATCCAACGAACGAGGCCTACCAAGACTAATGTCAAAATAACTTCATCACGGAGGAGATGGTACGGGCCTTGGATCAAGCTCCAGCGCCTTCTCAAAGGGAATCTCTGGTGGCAATAACCGAGCCCGAAGCCACGGCTCAGGAGACAGAGACACCGGCCTTCGAGCCCGAAGGTGTTCCTCACGATGTATCTCCTGAGGCCACATAATCGGATGAAGAATACAACCTTCAAAGAAGGGGCTATCACCGACAGCAAATCTCGGCCCTGTCTGTGTCCCATTCAGTACTATACCGACTTCGATGATGACTCCTCCACCAACAACGGATCAACCAACCGTACAGATTCAATCTGAATCTGTCTCAATATCTATAGAGGTGATACCTACCGTATCATCTCAAGGATGGGATGGAACCCCTATTGGTCCCCCGATATATTCGGAGCAAACAATAGGCCAACCCATTGAAGTGGTGACTTCAGGGTTGATAACGAATGTCCCCGGATGTTCCGAAATCTCAAGACATATTCAAGACGACACATCGGAATCCTTTTCCGATGTTGTGATAGTGGAGCGCCTCCATGGCCCCACTCCACGATGATCGTGACGGAGCAACGCTTACAAGAAGCACTATCCAAAGCCATTTCTTCTCTCAAAGATCGCCTGATGGACAGAATGCTCCAAGCCATTGAAACATCCCGAAGGGATACCGGGAAAGCACCGGTCTCCGCGGCCGCACCGTCTAAAGCTAAAACCACTCCCATCTCCTCACCACCTCTTACCACCACCATACACACCCCCATACAACCCAACCCAACTCCATCACCTTCACTCATCAACCCCTATACCATCCCGATCACCCAACTTCATGACATACTCATCTCCCGACTCCTCGCCTTAGAGACCAGAACCGCCGCTGAGGAGAGTCTCTACAAAAGGCTGATAGATGAACCCGAGCCGCCCGCTCAAACAAGGTGCCGAGAAGAAAGCTCCCGCACCAAAAGAAGACATGACGATCCCGATGATCCGAATCGTCATGAAGGGGAGAAAAGGCAACGAACCACACGAAGCGGCCTTGGTGAGAGTCGAGAGCAAACAACAAAGAGTCAAGATGCCGGAGGATCATCATCAAACCCACCAACCACACAACCCACAACCCGCCAACAAACAACTACATCTCCCACCATATCCCACACACTACTTGCCTCTCCTACAAATCCAAATCCAATCCCGACCTCTAACCTCCTCCAAGCCCAACCAGAAGCAGTCGTCTACGATCCACATCTAATCGTATACGATTATATTTTAAACGAGAAGCAGATGACGCAATGGGAAAAAGAGGAAGCTGCTCAAGCTCGACTCTCCAACGTCAGATACTTCTTACAACAAGCTTCGGTGGACTTGGTGCTGCTTGAAGATGAAGAACATCAAGAAGGCGAGACCTACAATTCTGCTCTCCAAGAACTACCAGAAATGATCAGGCAAAGAGTCGACTCTCCTCCCCGCTTATCAAAAGGGACGTCAGAGTCAAGACGCCGTGGAAGAATATCAGAATTGAAGTCCCGTTCATTGAAGATGTTAGAAAGCAGATATGAAGGGCTCCAGACCGGATAAAGAAGCTCAACTAACTAAACCTACGGGGTATATCACATTGGGAAGATAGGAAGAAAATGGAGCACGTCTTCATGCTCAACTATCTTGGTCCAGATCGAAGTGGCATCCCTACGGATCAACTAAAGAAAAACTTCAGGGACAAGCCACCGATCCTCCATCTCGTGGGGGTTTCACATTCGATTGGAAGCTTCCCTACCCCAATCTACCACATTGAGCGAGCGGATAGAAACCGCACTCGAGATGATATAGATGAGACCTAGCTCCCCTTCCTTCTATCGGATGAGGTCTACCGTCTATATCAGATGTACAAAAGAAAATATCAGACGCCCTCCGGATACATCAAGAATGAAGGACTCGAGGGATTGAAAAGATTCATGGTGCAGCAGATCAAGTATCACACCACACACGACCTTCAAATTGCTATAGAGAACAATATGAAGAAGGTTAACATGGAGTCTCCGCTCAAGAAGGGCTTCCCACTCAATTATTTTCCCGAGAACTACATATTTAAGAAACCTGGCCGCCATAACTTATCGGAATCCAGTCATTGGAAAGACGAGAGCTATGATGAAGACAGAAATCCACAAGTTCAGTGACGGGACATTGAAGCTAGTGAGGAAGAACATTCAGAAAAGATTGGGAGAAATCACTGAAGAGACGATCTTCGAGGATCTTGGTGAAGAAGAGGCCCCACTCTTAAATGTGCTTCTGGATGCTATTAATGAGAGGTTGGAGCTGAGGAATGTTGTTCGACGTTACGAGACAGCATTGGGATTACGGAAATCATTCTACGTCCAACAAGGATAAATGGAGCTGAAACGAAGACAAGCACAAAAGGGGAGATTGAAGAGACATTAGAATTGTGCTTTGTTATTTTGTTATCCTTGTAATTAGAGGCGTAATTAGTAGTTTTGATAGTGTAGGACTAAATAGTAAATATACCATGTAAATAGGTATAAATACGATGTACACTAGCGAAATGAAAAGAAAAAGAAAACAAGTTCATTTTTTAAAAAATTACAGGCATTGAATTCACATTCTAAGAGAGAGAAAAGCAATCGAAAAACTCTCTCTCTCAAGATCTTCAAAGAAGATATTCGACCGAAGGTAATTTGTAAGATTTATCATTCGAATATCTAGAATTCATGCTTAGATCGATCGTTAGTTGATAGATGAGGACCTAACAGTGCTTCTCTTCTAGAAGTATACGAGATTATCTGGGAGAAGTTCAAAGCGAGATCCATGTTTCTCTTTTAAAATGATCGGGAGATGTTCATCATGTGCATCTCCTTTTCTCCCCTCTTTTTCTTGTTTGAGTAACCCCAAAATTTATGAATAAGGTTGAAGGCTCGATGAGGTTTCAAAAGAAAAAGAATATTGGAGAAGGCTCAAAGGGGATTACTAGAGGAAATAATAAAGGATTTATAATTTGGGCCAAGTGAAGAAGTTCCTAATTGTCGTTATCATTTTCATGACGAACTAATACAAAGCAAGAATGAGGCTACGAAGTACAAATCAAGAGACAAGCATTTGAAGTGTGACACACCCAAGGATAATTCCTAAAAAATATTGAGGCTCAAATTCTCACATATATGATGTGGCTTTGTGTCTAGTGAAACAAACTAAGCTCTTTGAATAAAAGAATGTCACATGAATTTTTAAGCAAACAACTATGCATATACTGTTAGTCCGATTACGCACTCAAGAGAGGATCAAAGGCTTAAAAATGATAAAGTTCTTAAAACACCTTCAGTGTGTGTTTGTGTGTGTGTGCCGAAATTAAGAACTTACTTTTAAGAATTATGCTTGACCAACCCTAATTAGGGTTAATGGGATGCCTTATATACCACATGAGTTGGTATATTAAGGCTTGGGACTCAAACAATAAAATATTTACAATTTGACCCCAAATACAATAAATTAACTAATATTGACCCAAAACTCAAATACTAACTAAGGACACTACAATTAATTCCTAACATTCTCCCCCTTAGTGTCCTTTCTTCGTCTTTGTCTGTTTCTTTGAGCCTTTGGGTCGTTGCTGGGCGTACACGGATTTCCGTAGTCCAAGCTTGTGCTCGTACGTCCTTATTTCCATCCGGAACGAAAGCCTTTCTTGTATGTTGTTCAGCATATTCAGTATCTTGGCTTTTGTGTCCGGTCCTTCACCTTCCATCTTATCCAGTATGCTCCTCAACTTCTCTCGTATGATGAGGAGCGTTCCGTCGGAGAATTTTGGTATCTCCGATGTCTTCAATATTCGCTTTTCTCCCTTGTAGTTGATGTAGACCACCGCTGGATCTTCACTTTCGAACACGTGGCCTTCACCATATTCAACTTGTTCAGGGAGCTCGAATGATGGTTTGGTGAGATTGACCTTTCTGACATTTGACTCCAGTGCTAGCTGCAGGTCGTGCGTCGCTCCGTACTTGATTTGTCGGAGCATGAACCTTTTGATCGTCATGTATCCTAATTTGACGTCCTGGTCCTGCAGCGTTCCCACGTATCGGTAGCTTCCAATCATCTGTGAGATGTCTTCAGCTCTGATGTACGGGAAGTCAGCCTCTGTCAAGGTCTCTCTTGTACCGTCTTCCCTCACTACGTGGTAGACGCTTAGTAGGAAGGTCCCGAGCCGATCTATTCCAACTCTTTCTACGGCTTGTATTCGGGGCCTCTGCTTTTCCTCTCGCCTGAGAGCAGCCAGATCATTTCCTTTCCCTAAGAACATATGAAGACATCTTAGGGAAAGAAGGTAGAGATTGGCTCTGCGCTCTGACAGGTGCGTCATCCCACGTAGCTCCAGCTCGTTCAATTTGACGAGCTGATCCTCTTTAAGCCAGATTCTTTTCCTTATCTCTTCTTGGTATGGAACTAAGATTCTGACGTTTTGCCACGGAAGATCAACCGTTGCCCCGATCTTTGACATGAGAAGTGGAGCATCCTCATTTTGGACTTGATGTTTGAGTAGTTCCGGTAGATCGGGGAGGTCACTTTGCAGATCTTCCAGCTCCTCATCTTCATGGACTTTCACCAGGCTTATCGACGCCTTTTCGAGGAATAGTCTGGCGTTTTCTCGAAATCTGGCTTCGAGCTGGAGGTCCATCGGTTGCTTCAGCCATCCTTCTTCAAATATATATTTCTCTACCACATCATGTGGATTGTAGAGTTGGCTGATTTCTTCCGAGATTTGGAGGTCAATAGATGTGGCTTGAGGTGGACTTTGTCGGTAGAAGGTTCTTGGTGAGCTAAGGCTTATAGTGACTGGAGTGGGTGTCGAAAGGGAAAGTGTATTGGAGATCTCTTGTGTATTTTGTTCGGTTGTGGTTGAGATCTCCATGGTAGGGAATATTATTGTGGTGCTGGAGACTTGTTTTGTTTTGCCTTTTGAGCTTGAGGTATCCAGCGGGTTGGATTCTTGGACTGTTTTGGTTGTTGGCTGCTGCTGGTGAGGGGATTCGACTCCACGCTGTCGGTTCTCCCCCTCGGGACGGTCCTCGTCTTCAGGGTCGTCCCGCGATCCAGATAGGCCCCCGGCTTGTGTTCGGCAGCTGGTGGGGTCAATCAGCCTCTGGATTTCTTTCTCCTTCGGTGTCAGGTGTGGCGCCGACCGGATACGTGCCAAAAGAATGTTGAAGAGTTCTTCAATGGGCACGTCCCACGGTCCTTCTTCTGGTTGTGTGAGTGAAGGAACAGCAGCAGCTGTCTCGTGTGTGACTGGAGTCTTGCCTTTGTCTTGTCTTGATGTTTCGATCATGGCCCGGACTTTTTCCACTAGTTCGTCGCCAAAAGATCGTAGCCGAGACTCCGTCACAAACGGATCGGGAAATAAAACGGAGCCACTGAGGCGTGCCGTTGTCGCGACGTCAGAGTAGATTTCTGACGTGCCGCCCACTGTAGTGGGTCTTCCGGGGCCACCAAGGCACACCGGTGGCAACGGTGCTAAGACAAACTCAGACCGTTGGCCCGAGACGACTGGTGGGATGTTGATCGTTCGGGGCTTCCGCTCAGTCCCTCGGAGATTAACCCCAGAGTGACGTCAGAGAGCGTTCTGTCTAAGTCTGGAAGACTTAGAGGTGCGGAAAATAGTGTATGTGTCCTAGAAATGGAAAAAATTTTAGTTGGTGCGGACACTAGACCTGTGATCAAGGAGGGCGCAGTCGGAGGAAGTGAACTGCTTAATTCAACATCTATTGCCTCCGAATAAGGCAATGATGGTTGTCGTGGCTCCTCCGGTGCTATTGAGACGGTCGTCTGTTGGGAGACGACCGAATGGGTTGGAAGGGTTATTTGCGTGCTTGGGCCTGATGGCACGACTGCTACTCGGGAGACGATCGTGTCGTCTCCTGTTCCTACGGGTTCGGCCCGGCTTTGTAGTGGGTTAGAGGACTGAGGAGGTCGATCATGTTTTTGTTTGGTGCGACGCTCCTGTATGCGTCTTACGTCTTCCCCTCGTTTTGTTTTTCGTGAGGAACGAGGAGGGGAAGCGGCGCTTCCTAGACCTAACTGAGGCTGGGATAGGCTAATTCCCGGGGTAGGTTCGACTGGGTTTTGTCGAACCATAGGAGTGTCTTCAAGGGTGATGGATTGGAGGTACCTCGCTACTATTGGGTTGGAAGGATTAGCGATTTGTAGGAGGTGGTCAGGGATCCGCATCGACTCGAGATCAAATTTGGATTTGGAAGAATGGAGGGATGCTAGCTTGGGAATTTGGTATCCCTTCGATCTCGGTCGACGGGTTATCTCGGGGTGTAGGTCTTGAAAGTGGGTTATTATCACTGGAAACCACCGAAGGTAGGGAAGGACTTGTCGGGTTTTATTTTTGGTGGATAAGTCCCTTCGGCGGAGTTGGTCAAGGATATCGGCCCAGATCAACTGCACGATGTCATAATTTTTATTAAAGATGACACCGTGGAAGATGATCATAATGTTGCGGTTACAGCGATCTGGGCCTGAGTGCTTGGGTGATAGGCATTTGTTTATGATGAGAAAGAGTGTGCGCCAAGGTTGTGGAATGTCCTTGGCGCAGAAATCGGGTAGGTGTAGGGATTTATGGATGTCTGGGCGATATCCCATTAGGAGGAAGTCGGTTTTCAATTCTTCCTCCGTGGGTGGTGGGTTATATATTAGGCTGTGAGGTAGGTTTAAGATACGGCGTAGTATGGATGGGGTGAAGATTATGGGTGTTTGGTCTATTTGTGAGGTAAGTGAGGTTGGAGGGGTTTTTGAAGTTGATGGTTGTAGGTTGGCCCATAGCTGTTGTGCGTATACTTCTGGGGCCAATTCCGTAATGGTGAGGGCGGTGTGTAGAGGATGGTGACGAAGGATTTCGAGTATTATCGGTGCGGGGACCGTGATGTTGTCAAAGTCAATGGCCGGGTTGTTGGGTAGTTTAGTGGCCCATTGACTTTGAGGAAAGACTTCGTCAATTTGTCTCAACATGTTTATGTAATCCTTAATAAAAATGAAATAAACTCCTCCTTTCCACCAAATCTCTCTGTGTAGTTGCTCAGCAGTTCTTTTCTTCCAGTCATGTGTGTGGAGCAACCCGAGTCTAAGTACCACACATGACTTATCTGCAAGATAAGTTTAAGCAGTGTTAGAGATCCCGTTTATTACGGGTCTTCTATCATTTGCAGAGGTTAAAGTGCATGCAAGATTGGGTGAATTGTGTACCAGGTTAGCTTGTATCTTTCCTGAGTTTTTCGGTACCCAAATTTTCTTTACCCCTAAAGGAAAACAGAGCTTTGTGCATGCAGCAAGCACTGTTTTAATTACCCAGATTTGTTTGCAATCTTTTCCCTTAGCTTCAGCTCGGGTTTTCGATTGCTCAGGTATTTTTGGGTCTGATTTGGTCACGTTTTTGACCTTTTTCTCTAAAGCTTGAGCTTTAGCTTTTGTTTCAGTGGGAGTTGGCCTTCTGAATGT
This sequence comes from Linderniella brevidens, assembly GCA_004919715.1. Lineage (NCBI taxonomy): Eukaryota > Viridiplantae > Streptophyta > Magnoliopsida > Lamiales > Linderniaceae > Linderniella > Linderniella brevidens. The sequence continues at coordinate 11,143,632 of SWDC01000151.1, read as the reverse complement.
TCTAGCTACCTTTTCGTCAACTTTTAGGTTGGACGTTTTGGATGGTAGAACCGTTTTCGTGTGTGTTCCTGAAATCATATCTCTACGACGTATAAATTTAGCATTCGTAGCTATACACTTATCGTAGGTAAGATAATCACTGACATTCTTAACAGAACTTGTTGTGGAAGGAATACGGGAATAAGCGGAAGCATAGTTCGAACTACATGAAGAAAGATTTCTAAATGTTTTTGGAAATAATTTTAAATCAGAAACACTAGTCAAATTTTGCTTCGTCTTTTTATCAAAGATTTTGGCATCCTTCTCTTGCGTTCCTGAATTTTTCTTCCCAGCAGTCTCTGTCCGTCTCAGATCTGTCATAGATGGTGAAGGGATGTTAGCTGTTGCTTGAATGAGAATCTTCTTAGTTAGCCTATTCTTCATGTATGAGGAATCTATTGGTGTTATAGTAACAGACTCCGACTTAGAAGATTTAGCGAGATCAGCATATGATTGATTTTCAAGTGAGGAAATTCTCTCAAGGAGTTTCTCCTTTTCAGCTTGAAATGTTTTCCGTTCGAGCTCTATCGTGGATTGAATATTCTTGATCTTTTGAGGAATGTAAATTCGGCAAAGATCTGAGTTCTTTGAGCTAGATGTTTCTGTCATGGGCTGATCAGATTCAGAGGGAGGATGGGGAAACATATGTAGATAGTCATTTGAAAGAGGAATTTCCCTACTTCCATAACTATCGTTGATTTCCTTGTAATCCAAGGATATTTCGGCCTTGCTTTTGGTCTTGCGCTTTTCCTGTTCTAGGTTATCTTCTTCTTCAGATGATCTGAGAAAGGCTAACAAGCTAGGTATTCCTAGTCCTAGGTATGCAGCATTGTAAAGAGCAAGCGGCCGTTTATCAGTGGTTTGTTGGTTTGGCTTAAAGCCTAAGCCCTCACGTGGATTGTAAAATCTCGTGTCCTTAGGCTGATTCAAGAAAATCGTTTTGTCGGTTTGTCCCCTTTTCGTAAGGAGGTCCTCCAGACTTTTGATTTTGGAGTAAAGCTTCTTACGTTCCTCCATTAGAAGATTGTATTGATCTGTTTTACCAATACGCTCTTCTTCACTAATTCGCAGGCTAGTGGTTAATTGACTAATATTTGCATTCAGCATATTAGTCTCGGATTCAAGCTTCGAGATTTTCTCAGATGCATTTTCTAAATGACATCTGAGAGTTGCTTTTTCACCTAAGTGTTTGAGCACACATTGATAATTTGTTGCGTTTTTCTTTTCCAGAGCTTCTAGTTTTTGCAAGTGTTCTAATGGAGAATTCTGGATATGCTCAAGCACGGTCAGTTTTGATGTCAGGGAAACTACTTTTTCTTCAGATTTTACTAGATTAGCTTCAGCTAATTCTAGTGATTTTTCTGAAGTAGCTAGTTTATTTTCTAGCTCAGTGACCAAATTTTGTGTTTTGGCCAAGATGATGTCATTCTTGGCCATATCTTTATATGTAGACTCCCCCCTTTTCATTGTTAGAATTGGGGGTCTGTTATCACTTCCGATTGCTATGATATCCATGGATGTAGTTGAGTGCCTTTTAATGATCGTTCACGGTCGTGATCTGCAATCCTAAATGGTCAGTTTCGAGAAATAACGTCAAAGATTAACGTTAAGTTTGAATAAATTTTGGTTGGATAGAAATTGTGTTTAAGTGATCGACTTTTTATTTTAATTTGAAAGAGTAAAATTCGGGCACTTGTAGAGTTGTTGCCGAAATTTGAATTCTGAAATTCGGATGAAAAGACTTTGTCGAGAATTTTGAAATCAAAGGAAATCAAAATTCGGGTGACAAATATAAGTTCACCGAAGTTCTGGATTAAATTAAGGTAGGAAAAATTTTATCGAAAATTACTTTCAAAATTCGGGTAAACTAAATTCAGTCGAGAATTAAAAAAAAATCAAAATTCGGGTGACTTTCTGATAAAAGTTCGTCGAGAATTAAGAAATTCGGGTGACTTAAATCAAAACTTCACCGAAAATTTTAAGTTGAAATTCGGGCAATCTTAATTTTAAAATTCGACCAAATTCGCCGTGAATTTTAAACAGTAGAAAGCAAATTCGGCGAATAAACTTAGCTTACTCAAATTCGGTCAATTTTCTGATCGAAAATTTTCTCAATTTCGGCGAATTTCAATTGAAATTCGGCAATATGAGTTAATTTTCGGGTTCAAGAACGAACTTCGAGCGAATAAACACTGTTCTAGAGAAACGCCCGAAATTTTTTCCAGCAACTTTAAAACACACCAATTTCAATCGATTTCTCCCCAGAAATTTCTCAAACTTGACGAAAATTAATCTAAACGAGTTCCTAAACAAGCCAAGACTGATAATCAAGCATTTAAAGGTTTAAAAACATCAATAACAGCAAGATCTAACCCAAAATACTTGAAAAAAATCGAAAATAAAATTTGCTTAGTAAACTCTTTCGATCTTGACGAAATCAAACGAAATTGGTATAGATTTGCACAGATCGATCCGTGTCTTGCTCTGATACCACTTGTTAGTCCGATTACGCACTCAAGAGAGGATCAAAGGCTTAAAAATGATAAAGTTCTTAAAACACCTTCATTGTGTGTTTGTGTGTGTGTGCCGAAATTAAGAACTTACTTTTAAGAATTATGCTTGACCAACCCTAATTAGGGTTAATGGGATGCCTTATATACCACATGAGTTGGTATATTAAGGCTTGGGACTCAAACAATAAAATATTTACAATTTGACCCCAAATACAATAAATTAACTAATATTGACCCAAAACTCAAATACTAACTAAGGACACTGCAATTAATTCCTAACATTTGGCGCCATCCGAATTTCTGCTTTTCAATCCGAAATTCGGCGAATTTCTACTGTACCCCGACTCCTCACAGTCGAATTCCATCGCCCGAATTTGTCAATTTCGGCAAATTCAATTTTAAAGACAAGCACCCGAATTTGATGAATGATGATAACAAATTCGATTTAATTTTCACTTACCCGAACTTCATTACAATTCGGCGAACAAAAATTTCAAATCCTCATAACCCGAACTTCATCAAATTCGGCGAACAAAACTTTTCAAATCCAAATTCGGCCAAATCAAACTTCGAGTTTTAAACTTTTCAATGTACTCTTAGCCGAATTTGTGAACTTCGCCGCTTGTATTTCAAAAGTATAATCTTATTTACTTAAGCAAATTTCGGGCACTTTCATATAAAATTTTTCAAGTCCGAAATTTTTTCTAAGTAACATTTTTATCTACTCTGCCTAGTCTAACAATTTTCTGTGTTTTCTTCTTAGCAGATTACATAAACATTGGTATTTATACCACAAGTTGGTATATAATACCTTGGGCTTTTGTAAGCCCAGTTACATTTAATAGCTCACTAGCCTCTAATTAAATTAAAGCCTAGTTCGCTAAATTAATTACAAGACTAAGATAAAATAATACATTGAACACAATAAAATAATCCTAACAATCTCCCCCTTTGTGTTCAATTTATAATTAAGCGCTTGGTATCTTGGTCTTGTAAATCTTTTCCTGAGTCCTTGAAGAACACGTATCAAAGTGGCATTAGCGAAAGCGTTAGTGCGTGCGTTCTTCTTTAGTGTTTCTCCTCCTTTGTCTCGTCTTGACCTTCTCTTCTCGGCACCGCATCTTTCATCAAGTCTTCTCTCGAAGCTTGTCTTGGAGATGTCGGGGCTCGAAGAGGCTTGCCGGTGAGTTCAGTCTCTCCCTTTGATAGTGCACAACTCCCCCTACGTTTGTTCAACCTTGTGTTGGGATTGGGGAGTTCTCTTTATATTCGGAGAGGCGAACTTGTGGCTGTAAATTCGAGTTTTGAAGGTCGTGGTTCGCTTGATTTTCTGATGACGCTTGAGATTTGAGCATTTCCGATCAATCTTGCATTTTTCGTTGTGGTACGGCTCCCATTTTCTTTCTTTACTACTAGGTGAAAATAGGTCGTCGATGGCAAGATGTTTGCATCGTCAGGACGAGGAGAAGCAACTCAGGTTGGGCAATAACCTAACGGAGCCACAAAGGCGATCCGTCTTGAAGGTTAACCGGGGTCACAAAGACTTCCCGTTAACATCAATTCTCTTCTTCTTGGCTCCAGGTTCATCTTCTTCGAAGGAAGTTGTCTGGTTCGGCTTCGAGAAAGCTTGTCTGGCTCCGGAAGAAGGTAAGTGTGGGGCTTGATTTAAGTTGTGCCGAGGCTCCTTTGGAATGTACGTTCAAGTGCAGGAGAGCCCGGCTTCAGAGTGGTACGCTCGGCGGAATTTGTTGGGTGGTCCGACCTCTTTGTTTATCCGTGTCCCCTTCTCCCCCTCATGGCGATCGAATTAACGAGATCGGCATGCTTGTTTTGGAAGATAAGGACACAAACGACAGGTCGGCGTGGTAATGAACAGACGGAGCCACTAAGGCAATCCGTCATCACGATTGCCTGTGAGTACAGGGCTTGGTAAACCGGGGCCACATAGGCATCCCGTTTTCATCGTTCTAGAGACTAGCTCGAGACGATGGCCTGATTCCGTTGTTGTTTTGATGTTGCAACGGCAGGACTTCCTTCCGATCATCGAACCATGTCTACGAGTAACATGTCTACGAAAGTTCTAACTTGATCACAAAGACCAGGTGTTATAAGAGTGTATGTGTCCTAGAAAATATTTAAAATATGGGACGTGAGGACACACTAGACTCGATTGTGCACAAGAAAGTGTGGTAGTGGGGCTGAGTACCACTTAATTCAATATCTCCCACTTCCGAGTGAAGCGGTGATAGTAGTCGTGTCTCCCCGTGATTTCTTGAAACACCTGTCTTTTGTGAGACAGACGAGTGGGTGAGGCTCGGTTGTGCATGCGCCGTTGGACCTAATGCGGCGACTTCTACCCGGGAGCTAATAAAATTAGCACCTGTACCTATGGGGGTGTGATCCGAGATATTTGTGAGGTAAGGGAATGTTGTAGTGTTGGTCTTTTCAAAATGGATCAGAAGCATCATCGGAGGCAAGCTTTGCAAGATATTGACTAGTTCTCGGTGATGTTCCGGGGTTAGATTCAGTTGGATTTGCCTGAATCATGAGAACAAATTATCCTTGCGTCCGGTAGGAAGTAGTGAGTGCTGCTTTATTTGTATCAGCAATGCCGGAGCAGGTTGCTTGAAGTGAGCACCGAGTTTGCACTAAAGGCCACCATTGGAAGCTTGAGATTCTTCGTTTAGAAAAGACTTGATATTTGGATGCTCGAAATTCTTCGTTCCAATCCGTCGAATGGTGTCCGAGGGATAATAATATTTTTTTTTTTTTTTTTTTTTTTTTTTAATCATGCTCCCTAAATAATATTGCTCCCCCTCAAAAGATGCGTAGTCGGATTGAAACAATTTCTCTTCAATCTCTTTCCCTAAATTTACATATCCATGCTCTCTCCCCCCCAAAAAAATGTAATTATTTCTCCCTTTTAAACAATTGTAGAGGTTGCTTCTCTTTTATAAGTAAAAGAGTAGCTCCCCCTCAAATAAGGCTCATTTAAAAATGGTTTTTATCATTTTCGTGCGTAATATGCAACTCGGATCTCAAAATCTCGTAATGTTTTGAAAATGCATATTTAAAATGTACCATTTTAAAAGAAGGTATTTTTCAACGGGATACCAACCATGCTGGGGTTATCTGCAAAACCTTATCGGGACTTTGGTACCCATATTTGTATGGGTCCTCCCTTATTAGCAGAAAATAATTTATGCTTAGCATGTGTCAAATTCGGTCCTAAATCGTCCAACAATAAATTATTGGATAACCACTTAGGGGTAATTTGACACGGAAAAGACGTTTCAGTGCCAGTGAATGTGTCTCTAGGTATTCTAGAGTGAAAGATCTTCTCTTTGGCTAGTCTCATAAGGTGCTTTTCCGAATGGACTTTGACAGGATATTTCAAGTAGGAATACGAAGCTACAACATTGCAGGCATGTATAGCGGGTGAATACCTACGAGAAGACTTCACACAATTCACTCCATAATGATGGTCTTTAGTGGGATTTTGCTTACGAGAATGATAAACATTTTTGTTCGTGTAAGGAAATCCACTTTTCTCATTCTTTAAAGAATGGGAAATTTTGGAAGCTCGAGAAGTTAGCTTGCTTGAGCATGAAACTTCTCTTTGAGGAGCATCCTTTTTAATAGGAATAGGAGAGGAAAAATCAATAACAGTTTCTACTCTAGTTTTCATAGAAGGTGTTGATTTTCCTTTCCTCTTCCTATTTTTCTCCTGTTCCTTGGAAGAATTAAGCTTAGGCTTTTTACTTATCTTTTCTGCTCGGGTCACCGTAGACTTTGAAGTCGTCACGGGTAACTTAGAATGTGTATTGAAGCTTTCTCAGATTTGAGAACAGAGATGCTTTTAATTTTTGTTGTCTTGACCTGTTTCGAGGATGATGTATCTTTTGAAAAATCATGGAAAACAGGTAAGGACGGGGAATTTTTAAGATTTGAAATCTCCTCTAAGAGTTTTTGCTTTTCTGCTTGAAACACTACTCTTTCCGATTCCAAAGTTGCGTTCAATTCGGAAATTTTACTAGCAATCATAGGAATTTCCAACCACGAGATAGATTTATATAACTTGTTTTCCCCGTCAAGCGCTGAAAAGGAATCTTGGTCGACTAGCTTCGCAATAATTGTCTTTAAAGGGATAGTTCTAGTGTACCATTTATTGCAGATTGCTAGGATAACCTCATATTGTTCTGTGACGACATTCCACTCAGTTGCTTTGAGTTCAAAACGACATCGATTAAATTCCTCAATTTCTTTAGCTTGAGCATCCATAATTAAGTATTAATTTTAAAATTAATTATTTTCTGAAAGAAATGGCTCTTGAAACTTTTGTTCCAAAAAGTTTGGTTTTGTCAAAAGATAGCGTGAAATTTCGAAAAAAAATTAGATTTCGAAAATTTGAGAGTTACCAAAACTTTTTCTAAAATTTGCCAAAAATGTCCTAAATAGATTGTTGGATACGTGATCGTTGACACGTAAAGTGGATTTGCCTTTGGAAAATTAACAAAAGCGTTTTCTATACCTAAAATTTTGGGCCCGAAAAAATTATTTTTAAAAAAAATTTTCGAAAGTCCTTTTTTTTTTTTTTTTTTTTTTTTTTTTAAGGGGTGGCCGAAAATTTTAGGTGGTCGAAAATGTTAAGGGTAATTTCAAAGGGTGGGTTATAGTGAAACTCGGATGGAAATATTTCGCTTAGTCTAAATTCGGGTAGAAATTCGATTTCAGTTTCGCCAAATTTCACAAATTCGGGGGACTCAAATTAAATTGGTCACGAAATTATGAAATTCGGGTATTAGTAGAAATTCGTCGAATTTGATTTGAACAGTAGTAATTCGCCGAGTTTTCCACAATTGGGCAAATTTTGTAATTTTGCCCGAAAATTTGCCAAATTCGGGTAGTAGAAGTTCGCCGAAATTGTAAAATTTGATTCAAAATCAGGAATTCAAAATTCGGGTAACTTAATTGAAATTCGGCGAGAATTTTGAAATTGGATTAACCAATTTCGGCGATAGAAATTCAATATCCAAATTCGGCCAGCTATCTAATGAAAATTGTCTCAAATTCTGGCGAATTTCGATCGAAATTCGGCGAGATGAATCAATTTTCGGGCTGATGAACAAACTTCGGGCAGATGAACACTGTTCTAGAATCAAATTTCATGCGCGATTTCTCCCCAAAACTCACTCAAATCAACTGAAAATTGATGGGTAATCACTCAAAAACACTCGAAAAAAAACTAAATGTTGATCTTAATCAAGCAAAATCAGCAACATAGACTGAAAAATCTCAAGACCAAGACCTAAATATTTTCGAGTTTATCACATGAAAAACACCAAAAATTTCAGAAAATTTGATCAAATCCAAACGTGTTTGGCTCTGATACCACTTGTTAGTCCTACGCATCCAACTACGTTTAAGATTAAAGACGATTTACCACGATTAAAGCTCGGAAGTATTGATTCGTCGTGGGATGGGCGTGGGAGACTTTGATAGCTTTGGGAATTCTCTTGTAATATGACTAATCTCTTCACTCACTCACTATGTGTGAGGGTTTTTGGTATTTATACCACAAGTTGGTATATAATACCTTGGGCTTTTGTAAGCCCAGTTACATTTAATAGCTCACTAGCCTCTAATTAAATTAAAGCCTAGTTCGCTAAATTAATTACAAGACTAAGATAAAATAATACATTGAACACAATAAAATAATCCTAACATATACCATTGAAATATTTTAGTGAGTAAATCAAAATAGACAAAATTATCGTCATCCCCCATTTATTTTTATTTTATTTTTATGTTATTATTATATATATATTTATTTTTATTATACTATATTATTTTAATTTATTATTATTTTTTATAACCACACATAGAAAATAAAAAAAATCAAGAAACACATAATAACATATGTGAACATATGTGAAACACATTTCAAGAAAGATTGAGATTCAACATGCGTAGCTTAGTAACAAGGAATTGAAATCGTTTTTCATCCAATGCCTTAGTGAATATGTCGGCAAGTTGAAGCTCCGTTTTAGCAAAATACATATCTATAGTTCCTTTTTTACATGATCTTTTATAAAATGATAGAGAATATCTATGTGTTTCGTGCGTGAATGATGAACATGATTGCAAGTAATGGCAATAGCACTTTGAGAATCACTATAAATGGCAATAGCTCCGTTTTAGCAAAATACATATCTATAGTCGCATAGTTGCGTCCTCATCCACAGAATTTGGGAGCAACAACTGGAAGCCGCGACGTACTCCGCCTCGATCGGCGAAGTTGATACGCAATTTTGCTTCTTTGAGGACCAGCAGACCAACTTATCGCCTAAAAATTGTGCTCCGCCAAACGTGCTTTTTCTGTCAATTCGACAACCTGCATAATCAGCGTCAGTGTAGCCAATTTATAGAAATCAGTGTCTTTTGGATACCATAACCCTAAGTTGGGAGTTCCTTTCAGAGAGCGTAGAATTCGCTTAACCGCATGGATGTGGGACTCTTTTGGGTCGGCTTGAAACGAGCACAAAGACAAGTGCGAACATGATGTCGGGTCGGCTTGATGTTAAGTAGAGAAGAGAGCTAATGAAGCTCCTATAAGTTGTGATGTTGACTGCCTTGCGAGACGGATCAGCATCCAATTTACAGTTTGTGGACATGGGAGTACTCATAGGTGAGCTCTAGTCTTGATTAAATCTCTTCAGAATATCTCTTATATACTTGGTTTTACTGATGAAGATTCCATTGTTGAGTTGCTTGACTTGTAGTCCAAGAAAGAATTGGAGTTCGCCCATTAAGCTCATCTCGAATTTTGTCTGCATCAGATCACCAAATTTCTGACACAGTCGTTCATTTGTCGAGCCGAAAATGATGTCGTCGACGTAAACTTGAACGGTCATCAAATCCTTGCCTTGTTTTTTGATGAATAATGTCGTATCGATTGTTTCTCTTATAAAGTTGGACTTTACTACAAATTCGCTCAGAACATCATACCGAGCTCGAGGGGCTTGTTTTAGTCCGTATAGAGCTTTATCCAATCGACAGACATAATCAAGATGATTTTCGTGCACAAACCCTTCGGGTTGAGCGTTGTAGACTTCTTCTTTTAACACGCTGTTGAGAAAGGCGGTTTTTACGTCCATTTGATAGACCTTGAAGTCTTTATGAGCCGCGTATGCCAAAACGAGTCGGATTGCTTTGATTCGAGCAACAGGGGCATACGTCTCGTCGTTGTCAATGCCTTCCTGTTGATTGTACCCTTGGCTATGAGTCGTGCTTTGTTCCTTATAATTTCACCGTTTTTGTTTTTCTTATTTTTGAAAACCCATTTTGTTCCTATAATTATCTTGCCATGAGGTCGATGAACTAGCTTCCAAACTTGTAGACGCTCGAATTTGTTGAGTTCATCTTGCATTGCAATCACCCAATCCTAGTCTTTAAGGGCTTCAGCTACCTTGATTGGTTCGTTTTGGCTTAAGAAGTACGTGGAAAGTCCGCTATGTGTAGATGTCCTAGTGCGTACTCCACTTGAAGGATCACCAATTATTTAATCGACATGATGAGCTCGTGTCCACTTGCATTCATGAGGAAGAAGCGAAATAGAACCATTGTTGATATGTAGGTCGATATATCCTGAATTGATAGGCGGATCATTCATAAAAGGGAAATTTATTTCTGATGTTGAATTTGATGGAATTTCTGCATTGGCATTAGCAGGAGCTGCAGCACTAGTTGGTGATACATAATTTGGAGAATCTAGATCATTTGTTGGAGTTTAAAGGTTGGGAATCTCATTTATAATTTGCAGGTAGAAGGGGAAGGTGCGCTGCTTGGTATAGAATGTAAAGAAGTAGGCGTTTGAGACTCCTTTCGATAAAAATGATAAAAAAAAAAGAAAATCCAAGTATTCCAAATCAGCGGGAAGTGCTTCTTCTGACGGTGAGGTAGATGTTGTCGGAATTTGTTGACTTTGTGCCAACAAGCCTATAAGTTCGGGTTCTGAACTGTGTTGTTCAGAAGCCAACTCGGTCACTTCGTGAAAAGTGACATCTTAACTTTTCAATATTGTATGAGAAGACTTGATATAGACGCGGTATGCTTTTGAAGTTGTTGAATATCAAACAAAGACGGCTTCAAATGCATAGGGTCGAACATGCTTCGATGCTCTCGATCGTTTGTCACAAAGCATTTGCACCTGAAGAATTTGAAGAAAGAGATATGCAGAATCCTTTGATTTATCTCGTATGGCGTCTTTTCAAAGCATTTGTGAATAATAGTCCGATTTTTCCTTTGGCAGATTAATGGTGTAGAGATTAGATATTCGAGATCATGTAACAAGTTGATTCTGACTATTTAAGATTTTGCACTGTTCAGCTAGACATACCACTTGAAAGCCTTTGCAGAATTGTCCTATGCTGAACAGGTTGTGTTTAAGACCTTGGACGTAAGAGAAATCTTTTATTGCAGAATTGTCCTATGCTAGAATTGGAGTTGAATCGTTGTTTTCGAATATGACTTTATCGTTGTATCGGTCTTGATAGTTGCATAACTGTTCTTGATTTCCCGTCATGTGTGTGGAGCAACCAGAATCTAGATACCACACATGATGGATATACATAAAAAGGTTTAGAGAGACTTAGGTACCTACTTATAAATGGATCCTCTCGGATTAGCAGGTAGTTAAATTTTGTTCATTTTTGGTTCCTAAACCAATGTTATTCTGAGGTACCCAAACCAACTTAGAAGTAGTTGTTTTAGAGGGTACCTCTTTAGGCAACTGAGCCTTTTTGGCTTGTGTTGTCCTAGATGATGTTTTGCTAACCTATTGAGGGTCAACTTTACATGGTAGATTAATTTCAGCTCGGACAAATGTCTAATCGGTCTTAGTGCATGAGAAAATCTTTTCTCTAACTAGTCTCCTAAGGTGTTTTGTTGAGTGTCCTTGGACTGGGTACCTTAGATGAGGGCAAGAGTGAATCGTGCTATAAGCTTGCTTAATTGTCGGATCTTGTCTCCTACGAGACTTAAGACTCGCATTTGTCTTAGAGAGTTAGATTTTGTTTTTGGAAGTGGAGCAGATTTCAAAATTTGTGCTTTGAAAATTAGTAGATTTTAAAGCATAAGTTAAAGCAACAACATAAACGACTCTCTTTTTACGAGTGTCCTTTGTTTTTTATACAGAAGAAAATTTTGAAAATGTGTCATTGTTAATTTTCTTCTTAATTTTGAGGCTAGGCACTCTCTTCTTAGTATGCTTCGTCTTTTTAACGTCTCTTCAAAGCATTTAGAGATTCTTTTTCTCTTCTGACGCTTTTTAAAGAAATTTTTTCTTCTTTTGAAATATTTTGTAAAATAGCAGGAGAAATTTTCTTAGACTTGGTCATGTCCTCGATTAATGATTTTTTTTTCAGACTTAAATCAGGATAAGATTTTAAAGCGTTAGTCAAAACTGAGGAATTTTATAGATTTGAAATCTCCAATAAAAGCGCATTCTTTTCTGGTTCAAAATTCTTTCTTTCTGTTTCAATGGAGGAGTTCAAATCAGCTATTTTCTTAATAATAGCAGGAATAAAACATAAAACGGAATTTTTAGAATGATCATAATTTTTCTCCTCGACTTTAGGAATATTTTCTATAGGATATAATGATTTATAGTTACTAGACACGTTTATTTCCCTTGTCTTGTAACTATTATTCAAATCAGTGTAATCAAAGGGGATGTCAGTCCTAGTTTTGGCTTTTCTTTTGGATTCTTCTAACGTATTTATGTCTGAAGGGTTAGTAAAAGCCAATAAAGTAGTTAATCCTAAACCCGTGTACTTGATATCATATAATTGTTTTATATTTACCTTTTTCAAGTTAAAAGGATTGTCAAAATCTAAGCCTTCAACGTGATTATAAAATTATATATCATGAGGTTGATTTAGAAAAATAGTCTGAGCAGTTTGTCCCCTTTTTGTTAGAAGATCGTCTAAAGTCTTAATCCTATATAGTAAAGCTTCTTACGTTCGTCAGGGATTTCCTTGTAATTATTTCTAGAAATTTTTAAATCGCTCTGACTATCGCTAAGAGTTTTACTAAGGTCGTTAAGTTTTGTCTCAGAAGTAGCTAATCTTGAATCAAGACTAGTTATAGTCTCCTTAGCATTAGGTAAGAGAATTTCTAAGTGAACTTTCTTATCTAATTGCATTTGAAAATTGGTGTCGCTAAGTGCTAGTCTCTCTTCTAACTCTTTTGTACTTTTCCGTTCACATTTCATGTTAGCATATTTAACTTGTAAAGATTCTACATTATTAATAATGTAGACTCATGTGTAGCTACCTCTTGAGATGAGGTTGATGATTTGTCGTCATCGGACCTCCTCGTTGATTTTACGTATGAGGCATCGTCAAGAAATGCCATGAGAGCTAAACTGTCTTTGTCATAATCAGTTGTGTCTTCTAGCCAATGCTCTTGTTCAGCCATTAGAGCTAGTCCAGCTTCCTTTTGTTTAGTTAATTGAAATTTATTGAAGTAGTAGTTGGCGTCTTTCTTCTTCGGAAGATTGCATTCTCAGGCATAATGCACTATTTTACCACAATTGTAGCATTTTTGGGGCTCTTTGGCATTTTCGGATTCTGACGACTTGACCGGTCTTTCCTTGTGCTTAGAGTTTCAGGTCCGAAGTCGATTAGCTGAGGAGGAGGATTTTTTTTGTAGAAATTTTTGCTCATCATTTTAGTAATGAGAGCCAATTGTTTCTTGAACTCTTTCATGTCGGGCTCAAAATCCAATTCTGACTCGTCTTCTTCTTCTGAGGAACTTGGCAATTTGATGCTTTTATCTTTACGAAATCGACTAGTTTTTCTTTCCGAAACTAGAGCTGTTGAGTCTTCGATCTGTTTGCCATTTTCTTCTTTTTCTATCTCGCTAATATCTTCCTCGTGTTGAGCGAGATTGTCGAATACGGCTGGATATCCATTTCGTCCAAATCCTTATTTTAACGGATTTGCATTGATATTTTCTTCCACTCATGTTGAAGAGATGAAAGAAATCGGATATTTACCTCCATATTTGTCTTGAAAATTTCTATTTTCCTCATCTCGTTGAGAAGAGTCAAATAGCATTGATAGAGTTCGTAGAGATTTTCCTCTGTCTTGGCTTTGAAGGAGTCGTAAGTTGAGTATGTTTGCTTTCTAAGGCTTGACTTGACTTCGGTCTTTTGCATCATTTTGTGGAGCTCGTCCCACATAGCCTTAGCACTTGATAGACTATCTATTTGCATATAGATGTCATTGGGGATGCCTTGCATCAGGAAAGTTTTAGCACCGAGATCAGCTTTAGCTCTTAATCTCTCCCCTCAGAGTATTCACTAGGAATTTTGAGTCTTCTAGTGGCAGAAATAGGAGGATTAGCCAGAATTGAGCGGGTCCTTCTTGGAGAGAAGCTATCAAATTTGTAGCTTGATCTTTTGTCTCCAAGAAATTCATAATTGACTTCTCCATACGGTGTATTCGCCTCTTCTTAAAATTGGAGGACGGTCGTTTCCAAGTGAGTAAGCATCTATTGTAGTAGTTAATTGGTAGGATCTCGTGAAAGTTTGTTTTTGAGATGGTAAAAGTGCTTCACAAGTGACAAAATAGCTAGTAATGTTTGGTTCGTACTTTAAACAATTTCCCTTTCGGACCTATTGTTCGGTTAAAAAAAATTGTTTTTGAGTACGAAAAAATATTTAGCACTGTTTATGCAATGAGAAATATTTTTCGTAAGTTTTGAAAATTACGATTTTGATTCTTAAAAAATTCAGATCAGTGTAAAATGTGTGTGCGTTTGAAAGTTCAGTGTTTATAAAAGTTTTTCAAGTAGTATGATTTTTGATTTGAAAGATTTCGATTCTTTTAATCGAAAATGATTTTCGAGAGTATAAATTTTTTGAAGTACGTTTATCGAAAATTATTTTTCGAGTGATAAAAGTTTTAAAAAAATATCCTATCGAAAAAATGGTTTATCGAAAAAAATTGTCAATTGGAAAAACATTTATCAAAATATTTGTTATCGAAAAATTTAAAATGATCGAAATCTATGACTTTTAAAAAAATTTCGATAAGTTTGACTCAATTTGTTGACTAAACTTATTCGAGTGTAAAATATTCGATCGAAATTTTTTTCGCTAAGTTTTAACTCGAGATTTAGATGATCGAAAAACTTGAGATCGAAAAACTTGTAATAATAAAACAAGTTTTTTGTTTCAAAAGTAGATATGTATATAGCGAAAACAATATTCGTTGAAAAGAAAAATTAGGCTTTGTTACGCTGGAAAAAGATATTGATGTGTGAACCGAAAAACTATTTATCGAAAATAAATTTTTCGAGTCTTATGTATGAGTGAAACTCGCGAAAATAGTGAAAGTATCGAAAAACTTTTCGCCGGTCAACTTATTCGAAAAAGATTTTCGAGCCAAGTTTTTCGATCGAAAAACGATCAAAGAACACAACTCGAGTTCAATGGAACAGTAAAACCCATATTCTACTGAAAAACTCAAGTTAGATGCTCAGCATCTGGGTAATTACTAGAATATGAGTTCTGAATATGAACAAACACAAGATTAACCTCGTTTTACAGCAAAATATATCGATTCTGGCGAAAACCAAAGCTTATTCAAAACTCAATCGCAAAGAGTAAAATAGATCTAAACCGATAATAAAAATAATCTGATGTTCTAAGCAATTGAAATCAGTACGTTATTCATTCCTAACATATAATCTATCACTTTAGCAGCATGATCATCAACAAAATTCGCAAAATTCATCACGTAGATCAAATTGCATTTCGCGCGTGTTTTTCGATCGAAAAATCTAGAAAATAATTTTCATCTAAAAGTAGCGAAATCAATCCAAAACGATCACGATTTGCTCTGATACCAATTGTTATGTCCTAATTAATCAATTAACAAGCGCTCTAGGCATTAATTTTAGATATTCGAATATAGATTATGTTAGGTCCTAATTCATCAACTAACAAACAATCTAAGCATGAATTATAGACATTCGAATGAGAAATCTCGAGAATTACCTTTGGTCGAATATTGAGTTTGAAGATCGGGAGAGAGAAACGATTAGAAAATGGAAGTTTTTGATTGCATTCTCTCTCTAGAATGTGAATTTAATACTCGTGTATTTTCTAAAAAATAACTTCTTTTTCTTTCTTTTTTTTACTACGATAGTGTACATTGTATTTATACCTATTTACACGGTATATTTACTATTAAGTCCTACAGTATCAAAAGTACGAGTTAGCCCCTTAGTTTACAAGGATAACTAATTAATAAAGCACAATTATACGTTTCTTCAATCTCCCCCTTTGTGCTTGTTTTCTTTTCAGCTCCGTTTATCCTTGTCGAGCGTAGAATGATCTCCTCTATCATAATGTTGTCTCGTAGTGTCGGACAACATTCCTCAGCTCCAATATTTCATTTATTGCATCCAGAAGCTCATTTAGAAGAGGGGACTCTTCTTCACCAAGATCCTCGAAGATCGTTTCTTCAGTGATCTCCGCCAACCTCTTCTCGATGTTCTTCCGCACGAGCTTCAACGTCCCGTAACAGAATTTGTGAACTTCAGACTTCATCATCGCTCTCGTCTTTCCAAGAATTGGATTCCGATAAGTGATGGCGAGGCCTGGTTTCTTGAAGATGTAATTTTCTGGGACGTCGTTGCGCGAGAAGCCTTTCATGAGCGGAGACTCCATGTTGACCTTCTTCATATTGTTCGCTACGGCAATTTGAAGGTCGTGTACGGTGTGGAACTTGATCTGCCGCACCATGAATCTCTTTAACCCTTCGAGTCCTTCGTTCTTGATGTAACCAGAGGGCGTCTGGTATTTTCTCTTGTACATCTAAAACAAACGATAAGCTTCTTCTGGTGGAAGGAACGACAAATAACTTTCATCTATCTCCTGTCAAGTATGGTTGTTGTACGCTCGCTCGATGTGATAGATCGGGGTTGGGTAACTTCCAATCGTGTGCGATACGCCCACGAGGTGGGATGCCACTTCGACCAAGGTAGTTGAGCATGAAGATGTGCTCCATCTTCTTCCTTTCTTCCCAGTGGGAAATACCCCGTAGATTCAGCTCATTAAGCTTTTTGATGCGATTAGGAGCCCTCAAAATCTGCTTCCTTATGTTTTCAATAAACGGAACTGCAATCCGTATACTCTCCCAAGGCATCTAGACTCTGACGGTCACCTTTGATAAGCGGGGAGGGGAGTCGACTCGATGCATGATCATCTCTGGTAGTTCGGTGAGTGCGGAGTTATAGTTCTTGCCTTATTGAAGTTCTTCGTCTTCAAGCAGCACCAAATCTACAGAAGCTTGTTGTAAGAAGTATCTGACGTTGTAGAGTCTGGCTTGAACAGCTTCCTCTGTTTCCCATTGCATCAGCCACTTTTCGTTTAAGATGTAATCATCTACGATCGCATGTAGATCGTAGACGACTGCTTTTGGTTGATTTTGGAGGTTAGAGGTCGGGATTGGATTTGAAGTTTTGGGAGTGGGAGGTAGTGTTTGTGTGTGGGATGTGGTGGGAGTTGTGGTTGTTTGTTGACGGGTAGTTGGTTGTGTGGTTGGTGGATGATCCTCCAGCTTCTCGAGTCATTGTTTGTTTTTCACGACTCTGACCGCAGCCACTTCGGACGGAACTGCCTTTGAGACTGGTGCTTTCCCGGTATCCCGTCGGGAAGTCTCAATAGCTTGGAGAATCATGTCCATCAGTCGGTCTTCAAGAGAAGAGATGGCTGAGGAGAGAACTTGTTGCAGTTGTTGCTCCGTCACGATCATGGGTGGTGTGGGGCCAGGGAGGCGCTCTACTGTCACAACATCGGAGAAGATTTCTGATGTGCCGCCTGGGAGAGGACCTGAAATACCGGAATGTCTAAGGACATCTGTTAACAACCCAGAAGTCACAACTGCAGTGGGTTGGGCCATTATTTGTTCCGAAGATGTCGGGTGTCGAACGGGGCTTCCACCCAATCCTTGAGATTATACGGTATGTACCATCTCTATGGGTGTTGAAACAAATTCAATATGATTCTGTGTGGTTTTCTGATCCGAAAGTGGTGGAGGAGTTGGCGTTGAAGCTATTTGGGTTGAAGGAGATGTAGAAGGGACAGAAATTTATTGTTGTCGTGATCCCCGTCGTTGTAGTTTGCATTCCTCATCAGACTCGGTGACCTCAGGAGATTCGACTTGTTGAGGGACACCTTCAGGCTCAACAACCGGTGTTTCTGTCTCGTGAGCCTCAGCTTCTGGCTCGTGTGGCACCACCAAAGGTTCTAGTTGCAAAGACACCGAAGTTTGATCCACTGACTCTACCATTTCCTCTATGATGGATTTATTTTGGCAAGAATCCTGGTAGGACTCATTTGTGGGATCAGCTAGGCTGAGCAACTCCAGTGGGATCAACATCGGTTGGAGTGCTAAATCGGCTCTCTTCGGGTTATGAAAGAAACATAGTTGTGGCGGATATAACCTCCAACTGGTGGTAGGCGCGGGATCTCCGGATGTACGTCCATGAAATGATAGATCAGCACCGGGAACCATCGGACATACGGAAGGAACTTCACCTTCGATTTTGTCTCCCTCTGACGCATTTGGTCCTCTAAGTCATTCCATATTAGCTGAGCCACGTCATATTTCTTCGAAAAAATGACTTCGTGGAAGATTCGGAGAATGTTCCCGTTCGCCTTGTCGAACACGGAGTGCTTTGGGGTGAGACATTTATTGACGATGCCGAACAGTGTCCTCCATGGGTGTGGGATCTGCTGTTTTGGAAATTAGCCAATTTGGTCAGCGGTGGCTTATATCCCATCCAGAGCATATCTTTGACGATCACCATATCTGTTGGTAGTTGGTCGTATTCTTCGTGATGCGGTATATCGAGCACCATGGCCAGTAAATTCTTGTCGAGGATGGCGTGTTTTTTATTGATCTTTGTTGTAGATCGCACGTCATCCCCAATGATGTGGCTCATCATACATCCCCAGAATTGCTGGAGGTAGACCATTTGTACAGAAGCCTTCATCGTTAGAGCTGGCCATAGAGGATGTCCTTTGAGAATGGAGATTATCACTTCATCCGGACACCGAAAGGTGGCGAGGTCCAATTGGTAGTTGTTGTCGTAGACCGTCATCCAACTGTCAGAAGAGTATATGTGAGAGTACTCTTGATGTGCCATTTCTGCAAAGAAGAAGTGAAATTCATTAGATGAAAATTTTCATATGCGAATTGTTCGAAGTAAATGTCGATGGCGAAAATGACTTAGAAAAATTTCAAAATTATCGAAAGACTTAGAGAAAAATTTGAAAAATTTGCTAAGTCTTTTTGGCGTGTTTTTATACGAGCGTGAATTTATTCGATCATTATGTTTTGCGATCGAATAAAAAATATTATCGAATAATTCATGATTTTCGCCGCTGACTTTTACGATCGAATAAAAATTTGTCGTAAACAAAAGTTTTTCGTTGAGTAATTTTGCGATCGAATAACATGTTGTTGAAAAACTTAATTTTTTCGCCGCGTGGTTTTGCGATCGAATAAAAATATATCGAAAACTTAAGGTTTTTGCCGCTTATTTTTGCGATCGAATAAATTTTTATCGAACACTAAAGTTTTCGCCGCGAAGTTTTTCGATCGAATAAAAACATATCGATTACAAAAGGTTTTTGCCATTGAGTTTTGCGATCGAGTAAAACTTAACGAAAACTAAAGTTCTTCGATGACACTGTTTGCGATAGGACATTTTCGATCGAAAAAGTTTAAAATAAAACAGTAAATGCTTAAAAATGTAAATGACGATTTCCTGGTAAAACATGAGTTAATCTGGACTCGGAACGATCAGAAATCACTTGTGAATCCAAATATCATGATTTTAATCAAAATGGTCAAGTTTAAACACGTTAATTTAGAGAGTTTAAGACTTTTCAGTCAAAAAAATTCGAAGTAAAATTTTCGTCAAATGATTTTGAGAAACTGTCGCGAATCGTGCGTTTTTGAACGGAAAGATGATCTGAAACGGGTTTCTACCTTCGAATTCGACGAGTTTTGACAGAAAATCAATGAAGATTGAAGAGTTTTGAAGAAATCGCCGGAGAGATTTTGGAATCCGAAAAGTTTTTCGACTATGAGATGTTGCGTGAGAGTGAGTTTTTCGATCGAAAAAGTTATATTAATACTTTTCGATCACGTAAGGTTTAAAGGGCTTTGGGCCGAGAAAAAAAATATTTGGACTTTCACTAAATTCAGGTCTGACAAAAAATTTAATCTTTTACCTGTGAACCCAAAAATAAATTGCATAATGCTCCCTGTATTTCTGAAATAAATGCAATTATCTCCAATGTTGATGAAATTCAACACTTGACTCCACAGATGAGCTCGAAATATTCTGTGATACTTAAAAAAAATATTAGAAATCGTGTTTGCATGTAATTCATTTGGAGAGGAAAAATTCTCATGAAAAATTCCCCCTCAACAAATGCACATTTAACTTTTTCAGCATTTTAGCAAATATATAAAATAATTTTGCATATGAGAATTTACTATATAATCACAAGTAACACATTTAATCAATTCAGCTTAGATTTATGAAAATTTTACGTTTTTCAAGAAAATTTTTGCATTTTATCAAGTCTGAACCAATGCATGAATTAATACATTCAAACAAAAATCTTTTTTAAAATATTTTTGTTTTGGGGTCAGATTTTCCATTTTGAACATTGTCACGCAAAATTTCTCATGAGAATAATAATTTGCCGTCAAATCATGTAAGTAAACTGATATGCGAAGATCATATTTTGAATCATTTAGACAACTCTCACTAGTTTTACTCATAACACTCATTTTATTTGTATCATGGACATATTTAATAGATATATCACTCATATCATCCCGACCAAATTATATCAATTAATTTGTTATCGTAGCATATTTAATCAACTTACCCAGTGAAAGTCCATCATTTTGAATCAAAGGGACTTTAAATGGATTATTTTTAGGCTCTGACTTAAAGGGTAGGATAATTTGAGGATTAGTGAGCTTAAAAATTCTTCAATTCCAGGAGCCCTTTTAGAAATTCATTTCTGATCCTTTTGCTTTTCTTTTCTTCTGTACTTGCGCAAGATGAGTCACGTCTTCTTTACAAAGCTTTGAGAGATGAGATCTCTTTTGTTTTCGGGGCGAGACGGTGTTCCTTGTGAAGGTTCCATAGTTATGGAATTCGAACCCAAGGTCGTGCTCCTCTTCTCGTTTTCTCTATATAAGATCTAGATTATCGTTGGAGAAGTTCACGGAGAGATCCGTGTTTCTCTTTTATAAAGATTGAGACATTCATCATGTGCATCACTTTTTCTCCCCCTCTTTTTCTTGATTGAGCAACCCCGAAACTTATGAATAAGGTTGAAGGCTTAATCGGGTTTCAAAAGAAAAAGAATGGTGGAGAATGCTCAAGGAGGATTTGTAGAGGCAAAAGTAAAGGATTTATAATTTGGACCAAGTGAGGAATATCCTAATTTGCCTTATCATTTTCATGACAAACTAACAAAAAACAAGAATGAAGCTACGAAATACAAACCAAAGGATAGTTTTTCAACATGCCTAACTTGGCAAAAAGGAATTGGAATCGTTTTTCACCCAATGCCTTAGTGAATAAGTCGGCAAGTTGAAGCTTCGTTTCAACAAAATACATACCTATAATTCCTTTTTCTACATGATCTTTTATAAAATGATAGCGAATATCTATGTGTTTCGTGCAAACATGATTGCAAGTAATGGCAATAGCACTTTGAGAATCACTGTAAATGGGAATGTTATTAAATTCAAACTCCTAGTCGCGTAGTTGTGTCCGCATCCATAAAATTTGCGAGTAACAGCTGGCAGCCGCGACGTACTCCGCCTCGGCCGCGCAGTCGACACACAATTTTGCTTCTGGGAGGACCAGCAGACCAAATTATTGCCTAGAAATTGTGCTCCGCCAGTCGTGCTTTTTCTGTCCATTCGACAACCTGCATAATCAGCGTCAGTATATCAAATTAATTCAAAATCAGTATCTTTAGGATACCATAGCCCTAAGTTGGGAATTCCTTTCAGATAGTGTAGTATTCGATTGACTGCGTGCATGTGGGACTCCTTCGGGTCAGCTTGAAAACGAGCACAGAGGCAAGTGGCGAACATGATGTCGGGTCGGCTTGACGTCAAGTAGAGAAGAGATCCAATAGTACCGATAGGATGTGATGTTGACTGCATTTCCAGACGGATCAGCATCCAATTTGCAGATTATTAACATGGGAGTAATCATAGGTATGCTCTTATCTTGATTAAATCTCTTCAAAATATCTCGGATATACTTTGTTTGAATGATGAATATTCCATCATCGAGTTGCTTGACTTGTAATCCAAGAAAGAATTGGAGTTCTCCTATTAAGCTCATCTCGAATAGGTCACCAAATTTCTGACAGAGTTCTTTATTTGTCGAGCCGAATATGATGTCATCAACGTAAACTCGAACGATCTTCAAGTCTTTCCCTTGCTTTTTGATGAAGAGTGTCGTATTGATTGTTCCTCTGACAAAGTTGGACTTGACTAGAAGTTGCACGAGGGGCTTGTTTTAGTCCGTAGAGAGCTTTATCCAATAAATATACATAACAGTATGATTTTCGTGTACGAACCCTTCGGGTTGAGCGACGTAGACTTCTTCTTTTATCACGCCGTTGAGAAAAGTGGGTTTGACATCCATTCGATAGACTTTGAAGTCTTTATGAGCCGCGTATGCTAGAAATAATCGAATAGCTTCAATACGTGCAACTGGAGCATACGTCTCGTCGTAGTCAATACCTTCTTGTTGATTGTACCCTTTCGCGACGAGCCGTGCTTTATTCCTGATAATTTCACCGTTCTCGTTTTTCTTATTTTTGAAAACCCATTTAGTTCCTATAATGTTTTTGCAATGCAGTCGAGGAACTAGTGTCCATACTCGTAGACTCTCTAATTGGTTAAGTTCATATTCCATTGATATCACCCAATCCGTGTCTTTGAGGGATTTGCTACCTTACTTGGTTCGTTTTGGCTTAAGAAGCACATGAATAATCTGCTTTGTGTAGACGTCTTAGTGCGTACTCCACTTGAAGGATCACCGATTATTTGGTCGATAGGATGAGCTCGAGTCCACTTACGTTCATGAGGAAGAACCGAAGTAGATCCATCATTGATTTGTAGGTCGAGACCTCTTGAATTGTTAGGCTGGTCATTCGTAATTGGAAAATTCAATTCTGAAGTTGAATTGGAAGGAATTTCCGCATCGGCATTGGTAGGTTGCAGCACTAGTTGAAGATCCAGAATTTGGAGAATATGGAACATTTGTTGGAGTCTGAGAATTGGGAGTGTCAATTGTAATTTCTACCGTAGAGGGAGAAGGAGCGCTGCTTGGTATAGAATGAGAAGAAGCAGGCATTTGAGACTCGTTCCGATAAAAATGTTCAAATAGAAAATCCAAATCTTCCAAATCGGCGGGAATTGCTTCATTTGACTTTGAGGTTGAAGTTGTCGAAAGTTGTTGACTTTGTGCCAACACGCTTATAAGCCCGGGTTCTGAACTGTTTTGTTCAGAAGCAAAATCGGTCACTTCTTGAAAAGTGACGTTGTAGCTTTCGAGAATGGTACAAGAAGTCTTGAGATAGACACGATCTGATTTAGATGTGGATGAATATCCAACAAAAGCGACGTCAAATGCTTTAGGATCGAACTTGCTTCGATGCTCCCGATCGTTGGCCACAAAGCATTTGCACCCAAAGACTTTGAAGAAAGAGATATTCGGAATCCTTTGATTTATTATCTCATACGACGTCTTTTCAAAGTGTTTGTTAATAATCGTCCGATTTTGCGTAAAGCACGATGTACTCACTGCTTCAACCCAAAGAAAATGAGGGAGACCGGAATGTTAGCATTGTTCTTGCAACTTCAACTAGAGTCTGGTTCTTCTGTTCTACGACGCCATTTTGTTGAGGCGTTTTGAAGTGACTTTAGAATTGTGCTTTGTTATTTTGTTATCCTTGTAATTAGGGGCGTAATTAGTAGTTTTGATCGTGTAGGACTAAATAGTAAATATACCATGTAAATAGGTATAAATACAATGTACACTATCAAATCAATACACGAGTTCATTTTTCGGAAAAATACAAGCATTGAATTCACATTTTAAGAGAGAGAATAGCAATCGAGAAACACTCTGTCTCAAGATCTTCAAAGAAGATATTCGACCGAATGTATTTTGTGAAATTTATCATTCGAATATCTAGAATTCGTGCCTAGATCAATTAGTAGTTGAACATCTCGATTGAATCTGGAATTTTCACTGTTACATTGAACCATGTTGTTCTTCGATCGGTTTTTCGATCGAAAAACTTGGCTCGAAAATTATTTTTCGAATAAGTTTGCAGCCGATAAATTTTTCGATGACAAACACTGTTCCCGTGTGTTTTACTCAAATATAAGACTCGAAAAACATTATTTCGATAATTAGTTTTTCGAGTCATATATAAATATCTTTTTCGAGCGTAATAAAGCGTATTTTTTTTCGACGGATACTGTTTTCGCTAAATTAATATCTAATTTTGACTCGAAAACTTGTAATAGTAAAACAAGTTTTTCGATCACAAGATTTTCGATCATTTAAATTTTCGAGTCAATTTAGCGAAAACATTTTGATCGAATAATTCACACTCGAAAAACTTTTAGTCAACAATTTGAGTCAAACTTCACGAAATTTTTTTCGATCTCTCTTAATTTTTCGATTACAAATTTTTCGCTAAAAGTTTTTGCGATCAACAATTGTTCGACAAATAATATTTTCGATCACTCTTACGTTCGAAAAATAATTTTCGATAAATACAACGAAAAACTTATACAATTGGAATTTTTTTTTATTAAAGGTTCGAAAAAATTATCGAAATTTTTTTCGATCACTGCTCAAACACACACACATTTTACACTATTTTGAAAGAAATCAAAATTCGTAATTTTCAAAACTTACGAAAAATATTTGTATATGAATTATCTTATACGATACTCAAAATTTTCGTTCTTAAATTCAAAATTCTTTTGCAAAATTTTGAGGTATCAATTCTCATATCAAATATTTTTCGAAATCAAAACAATTTCTCTTCAACAACCGAAACCTAAGTTGGAAAGGGAAATTGCTGAAAGTACGAATCAAACATTACTAACGAAGTTTGTCACTTGTGAAGCATTTTTACCATTTCGATTCCAAACTTTCACGAAGATCCTACCAATCAACTACAAATGGATGCTTACATACTCGGAAACGACGTCCGCCCTCCAATTCTATGAAGAGGCGAATACACCGTTTGGAGAAGTCGATTCTTGAACTTTTTGGAAACTAAAGATCAAGCGACCAATTTGATAGCTTCTCTTCAAGAAGGTCCCGCTCAATTTTGGCTCATCCAAGACGGCGATGCCGTCAATAATCCTCCCATTCCCGCAACTAGAAGACTCAAAATACCTAGTGAATACACCGAGGGGGAGCAATTAAGAGCAAAAGCCGATTTAGGAGCCAAAACTTTCCTAATGCAAGGAATTCCTAATGACATGTATATGCAAATAGATACACTATCTAGTGAAAAATATACTAGGATGAACTCCACAAATGATGCAAAGAACCGAAGTCGGAGTCAAAGCCAAGAAAGCCAATATTCTCACGGCCTACGACTCATTCAAAGCAAAGTCGGAGGAAAACGTTTATGAACTCTATCAACGTTATCTAACTTTTCTCAATGAAATGAGGAAGATAGAAATATTCAAGACCAACATGGAGGTCAACATTCGATTTCTCTCTTCTCTTCAATCGCAGTGGAAGAAAATATCCATGCAAATCACTCAAAACAAGGATTTAGACGAAATGGATATTCACGTCATCTTTGATAATCTCGCTCAACACGAAGAAGATATAAGAGAGATACAAAAAGAACTTAAGGGCAAGCAGATCGAAGACTCTATAGCTCTAGTCTCTGAAAGAAAAACGAGTCGATTTCGCAAGGATAAATGCATCAAGTTGCCAAGTTCTTCAGAAGATGATTCTGGGTCAGACTCTGAGCCAGACATGAAGGAGTTCAAGAAACAATTGGCTCTCATTACTAAGATGATGAGCAAAAAGTTTTATAAAAAGAAATCCTCCTCTTCGGTAAATAGACTTCGGACATCAAGCTCCAAGCACAAGGAAAGACAGGTCGAGTCATCAGAGTCTAAAAACGCCAAAGAACCACAAAGGTGCTATAATTGTGGTAAGATAGGGCACTTCGCCAGAGAATGCAAACTTTCAAAGAAAAAGGACGCCAACTACTACTCCAAAAAATTCCAACTAACGAAACAAGAAGAGACTGGAGTAGCTCTGATGGCGGAACAAGAGCATTGGCTCGAAGATACCACAGATTCTTAAGACGAAAATCTTACTCTAATGGCGTACCTTGACGACGCCTCAAACGATAATTCATCAAGAAGAAAAAACATCCACATCATCACAAGAGGTAACGATGCCTAATTCTACATTATTAAACATGTTAGAATCTTTTCAAATTAAGTATTCTAACATGATGATTGAGCGGAAGAGCAAAAAAGAATTAGAAGAAAGACTAGCACTTAGTGAAAATAATTTTCAAAAGCAATTAGATAGAACAATTCACTTAGATATTCTCTTATCTAATGCTAAAGAAACAATAACTAGTCTTGAATCTAGGATAGCTACCTTTGAAATAAAAATAAATGACCTTAGTAAGACTCTTAGCGATTGTCAGAGAGACTTAGAAATTTCTAGAAATAATTTTAAGGAAATTTCTGATGAACGTAAGAAGCTTTACTCTAGGATTAAAACTTTAGACGATCTTCTAACAAAAAGGCGGTAAACGGATCAGAATATATTTCATAATCAACCTCTTGATATAGAATTTTATAATCCTAAAGAAGGCTTAGGTTTTAACAATCAATGTAGCTTAAAAAAAGGTCAATGTCAAACAATTATATGATATCAAGTATATGGGATTAGGATTAACTTCTCTAATGGCTTTTACTAACTCTTCTGAAATAAATGCCTTAGAAGAATCTAAACGAAAAGTCACTAATAGGACTGATATCCCCTTTGACTACAGCGAATTGAATAATAGTTACAAGACACAGGAAATTAACTTGTCTAGTGACTATAATTCAATATATCCTTTAGAAGATTTTCCTAAAGTTCAGAAAGAAAATATTGATCATTTTCAAAATTCTACTTTATGTTATATTCGTGCTATTATTAAGAAAATAACTGATTTAAACGCTTTCTTAGAAACAGAAAGAATGAAGCTGAGATTTCTAATCTCAAAAGTTCCTCAATTTTAAAATCTCGTCCTGATTTTACTTTGAAAGAAAAATCATTAATTAAGGACAAGATCAAATCTAAGAAAACACCTCCCATTATTTTAAAGGAAGATAAATCTTCTTTAAAAAGCGTAAAGGGAGGAAAAGAGTCCTTAAATTCTTCAAAAAGGAAAAAGATATTTACTAACTCTTTTTCAAACTCCATCCACAGTTAGAGTAGAAAATGAGATGAAGCATGCAAAGTACAGAGTGTCTATAGAATAGAATTTCAGAAGAAAAATGATAGAAAAGATCTATTTCTAAAATTTTCTTTTGTATAAAAAACTATGGACACTCGTAAGAAGACAACCGTTTCTAATTTTAATGTTATTGCTTCCACTTATGCGTTAAAGCCTATTAATTTTGAAAGCACAAATTTTGAAATCGGCTCTACTTCTACAATTCTGCTCTCCAAGAACTACCAGAAATGATCAGGCAAAGAGTCGACTCTCCTCCCCGCTTATCAAAAGGGACAGTCAGAGTCAAGACGCTGTGGGAGAATATCAGAATTGAAGTCCCGTTCATTGAAGATGTTAGAAAGCAGATATGGAGGGCTCCAGACCGGATAAAGAAGCTCAACTAACTAAACCTACGGGGTATATCACATTGGGAAGATAGGAAGAAAATGGAGCACGTCTTCATGCTCAACTATCTTGGTCCAGATCGAAGTGGCATCCCTACGGATCAACTAAAGAAAAACTTCAGGGACAAGCCACCGATCCTCCATCTCGTGGGGGTTTCGCATTCGATTGGAAGCTTCCCTACCCCAATCTACCACATTGAGCGAGCGGATATAAACCGCACTCGAGAAGATATAGATGAGACCTAGCTCCCCTTCCTTCTATCGGATGAGGTCTACCGTCTATATCAGATGTACAAAAGAAAATATCAGACGCCCTCCGGATACATCAAGAATGAAGGACTCGAGGGATTGAAAACATTCATGGTGCAGCAGATCAAGTATCACACCACACACGACTATAAAGATCCGGCTATAAAGAAAGCCGGCTATAAATGCAAATCTTACGTCTCGTAGGAAACAAGATCTGGCTATAAAGAAAGCTTATAGCTCGCTACATTCTTGTCCTGATTTACGGTATCCGGTCAAAGTACACTCAGCCAAACACCTTAGGAGACTAGCTAGAGAAAAGATTTTCTCATGCACTAAGACTAATAAGACATTTGTCCGCGCTGAATTAACCTCCCATGTAAGGTTCAACCTCAATGGGTTCCCAAGACACCATTTAGGCCAACGCAAGCTCAAAAGGCCAAGTTGCCTAATGAGGTACCTCTTAAACCAACTAATTTCAAGTTGGTTTGGGTACCTAAAAACATAAATGGTTTAGGAACCAAAAATGAACAAACCTTACATACCAAATCTGCTAAACCGAGAGGACCCGTTACTAAGTGGGTACCTAAGTCTCTCTAAGCATTTTCTGTGCAGATCCATCATGTGTTGTATTTAGATTCTGGTTGCTCCACACACATGACGAGAAATCAAGAACTGTTGAGCAACTACCAAGACCGTTACAACGGAAAAGTCAGATTCAGCAACAATGATCAAGCTCTTATACTAGGCTTTGGAGATATTCTACTGCAGAATCTGACAATCAAAGATGTCTCTTACGTCCAAGGTCTTAAACACAATCATTTCAGCATAGGACAATTCTGCGACAAAGGATTTCAAGTGGTGTTTCTAGCTGATCAGTGCAGAATTTTAAATAGTCAGAATCAAGAACTTCTAACAGGATCACGAAGATCAAATCTATACAACAGTTCGACCTTCGACAACTGTTTACCTCATCTCACAGACTACAATCAAGAGGAACAACTTATGGCATCAACGCTTGTCTCATCTAAACCTTAAAGCTCTTCACAAACTCTCAATCAAAAAGTTGCTACACGGTTTACCAACTATCTCCATACATCAAGAGCATAATTGTTCGGCTTGTCAAATGGGAAAAATTTAGCGAGCATCACACAAACTCAAGCAAGTTGCTTCAACATCTCGACCCTTGGAATTACTTCACATGGACCTTTGTGGACCAATGCGCACACAAAGTATCAACGGTCGCAAATATGTGTTAGCAATTGTCGGCGATTATTCTCGCTACACATGGACAAGATATCTCCGAACAAAAGATGAGACTGGAGACTTGATAATCAGCTTTTTGAATACGACTCAGAATCTCCTGCAAAAGAAAATCCAAGTAATCCGGACTGATAACGGAATTGAATTCTAGAATCAACGTCTCAGCAATTACTATTAGTCACTTGGAATTATTCAACAATTTTCAGCCGCTAAAACGCCTCAACAAAATGGCGTCGTAGAACGGAAGAACCGGACTCTAGTTGAAGCTGCAAGAACAATGCTGATCCATTATGGTCTACCTCATTTTCTATGGGCTGAAGCAGTGAGTACTGCGTGCTTTACGCAAAATCGGATGATTATTCACAAACGCTTTGAAAAGACGCCGTATGAGATAATTAATCAAAGGATTTTGAATATCTCATTCTTAAAGTATTCGGGTGCAAATGTTTTGTGGCCAACGGTCGGAGCATCGAAGCAAGTTCGACCCTAAAGCATTTGAAGCCGTCTTCGTTGGATATTCATGCACTTCTAAAGCATACCACGTCTATATCAAGTCTTCGTGTACTATCCTGGAAAGCTACAACGTCACTTTTCAAGAAGTGACCGATTTGGCTTCTGAACAAAACAGTTCAGAACCCGAGCTTATAGGCGTGTTGGCACAAAGTCAACAACTTCCGACAACTTATACCTCAAAGTCAAGAGAAATAATTCCCGCTGACCTAGAAGATTTGGATTTTCTATTTGAACATTTTTATCGGAACGAGTCTCAAATGCTTGCTTCGTCTCATTCTATACCAAGCAGTGCTCCTTCTCCCTCTACGGAAGAAATTCAAATTGAGACTCATAATCCTCAAACTCCGACAAATGTTACGGTTTCTCCTAATTCTAAATCTTCAACTATTGTTGCAGCTCCATCCAATTCAACCTCAGAATTGAATTTCCCAACTACGAATGATAACCCATCAATTCAGGATGTCTCGATCTACAAATCAACGAAGGATCTACTTCGGTTCTTCCTCATGAACGCAAATGTACTCGAGCTCATCCTATTAGCCAAATAATCGGTGATCCTTCAAGTGGAGTACGCACTAGGACGTCTACACAAAGCGGATTATTAGCATGCTTCTTAAGCCAAAACGAACCAATCAAGTTAGCCGAAGCCCTTAAAGACCTGAATTGGGTAATCGCGATGCAAGATGAACTCAACCAATTCGAGCATCTACGAGTTTGGACATTAGTTCCTCGACCACAAGGCAAAATAATAATTGGAACTAAATGGGTTTTCAAGAATAAGAAGAACGAGAACGGTGAAGTAATGAGGAATAAAGCACGACTCGTAGCCAAGGGGTACAATCAACAAGAAGGAATTGACTACGACGAGATGTATGCTCCGGTTGCACGTATCGAAGCAATTCGACTATTTCTAGCATACGCGACTCATAAATACTTCAAAGTCTATTAAATGGATGTTAAAACCGCCTTTCTCAACGGTGTGTTAAAAGAAGAAGTCTACGTCGCTTAACCCGACGGGTTCGTGCACGAGAATCATCCCGATCATGTCTATCGATTGGACAAAGCTCTCTATGGACTAAAACAAGCCCCTCGTGCTTGGTATGATGTCCTAAGCGAATTTTTAGTCAAGTCCAACTTCATAAGAGACACCATCGATACGACACTCTTCATCAAAAGACAAGGAAAAGACCTGATGATCGTTCAAGTTTACGTTGATGACATCATCTTCGGCTCGACGAATGAACATCTCTGTCAAAAATTTTGTGAACTCATGAAGACAAATTCGAAATGAGCTTAATGGGAGAACTCCAATTCTTTCTTGGACTACAAGTAAAGCAACTCGAAGATCGAATCTTCATCAGTCAAACCAAATATATCCGAGATATTCTGAAGAGATTTAATCAAGACAAGAGCATATCGATGAATACTCCCATATCAACAAACTGGAAATTGTATGTGGATCCGTCTGGCAAGGCAGTCAACATCACAATCTATCAGAGCATTATCGGATCTCTTCTTTACTTGACGTCCCGCTGACCCGACATCATGTTCGCCACTTGTCTCTGTGCTCATTTTCAAGCTGACCCAAAGGAGTCCCACATGCATGCAGTCAAGCGAATTCTATGCTATCTCAAAGGAACTCCCAACTTAGGGCTATGGTATCCTAAAGATACTAATTTTAGATTAATTTGCTAAACTAACGCTGATTATGCAGGTTGTCGAATGGCCAGAAAAACCACGTCTGCTGGAGCACAATTTTTAGGCGAAAAGTTGGTCTGCTGGTCCTCAAAGAAGCTAAATTGTGTGTCAACCTCGACGGTCGAGACGGAGTATGTCGCGGCTGCCAGCTGTTGCTCGCAAGTTCTATGGATGCGGACACAACTACGCGATTACGAGTTTGAATTTAATAACATTCCCATTTACAATGATTCTCAAAGTGCTATTGCCATTACTTGCAATCCTGTTCACCATTCACGCACGAAACACATAGATATTCCCTATCATTTTATAAAAGACCATGTAGAAAAATGCACTATAGATATGTATTTTGTAAAAACGGAGCATCAACTAGCCGACTTATTCACTAAGGCATTGGATGAAAAACGATTCCATTCCTTATTGCTAAGTTAGGCATGTTGAATCTCAATCTTACTTGAAAAGTGCTTTACATGCTCCATTATGCTTCTATATGATATTCAATGTGGTTCTTGATATTCTTTGATTATCTTGCGTGACTCTATCCTTCAAAATTTTTTACAAAGAAAAATAAAAATAAAATAGTATATAAATATAATTATAATAATAAAATTAAAAAATGGGTGATAACGATAATTTTGCCTATTTTGAAATACTCACAAAAATATTTCTTTGATATATGATTAAGTACTTTGTCTAAAAATTCATGTGACTTTCTCTTATTCAAAGAGCCTAGTTTGTTTCACTAGATAAAAAGCCACATCATATATGTGAGAATTTGAGCCTCAATATTTTAATTTTGAGTGTGTCACACTTCAAATGACTATCTTTTGGTTTGTACTTCATAGCTTCATTCTTGCATTTGTGTTAGTTTTTCATGAAAATGATAAGGGAACATAGGAAATTCCTCACTATGCCCAAATTATAAATCCTTTACTTTTACCTCTAGAAATCCACTTTGAGCCTTCTCCGACAATCTTTTTCTAATGACACCCGATCAAGCCTTTAACATTATTCCTAAGTTTCGGGGTTGCTCAATTAAGAAAAAGAGGGGAAGAAAAAAAGATACAAGTCTCAATCATTATAGAGGAGAAACACGGATCTCGCTGTGAACTTCTCCTAGATAATCTCGTATACTCCTAGAAGAGAAGCACCTCGAAGTGAACTTCTCCAACGATAATCTAGATCTTAAAAATAGAGAAAACGAGAAGAGAAGCACGTCCTTGGGTTCGAATTCCGTAACTGTGGAACCTTCGAAAGGAACACGGTCTCGACCCAAAAAGTTCTCATCTCTCAAAGCTTTGTAAAGAAGACAAGACTAGTCTTGACCAAGCACAGAAGAAAAGAAAAGCTAAAGGATCAGAAATGAATTTCAAAGAGGGTCCCTGGAATTGAAGAATTTTTTAAGCTCACTAATCCTCAAAATTACCTACCCTTTTAGTCAGAGCCTAAAAATAATCCCTTCAAAGTCCCTTTGATTTAAAATGATGAACTTTCACTTAGTAAGTTGATTAAATATGCTACGATAACTAATTAATTGATATAATTTTGTCGTGATGATATGAGTGATATATCTACTAAATATTTCCATGATAAAAGTAAATTGAGTGCTATGAGCGAAACTTGTGAGAGTTGTCAAAATGATTCATACAATGATATTAGAATATTAGTTTAGTTACATTATTTGACGACAAAATTATTATTTTTTATGTCATGAGAAATTTTTGGGGTTGAATGTTCAAAATGTCCAATCTGACCCCAAAACAAAATTTTTATAATAAAAATATTTTTTATTATTGAAAATATTATTCGCACATTTTAAATGCATTAATACATGCATTGGTTCATAATTGATAAAATGCGAAATTTTTTTTTAAAACGCGAAATTTTAATGAATCTATGTTGAATTGCTTAAAATGCGTTACTTGTACTTAAATAGTAAATTTTCATATGCCAAATTGTACTAAATATGTGCTTAGCTGCCGAAAAGTTTAAACATGCAATTGTTGAGGGGGGGTTTTACAGGAGAATTTGTTCTTACCTCCTATATGATTTACTTGTATAACATGACTTCTAATCATGACTTATAATATTTTTTATAAGCATCACAGAAAATTTCGAGTCATCCGAGGAGTCAAATGTAGAATTTCATCAACATTAGGAGATAATTTCATTTCTTTCAGAAATTCAGGGAGTATTATGCAATTTATTTTTCGGTTAATCCATAAAAGATTAAATTTTAGTTTAATCAGACCTGAATTTTAATAAAAGCCCAAAATAATTTTTACGGCCCAAAGTTTTTTTACCTTACCCGATCGTAAAGTATTAATACCACTTTATCGATCGAAAAACTCGCTCACACGCAACTTCTCTCCATCAAAAAACTTTTCGACTTCCAAACACTCTTCGAACTCTATTCAGCAATTTCACCAAAACTTCACTTATCTCAGTGATTTTCTTCCTAACTCGCCGATTTCGAAGGTAGAAAGACGTTTCGAGTCACTATCCGGTCAAAAACACACGATTCACAAATAGTTTCTCAAAAACATTTGAAGATATTTCATTTTCATACTTTTTCGACTAAAAACAATTTTAAACTCTCAAATCAACGTGTTTAAACTCGACTGTTTGGGTTAAAATCATGATATTTGGATTCACAACTCTTTTCTAAACGTTCCGAATCCAGATTAACTCATTATTTAACCGGAATTAAAATTTACGTGTTACGCGTTTACTGTTTGATTTGAAAATATTTTGATCGAAAAAAAATTCTAATCCCAAACAGTTTCGTCGAAAAACATTGGTTTTCATTAATTTAATTCGATCGTCAAAACTTCGCGGCGAAAACTTAATTTTTCGATTAAATTTTATTCGATCGCAGAAATAACCGGCGAAAACTTTAAGTTTTTCGATATTCTTTTATTTGATCGCAAAACTACGCGGCGAAAAACTTATGTTTTCCGACCACTTTTTATTCTATCGCAAAATTACTCAGCGAAAAACTATTGTTTTCAATAACATTTTATTCGATCGTAAAAGTCATCGGCGAAAAACTTGAGTTATTCGACACATTTTTATTCGATCGCAAAATTTAACGACCGAATAAATTGTCACTCGAATAAAAACATGCTGAAAAAGACTTAGAAAAATTTTCAAGTTTTTCTCCAAGACTTAGAAAATTTTTTATCGCAAAATTTAACGTTCGAATAAATTCCCGATCGAATAAAAATATGCTTACGAGACTTGGTCAACTTCACAACTTTTTCACCAAGTCTTTCGCAAATAAACCTTAACACTTAAAAATTTTCAAAATTTCTCTAATTACATTTTTAATTCCATCTTATTCGCATATGTAATTTTCCATCTAATGAATTTTATTTCATTCATTATAGAAATGGCAACTCCAAACTACCCAAATATCTACCCTTTCGGAAGTTTCTGAAGATTATATTAGAATTGTGCTTTATTATTTCATTTTCCTTGTCATTAGGGGCGTAATTAGAAATATTGATAGTGTAGGACTTAAGAGTAATTATACCTTAATATATGTATAAATATGATGTACACAATCAATGTAAACAAATAATTCGTTATTGAGTAAATAATAAGTTTCGAATTCATATTTTTAAAACGAGAGGTAACATTCGAGAAACAAAGAAACATCTAACAACCTCTGAAGATCTTCAAAGCAGATATTCGACCGATCGTATATCGTAAGATTTCTTACTCGAATACCGAGAATTC
This sequence comes from Linderniella brevidens, assembly GCA_004919715.1. NCBI lineage: Eukaryota > Viridiplantae > Streptophyta > Magnoliopsida > Lamiales > Linderniaceae > Linderniella > Linderniella brevidens. The sequence continues at coordinate 11,108,590 of SWDC01000151.1, read as the reverse complement.
GTGCTTAGATTGTTTGTTGATTGATGAAACAGGACCTAACAATTGGTATCAGAGCAAATCGTGATTGATCTTGGACATAATTCACAATTTACAGATCAAAATAATATTCCAGATTTTTCGATCGAAAAATTAACGTGATTTATATTTTGATCGATATTCTTAATTGTGCGAATTTTGCTATTGATTTTGCTGATTAAGTGATAGATTATATGTTAGGATTGGTTCACGTACTAATTTCAATCGCTTAGAACGTAATTATAATTCAAATTTTTGATCTATATTGATTTTTAAGTTTGCGATCAAGTTTTGAGTCCAATCTGATTTTCTTAAATCTCAATATATTTTTCTATTAAACGTGGTTGATTATGTGTTTAATCATAATTAAAACTGTTAAACCAGTGATTATCCAAAATTTTCGCGTCTAAATTGAACATTTCGAATAAATCTGGAATTTTCACTGTTACATTGAACTTAATTGTTCTTCGATCAAGTTCTTCGATCAAAAAACTTGAATCGAAAAATATTTTTCGACCAAGTTTGCAGCCGAGAAATTTTTTTGACCACAAACACTATTTTCGAGTGTTTTACTCAAATTTAAGACTCGAAATACATTATTTCAATAATTAGTTTTTTGGTTCATATATAAATATATTTTTCGAGCGAATAAATTTTTCGATCCATAATTAGCCAAAACATATTTTCGATCGAAAAATATTCTATCGAAAATTTTTACTGTCAACAATTTGAGTCAAACTAAAAACAAAGTTTTTCGATCACTAGTAATTTTTCGATCACAAGTTATTCGATAAAAGTTTTTGCGATCAACATAGTTTTTCGACAAAATATTTCGATAAGATCATCTTTTCAACAATTTCCGAAAAATATTCTTCGATAAACAAATAACTAAATCTTTAAACGTTCGAAAAACTTTTTCGATTAAAAAGCATAATATTTTTAAATCGAAAAACCCTAATGTTCGAAAAACATTTCAGCCACATCATTTCTTAAAAGAAATCAAAAATTATGAACTTCAAAACTTACTAAATATATTTGACTCCGAACTATCAATTTTTTATACTCAATATTTTTTATCACTTAATCAAATTTCTTTATTGATTCTTGAAGTATCAAAATTTTTTTTTATTTACCAAATATTTTCATAAACATAACAATTTCTCTTTCACGACCGGATCATAGGTTCAAAAAGGAAATTGTTTAAGTGCGAATCAAATATTTCTAACTAAGTTTGTCACTTGTGAAGCATTTTTCATTATTATTCCAAACCTTCACGAAGATCCTACCAATCAACAAAAATGGATGCCTACTCACATGGAAATGACGTCCGCCCTCCAATTCTTCGAAGAGGCGAATACACGGTATGGAGAAGCCGGTTCTTGAACTTCTTGGAAACGAAAGATCAAGCCTCAAATTTGATCGCTTCACTTCAAGAAGGTCCAGCTCAATTCTTGCTCATCCAAGAAGGAGATGCCACAAATAATTCTCCTATTCCTACAACCAGAAGACTTAAAGTCCTTGGTGAATATACCGAGGGGGAGCGTTTAAGAGCCAAAGCAGACTTGGGAGCCAAGACTTTCATAATGCAAGGAATACCGAATGACATCTATATGCAAATAGATAGTCTATCAAGTGCAAAATCCATGTGGGACGAGTTCCACGAGATGATGCAACGAACGGAAGTTGGAGTCAAAGCAAAGAAAGCAAATATCCTAACTGCTTATGACTCTTTCAAGGCCATGACGGAGGAATCAGTTTATGAACTCTATCAATGATATTTAACCCTTCTCAATGAAATGAGGAAGATTGATATTTTCAAGACCAACATGGAGGTCAACATCAGATTCCTTTCTTCTCTTCAACCGGAGTGGAGGAAAATATCCATTCAAATACGACAAAATAAGGATCTGGACGAAATGGATATCCACGCCATCTTTGACAATCTCGCACAACATGAAGAAGACATAAGCGAGATTCAAAAAGAAATAAAGGGCAAACAGATCGACGACTCTATAGCACTTATCTCTGAAAGAAAGCCAAGTCGATCTCGAAAGGATAAAAATATGAAGCTGCCAAGTTCTTCAGAAGGTGAAGATGAATCTGACTCAGACTCTGAACCTGATATGAAGGAGTTCAAGAAACAGTTAGCTCTCATTTCTAAAATGATGAGTAAAAATTTTTACAAAAAGAAATCCTCTTCTTCGGCCAATAGACTTCGGACCTCTAGCTCCAAGCAAAGGGAAAGACCGGCCAAGTCCTCAGAATTCAAAAGTGTCAAAGAACCTCAAAAATGTTATAATTGTGGAAAGGTAGGACACTTCTCCAGATAATGCAAACTACCCAAGAAAAAGGATGCCAACTACTACTCAAAAAAATTCCAACTCACTAAACAGAAATAGGCTGGAGTAGCATTGATGGCAGAACAAGACCATTGACTGGAGGATACCACAGATTCTGAAGACGAAAATCTTGCACTAATGGCATAACTCGACGACGCTTCAAATGATGACCCATACAGGAGGCCTGACAACGACGACGACAAAGCATCCTCTTCGTCACAAGAGGTACAATTGTCTAATTCCATGTTATTAAACATGTTAGAATCGTTACAGCTTAAGTACACTAACATGAAAATTGAGCGGAAACAAACAAAGGAATTAGAAGAGAAACTAGCTATTAGCGAAAGCAATTTCCAAAAGCAATTAGATAAGAAAATTCATCTCGAAATTCTCTTATCTAACGCTAAGGAAAAAATCTCTAGTCTTGAATTAACCGTAGCAACCTCTGAGACTAAAATTACTGAACTTAATACGATTCTTATTGATTGTCAGACAGACTTAGAGATTTCTAAAAATAATTTCAAATAAATTTATGACGAACGTAAGAAACTTTATTCAATGATTAAAACGTTAGATGATCTTCTAATAAAAATGGGTCAAACGGATCAAACTATATTTCTAAATCAACCTCTTGATACATAATTTTATAATCCTAAAGAGGGCTTAGGTTTTAACAATCCCTGTAACTTGAAAAAGGTCAATGTTAGACAATTATACGATATCAAGTATATGGGATTAGGTTTAACTTCTCTAATGGCATTTACTAATTCTTCTGAAATAAATGCTTTAGAAGAATCTAAACGACAAGCCACTGATAGGACTGACATTTCTTTTTACTAATTTCAATCGTTTAGAATATCAAATTTATTCGATTTTTTATTCTGCTCTATTTCACAGCTTGCGATTGCAGTTTGAAAACGATTTGATTTTCACCAAAATTGATGAATTTTGCCGTAAAACGTGTTTAATCATGTGGTTGTTCTTGTTCAGTACAAAAATTCAAGTGATTATCCAGAATTTCAGTGTTTACTTTGATGTTTCTCGATTGAATTTCTCGATGAACATATAACTATATCCTTAAACGTTCGAAAAACTTTTTCGATTAAAAAGTTCAACATTTTTAAATCGAAAAACTTTACTGCTCGAAAAACATTTCGACCACTGCATTTAAAAGAAATAAAAAATTGTGAACTTCAAAACTTACGAAAAATATTTGTTTCCGAAATATCTATTTTGATACTCAATATTTTCGAACAATAATTCAAATTTCTTTAACAAATCTTGAAGTATCAATTTTTACCTACCAAATATTTTCGAAACCTTAGCAATTTCTCTTTCACGACCGGATCATAGGTTCAAAAAGAAAGTTGTTTAAAGTACGAATCAAATATTTCTAAACAAGTTTGTCACTTGTGAAGCATTTTTCATTACGATTCCAAACTTTCACGAAGATCTTACGAATCAACAAAAATGGATGCTTACTCACTCGGAAATGACGTCCGCCCTCCAATTCTTCGAAGAGGCGAATACACGGTATGGAGAAGGCGGTTCATTGATGTGGCGACCCTACTTCCTAATTAAGTTAATTGGCGGATTTTCCCGCAACAGAACACGCGGAAGACCCGATAAAATTTTCTTTTCTTCTTTTTTTTTTTTTTTTTTAATTTAAATAACCTACATAGTATTATATCGGGTTTACAAAAATATCTACTATTAATACTTTGGGCCGAAGCCCCAAAATTTCAAACCCAATATCAAACACTATGCCACTCCACAGGTCGCGTCCCATGTACTGCGCCACCCTCAAAAGTCCGTGGAGTCACCGCCGCCAGCTCGCCATGAATCTCAACCCTGACACTAGTCGGTGTCGGGTTCATTCTTACCTACAAACAAAAATAGGATAGAACCCTGAGCTATTGCCCAGTAGGTGATTACATAACATGCAATACGTGCGTGCACTCCACCCAATCCCGGTTCCTCACAATATAATATAATGCACACTCGACAAATCTCATCTATCAATTCTCAATTCTCAACAGGGCCCTAGGTCAGACTCGGCACCCACGCGCGCAATGGCAAAGTACACCATCAACCATGCGGTAGCCCACACCGGCCGCGCCGGGTCGCTCCTTCCGCACACAATCTCAACCCGACGGCTTTTTCCCCGAATGTTATACCACAAGTTCGGGTAGACAGGAATCTCACATCTGTCTGCCGTCCCTGAGCCAAATAATATCCGGTGGTTTACACCTCGGGTGGCTCAATCCCGAGTAGATGGGTGTCGCAAACCCCCTCTCCCACCAAGTGCATAATCGAGTCTGAACCTGACTGCCAAAATCGGCAACTCTACCCTTCTCACATTGATAATATCATCGATCACATCATTTCTCACCCTATCGTGAATATGCACATGGCATGATTATGTAAAACATCAAATCACATATAGCACATATTATTTCCTTCAAATAATATTCCCAAAATACTCTCGTATCTTAAAATAAGGGTTGACCCGAAAGTTCTAGTCAAAGTATGAATATACTTTGATTTAAAGATAAAATGAACTTAAAATAATTTTATTCAAAGATGTGGGCTATTACCCGAATTTAACCTTTTAAATTCGGCGAAATTTAAATATTTCGCTTAGATATCGAAATTCTGCCCGAATTTGAAATATTAAATTCGGCGAAATATAATGCCCGAATTTAACCTTTTAAATTCGGCGAAATTTAAATATTTCGCTTAGATATCGAAATTCTGCCCGAATTTGAAATATTAAATTCGGCGAAATAAAATGCCCGAATTTAACCTTTTAAATTCGGCGAAATTTTAAATATTTCGCTTAGATATCGAAATTCTGCCCGAATTTGAAATATTAAATTCGGCGAAATAAATGCCCGAATTTAACCTTTTAAATTCGGCGAAACTTAAATATTTCGCTTAGATATCGAAATTCTGCCCGAATTTGAAATATTAAATTCGGCGAAATAAATGCCCGAATTTAACCTTTTAAATTCGGCGAAATTTAAATCAAACATGTAATAACTTTACAGAACTCATATTGAGTTCGAACTTCACATAATTCATCAAAAACGTCAAATAACATATCAAAATACCCGAAATTCATAAATTCGGATGACCTTTCATCCAAATTCGTTTAACTATAAAAATCAACATAAGAAATGTTTGTAGGGGTTAAAAAAAAACACCTACCTCACTTCCAAGTTAGCCGAAATTGCTTAGTTCTTCTCTGCTTTTCTTCGTTTGTTTTCTTTCGTTTGATATTTTCGTTTGTCCTTATCACCTTTTGAGATAAACCTTTAAAAGGAAAGTTACGTTTCCTTTCTCTTAAGGAAATCTCTTATTGGGCCTACTTTAAATTAATTTGGGCCCATATCTATTTATTTTACTCAAAGAGTATTTTTCTTATTTTGGTTCAATTTCCCGAAAATTCGCTTTGTCCGAAAATTAACTTCATAATTTTCCGAAAATTACAGAATAATTTTCACGCTAATTGCGCATTATTCCCGTATTAATTTTACGGGTATTACATCCTCCCCCCCTAAAAGAAATTTCGTCCCCGAAATTTAAGTTGTCTGAAACAACTCAGGGTATTTCTCTCTCATTTCGTCTTCTCTCTCCCAAGTGGCTTCTTCCAATATCTGGTTTCGCCATAAGACCTTCACGAGGGAATATTCTTATTTCGTAATTGCTTCACCTCATACATTAGAATCTCTACCGGCTTTTCTTCGTAACTCAAGTCCGGCTTCAATTGTTGGTGAAGTCTTTTGTCTCTTAGCACATGATACGGGTCCAACACATACTTTCGCAGTGTAGACACGTGGAATACGTCATGGACTTGTGCTAACGCGTCGGTAATTCTAGCTGATATGCTACTTCACCGACTCTTTTCAAAATTTTGAAAGGTCCTATATATCTGGACTCAACTTTCCTTTTTGTCCGAACCGTTTGACACCCTTCATAGGTGATACTTTCAAAAATACTTTATCACCTTCTTCAAATTCTAACGACCTTCGCCTCTTGTCTGCATAACTCTTCTGGCGACTTTGGGCCGTTTGCATTTTCTCCCGAATTTTCTTAACAACTTCAGTCATTTCGCGTACCATCTCGGGACCTAATAGCGCCTTCTCGCCGATTTCATTCCAATGAACTGGGGATCGACATTTACGTCCGTATAAGGCTTCGTAAGGCGCCATTCCGATCGTTGCTTGATAGCTGTTGTTATATGAAAATTCTATTAACGGGAGATATTTACTCCAACTCCCTTGAAAATCCAAGACACATGCTCTCAACATGTCTTCGAGTGTCTGGATCGTCCTTTCCGATTGTCCGTCAGTCTGGGGATGATAAGCTGAACTAAATGATAATTTAGTTCCCAGAGCTTTCTGTAAGCTTTTCCAGAACTGGGACAGAAATCTTGAATCTCGATCTGATATGATCGATATCGGAATTCCATGGAGTCTCACTATCTCTTGAATGTAGAGTTCAGCGAACTTCTCCATGGGATAGGTCTGGTGAATAGGCAAGAAATGGGCGGACTTAGTCAGTCTGTCAACAATCACCCAAATTGCATCATAACCTTTCACCGTTCTTGGCAACCCGACGACAAAATCCATTGTTATATGGTCCCACTTCCACTCGGGAATCGTCAAAGGTTGTAACATTCCTGCCGGTCTTTGATGTTCTGCTTTGATCTGCTGACAAGTCAGGCATCTATGTACAAATGCAGCAACATCCTTTTTCATTCCCGGCCACCAATAATTTAGTCGCAAATCACGATACATTTTCGTTGCACCGGGATGCACCGAATATATTGTCGTATGTGCCTCCGTCATTAAAGTTCGACGAATCTCTTCATCTTCCGGCACATATAAGCGACTTTTAAATCGTAAACTCCCGTCTTCTCGGAATTCAAATTCCGATGAGACTTCTTTATCTTGTTCTCTTTGTTTCTTCAAGTACAACTCATCTTTCTTTTGTACTTCAATGATTCGGTCTAATAGTGTTGGCTTAAGTGTCAACACTGCCAACTTTTCTTCAATCTCTCCGAAATTGATTACTTCAACTCCGAATTGGCGTAATTCAGTGTTTACAGTTTTGCGGCTCAATGCATCTGCGACTACGTTCGCTTTTCCTGGATGATAATTTATCACACAGTCGTAGTCTTTGACTAACTCGAGCCATCTTCTTTGCCTCATATTTAACTCCTTCTGGGTGAAGAAGTACTTCAAACTCTTGTGATCCGTGAAGATCTCGCATCTTTCTCCGTAAAGATAGTGTCGCCATGTTTTAAGAGCAAACACTACGGCTGCGAGTTCGAGATCATGAGTGGGGTAATTTTTCTCATATGGCTTTAATTGTCGGGAGGCATAAGCGATCACCTTCCCGTTTTGCATTAAAACACACCCCAACCCATATTTAGAGGCATCACTATAAACAGAAAAATTTCCAGTACCCGAAGGTATTGCTAACACTGGAGCAGTTGTTAGCCTTTTCTTTAATTCCTGGAAACTTTGCTCACATTCATCCGTCCATTTGAACGGAACATTTTTCTTTGTCAAATTGGTGAGCGTCGAGGCGATGCTGGAAAAGTCCTTAATGAACTTTCGATAATACCCAGCTAGCCCGAGAAAACTTCTTATCTCCGTGGGAGTGGTTGGTCTTGGCCAATTTTCTATAGCTTCTATCTTGCTGGGATCTACTGAAATTCCGTTTCCCGAAATAACATGCCCCAGAAAGATTACTCGATCCAACCAAAATTCGCACTTTTTAAATTTGGCGAATAATTGTTTCTCCCGAAGAATTCCTAGGACCGCTCTCAAATGTTCCTCATGTTCTTCTTTTGTCTTGGAATAAATGAGAATATCGTCGATAAAGACGATAACACATCGGTCCAGCAATTTTTTGAATACTCGGTTCATCAAATCCATGAAGGCTGCCGGAGCATTCGTCAATCCGAAAGGCATGACCAAAAATTCATAGTGGCCGTACCTCGTACTGAATGCGGTTTTTGGAATGTCCGCTTCCCGGATCTTCAGCTGATGATAACCGGAGCGCAGGTCGATCTTAGAAAATACTGTTGCTCCTTGGAGTTGATCGAATAAATCGTCAATCCTTGGCAATGGGTATTTATTCTTAATCGTGATCTTGTTGAGTTCACGATAATCGATACACATTCTCATCGACCCGTCCTTTTTCTTCACAAATAAAACCGGGGCTCCCCATGGTGAGAAACTGGGTTGAATAAAACCCTTCTGCAACAAATCTTCCAATTGCTCCTTCAATTCTCGTAATTCGTTCGGTGCTAACCGATACGGGGATTTAGAGATCGGGGCAGCTCCAGGTACAAGATCGATTGCAAATTTAATCTCCCGATCTGGGGGTAATCCCGGAAGATCCTCGGGAAATACATCGGAATATTCGTTCACTATCGGAACCTCCTCAAGTTTAAGCTGGGAAGATTCCTCAGCATTCACCGCAAAAACTAGGAACGATTCGCAACCCGTATTTACGAGTCGCTGAGCTTTTAAAGCAGAAATCCGAGGGATTGAGTTTCTATTCTTTCTTCCCGAAAATTCAAACTCCTCTCCCTCTGGCGATCGAAACCTAACTACCCTTTTTGAACAATCAATAATGGCTCCGTATTTCGAAAGCCAATCCATCCCGAATATAATATCGTAATCATTCATCGGGATTACTATTAGGTTCACATCTAACTCTCTACCCTCAATTCTTACGGGACATTTCTAACCACCAAATTTGATCGAGTTGGATCCCCATGTGGTAAAGATACCACGAAATCACATAATGAACGGGAGGGATAGATTCCTGCCCTGGCCACAAAGTTAGCCGATACAAACGAATGTGTGGCTCCCGAGTCAATCAAGATCGAAGAGGGCACGTGAAATATACTCAACGTACCCGTAACTACATTCGGGTTTGCCTCCGCCTCCTCATTAGTCAGAGTAAAAACTCTTGCAGGCACAGGTGGAGGTCGAATGAGGTTACGCGGTTGAGTCTGCACTGGAGGCTGACCTCTCGGGCAATTCCGTGCGATGTGTCCGGCCTCACCGCACCGGAAACATTGCAGAGTCTGCACCGGTCGTGGTCCGTAGCATATGCCAAAGTGATTTCGTCCACACTGTTGGCATTGGGGCGCTGGTACCGGGGGTCGGTTGGGAACATTGGCCGGTCTCTGATAAGTATTCGGGCGCCACATCTGTTGACTCGGTCGATTTCCTTTATTCTTCGGGTCCTTGCCGAAGAATTGTCGCTTTTGGCCCTTCCTCCTTGCTGTTGCTGACTCTCTCTTTTCCTACTTGCCTCTTGGGCTTCCCTTACTACTCCTTCCGCTTGTTCTGCGATCAACGCTCGCTCCGTCGCCTGACGGAACTCTAATTGGCGTACTCCCGCCACACTTAAATCTCGATAAAATTCGGGCTTCAGCCCTCGAAGAAATCTCGTCACCTTTAGAGTATTGGTTGCCACGAGATGAGGTGCAAAACGAGATAATTCTTCAAATTTGCGGATGTATTCCGCAACTGGCATTCGCCCTTGTTTCAGGTTCATGAATTCATACATTCGCTGCTCCTGATCGTGAGCAGTGAAGTACTTATCATAAAACATTCCCTGAAGCGTTCCCATGTCATCGTCGCCGGATCTTCTAACACCTTTATGGTGTTCCACCAAAAACGCGCGCTTCCCCGAAATAGGGAAACGGCACACAACACCTTCTCATTGTTCGGCACACGACTGTATATAAATAAGTCTTCTATTGTGTCGATCCAGTCCTCAGCTGCCGCAGATTAGTAGCTTCGGCGAAAACTGGTGGATTTAACTTACGAAATCGCTCCCCTATGATCTCTACGCGATCAGGCTGTGGGGATGGACGGTGCTCAGATGAGCTCTGGTGATTTATCAAATCATGAATTTGGTCTGACTGTCTTTGGATAAGTTCAGTCAGCCTATTTATCGTGTCATGCTCACGAGTCGGGGGTGGGGATTCAGATTCGCCCCTCCGACTGGACTCTCCAACGAACACGTTCCTCGGTCTTCCTCTTGGCATTTTCCAAATACTAGATAATTCATGTAACAAATATACATGAGATCACATAATCATATCAAAGTATTACACTTAACTTACAGGCGAGGCTGGTTCTCCCGGCTTTTGAGTGGCAGTACATGGACAGTCTTCAGAATCTAAAGCCTAAGCTCTGATACCACCTGTGGCGACCCTACTTCCTAATTAAGTTAATTGGCGGATTTCCCCGCAACAGAACACGCGGAAGACCCGATAAAATTTTCTTTTCTTTTTTTTTTTTTTAATTTAAATAACCTACATAGTATTATATCGGGTTTACAAAAATATCTACTATTAATACTTTGGGCCGAAGCCCCAAAATTTCAAACCCAATATCAAACACTATGCCACTCCACAGGTCGCGTCCCATGTACTGCGCCACCCTCAAAAGTCCGTGGAGTCACCGCCGCCAGCTCGCCATGAATCTCAACCCTGACACTAGTCGGTGTCGGGTTCATTCTTACCTACAAACAAAAATAGGATAGAACCCTGAGCTATTGCCCAGTAGGTGATTACATAACATGCAATACGTGCGTGCACTCCACCCAATCCCGGTTCCTCACAATATAATATAATGCACACTCGACAAATCTCATCTATCAATTCTCAATTCTCAACAGGGCCCTAGGTCAGACTCGGCACCCACGCGCGCAATGGCAAAGTACACCATCAACCATGCGGTAGCCCACACCGGCGCGCCGGGTCGCTCCTTCCGCACACAATCTCAACCCGACGGCTTTTTCCCCGAATGTTATACCACAAGTTCGGGTAGACAGGAATCTCACATCTGTCTGCCGTCCCTGAGCCAAATAATATCCGGTGGTTTACACCTCGGGTGGCTCAATCCCGAGTAGATGGGTGTCGCAAACCCCCTCTCCCACCAAGTGCATAATCGAGTCTGAACCTGACTGCCAAAATCGGCAACTCTACCCTTCTCACATTGATAATATCATCGATCACATCATTCTCACCCTATCGTGAATATGCACATGGCATGATTATGTAAAACATCAAATCACATATAGCACATATTATTTCCTTCAAATAATATTCCCAAAATACTCTCGTATCTTAAAATAAGGGTTGACCCGAAAGTTCTAGTCAAAGTATGAATATACTTTGATTTAAAGATAAAATGAACTTAAAATAATTTTATTCAAAGATGTGGGCTATTACCCGAATTTAACCTTTTAAATTCGGCGAAATTTAAATATTTCGCTTAGATATCGAAATTCTGCCCGAATTTGAAATATTAAATTCGGCGAAATATAATGCCCGAATTTAACCTTTTAAATTCGGCGAAATTTAAATATTTCGCTTAGATATCGAAATTCTGCCCGAATTTGAAATATTAAATTCGGCGAAATAAAATGCCCGAATTTAACCTTTTAAATTCGGCGAAAATTTTAAATATTTCGCTTAGATATCGAAATTCTGCCCGAATTTGAAATATTAAATTCGGCGAAATATAATGCCCGAATTTAACCTTTTAAATTCGGCGAAATTTAAATATTTCGCTTAGATATCGAAATTCTGCCCGAATTTGAAATATTAAATTCGGCGAAATAAAATGCCCGAATTTAACCTTTTAAATTCGGCGAAATTTAAATCAAACATGTAATAACTTTACAGAACTCATATTGAGTTCGAACTTCACATAATTCATCAAAAACGTCAAATAACATATCAAAATACCCGAAATTCATAAATTCGGATGACCTTTCATCCAAATTCGTTTAACTATAAAAATCAACATAAGAAATATTTGTAGGGGTTAAAAAAAAACACCTACCTCACTTCCAAGTTAGCCGAAATTGCTTAGTTCTTCTCTGCTTTTCTTCGTTTGTTTTCTTTCGTTTGATATTTTCGTTTGTCCTTATCACCTTTTGAGATAAACCTTTAAAAGGAAAGTTACGTTTCCTTTCTCTTAAGGAAATCTCTTATTGGGCCTACTTTAAATTAATTTGGGCCCATATCTATTTATTTTACTCAAAGAGTATTTTTCTTATTTTCGGTTCAATTTCCCGAAAATTCGCTTTGTCCGAAAATTAACTTCATAATTTTCCGAAAATTACAGAATAATTTTCACGCTAATTCCGCATTATTCCCGTATTAGTTTTACGGGTATTACAATTGAACTTCTTGAAAACGAAAGATCAAGCCATAAATTTTGATCGCGTCAGTTCAAGAAGGTCCAGCTCAATTCTGGCTCATCCAAGAAGGAGATGCCACAAACAATCCTCCTATTCCTGCAACCAGAAGACTTAAAGTTCCTGGTGAATACACCGAGGGGGGGCGTTTAAGAGCCAAAGCAGACTTTGGAGCCAAGACTTTCCTAATGCAAGGAATACCGAATGACATCTATATGCAAATAGATAGTCTGTCGAGCGCAAAGGCCATGTGGGACGAGCTCCACAAGATGATGCAACGAACCGAAGTTGGAGTCAATGCAAAGAAAGCAAATATTCAAACAACTTACGATTCTTTCAAAGCCAAGACAGAGGAATCAGTTTATGAACTCTATCAAAGATATCTAACTCTTCTTAATGAAATGAGGAAGATAGATATATTCAAGACCAACATGGTGGTCAACATCAGATTTCTTTCTTCTCTTCAACCGGAGTGGAAGAAAACATCCATTCAAATCCGACAAAATAAGGATTTGGATGAAATGGATATCCACGCCGTCTTTGATAATCTCGCCCTACATGAAGAAGATATAAGCGAGATCCAAAAAGAACTAAAGGGCAAGCAGATCGACGATTCTATAGCACTTCTCTCTGAAAGAAAGCAAAGCCGATCTCGAAAGGATAAAAGTATCAAGCTGCCAAGTTCTTCAGAAGATGAAGGAGAATCTAACTTGGACTCCGAACCTGATATGAGGGAGTTCAAGAAACAGTTAGCTCACATTTATAAAATGATGAGTAAAAAATTTTACAAAAAGAAATCCTCATCTTCGGCCAATAGACTTCGGACATCTAGCGCCAAGCAAAGGGAAAGACCGGCCGAGTCCTCAGAATCAAAAAGTGTCAAAGAACCACAAAAATGTTATAATTGTGGAAAGATCGGACACTTCTCCAGGAAATGAAAACTACCCAAGAAAAAGGACGCCAACTACTACTCCAAAAAATTCCAACTCACTAAACAGAAAAAGGCTGGAGTAGCTGTGATGGCAGAACAAGAGCATTGGCTGGAAGACACCACAGATTCCGAAGACAAAAATCTTTTGCACTTATGGCATACCTCGACGACGCTTCAAATGATGACCCATCAAGGAGGCTTGACGACGACGACGACAAAGCATCCTCTTCGTCACAAGAGGTACACATGTCTAATTCCACATTATTAAACATGTTAGAATCGTTACAGGTTAAGTACACTAACATGAAAATTGAGCAGAAACGAACAAAGGAATTAGAAGAGAAACTAGCTCTTAGCGAAAGCAATTTCCAAAAGCAATTAGATAAGAAAATTCATCTCGAAATTATCTTATCTAACGCTAAGGAAAAAATCTCTAGTCTTGAATTAACCATAGATACCTCTGAGACAAAAATTACTGAACTTAATACTATTCTTATCGATTGTCAAAGAGACTTAGAGATTTCTAAAAATAATTTCAAAGAAATTTCTGACGAACGTAAGAAACTTTATTCAAGGATTAAAAAGTTAGATGATCTTCTAATAAAAAGGGGTCAAACGGATCAAACTATATTTCTAAATCAACCTCTTGATACATAATTTTATAATCCTAAAGAGGGCTTAAGGTTTAACAATCCCTGTAACTTGAAAAAGGTCAATGTTAGACAATTTTACGATATCAAGTATATGGGATTAGGTTTAACTTCTCTAATGGCATTCACTAATTCTTCCGAAATAAATGCTTTAGAAGAATCTAAACGACAAGCCACTGATATGACTAACATTGCTTTTGACTACACCGACTTGAATAATAGTTAAAAGACAAGACATCTCAACTTGTCTAGTGATTATAAGTCATTATATCCCCTAGAAGATTTTTCTAAACATAAGGAAGAAAATATTGATCATTCTCAAAATTCTAATTTCTGTTATATTCCAGCTATTATTAGAAAAATAGCTATTTTACATGCTTCCTTGGAAACAGAAAGAAAGAATTTCAAAGCTGAAAAGAACGAACTTTTATTGGAGATTTCCAATCTCAAAACTTCCTCTATTTTAAAAACTTGTCCTGATATTATTTTAAAAGAAAAATCTTTAATGAAGGATAAGATTAAAGCTAAGAAAAACTCTCCTATTATTTTTCAAAATATTTCAAAAGAAGATAAATCTTCTTTAGAAATTATAAAGAGAGAAAACGAATCCTTAAATGCTTCAAAAAGGAAAACGATTTTTACTAACTATTTTTCTACTCCATCCACAGGTAGAGTAGTAAGAGAGGTGAAGCATGCTAAAGAAAGAGTGCCTAGAGTAAATTTTCAGAAGAAAAATGATTTGTTATCTATTTCTTCTATGTCAAACACTATGGACACTCGTACGAAGACAGCTATTTCTAGTATTGTTAATTCAAATTATGCGTTAAAGCCTGTTATTTTTTAAAGCACAAACTTTGAAATTGGCTCTACTTCTAAAAACCCTCCTTATTCTAAAACAAATGCTAGTCTTAAGTCTCATAAGAAACAAGACCCAGCCATTAAGAAAGCTTATAGCTCCATACATTCTTGTTCTCACCTAAGGTATCCAGTCCACGTACATTCAGCAAAACACCTTAGGAGAGTAGCCAAAGAAAAGATTTTCTCCAGCAATAAGACAAATAAGACATTTGTTCGTGCTGAAATTAACCTCCCATGTAAGGTTCAACCACAATGGATTCCTCAGTCACCACCTAGACAAACACAAGCTATGTTGGTTTCGGTACCTAAGCATTCTCATAAGTTAGGAACCAAAGATGAACAAACCTTATTTATCAAATCTGCTAATCAGAGAGGACCCATTCAAAAGTGGGTACATAAGTCTCCCTAATTTCTTTCTATGCAGATCCATCATGTGTGGTATTTAGATTCTGGTTGCTCCACACACATGACGGGAAAACAAGAACTGTTGAGCAACTACCAAGATCATTACAATGGCAAAGTCCGATTTGGCAACAATAACTCATCTCCCATACTCGGATTTGGAGACATTTTACTGCCAAATTTGACGATTAAAGATGTCTCTTACGTCCAAGGTCTCCAGCACACTCTGTTCAGCATTGGCCAATTATGTGACAAAGGATTTCAAGTCGTATTTCTAGCTGAACAGTGCCAAGTTTTGAATTGTCAGAATCAAGAACTTATCACAGGATCATGAAGATCTAACCTATACACAATCAATCTGATATCAGTTCGACCTTCGACAGCTGTATGCCTCATCTCTCAGACAACAATAAAGAGGAACAACTTATGGCATCAACGTCTGTCTCATCTAAACTTAAAAGCTCTTCACAAACTCAATGTTAAAAAGTTGGTTAACGGTCTGCCAACAATTTCATCTAACCAAGAGCATCACTGTTTCGCTTGTCAAATGGGAAAAATGAAGCGTGGATCACACAAACTCAAGCAAGTTGCTTCTACATCTCGACCCTTGGAATTACTTCACATGGACCTCTGCGGACCAATGCGTACTCAAAGCATCAACGGTCGTAAATATGTGTTAGTAATAGTCGACGATTATTCTCGCTACACATGGACAAGATATCTTCGAACTAAAGATGAGACTGGAGACTTGATAATAAGCTTTGTGAATACAACTCAGAATCTCCTGCAAAAGAAAATCCAAGTAATCAGAAGAGACAACGGGACGGAATTCAAGAATCAGCGTCTGAACAACTTTTACCAATCACTTGGAATTATTCAACAATTCTTAGCCGCAAAAAACGCCACAACAAAATGGTGTCGTAGAAAGAAAGAACCGGACTCTAGTATAAGCTGCAAGAACTATGATCATTCAATCCGGTCTTCCTCACTTTCTATGGGCTGAAGCAGTGAGTACAACATGCTTTACTCAAAACAGGACAATTATTCACAAACGCTTTGAGAAGACACCATATGAGCTAATTAATACACGAATTCCGAATATCTCATTCTTCAAAGTATTTGGTTGCAAGTGTTTTGTGGACAACGATCGGGAGCATCGAAGTAAGTTCGATCCGAAAGCTTTTGAAGCCATTTTTGCCGGATATTCCTCTACCTCAAAATCATATCGCGTCTACCTCAAGTTTTCTCGTACAATTCTTGAAAGCTACAACAGCACTTTTTCAAGAAATGACGGAATTGGCTTCTGAACAAAACAGTTCAGAACCCCAGCTTACTGGCGTGTTGGCACAAGGTCAACAACTTTCGGCAACGTCTACATCAACATCAAATGAAGCAATTCCCGCTGACCACGAAGATTTAGATTCTCTATTCCAACATTTTTATTGGAACAAGTCTCCAATGCCTGCTTCGTCTCACTCAACACCAAGCAGTGCCCCATCTCCCTCAGTGGAAGAAATTAATAATGAGACTCCTCTTCTTCAAAATCCGACAACTGTTGGAGAATCTAATTATTCAGAATCTTCATCTAGTATTGCAGTTCCTACAAATACAAATGAGGAAATTCCTATCGACTCAACATCTGATTTGAATTTTCCAACTTTGAATGATCAACCAATTAATTCGGGATATCTTGTTAGTCCGATTACGCACTCAAGAGAGGATCAAAGGCTTAAAAATGATAAAGTTCTTAAAACACCTTCAGTGTGTGTTTGTGTGTGTGTGCCGAAATTAAGAACTTACTTTTAAGAATTATGCTTGACCAACCCTAATTAGGGTTAATGGGATGCCTTATATACCACATGAGTTGGTATATTAAGGCTTGGGACTCAAACAATAAAATATTTACAATTTGACCCCAAATACAATAAATTAACTAATATTGACCCAAAACTCAAATACTAACTAAGGACACTACAATTAATTCCTAACATTCTCCCCCTTAGTGTCCTTTCTTCGTCTTTGTCTGTTTCTTTGAGCCTTTGGGTCGTTGCTGGGCGTACACGGATTTCCGTAGTCCAAGCTTGTGCTCGTACGTCCTTATTTCCCTCCGGAACGAAAGCCTTTCTTGTATGTTGTTCAGCATATTCAGTATCTTGGCTTTTGTGTCCGGTCCTTCACCTTCCATCTTATCCAGTATGCTCCTCAACTTCTCTCGTATGATGAGGAGCGTTCCGTCGGAGAATTTTGGTATCTCCGATGTCTTCAATATTCGCTTTTCTCCCTTGTAGTTGATGTAGACCACCGCTGGATCTTCACTTTCGAACACGTGGCCTTCACCATATTCAACTTGTTCAGGGAGCTCGAATGATGGTTTGGTGAGGTTGACCTTTCTGACATTTGACTCCAGTGCTAGCTGCAGGTCGTGCGTCGCTCCGTACTTGATTTGTCGGAGCATGAACCTTTTGATCGTCATGTATCCTAATTTGACGTCCTGGTCCTGCAGCGTTCCCACGTATCGGTAGCTTCCAATCATCTGTGAGATGTCTTCAGCTCTGATGTACGGGAAGTCAGCCTCTGTCAAGGTCTCTCTTGTACCGTCTTCCCTCACTACGTGGTAGACGCTTAGTAGGAAGGTCCCGAGCCGATCTATTCCAACTCTTTCTACGGCTTGTATTCGGGGCCTCTGCTTTTCCTCTCGCCTGAGAGCAGCCAGATCATTTCCTTTCCCTAAGAACATATGAAGACGTCTTAGGGAAAGAAGGTAGAGATTGGCTCTGCGCTCTGACAGGTGCGTCATCCCACGTAGCTCCAGCTCGTTCAATTTGACGAGCTGATCCTCTTTACGCCAGATTCTTTTCCTTATCTCTTCTTGGTATGGAACTAAGATTCTGACGTTTTGCCACGGAAGATCGACCGTTGCCCCGATCTTTGACATGAGAAGTGGAGCATCCTCATTTTGGACTTGATGTTTGAGTAGTTCCGGTAGATCGGGGAGGTCACTTTGCAGATCTTCCAGCTCCTCATCTTCATGGACTTTCACCAGGCTTATCGACGCCTTTTCGAGGAATAGTCTGGCGTTTTCTCGAAATCTGGCTTCGAGCTGGAGGTCCATCGGTTGCTTCAGCCATCCTTCTTCAAATATATATTTCTCTACCACATCATGTGGATTGTAGAGTTGGCTGATTTCTTCCGAGATTTGGAGGTCAATAGATGTGGCTTGAGGTGGACTTTGTCGGTAGAAGGTTCTTGGTGAGCTAAGGCTTATAGTGACTGGAGTGGGTGTCGAAAGGGAAAGTGTATTGGAGATCTCTTGTGTATTTTGTTCGGTTGTGGTTGAGATCTCCATGGTAGGGAATATTATTGTGGTGCTGGAGACTTGTTTTGTTTTGCCTTTTGAGCTTGAGGTATCCAGCGGGTTGGATTCTTGGACTGTTTTGGTTGTTGGCTGCTGCTGGTGAGGGGATTCGACTCCACGCTGTCGGTTCTCCCCCTCGGGACGGTCCTCGTCTTCAGGGTCGTCCCGCGATCCAGATAGGCCCCCGGCTTGTGTTCGGCAGCTGGTGGGGTCAATCAGCCTCTGGATTTCTTTCTCCTTCGGTGTCAGGTGTGGCGCCGACCGGATACGTGCCAAAAGAATGTTGAAGAGTTCTTCAATGGGCACGTCCCACGGTCCTTCTTCTGGTTGTGTGAGTGAAGGAACAGCAGCAGCTGTCTCGTGTGTGACTGGAGTCTTGCCTTTGTCTTGTCTTGATGTTTCGATCATGGCCCGGACTTTTTCCACTAGTTCGTCGCCAAAAGATCGTAGCCGAGACTCCGTCACAAACGGATCGGGAAATAAAACGGAGCCACTGAGGCGTGCCGTTGTCGCGACGTCAGAGTAGATTTCTGACGTGCCGCCCACTGTAGTGGGTCTTCCGGGGCCACCAAGGCACACCGGTGGCAACGGTGCTAAGACAAACTCAGACCGTTGGCCCGAGACGACTGGTGGGATGTTGATCGTTTCGGGGCTTCCGCTCAGTCCCTCGGAGATTAACCCCAGAGTGACGTCAGAGAGCGTTCTGTCTAAGTCTGGAAGACTTAGAGGTGCGGAAAATAGTGTATGTGTCCTAGAAATGGAAAAAATTTTAGTTGGTGCGGACACTAGACCTGTGATCAAGGAGGGCGCAGTCGGAGGAAGTGAACTGCTTAATTCAACATCTATTGCCTCCGAATAAGGCAATGATGGTTGTCGTGGCTCCTCCGGTGCTATTGAGACGGTCGTCTGTTGGGAGACGACCGAATGGGTTGGAAGGGTTATTTGCGTGCTTGGGCCTGATGGCACGACTGCTACTCGGGAGACGATCGTGTCGTCTCCTGTTCCTACGGGTTCGGCCCGGCTTTGTAGTGGGTTAGAGGACTGAGGAGGTCGATCATGTTTTTGTTTGGTGCGACGCTCCTGTATGCGTCTTACGTCTTCCCCTCGTTTTGTTTTTCGTGAGGAACGAGGAGGGGAAGCGGCGCTTCCTAGACCTAACTGAGGCTGGGGTAGGCTAATTCCCGGGGTAGGTTCGACTGGGTTTTGTCGAACCATAGGAGTGTCTTCAAGGGTGATGGATTGGAGGTACCTCGCTACTATTGGGTTGGAAGGATTAGCGATTTGTAGGAGGTGGTCAGGGATCCGCATCGACTCGAGATCAAATTTGGATTTGGAAGAATGGAGGGATGCTAGCTTGGGAATTTGGTATCCCTCCGATCTCGGTCGACGGGTTATCTCGGGGTGTAGGTCTTGAAAGTGGGTTATTATCACTGGAAACCACCGAAGGTAGGGAAGGACTTGTCGGGTTTTATTTTTGGTGGATAAGTCCCTTCGGCGGAGTTGGTCAAGGATATCGGCGCTGGGACCGAGATATTGTCAAAGTCAATGGCCGGGTTGTTGGGAATTTTAGTGGCCCATTGACTTTGAGGGAATACTTCGTCAATTTCTCGTAACATTTTTATTCAATCTGCTAAGAAGGAAACACAGAAAATTGTTAGCATAGGCAGAGTAAATAAAGACGTTACTTAGAAAAAAAATTTCGGACTTGAAAAATTTTATATGAAAGTGCCCGAAATTTGCTTAAGTAAATAAGATTATACTTTTGAAATACAAGCGGCGAAGTTCACAAATTCGGCTAAGAGTACATTGAAAAGTTTAATACTCGAAGTTTGATTTGGCCGAATTTGGATTTGAAAGTTTTGTTCGCCGAATTTGATGAAGTTCGGGTAATGAGGATTTGAAATTTTTGTTCGCCGAATTGTAATGAAGTTCGGGTAAGTAAAAATTAAATCGAATTTGTTATCATCATTCATCAAATTCGGGTGCTTGTCTTTAAAATTGAATTTGCCGAAATTGACAAATTCGGGCGATGGAATTCGACTGTGAGGAGTCGGGGTACAGTAGAAATTCGCCGAATTTCGAGTGAACAGTAGAAATTCGCCGAATTTTGGATTGAAAAGCAGAAATTCGGATGAAAATTTGAATTTTACTCGAATTTCGCCCGAAACCTAAAAATTAAAATAGGTCGATTCCATCGTGATTTGGATGAAATTTTGGCAAATAAATTGCAGATTCGGAATTTTATATTATGTCAAAGAGCTCCCCCTCAATAAAATGATATATACTCCCCCGTAATAAAAATAAGCTCCTCCTTAATAAAATTGAAATATGCTCCCCCTTAATAAATATGAAATATACTCCCCCATAATAAAAATGAAATAAACTCCCCCTTAATAAAAATGAAATAAACTCCTCCTTTCCACCAAATCTCTCTGTGTAGTTGCTCAGCAGTTCTTTTCTTCCAGTCATGTGTGTGGAGCAACCCGAGTCTAAGTACCACACATGACTTATCTGCAAGATAAGTTTAAGCAGTGTTAGAGATCCCGTTTATTACGGGTCTTCTATCATTTGCAGAGGTTGAGTGCATGCAAGATTGGGTGAATTGTGTACCGGGTTGGCTTGTATCTTTCCTGAGTTTTTCGGTACCCAAATTTTTGTTACCCCTAATGGAAAACAGAGCTTTGTGCATGCAGCAAGCACTGTTTTAATTACCCAGATTTGTTTGCAATCTTTTCCCTTAGCTTCAGCTCGGGTTTTCGATTGCTCAGGTATTTTTGGGTCTGATTTGGTCACGTTTTTGACCTTTTTCTCTAAAGCTTGAGCTTTAGCTTTTGTTTCAGTGGGAGTTGGCCTTCTGAATGTTCTAGCTACCTTTTCGTCAACTTTTAGGTTGGACGTTTTGGATGGTAGAACCGTTTTCGTGTGTGTTCCTGAAATCATATCTCTACGACGTATAAATTTAGCATTCATAGCTATACACTTATCGTAGGTAAGATAATCACTGACATTCTTAACAGAACTTGTTGTGGAAGGAATACGGGAATAAGCGGAAGCATAGTTCGAACTACATGAAGAAGATTTCTAAATGTTTTTGGAAATAATTTTAAATCAGAAACACTAGTCAAATTTTGCTTCGTCTTTTTATCAAAGATTTTGGCATCCTTCTCTTGCGTTCCTGAATTTTTCTTCCCAGCAGTCTCTGTCCGTCTCAGATCTGTCATAGATGGTGAAGGGATGTTAGCTGTTGCTTGAATGAGAATCTTCTTAGTTAGCCTATTCTTCATGGATGAGGAATCTATTGGTGTTATAGTAACAGACTCTGACTTAGAAGATTTAGCGAGATCAGCATATGATTGATTTTCAAGTGAGGAAATTCTCTCAAGGAGTTTCTCCTTTTCAGCTTGAAATGTTTTCCGTTCGAGCTCTATCGTGGATTGAATATTCTTGATCTTTTGAGGAATGTAAATTCGGCAAAGATCTGAGTTCTTTGAGCTAGATGTTTCTGTCATGGGCTGATCAGATTCAGAGGGAGGATGGGGAAACATATGTAGATAGTCATTTGAAAGAGGAATTTCCCTACTTCCATAACTATCGTTGATTTCCTTGTAATCCAAGGATATTTCGGCCTTGCTTTTGTTCTTGCGCTTTTCCTGTTCTAGGTTATCTTCTTCTTCAGATGATCTGAGAAAGGCTAACAAGCTAGGTATTCCTAGTCCTAGGTATGCAGCATTGTAAAGAGCAAGTGGCCGTTTATCAGTGGTTGGTTGGTTTGGCTTAAAACCTAAGCCCTCACGTGGATTGTAAAATCTCGTGTCCTTAGGCTGATTCAAGAAAATCGTTTTGTCGGTTTGTCCCCTTTTCGTAAGGAGGTCCTCCAGACTTTTGATTTTGGAGTAAAGCTTCTTACGTTCCTCCATTAGAAGATTGTATTGATCTGTTTTACCAATACGCTCTTCTTCACTAATTCGCAGGCTAGTGGTTAATTGACTAATATTTGCATTCAGCATATTAGTCTCGGATTCAAGCTTCGAGATTTTCTCAGATGCATTTTCTAAATGACATCTGAGAGTTGCTTTTTCACCTAAGTGTTTGAGCACACATTGATAATTTGTTGCGTTTTTCTTTTCCAGAGCTTCTAGTTTTTGCAAGTGTTCTAATGGAGAATTCTGGATATGCTCAAGCACGGTCAGTTTTGATGTCAGGGAAACTACTTTTTCTTCAGATTTTACTAGATTAGCTTCAGCTAATTCTAGTGATTTTTCTGAAGTAGCTAGTTTATTTTCTAGCTCAGTGACCAAATTTTGTGTTTTGGCCAAGATGATGTCATTCTTGGCCATATCTTTATATGTAGACTCCCCCCTTTTCATTGTTAGAATTGGGGGTCTGTTATCACTTCCGATTGCTATGATATCCATGGATGTAGTTGAGTGCCTTTTAATGATCGTTCACGGTCGTGATCTGCAATCCTAAATGGTCAGTTTCGAAAAATAACGTCTAAGATTAACGTTAAGTTTGAATAAATTTTGGTTGGATAGATATTGTGTTTAAGTGATCGACTTTTTATTTTAATTTGAAAGAGTAAAATTCGGGCACTTGTAGAGTTGTTGCCGAAATTTGAATTCTGAAATTCGGATGAAAAGACTTTGTCGAGAATTTTGAAATCAAAGGAAATCAAAATTCGGGTGACAAATATAAGTTCGCCGAAGTTCAGGATTAAATTAAGGTAGGAAAAATTTTATCGAAAATTACTTTCATAATTCTGGTAAACTAAATTCAGTCGAGAATTAAAAAAATCAAAATTCGGGTGACTTTCTGATAAAAGTTCGTCGAGAATTAAGAAATTCGGGTGACTTAAATCAAAACTTCGCCGAAAATTTTAAGTTGAAATTCGGGCAATCTTAATTTTAAAATTCGACCAAATTCGCCGTGAATTTTAAACAGTAGAAAGCAAATTCGGCGAATAAACTTAGCTTACTCAAATTCGGTCAATTTTCTGATCGAAAATTTTCTCAATTTCGGCGAATTTCAATTGAAATTCGGCAATATGAGTTAATTTTCGGGTTCAAGAACGAACTTCGAGCGAATAAACACTGTTCTAGAGAAACGCCCGAAATTTTTCAGCAACTTTAAAAACACCAATTTCAATCGATTTCTCCCCAGAAATTTCTCAAACTTGACGAAAATTAATCTAAACGAGTTCCTAAACAAGCCAAGACTGATAATCAAGCATTTAAAGGTTTAAAAACATCAATAACAGCAAGATCTAACCCAAAATACTTGAAAAAAATCGAAAATAAAATTTGCTTAGTAAACTCTTTCGATCTTGACGAAATCAAACGAAATTGGTATAGATTTGCACAGATCGATCCGTGTCTTGCTCTGATACCACTTGTTAGTCCGATTACGCACTCAAGAGAGGATCAAAGGCTTAAAAATGATAAAGTTCTTAAAACACCTTCAGTGTGTGTTTGTGTGTGTGCCGAAATTAAGAACTTACTTTTAAGAATTATGCTTGACCAACCCTAATTAGGGTTAATGGGATGCCTTATATACCACATGAGTTGGTATATTAAGGCTTGGGACTCAAACAATAAAATATTTACAATTTGACCCCAAATACAATAAATTAACTAATATTGACCCAAAACTCAAATACTAACTAAGGACACTACAATTAATTCCTAACATATCTCGATCTCCAATCCAATGACGACTCTACTTCAGTTATTCCCGACGAACGCAAATGGACTCGAGCTCACCCTACTGATCAGATTATTGGTGATCCTTCATGTTGTGTACGTATTAGGACGTCTACAGAAAGCAGTTTATTCACATGCTTTCTAAGCCAAAATGAACCAAATAGAGTAGCCGAAGCTCTTAAAGACCCGGAAATGGTAATTGCGATGCAAGATTAACTCAACCAGTTCGAGCGTC
This sequence comes from Linderniella brevidens, assembly GCA_004919715.1. Taxonomy (NCBI): domain Eukaryota; kingdom Viridiplantae; phylum Streptophyta; class Magnoliopsida; order Lamiales; family Linderniaceae; genus Linderniella; species Linderniella brevidens. The sequence continues at coordinate 11,083,858 of SWDC01000151.1, read as the reverse complement.
TACAAGTTTGGACATTGGTTCCTCGACCACAAGGCAAAACCATAATTGGAACAAAATGGGTTTTCAAGAACAAGAAAAATGAGAACGGTGAAGTAATCAGGAATAAAGCACGACTCCTTGCTAAGGGATACAATCAACAAGAAGGAATTGATTACGATGAGACGTATGCTTCGGTTGCACGCATTGAAGCTATTCGCTTGTTTCTAGCATACGCGGCTCACAAAGACTTCAAAGTCTATCAAATGGACGTCAAAACTGCCTTTCTCAACGGTGTATTAAAAGAAGAAGTCTACGTCGCTCAACCTGAAGGGTTCTTGCACGAGAACCTTCCTGATCATGTCTATCGATTGGACAATGCTCTCTATGGACTAAAACAAGCCCCTCGTGCTTGGTATGATGTTCTGAGCGAATTTTTGGTCAAATCCAACTTCATCAGAGGAACAATCGATACGACTCTCTTCATCAAAAGGCAAGGCAAAGACTTGATCATCGTTCAAGTCTACGTTGATGACATTTTTGGATCGACCAATGAACGTCTCTGTCAGAATTTTGGTAATCTCATGAAGACAAAATTCGAGATGAGCATAATGGGAGAACTCCAATTCTTTCTTGGATTACAAGTCAAGCAACTCGATGATGGCATCTTCATCAGTCAGATCAAATATATCCGCGATATTCTGAAGAGATTTAATCAAGACTAGAGCACACCGATGAACACTCCTATGACTACTAATTGCAAACTGGATGATAATCCGTCTGGAAAGGCTGTCAACATCACCACCTATCGGAGCATTATCGGATCTCTTCTCTACTTGACATCACGTTGACCCGACATTATGTTTACAACTTGTCTATGCGCCCGCTTTCAAGCCGACCCAAAGGAATCCCACATGAATGCCGTCAAGAGGATTCTATGATATCTCAAAGGAACTCCAAACTTAGGGCTTTGGTATCCTAAAAATACTGACTTTCGACTTATTGGCTATACTGATGCTGACTATACAGGTTGTCGAATGGACAGAAAAAGCACGTCTGGCGGAGCACAATTTTTAGGCGAAAAGTTGGTCTACTGGTCTTCAAAGAAACAAAATTGTGTATCAACATCGACGGCCGAGGCGGAATACGTTGCAGCTGCCAGCTGTTGCTCGCAAATTCTATGGATGCGGATACAACTACGCGATTACGGGTTTGATTTCAACAACATTCCCATTTATAGTGATTCTCAAAGTGCTATATCCATTACTTGCAATCCTATTCATCATTCACGCACGAAACACATAGACATATGATATCACTTTATAAAAGATCATGTAGAAAAAGGCACGATAGATATGTATTTTGTTAAAACGGAGCTTTAACTTGCCGACTTATTCACTAAGGCATTGGATGAAAAACGATTTGAATTCCTTATTGCTAAGTTAGGCATGTTGAATCTCAATTTTACTTGAATTGTGTTTTACATGCTCTCCTATGCTTCAATATGATATTCTATGTACTTCTTAATATTTCTTGATTATTATGCGTGACTCTATCTTTTACTTTTTTTATTAAAATAAAAAAATAATATATATTTTATATATATATAAATATATATTTATTTTTTTTACATAAAATACATATATAATAATGCATATATAAATATTATAAATAAAAAAATGGGGGATGACGATGATTTTAACCATTTTTGAAATCACTCACAAAAATATTTCTTCGAAATATATGGTTAAATTCTTTGCCTAAAATTCAATATAACATTCTTTTATTCAAAAGAACTTTGTATTATTCACTAGCCACAAAGCCACACCATATATGTGATAATTTGAACCTCAATTTTTTTTAGTGTCATACTTCAAATGACTATCTTTTGGTTTGTACTTCGTAGCCTCAACCTTGCTTTGTGTTTAGTTTGTCATGAAAATGATAAGGGCATATTAGGAAATTTTCTCACTTGGCCTAAATTATAAATCCTTTATTTTTTCCTCTAGATATCCCCTTTGAGCCTTCTCCGACATTCTTTTTCTTTATCAAACACCCGGTTAAGCCTTCAACATTATTCAAATGATTCGGGGTTACTCAATCAAAAAAAAGAGGGGGGGGGAGCTAAAGTGATGCAGATTACGCATTTCTCAATCATTATAGAAGAGAAACAATGATCTCACTGTGAACTTCTCCTAGATAATCTCGTATACTCCTAGAACTGAAGCACATCGAAGTGAACTTCTCCAATGATAATCTAGATCTTATGTAGAGAAAACGAGAAGAGAAGCACAGTCTTGGGTTCGAACTCCATAACTGTGAAACTTTCTAAAGGAACACAGTCTCGACCCAAAATCAAAGAAGATCTTATCTCTCAAATCACTGAAAAGAAATTACTACAGAAAGGAAAAGCAAAAGGCTCTGAATGGAATCTCACAAAAAGGACCCCTGGAAGAGAAGAATTCTTAAGCTCACTAACCCAAAATTCCTACCCCTTAGTCAGAGCCTAAAAATAATCCTTTAAAAGTCCCTTTGATTCAAAATGATGACCTCTCACTTGGCAAGTTGATTAAATAAGCTACGATAACAAATTCATTGATATAATTTTGTCTTGATGATATGAGTGATATATCTACTAAATATTTCCATGATAAAAATAAATTGAGTGCTATGACCGAAACTTGCGAGAGTTGTCAAAATGATTCATACTATGCTCTTAGAATACTAGTTTAGTTATCTGATTTTATGGCAAATTATTGTTATATATATCTTGGAAATATTTTTTGTGTGATAAAAATTTAAAATAAATAAATCTGACCCCGAAACAAAAAAAAATTAGTTTTATTTTTTATTTTAGTTTTTATTTTTTATTTTTATTTTTTATTTTATTTTATTTTTATTTATTTTATTCGCACATTTTAAATACATCATTACATGCGTTGGTTCAGACTTGATAAAATGCGAAATTATTCTTGAAAAACGCAACATTTTCATAAACTATGCAAAATTGCTTAGAATGTGTTAATTATGTTTAAATCGGAAATTTTCATATGTACCAAAAATATGTGTACGTACTGAAAAGTTTATTCATGCAATTGTTGAGGGGGAGTTTTTATATGAGAATTTGTTATTATCTTCTACATCGTAGAAACTTGAATTCTTACAATTTATTAAGTCTCGCATAAAATTTAGAGTTCATCCGAGGAGTCAAATGTTGAATTTCATCAACATCAGGAGACAATTTCCTTTCTTGCGGAAATACAGGGAGTATTATACAAATTATTTTTGGGTTAATTCATAAATTTTATTTCCGACCTAATTTTATCTAAAGCCCAAGAATATTTGTTTTACTTTCGGCCCAAAAGAATTTTTACTTTACCCCATCGTAAAGTATTAATATCACTTTATCATTCGAAAAACTCATTCACACGTTACAAATTCCCGTCGCAAAACTTTTCATCTTCTAAGAAAAAGCTTCGAACCGACTTCGGCATTTCAATCCGACTTCATCATTTCTCATAATTTTTAGCTTAAACGTGCGGATTTCGAAGGTAGAAACATGTTCCGATTCATTTTCTGTTCAAAAACTTCCAATTATCGAGTATTTTCACGAAATTTTTTCTGAAGAAAGTTCATGTTTATTTTTTCGACGAAAACTGAGTTTTCGACCTTCAAATCAAAGTGTTTACACTCAATCTCTTGAGTTAAAATCATGATATTCGGATTCGCCACTGCTCTCTGAACGTTTCGAACCCAGATAAACCCATGATTTACCTAGATATCGAAGATTATGTTTTACTTATTTACTGTTTGATTTGAAAGTTTTTCGATCGAAAAAGTTTAAGTCGTCAACAATGTCATCGAAGAACTTTAGTTTTCGTTAAAATTTTATTCGATCGCAAAACTCAACGTCGAAAATTTTTTTTTTTAAATATTTTTTCGATCGCAAAACTACCTGGCGAAAAACTTATTTTCTCGATTTTATTTGATCGCAAAACTAAGCGGCGAAAACTTAAGTTTTTCGACAATTTTCTTTTCTCGATCGAAAACTTAATCAACGAAAAACTATTATTTTCGATAATCTTTTATTCGATAATAAAAGTCATCAGCGAAAACGTAAATTATTCGACACAATTTTATTCGATCGCAAAACTTGTTAATAGAATAATTCTTTACTCGAATAAAAACACGCTGCAAAATACTTAGAAAATTTTTGAAGACTTAGACAAATTTTCGATCGCAAATTTTAGATAAAAAAAATCGAATAAATTGTTACTCGAATAAAAACACGCTTCTAAGACTTAGTTAATTCTACAAATTTTTCAAATTTTCACCAAGTCTTCCGCGATAAGTTTTTCAATGTACAATTCTACTCTACATTCGTTTCACTCATTCATGAAACTTGATCAACTAATGAACCTCATTATTTTTGCAGATATGGCATGTCCCAACTACCCTCATAACTATCCTTCTGGAAGTTATATGACCGTCCAAGACAACAACTTCCAACTGGATTTGACAACATTTCGGTGTTCGGATGACGTCATGCTATCCATACTCAAAGGACACCCCTTATGGCCAGCTCTGACCATGACGGCCACCGTACCGATGGTCTATCTCCAGCAATTCTGGGATGCATTCAGAGCTTCGTCAACGGCGACAGCGTGGAATATATGACTAAGCTCAATACAAGACACATCGCCCTGACGAAAAACTTGATGGCCATGGTGCTCGATCTCCCGCACTACGATGAATACGAACGATTACCAACGGACGCGGAGATCGTAGAAGACATGCTCCGGATGGGATACAAACCGCCGTTAAATAAACTGGCAAACTTTCAAATAACGGCATTCCTCATCCATGGAAGACTATGTTCGGCATCATCAACAAATGTCTCTCCCCAAGACACTCCGGATTCGACAAGGCAAATGGCAACATTCTTCATATTTTTCACGGAGTGGTCTTCTCCAAGAGATATGACGTGGCTCAGCTGATCTGGAACGATCTCGCCGACCAAATGCGTCAGAGGGAGACGAAGTTGAAGGCCCGATCTCTTCCGTATGTACGATGGTTTCCAGTACTGATCTCGCATTTCATGGATGTCCACCCAGAGATCCCGAAACTTCCACCGATCGCGGACTACATCCCGCCACGCCTTCGATTCTTCCACAACCTGAAGGCTGCCGATCTAGCACTCCAATCCATGCTGATCCCATTCTAGATGCTCCGTTTAGCTGATCCAACTGAAGAAGCCTACCAAGCTTACTGCCAGAACAACTCCATCACGGAGGCGATGGTACGTGCCATGGATCTAGCCCCGGCGTCTTCTCAAAGGGAAGTGACATCATCAGAGCCCGAAGTCACACCTCAGGAGATTGAACCCGAAGGTGTTCCACAAGATATCTCTCCTGAGGCAACCGACTCCGATGAAGCACACAAACTCCAACGAAGGGGCCCTCGGCGACAACAAATCTCGGCCCCGTCTGCAGTGCCTCCACCCATACAAGCTTCGGAGCCCATACTTCCATCACCGGGTGATCAACCCACTGAACACATTCAAATTGAATCTGTCTCAACACCCATAGAGGTGATACCTATCGTATCACCTCAAGGATTGGGTGGAAGCCCTATTTGACCCCCGATATCTTCGCAGCCAAGAATAGGCTAACCCTCTGAAGTGGTGACTTCAGGGTTGATAACGGATGTCCTTGGATGCACCGGACCTTCAAGACCTACTATAGGCGGCACATCGGAAATCTACTCCGATGTTGTGACAGTGGAGCGCCTCCCTGGCCCCACCCCACCGATGTTCGTGACGGAGCACAGACTACAAGAAGCACCCTTCTCAGCCCTATCTTCACTAGAAGACCGTCTGATGGACCGAATGGTCCATGCTCTCGAGACTTCCCGAAGAGACACCGGGAAAACACCAGTCTCAGAAGCTGCTCCCACCGACACACAAACTACATCCGTCTCCTCACCACTTCCTACCAGCACTCTACACACCCCACTACACCCAATCCTCACCACCCCAACTCCCTCACCTTCACTTATCAACCCATACACCATTCTGATCACCCAGCTTCACCATATCCTCATCTCGAACCTTCTCGCACTAGAGACAAGAACTCCCGCAGAAGAAAGTCTCTACAGAAGATTAATAGATGAACCAGAGCTGCCAGCACAAACAACGTGCCGTGAAGAAAGCTCTCGCCCCAAATGTAGACATGACGATCCCGATGATCTGGATCGTCATGAGGGGGAGAAACAGCAAAGAACAACAAGGAGCGGCCGTGGATTGAGTCAGACAAAGACTCAAGAAGCTGGAGGATCGTCCTCACACCCACCAACCACACAACCTCAACCTCAAACCCGTCAACAAACAATCACACCTCCCACCATATCCCAAACACTAACCCACTCTCCTACAAATCCAAATCCTATCCCAACCTCAAACCTTCCTCACGTTCAACAAGAAGCAGTTGCTTACGATCCACGTCTGATCGTAGATGACTACATACTAAACGAGAAGTGGACGACGGAATGGGAACCAGAGGAAGCTATTCAAGCTCGACTCTCCAACGTCAAATACTTCATACAACAAGCTTCAATGGACTTGGTACTGTTTGAAGAAGAAGAAATTCAAGAAGGCGAGGACTACAGTTCTGCTCTCCCAGAGCTACCCGAAATGATAAGAGTCAGAGTCGATTCTCCTCCCCGTCTATCAAAAGGGACAGTTAGAGTCGAGACACCATGGGAGAATGTCGGAATTGAAGTCCCCTTCATTGAAGACATAAGAAAGCAGATTTGGAGGGCTCCAAACAAGATCAAGAAGCTCAATGAACTCAATTTGAGGGGCATCTCACATTGGGAAGATAGGAAGAAAATGGAGCATATCTTCATGCTCAACTATCTCGGACACGATCGTAGTGGCATTCCAGCTTATCAACTGAAGGAAAACATCAAGAACAAGCCACCGATTCTCCAACTCGTCGGAGTCTCTCATACGATCGGAAGATATCCAACTCCTATCTACATAATTGAGCGAGCGAACAACAACCACACTCGAGAAGAGATAGATGAAAGCTCTCTCCCATTCCTTCCACCGGATGACGTCTACCAAATATATCAAATGTGCAAGAGAAAGTGCAAGACACATCCTGGATATATCACGACTGAAGGACTCGAGGGGCTGAAAAGATACATGGTGCGGCAAATCAAATACCCACCGCACACGATCTTCAAATTGTAATAGAGAACAACATGAAGAAGGTCAACATGGAATCTCCGCTTATTAAGGGCTTCCCACTTAACAACTTTCCCGAGAACTATATTTTCAAGACCCATGGCCTCGCCATAACCTACCTAAATCCAGTCATTGGAAAGAAAAGGGCCATGATGAAGTCAGAAGTTCATAAATTCTGCGACGGGACACTTAAGTTAGTATGGAAGAACATACTGAAGAGATTGGAAGAGATCACCGAAGAGACAATCTTCGAAGATATTTGTGAAGAAGAGGCTCCACTCCTGAACAAGCTTCTAGATGCCATTATGAAAGATTGGAGTTGAGGAATGCTGTTCGACGCTACGAGACAACATTGGGATTGATGAAGTCTTTTTACACCCGACAAGGATAAAAGGAGCTAATACGACAACAAGCACAAAGGGGGAGATTGAAGAGTATATTAGAATTGTGACTTATTATTTCATTATCCTTGTAATTAGGGGCGTAATTAGAAATATTGATAGTGTAGGACTTAAGAGTAATTATACCTTAAATATTGGTATAAATATGATGTACACTATCAATGTAAATACATCATTCGTTATTGAGTAAATAATAAGTTTCGAATTCATATTTTTAAAACGAGAGGTAACGTTCGAGAAACAAGGAAACATCTAACAACCTCTCATGATCTTCAAAGCGGATATTCGACCGATCGTCTATCGTAAGATTTCTTACTCGAATACCGAGAATCCGTGCTTAGATTGTTTGTTGATTGATGAAACAGGAACTAACAGTTTCATGCCAGTCCACGACAACAACTACCATCTGGACCTTGCTACATTTCGGTGTCCGGATGAAGTTATCATCTCCATCCTCAAAGGACACCCTCTATGGCCAGCTTTGACAATGACGTCCACCGTACCAATAGTCTATCTCCAGCAATTCTGGGGAAGTATGCAGAGTCTTGTCCACGGCAATAGCGTGGAATACATGACGAAGATCAATACAAGACATGTCGCCCTGAACAAGAACCTAATGGCCATGGTGCTGGATCTACCGCACCACGAACAGTACGACCCACTTCCAACGGACGCGGAGATCGTGGAAGATATGCTCCAGATGGGATACAAGCCCCCGCTGACCAAACTGGCAAATTTTCAAAACAGCGGGATCCCATATCCGTGGAGGACCTTGTTCGGCATAATCAATAAATGTCTCTCCCCAAAACACTTCGGCTTCGACAAGGCGAACGGGAATATCCTTCGCATCTTCCATGGAGTGGTTTTCTCAAAGAAATACGACGTGGTCCAGCTGATATGGAATGATCTAGCGGACTAGATACGTCAAAGGGAGACCAACTCGAAGGCAAAGTACTTCCCATACGTGCGGTGGTTCCCGGTTCTCATTTCGCATTTCATAGACGTTCATCCAGAAATTCCAAGACTACCACCGGTTGGAGGATACATCCCACCTCGCCTTCGCTTCTTTCACAACCCGAAGGCAGCCGACCTAGCGCTCCAACCGATGCTGATCCCATTGGAGCTGCTCATATTAGCTGATCCAACGGACGAGGCCTACATAGACTATTGTCAAAATAACTCCATCACGGAGGAGATGGTACGGGCCTTGGATTAAGCTCTGATGCCTTCTCAAAGGGAATCTCTGGTGGAAATAACCGAGCCCGAAGCCACAGCTCAAGAGACAGAGACAGAGACACTGGCCGTCGAGCCCGAAGGTGTTCCTCACGATGTATCTCTTGAGGCCACAGAATCGGATGAAGAATACATACTTCAAAGAAGTGGCTCTCGCCGACAGTAAATCTCGGCCCCGTCTGTGTCCCCTTCAGTACTAACGGCTTCGGTAACAACTCCTCCACCTCCAACGGATCAGCCAACCGTACCTATTCAACCTGAATCTATCTCAACACCCATAGAGGTGATACCGTAGCATCTCAAGGATTGGATGGAAGCCCTATTGGACCCCTGATATTTTTGGAGTAAACAATAGGCCAACCCATTAAAGTGATGACTTCAGGGTTGATAACGGATGTCCTTGGACGTTCCGGAATCTCAAGACCTATTCAAGGCGGCACATCGGAAACCTGTTGCGATGTTGTGACAGTGGAGCGCCTCCCTGGCACCACGCCACCGATGCTTGTGACGGAGCAACGCATACAAGAAGCACTCTCCACAACCATTTCTTCTTTCGAAGATCGCGTGATGGACAGAATGCTCCAGGCTATTGATCGCGTGATGGAAAAGCAACAATCACCGCGGCCGCTCCGTCAGAAGCTCAAACACACCTCCGTCTCCTCACCACCTCTTACAACCACCATACACAACCCTATCCAACCCACCCTCACCACCCCAACTCCATCACCTTCACTCATCAACCCCTAAACCATCCCAATCTCCCAGCTTCATGACATTCTCATCTCCCGACTCCGCGCCTTAGAGACTAGGACCCCTGCTGAGGAGAGTCTCCACAGAAGGCTGATAGATGAACCCGAGCCGCCCGCTCAAACAACATGCCGAGAAGAAAGATCCCGCACCAAAAGAAGACATGACGATCACGATGATCTTGGTCGTCATGAGGGGGAGAAAAGGCAACGAACCACACGAAGCGGTCGTGGTTTGAGTCGAGAGCAAACAACAAAGACTCAAGAAGCTGGAGGATCATCCTCAAACCCACCAACCACAAAACCCACAACCCGCCACAAACAACTACATCTCCCACCATATCCCACACACTACCTCCCTCTCCTACAAATCCAAATCCAATCCTGACATCTAACCTCCTCCAAGACCAACCAGAAGCAGTCGTCTACGATCCACATCTGATCGTAGACGATTATATCTTAAACGAGAAATGGATGACGCAATGGAAACCAGAGGAAGCTGCTCAAGAGTTGACTCTCTAACGTCATATATTTCTTACAACAAGCTTCCGTGGACTTGGTGCTGGTTGAAGATGAAGAACTTCAAGAAAGCGAGAACGACAATTCTGCTCTCCCAGAAGTACCTGAAATGATCAGGCACAGAGTCGACTCTCCTTCCCTTTTATCAAAAGAGACACTCAGAGTCGAGACGACGTGGGAGAATATCAGGATTGAAGTGCCGTTTATTGAAGATATTAGAAAGCAGATATGCAAGGCTCCTAAACGGATAAAGAAGCTCAACGAACTAAACTTACGGGGTATCTCACGTTGGGAAGATAGCAAAAAAATTGAGCACATCTTCATGCTCAACTATCTTGGTCCAGATCGAAGTGGCATCCCAACGGATCAACTGAAGAAAAACTTAAGGGATAAGCCACCGATCCTCCATCTCGTGGCGGTTTCGCATTTGATTGGAAGCTTCCCTACCCCAATCTACCACATTGAGCGAGCAGACAACAACCACACTCGAGAAGAGATAGATGAGGGCTATCTTCCCTTCCTTCCATCGGATGAGGTCTACCGTCTATATCAGATGTACAAGAGAAAATATCAGACGCCCTCCGGATACATCAAGACTGAAGAACTCGAGGGATTGAAATAATTCAAGGTGCGGCAGATCAAGTATCACACCGTACACGACCTTCAAATTGCTATAGAGAACAATATGAAGAAGGTCAACATGGAGTCTCCGCTCATGAAAGGCTTCCCACTTAACGATTTTCCATCGAACTACATATTCAAGAAACCTGGCCTTGCCATAACTTATCGAAATCTAGTCATTGGAAAGACGAGAGCTATGATGAAGTCAGAAATCCACAAGTTTTGTGACGGGATGTTGAAGCTAGTGAGGAAGAACATCCAGAAAAGATTCGGAGAGATCACTGAAGAGACGATCATCGAGGATCTTGGTGAAGAAGAGACCCCACTCTTAAATGAGCTTCTGGATGCGATTAATGAGAGATTGGAGCTGAGGAATGTTGTTCGACGTTACGAGACAGCATTGGGATTACGGAAATTATTCTACGCCCGACAAGGATAAATGGAGTTAAAACGAAGACAAGCACAAAGGGGGAGATCGAAGAGACTTTAGAATTGTGCTTTGTTATTTTGTTATCCTTGTAATTAGGGGCGTAATTAGTAGTTTTGATAATGTAGGACTAAATAGTAAATATACCATGTAAATAGGTATAAATACAATGTACACTATCAAAATCAATACACGAGTTCATTTTTCGGAAAAATACAAGCATTGAATTCACATTTTAAGAGAGAGAATAGCAATCGAGAAACACTCTCTCTCAATTAGTAGTTGATATATGAGGACCTAAGACGTTTAGCGGCTGAAAATTGTTGAATAATTCCAAGTGACTGATAGTAATTGTTGAGACGCTGATTCTTGAATTCAGTCCCGTTGTCAGTCCGGATTACATGGATTTTCTTTTGCAGGAGATTCTGAGTTGTATTCACAAAACTTATTATCAAGTCTCCAGTCTCATCTTTAATTCAAAGATATCTTGTCCAGGTGTAGCGAGAATAATCGTCGACAATTACTAACACATATTTACGACCGTTGATACTTTGTGTACGCATTGGTCCACAAAGGTCCATGTGAAGTAATTCCAAGGGTCGAGATGTGGAAGCAACTTGCTTGTGTTTGTGTGATGCTCGCTTCATTTTTCCCATTTGACAAGTCGAACAATGATGCTCTTGGTGGATGGAAATAGTTGGTAGACCGTTGACTAACTTTTTGATAAAGAGTTTGTGAAGAGCTTTGAGGTTTAGATGAGATAGACGTTGATGCCATAAGTTGTTCCTCTTGATTGTAGTCTGTGAGATGAGGCAAACAACTGTCGAAGGTCGTACTGTTGTCAGATTGATGGTGTATAGATTATATCTTCGAGATCCTGTAGGAAGTTCTTAACTCTGACCATTTAAGATTTTGCACTGATCAGCTAGAAACACCACTTGAAATCCTTTATCGCAGAATTGTCCTATGCTAAACAGTTTGTGTTTAAGACCTTGGATGTAAAAGACATCTTTGACTATCAGATTATGCAGTAGAATATCTACAAAGCCTAGTATTGGAGCTGTCATTATTGCCGAATCTGACTTTTCCGTTGTAACGGTCGTGGTAGTTGCTCAACAATTCTTGATTTCCCGTAATGTGTGTGGAGCAACCAGAATCTAAATATCACAGATGATGGATCTGCATAGAAAGATTTTAGAGAGACTTAGGTACCCACTTTGTAATGGGTCCTCTCAGATTATCAGATTTGGTAGATAAGGTTTGTTCATTTTTGGTTCCTAAACCATTAATGCTCTTAGGTACCCAAACTTACTTAGAAGTATTTGGTTTAAGTGGTACCTCTTTAGGCAACTTGTCTTTGTTGGTTTACGTTGGCCTAGATGGTGTCTTGGGAACCCATTGACGGTGAACCTTACATGAGAGATTAATTTCAGCGCGGACAAATGTCTTATTAGTCTTAGTGCATGGGAAAATCTTTTCTCTAGCTAGTCTCTTAAGGTGTTTGGTTGGGTGTACTTGGACTGGGTACCTTAGATGAGGACAAGAATGTATCGAGCGATAAGCTTTCTTAATAGCCGGATCTTGTTTCCTACGAGACTTAATATTTGCATTTGTCTTAGAAAGATGGTTTATGTTTTTAGAAGTAGAGCCGATTTCAAAATTTGTGCTTTCAAAATTAATAGGCTTTAACGCATAAGTTGAAGCAACAACATTAAAATTAGAAACGGTTGTCTTCTTACGAGTGTCCTTAGTTTTTGATACAGAAGAAAGTTTTGAAAATAAGTCATTTCTATCATTTTTTTCTGAAATTCTATCCTAGACACTCTTTCCTTTGCATGCTTCACCTCTTTTACTACTCTACATGTGGATGGAGTAGAAAAAGAGTTAGTAAAAATCTTTTTCACCTTTGAAGCATTTAAGGAGTCTTTCCTCAATTTACGCTTTTTAAAGAAGATTTTTCTTAGATTTTATCTTGTCCTTAATTAATGATTTTTCTTTCAAAATAAAATTAGGATAATATTTCAAAATTGAGGAATTTTTTAGATTAGAACTCTCTAATAAAAGCTCATTCTTTTTTGTCTCTAACTAAGCGTTCAAGTCAGTTATTTTGTTAATAATAGCAGGAATATAACAGAAAGTAGAACTCTTAAAATGATCAAGATTTTCTTCCTTAACTTTGGGAATATCTTATAAATGATATAATGAATTATAATTACAAGACATGTTGATTTCCCGTGTCTTCTAACTATTATTCAAATCGGTGTAGTCAAAGGGGATATCAGTCCTATTTGTGGCTTTTCGTTTAGATTCTTCTAAGGCATTTATTTCGGAAGAATTTGTAAAGGCCATTACAGAGGTTAATCCTAAACCCATATACTTGCTATCATATAATTGTTTGACATTGACCTTTTCATGTTACAGGGCTTGTTAAAACCTAAGCCTTCTTTAGGATAATGAAATTCTATATCATGAGGTTGATTTAGAAAGATGGTTTGATCTATTTGCCCCCTTTTCGTTAGAAGATCGTCTAAAGTTTTAATCCTAGAGTAAAGCTTCTTACGTTAGTCAGAGATTTCCTTAAAATTATTTCTAGAAATATCTACATCTCTCTGACAATCGCTAAGAGTCTTATAAAGGTCATTGATTTTTGTCTCAAAAGTAGCTATTGTTGATTCAAGACTAGATATTGTATCCTTAGCATTAGACAAGAGAATTTCGTGGTGAATTTTCTTATCTAGTTGCTTTTGGAAATTATTTTCACTAAGGGCTAGTCGCTCCTCTAATTCTTTTGTACTGTTCCGCTCATTTTTCATGTAAATATACTTAATTTGTAAAGATTATAACATGTTTAATAATGTAGAGTTAGGCATAGTTACCTCTTGTGATGGGTTGATGCTTTGTCTTCGTCGTCGGACCTCCTTGTTGAGTTTTCGTTTGAGGAGTCGTCGAGATGTGCCATGATAGCTCGATTTTTGTTGTCATAATCCGTTGTGTCTTCTAGCCAATGCTCTTGTTCGGCCATCAGAGCTACTATTGTCTCCTTTTGTTTGGTTAGTTGAAATTTCTTTGAGTAGTAATTGGCGTCTTTCTTCTTAGGAAGATTGCATTCTCTAGAGAAGTGCCCTATCTTCCCACAATTGTATCATTTTTGTGGTTCTTTGGCGTTTTTGGTTTCTGACGACTCGGTCGGTCTTTCCTTTTGCTGAGACTTTGTGTCCGAAGTCTATTAGTCGAAAAGGAGGATTTCTTTTTATAGAAGTTTTTGCTCATCATTTTACTAATGGAGCCAATTGTTTCTTGAACTCTTTCATATCTGGCTCGGAGTCCGATTCTGAGTCATCTTCATTTTGTGAAGAACTTGGAAACTTGATGCTTTTATCTTTTCGAGATCGACTAGTTTTTCTTTCAGAAACTAGAGCTATAGATTATTGCCCTTAAGTTCTTTTTGTATCTCGCTTATGTCTTCCTCATGGGCGAGATTATCAAATACGGCGTGGATATCCATCTCGTCCAAATCCTTGTTTTGACGGATTTGCATGGATATGTTCTTCCACTTCGGTTGATGAGAAGAGAGGAATCGGATGTTGACCTCCATGCTGGTCTTGAAAATTTCTATTTTCTTCATCTCGTTAAAAATAGCGTTGATAGAGTTCATAGTCGTTTTCCTCTGTCTTTGCTTTGAATGAGTCGTAAGCGGTGAGAATATTTGCTTTCTTGGCTTTAACACCGACTTCGGTCCATTGCATCATTTTGTGGAGCTCATCCCACATAGCTTTTGAACTAGACAGACTATCTATTTTCATATAGATGTCATTCGGAATTCGTTGCATTAGGAAAGTTTTGGCTCCTAGATCTGCTTTGGCTCTTAATCGCTCCCCCTCGATGTATTCACTAGGAATTTTGAGTCTTCTAGTGGCGGGAATGGGAGGATTATTAGTGGCATCACCTTCTTGGATAAGACAAAATTGAGCAGGACCTTCTTGAAGAGAAGCTATCAAATTGTAGCTTGATCTTTTGTTTCTAAGAGTTCATGAATCGGCTTCTCCATACGATGTATTCACCTCTTCGAAGAATTGGAGGGCGGGCGTCATTTCTGAATGAGTAAGCATCTATTTGTAGTTGATTGGTAGGATCTTCGTGACAGTTTGGAATTGAAATGGTAAAAGTGCTTCACTAGTGACAAACTCCGTTAGTAATGTCTGATTCCTACTTTAAGCAATTTCCTTTTCGAACCTATTTTTCCGTTGTTAAAGAGAAATTTTTATAATTGCGAAAACTATTTGTTTAAAAATTGATACTTCAAAATTTTGCTAAAGAATTTTGAATTTATGATCGAAAATTTTGAGCATCGAAGAAAAATATTTTTTCGTAAGTTTTGAAAATTACGATTTTTTATTTCTTTCAAATCAGTGTAAATTGTGTGTGTGTTGAAAGTTAGGTGGTCGAAAAATTTTTCTAACGGTAAAGTTTTCGATTTAAAAAAATTTTAACTTTTAATCTAAAAAAATTTTAGATCGTATAAGTTTTTCGTGGTATATTTATCGAAAATTATTTTTCGAACGTAAGAGTTTTGCAAAGAAAATATCCTATCGAAAAATAGTTTGTCGAATAATTTTGTTGATGGCAAAAACTTTTATCGAAAAATTTGTAATCAAAAAATTAAGAGTGATCGATAAATTTCGTTAAGTTTGACTCATATTGTTAAATAAAAGTTTTTCGAGTGTGAATTATTTGATCGAAATTTGTTTTCACTAAATTTTGACTAAAAAATTTAAATGATCGAAAATCTTGAGATAAAAAAACTTGTAATAGTAAAACAAGTTTTTCGAGTCAAAATTAGATATTTATTTAGCGAAAACAGTATCATTCGAAAAGAATTTCGCTTTGGTATACTCGAAAAAGATATTGATATATGAATCGAAAAACTTATTATCGAAAATAAAGTTTTTCGAGTCTGATATTTGAGTGAAGCTCACGAAAACAGTGTATGTTATCGAGAAATTTTTCGGCTGAAAACTTATTCGAAAAATATTTTTCGAGCTAAGTTTTTCGATTGAAAAACGATCGAAGAATAACATTTAAGTTCAGTGGAACAGTGAAAATCCAGATTCAACGGAATAGTTCAAGTTAGGTGCCGAGATTCTGGATAATCACTCGATTCTAATCACGTTTTACAGCAAAATATATCGATTATGAAGAAAATCAAATCATATTCAAAACTTAATCGCAAACACAAATATCGATCGAAATCGAAAATCTGAAATAATCCGTTGTTCTAATCGATTGAAATCAGTACGTAATTCATTCCTAACATATAATCTATCACTTAATCGGCAATATCATCAACAAAATTCGCAAAAATTAAGCACATTGATGAAAATACATTTCACGTAAGTTTTTCGATCGAAAAATCTGGAAAATTATTTTGATTTTAAAATAACGAATTCAATCCAATAGCGATCACGATATTCTCTGATACCAATTTTTAGGTCCTAATTCATCAACGAACAAACAATCTAAGCATGAATTTCTAAGATATTCGAATGAGAAATCTCGAGAATTACCTTCGGTCGAAAGTCGAGTTTGAAGATCGGGAGAGAGAAACGATTAGAGAGTGGAAGTTTTCGATTGCCTTTCTCTCTCTATAATGTGAATTCAATACTTATGTATTTTCTGAAAAATAACTTCTTTTTCTTTTTTTTTTTTAATTTCGATAGTGTATATTGTATTTATACTATACCTCTTTACACGGTATATTTACTATTAAGTCCTACACTATCAAAACTACGAGTTACACCCCTAATTACAAGGATAACTAATTAATAAAGCACAATTCTTCGTTTCTTCATATTATCGAATGTTACCTTTAGTCAAATATCTTGGTTGAAGATCACGAGAGAGAAATGTTTAGAGTGAGGAAGTTTTCGTTTTTGTTTCTCTCTTTAGAATGTGAATTCTTAGCCTTGTGAATTTTCTGAAAATCTTGTATATTGATTTCTGAAGTGTACATTGTATATATACCTCTATACATGGTATATTTAGTAATTAGTCCTACACTAACAAAAATACAAGCCACGCCCCTAATTACAAGGATAACTAATAAACGAAGCACTTTTTCTAAGTCTTCTTCACCCACCAATACCCGTCAACAAACAACCACCACATCCCACACTCATACAAAACCTCTGTCTCCCGAAAATCCAAATCCAAACCTAACTCCAATCCCAATATCCATGCTCGAAGACCAACCTAAAGCAATCAACTACGATCCTCACGCAATCGTAGACGACTACATACTCACGAGAAGTAGCTGACGCACTGGGAACCAGAGGAAGCAGCTAAAGCGTGCCTCTCCAATGTCAGATACTTCCTACAATAGCTTTGGTCGATTTGGTTCTGCTTGAAGATGAAGAACTAGAAGAAGGCGAAGACTACAATACCGAACTCCCGGAGCTGCTAGAGATGATCAGGCACCGAGCGGACCTCCTCGTCTTTCAAATGGGACTATCCGAGTCGAGCCACCATGGGACAACATTCAGGTTGAAGTGCCTTTCCTTGAAGATATAAGGAAGTAGATCTGGAGAGCACCAAATCGTATCAAGAAGCTGAACGAGCTTAATCTACGAGGGATCTCTCATTAGGAAGAACGAAAGACGATGAAACACATCTTTATGCTGACTTACCTTGGTCCGGATCGAAGTGGCATCCCTACGGATCAACTCATAAGAAACTTCAGGGACAAGCCACCAATCCTCCAACTCGTGGGTATATCACATTGGACAATATCCAACCTCGATCTACATCATAGAGCGAGCAAATACCAATCACACTCGAGAAGAGATAGACGAAAGGTATCTACCTTTGCTTCCACCAGACGAAGTCTACCGTCTGTTCCAGATGTACAAAAAGAAATACTTAACACCTGCTGGGTACATCAAGAAGGAAGGGCTCGAGGGGTTGAAAATGGTGCGGCAGATTAAATTTCACACCGTAGACGGCCTTCAAATAACTTTTTTTTTTTAAAAAAAATTAAATATATCTATCTATATATAAAATATATATATAATTTTATTTTTAATTTTAATTAAAAAAAACTTTAAAATATAGAGTCACGGATAATAATCAAGAAATATTAAGAAGCACATAGAATGTCAGATTGAAGCATAGTAGAACATGTAAAACATATCTCAAGTAAAATTGAGATTCAACATGCCTAACTTAGCAATAAGGAATTGAAATCGATTTTCATCCAATGCCTTAGTGAATAAGTCGGCAAGTTGAAGCTCCGTTTTAACAAAATACATATCTATCGTGCCTTTTTCTACCTGATCTTTTATAAAATGATATCGTATGTCTATGTGTTTCGTGCGTGAATGATGAACAGGATTGCAAGTAAAGGCTATAGCACTTTGAGAATCACTATAAATGGGAATGTTATTGAAATCAAACCCGTAATCGCGTAGTTGTGTCCGCATCCATAGAATTTGCGAGCAACAGCTGGCAACCGCAACATATTCCGCCTCGGCCGTCGATGTTGATACACAATTTTGTTTCTTTGAAGACCAGCAGACCAACATTTCACCTAAAAATTGTGCTCCGACAGACGTGCTTTTTCTGTCCATTCGACAACCTGCATAGTCAGCATCAGTGTAGCCAATTAGTCGAAAGTTAGTATTTTTAGGATACCAAAGCCCTAAGGTTGGAGTTCCTTTGAGATATCGTAGAATCCTCTTGACAGCATTCATGTGGGATTCCGTTGGGTCGGCTTGAAAGCGGGCGCATAGGCAAGTTGCAAACATAATGTCAGGAAGACTAGATCTCAAGTAGAGAAGAGATCCGATAATGCTTCGATAGGTGGTGATGTTAACAGCCTTTGCAGACGGATCAGCATCGAGTTTGCAATTAGTAGACATATGAGTGTTCATCGGTGTGCTCTTGTCTTGATTAAATCTCTTCAGAATATCTCGGATATATTTAGTCTACTGATGAAGATTCCCATTAAGCTCATCTCGAATTTAGTCTTCATGAGATTACCAAATTTTCTGACAGAGACGTTCATTCGTCGATCCGAAGATGATGTTGTCAACGTAAACTTTAACGATCATCAAGTCTTTGCCTTGCCTTTTGATGAAAAGGGTAGTATCGATTGTTCCTCTGATGAAGTTGGATTTAACCAAAAATTCACTCAGAATATCATACCAAGCACGAGGGACTTGTTTTAGTCCATAGAGAGTTTTGTCCAATCGATAGACATGATCAAGAAGGTTCTCGTGTATGAATCCTTCGGGTTGAGCGACGTAGACTTCTAATAATACGCCATTGAGAAAGGCAGTTTTGATGTTCATTTGATAGACTTTGAAGTCTTTGTGAGCCGCGTATGCTAGGAACAAGCGAATAGCTTCAATGCGTGCAACCGGAGCATACGTCTCGTCGTAATGAATTCCTTCTTGTTGATTGTATCCCTTAGCTACGAGTCGTGCTTTATTCCTGATTACTTCACCGTTTTCATTTTTCTTGTTCTTGAAAACCCATTTTGTTCCAATTATGGTTTTTCCTTGAGGTCGAGGAACCATTGTCCAAACTTGTAGACGCTCGAACTGGTTGAGTTCATCTTGCATTGCAATTACCCAATCCGGGTCTTTGAGAGCTTCGGCCACCTTATTTGGTTCATTTTGGCTTAGAAAGCATGTGAATAAACCGATTTGTGTAGACGTCCTAGTACGTACACCACTTGAAGGATCACCAATAATCTGATCAGTAGGATGAGCTCGAGTCCATTTGCGTTCATGAGGAATAACTGAAGTAGAGTCGTCATTGGATTGGAGATCGAGATATCCCGAATTAATTGGTTGATCATTCAAACTTGGAAAATTCAAATAGATGTTGAGTCGATAGGAATTTCCTCATTTGTATTTGTAGGAACTGCAGTACTAGATGAGGATTCTGAATAATTAGATTCTCCAACAGTTGTCGAAGAGGAGTCCCATTATTAATTTCTTCCACTGAGGGAGATGGGGCACTGCTTGGAGTTGAGTGAGACGAAGCAGGCATTTGAGACTTGTTCCAATAAAAGTGTTCGAATAGAGAATCTAAGTCTTCGTGGTCAGCGGGAATTGCTTCATTTGATGTTGATGTAGACGTTGCCGAAAGTTGTTGATCTTGTGCCAACACGCCAGTAAGCTCGGGTTCTGAACTGTTTTCTTCAGAAGCCAATTCCGTCATTTCTTGAAAAGTGACGTTGTAGCTTTCAAGAATTGTACGAGAAGACTTGAGGTAGACGCGATATGATTTTGAGGTAGAGGAATATCCGACAAAAATGGCTTCAAAGGCTTTGGGATCGAACTTGCTTCGATGCTCCCGATCGTTGGCCACAAAACACTTGCAATCAAATACTTTGAAGAAAGAGATATTCGGAATTCGTGTATTAATTAGCTCATATGGTGTCTTCTCAAAGCGTTTGTGAATAATTGTCCTGTTTTGAGTAAAGCAAGCTGTACTCACTGCTTCAGCCCAAAGAAAGTAAAGAAGACCGGAGTGAATGATCATAGTTCTTGCAGCTTCAACTAGAGTCCGGTTCCTTCTTTCTACAACACCATTTTGTTGTGGCGTTTTTGCGGCTGAGAATTGTTGAATAATTCCAAGTGATTGGTAAAAATTGCTGAGACGTTGATTCTTGAATTCCGTCCCGTAGTCCGTTCTGATTACTTGGATTTTCTTTTGCAGGAGATTCTGAGTTGTATTCACAAAGCTATTTATCAAGTCTACAGTCTCATCCTTAGTTCGGAGATATCTTGTCCATGTGTAGCGAGAATAATCGTCGACAATTACTAACACATATCTACAACCGTTGATGCATTGTGTACGCATTCGTCCGCAGAGATCCATGTGCAGTAATTCTAAGGGTCGAGATGTAGAAGCAACTTGCTTGATTTTGTGTGATGCTCGCTTCATTTTTCCCATTTGACAAACCGAACAGTGATGCTCTTGATTAGATGAAATTGTTGGCATACCGTTAACCAATTTTTTAACACTGAGTTTGTGAAGAGCTTTTAAGTTTAGATGAGACAGACGTTGATGCCATAAGCTGTTCCTCTTTATTGTTGTCTGAGAGATGAGGCAGACAGTTGTCGAAGGTCGAACTTATGTCATATTAATTGTGTATAGGTTAGATCTTCATGATCCTGTGAGGAGTTCTTGATTCTGACAATTCAAAACATGGCACCGTTCAGCTAGAAATACGACTTGAAATCCTTTGTGCTGGAGAATTGACCTATGCTGAATAGATTGTGCTGGAGACCTTGGACGTAAGAGACATCTTTAATCGTCAAATTTGGCAGTAGAATGTCTCCAAATCCGAGTAGGGAGCTGAGTTATTGTTGCCAAATCGGACTTTGCCATTGTAACAATCTTGGTAGTTGCTCAACAGTTCTTGTTTTCCCGTCATGTGTGTGGAGCAACCAGAATCTAAATACCATACATGATGGATCTGCATAGAAAAAATAAGGGAGACTTAGGTACCCACTTTTGAATGGGTCCTCTTGGATTAGAAGATTCGATAAGTAAGATTTGTTCATTTAAGGTTCCTAAATTATTGAAATGCTTAGGTACCCAAACCAAGTTAGAAGTAGTTGGTTTAAGTAGTACCTCTTTAGACAATTTAGCCTTATTGGCTTGTTTTTGCCTAGGCGGTGACTTAGGAATCCATTGTGGTTGAAGCTTACATGGGAGGTTAATTTCAGCACGAACAAATGTCTGATTTGTCTTATTGCTGGAGAAAATCTTTTCTCTGGCCAGTCTCCTAAGGTGTTTAGCTGAATGTACGTGGACTGGATACCTTAGGTAAGAACAAGAATGTATAGAGCTATAATCTTTCTTAATGGTTGGGTCTTGTTTCTTATGAGACTTAAGACTTGCATTTGTTTTAGAATGAATATTGTTTTTAGAAGTAGAGCCAATTTCAAAGTTTTTGCTCTGAAAACAAATCATTTTGCTTCTGAATATTGTTCTTATGAGATAACAAATCATTTTGCTTCTGAAAATTTTATCTAGACACTCTTTCCTTAGCATGCTTCACCTCTTTTACTACTCTACCTGTGGATGGAGTAGAAAAAGAGTTAGTAAAAATCTTTTTCCTTTTTGAAGCATTTAAGGATTCGTCTTTCTTAGCTTTAATCTTATCCTTCATTAAAGATTTTTCTTTTAAAATACTATCAGGACAAGTTTTTAAAATAGAGGAAGTTTTGAGATTGGAAATCTCCAATAAAAGTTCGTTCTTTTCAGCTTTGAAATTCTTTCTTTCTGTTTCCAAGGAAGCGTGTAAAATAGCTATTTTTCTAGCTGGAATATAACAGAAATTAGAATTGTGAGAATTATCATTATTTTCTTCCTTATGTTTAGAAAAAATATTCTAGGGGATATAATGAAGTATAATCACTAGACAAGTTAATATCTCTTGTCTTGTAACTATTATTCAAGTCGGTGTAGTCAAAAGGAATTACAGTCCTATCAGTGGCTTGTCGTTTAGATTCTTCTAAAGCATTGATTTCGAAAGAATTAGTAAATGCCATTAAAGAAGTTAATCCTAATCCCATATACTTGATATCGTAAAATTGTCTAACATTGACCTTTTTCAGGTTACAGGGATTGTTAAAACCCAAGCCCTCTTTAGGATTATAAAATTCTGTATCAAGAGGTTGATTTAGAAATATAATTTGATCTGTTTGACCCCTTTTTATTAGAAGATCATCTAACGTTTTAATCCTTGAATAAAGTTTCTTACGTTCGTCAGAAATTTCTTTGAAATTATTTTTAGAAGTCTCTAAGTCTCTCTGACAATCAATAAGAATTGTATTAAGTTCAGTAATCTTAGTCTCAGAGGTAGCTACGGTTAATTCAAGCCTAGAGATTTTTTCTTTAGCGTTAGATAAGAGAATTTCGAGATGAATTTTCCTATCTAATTGCTTTCGCTAAGAGCTAGTTTCTCTTCTAATTCCTTTGTTCGTTTCCGCTCAATTTTAATGTTAGTGTACTTAAGCTGTAACGATTCTATTAATAACGTGGATTTAGACAATTGTACCTCTTGTGACGAAGAGGATGCTTTGTCGTTGTCGTCGTCAGGCCTCCTGGATGGGTCATCACTTGAAGCGTCGTCGAGGTATGCCATTAGTGCAAGATTTTCGTCTTCAGAATCTATGGTATCCTCCAGCCAATGGTCTTGTTCTGCCATCAATGCTACTCCAGCCTCTTTCTGTTTAGTGAGTTGGAATTTTTTGGAGTAGTAGTTGGCATCCTTTTTCTTGGATAGTTTGCATTCTCTGGTGAACTGTCCTACCTTTCCACAGCTATAACATTTTTGAGGTTCTTTGACACTTTTGAATTCTGAGGACTCGGCCGGTCTTTCCCTTTGCTTGGAGCTAGAGGTCCGAAGTCTATTGACCGAAGACGAGGATTTCTTTTTGTAAAAGTTTTTACTCATCATTTTAGAAATGAGAGCTAAACGTTTCTTGAACTCCTTCATATCAGGTTCAGAGTCTGAGTCAAATTCTTCTTCACCTTCTGAAGAACTTGGCAGCTTGATATTTTTATCCTTTCGAGATCGACTTTGTTTTCTTTCAGAGATAAGTGCTATAGAGTCGTCGATCTATTTGCCTTTTATTTCTTTTTGAATCTCGCTTATGTCTTCTTCATGTTGTGCGAGATTGTCAAAGACGGCGTGGATATCCATTTCGTCCAGATCCTTATTTTGTCGGATTTGAATGGATATTTTCTTCCACTCCGGTTGAAGAGAAGAAAGGAATCTGATGTTGACCTCCATGTTGGTCTTGAATATATCAATTCCTCATTTCATTGAGAAGGGTTAAATATCATTGATAGAGTTCATAAACTGATTCCTCCGTCTTGGCCTTGAAAGAGTCATAAGCAGTTAGGATATTTGCTTTCTTTGCTTTGACTCCAACTTTCGTTTGTTGCATCATCTTGTGGAGCTCGTCCCACATGGCTTTTGCACTTGATAGACTATCTATTTGCATATAGATGTCATTCGGTATTCCTTGCTTTAGGAAAGTCTTGGCTCCCCCTCGGTATATTCACCAGGAACTTTAAGTCTTCTGGTTGCAGGAATAGGAGGATTGTTTGTGGCATCTCCTTCTTGGATGAGCCAGAATTGAGCTGGACCTTCTTGAAGTGAAGCGATCAAATTTGAGGCTTGATCTTTCGTTTCCAAGAAGTTCAAGAACCGGCTTCTCCATACCGTGTATTCGCCTCTTCGAAGAATTGGAGGGCGGACGTCATTTCCAAGTGAGTAGGCATCCATTTTTGTTGATTGGTAGGATCTTTGTGAAGGTTTGGAATAATAATGAAAAATGTTTCCCAAGTGACAAACTTAGTTAGAAATATTTGATTCGCACTTAAACAATTTCCTTTTCGAACCTATGATCCGGTCGTGAAAGAGAAATTGTTATGTTTATGAAAATATTTGGTAAATAAAAATAAATAAAAATTGATACTTCAAGAATCGTTAAAGAAATTTGATTAAGTGATAAAAATATATTGAGTATCAAAAATTGATAGTTCGGAGTCAAATATATTTAGTAAGTTTTGAAGTTCACAATTTTTTATTTCTTTTAAGAATGATGTGGCTGAAATGTCTTTCGTTAGGGTTTTTCTATTTAAAAATATTATGCTTTTTAATCGAAAAAGTTTTTCCAACGTTTAAAGATTTAGTTATTTGTTTATCGAAGAATATTTTTCGGAAATTGTTGAAAAGATGATCTTATCGAAAAATATTTTGTTGAAAAACTATGTTGATTGCAAAAACTCTTATCGCAAACTTGTCAATCGAATAACTTGTGATCGAAAAAATTACTTGTGATCGAAAAATTACTTGTGATAAAAAAATTACTAGTGATAAAAAACTTTGTTTTTAGTTTCACTCAAATTGTTGACTGTAAAAATTTTTCGATGGAATATTTTTCGATCGAAAATATGTTATGGCTAATTATGGATTGAAAAACTTATTCGCTCGAAAAATATATTTATATATGAACCGAAAAACTAATTATTGAAATAATGTTTTTCGAGTCTTAAATTTGAGTAAAACACTCGAAATTAGTGTTTGTGGTCGAAAAAATATCTCGGCAGTAAGCTTGGTCGAAAAAATATTTTTCAATTCAAGTTTTTCGATCGACGAACTTGATCGAAGAACAATTAAGTTCAATGTAACAGTGAAAATTGCAGATTTAATCGAAATGTTTAATTTAGATGCGGACATTCTGGATAATAACTGGTTTAACAGTTCTAATTATGATTAAACACAGAATCAACCACGTTTAATAGATAAATATATCGATATTTAAGAAAATCAGATTAGACTCAAAACTTCATTCGCAAACTTAAAAATCAATGTAGATCAAAAATTTGAATTATAATTACGTTCTAAGCGATTGAAATTAGTACGTGAACCAATCCTAACATATAATCTACCACTTAATCAGCAAAATCAATAGCAAAAATCGCATAGTCAAGAATATCGATCAAAATATATGTCATGTTAGTTTTTCGATCGAAAAATCTGGAAAATCTGGAAAATTACGCCCCTAATTACAAGGATAATGAAATAATAAAGCACAATTCCAATATATTTTTCACGATCCTCCAGCTTCTTGAGTCTTTGTCTGTGCTTGACTTAATCCACGGCTGCTCTGTGTAGTTCGTTGCCGTTTCTCCCCCTCATGACGATTCGGATCATCGGGCTCGTCATGTCTACGCTTGGTACGAGAGCTTTCTTCTCGGCACCTTGTTTGTGCTGGCGGCTCTGGTTCATCTATCAACCTTTTGTAGAGACTCTTCTCAGCGGGAGATCTGGTCTCTAAGGTGAGGAAGCGGGAGATGAGTATATCGTGAAGCTGGGTGATCGGGATGGTGTAGTGATTGATAAGTGATGGTGAGGGAGTTGGGGTGGTGAGGATTGGTTGTAGTGGGGTGTGTAGGGTGGTGGTAGGAAGTGGTGAGGATATGGGGGTGGTTTGTGTGTTGGTCAGAGCAGCTTCTGAGACTGGTGTTTTCCCGGTGTCTCTTCGGAAAGTCTCGAGAGCGTGGAGCATACGGTCCATCAGACGATCTTCTAGAGAAGATAGAGCTGTGGAGAGCGCTTCTTGTAGTCTTTGCTCCGTCACGAACAGTGGTGGTGTGGGGCCAGGGTGGCGCTCCACTGTCACAACATCGGAGTAGATTTCTGATGTGCCGCCTTGAGTAGGTCTTGAAGTTCCGGAACGTCCAAGGACATTCGTTATCAACCCTGAAGTCACCACTTCAATTGGTTGGCCTATTATTTGCTACGAAGATATCGGGTATCCAATAGGGCTTCCACCCAATCCTTGAGATGATACGATAGGTATCACATCTATGAGTATTGAGACAAATTCAATTTGAATCTGTTCGGTAGGCTGATCAGTTGGTGGTGGATGTGTTGGCTCTGAAGCCGGTATGATTGAAGGCACTACAGACGAGGCCGAGAGTTGTTGTCGGCGAGGGCCCCTTCTTTGGAGTCTGTATGCGTCATCTGAATCGGTTGCCTCAGGAGAGACATCTTGAGGAACACCTTCAAGCTCAATCTCATGAGTCGTGGCTTCGGGTTCCGTTGTTGCCACCAAAGATTCCCTGAGAAGGTGCTGGGGCTGGATCCAAGGCACGTACCATTGCCTCCGTGATGGAGTTGTTCTGGCAGTAGTCCCGATATGCCTCTTCAGTTGAATCAGCTAGTTGGAGCAGCTCCAACGGGATCAGCATTGGTTGGAGTGCTAGATCGGTGGCTTTCGGGTTGTGAAAAAATCGAAGGCATGGCGGAGTGTATTCCGCAATTGGTGGTAGTCTCGGGATCTCAGGATTGATGTCCATGAAGTGCGAGATCAGTACCGGGAACCATCGTACATAGGAGAGAGATTTGGCCTTCGACTTGGTCTCCCTTTGACACATCTGGTCCGCTAGATCGTTCCAAATCAGCTGGGTCACGTCATATCTTTTGGAAAAGATCACTCCGTGAAATATGCGAAAGATGTTCCCGTTCGCCTTGTCGAAGCCGGAGTGTTTTGGGGAGAGGCATTTGTTGATGATGCCAAACAATGTCTTCCATGGATGGGGAATCCCGCTATTTTGAAAGTTCGCCAGTTTGGTTAGCGGAGGTTTGTATCTCATCCGGAGCATGTCTTCTACGATCTCCGCATCCGTTGGAAGTTGATCATATTCGTCGTAGTGCGGGAGATCGAGCACCATGGCCATCAGATTTTTCGTCAGGGCGATATGGCTTGTGTTGATCATCGTCATATATTCCACGCTATCTCCGTTGACGAAACACTTCATACTTCCCCAGAATTGCTGGAGATAGACCATTAGTACGGTGGACGTCTTGGTCAAGGCTAGCCATAGAGGGTGTCCTTTGAGGATGGATATGATGACTTCATCCGAACACCAAAACGTCGTAAGGGCCAATTTGAAGTTGTTATCTTGGACTGTAATATAACTTCCAGAGGGGTAGATGTTAGGGTAGTTGGGAGTTGCCATATCTGTAAAAAGAACATAAGGTTCATTAGTTGATAAATTTTCAGATGCTAATATGCGGGAATAAGAATGAACTTAAGGAAAATTGGAATTGTTAAGGTTTAAATACGAAGGACTTAGTGAAAATTTTGAAAATTTGTAAGTTTGACTAAGTCTTAAAAGCGTATTTTTATTCGATCGGGGAGTTATTCGAACATCAATTTTTGCGATAGAAATTTTTCTAAAGTTGTGAAAAATTTTTGAAGTCTTTTTCAGCGTGATTTTTTTCGATCGTTAAATTTTGCGATCGAATAAAAATGTGTCGAATAAAACAAATTTTTCGCAGATGACTTTTACGATCGAATAAAATTTTATCGAAAAAAATAGTTTTTCGCTGAGTAATTTTGCGAACGAATAAAATGTTATCGAAAAACGTAAGTTTTTCGCCGCGTAGTTTTGCGATCGAATAATAATGGTTGAAAAACTTAAGTTATTCGCCGTGTAGTTTTGCGATCGAATAAGAATGGTCGAAAACTTAAGTTATTCGCCGCGTAGTTTTGCGATCGAATAAGAATGGTCGAAAACTTAAGTTATTCGCTGCGTAGTTTTGTGATCGAATAACACTATATCGAAAACACAAAGGTTCTCAACATTGAGTTTTGCAGTCGAACAAAGTTCTTCGATGACACTGTTTGCGATACGGACTTTTGCGATCGAAAAACTTTCAAATCAAACTTAACGTATAACGCGGAAACTTTGATTTCTGGGTAAATCATGAGTTAATCTGGGTTCAGAGTGTTCAGAAAACATTCGCGAATCCAAATATCATGATTTTAATCCAGCAAGTCGAGTTTAAACACTTTGATTTGAGGGTCGAAAAACCAGTTTTCGTCGAAAAAATATAAACATGAACTTTCTTCAAATGTTTTTCGTGAAACTGCTTGCGAATCGGATGTTTTTGAACAGAAAATGATTCGTAACAAGTTTCTACCTTCGAAATCGGCAAGTTTAATCTAAAATGTTCGAATATTATGGGATTTGGTTTGAATCGCCGAAGTCGGTTCGAAGCGTTCGTAGAAGTCGAAAAGTTTTTCGACAGGAAATGTGTAGCGTGTCCGGGAGTTTTTCGATCGATAAAGTGATATTAATACTTTACGATCGGGTAAAGTAAAAATTGCATTGGGCCGTAAAAAAAATATTTTGGGCTTTAGATAATTTAGGTCTGAAAATTTTTTTTATGAATTAACCCAAAAACAAATTGCATTATACTCCCTGTATTTCTGAAAGAGATGAAATTATCTCCTAATGTTGATGAAATTCAACATTTGACTCCTCGGATGAGCTCTAAATTTTCTGCGAGGCCTAACAATGTTAGAATTCATGTTTTACGAGTGTAGAGGATAATAAAAAATTCTCAAATAAAACTCCCCTCAACAATTGCATGAGTAAAATTTTCAGTACCTAAGCATATTTTTAATACAAATTGGCATATGAAAATTTCCGATTTAAGTACAAGCAACGCATTTTAAGCAATTCAGCATAGTTTCATTAAAAGTATTACGTTTTTCAAAAAAGATATTCGCATTTTATCAATTCTGAAACAATGCACGTATTAATGCATTTAAAATGTGCGAAAAAAAGAAAAAAATAAGAAGAAAAACATTAATTTGCCATAAAATCACGTAACTAAACTAGTATTCTAAGAGCATAGTATGAATCACTTCGACAACTCTCGCAAGTTTCGCTCATATCACTCAATTTATTTTTATCAACGAGATTTTTAGTAGATATATCACTCTTCTCATCACAACAAAATTATATCAATTAATTTGTTATCGTAGTATTTTTAATCAACTTACCAAGTTAGAGTTCATCATTCTGAATCAAATGGACTTTTAAGGGATTATTTTTAGGCTATGACTAAAGGGTTAGGAAATTTGGGTTAGTGAGCTTAAAAATTCTTCTCTTCCAGGGACCCTTTTTGTGAAATTATGTTTTGATCCTTTTGCTTTTCCTTTCTTTAGTAATTTCTTTTCAAGGCTTTGAGAGATGAGATCTTCTTTGATTTTGGGTCAAGACTGTGTTCCTTGAGAAAGTTTCACAGTTATGGAGTTCGAACCCAAGACTGTGCTTCTCTTCTCGTTTTGTCTACATAAGATCTAGATTATCATTGGAGAAGTTCACTTCAAGGTGCTTCTCTTCTAGGAGTATACGAGGTTATCTAGGAGAAGTTCGCAGTGAGATCAGTGTTTCTCTTCTATAATGATTGAGAAATGCATAATGTGCATCACTTTTGCTCTCCCCCTCTTTTTCTTGATTGAGTAACCCCGAATCTTGAGAATAAGGTTGAAGGCTTAATCGGGTGTTTATAAAGAAAAAGAATGTCGGAGAAGGCTCAAAGGGGATTTCTAGAGGAAAAAGTAAAGGATTTATAATTTGGGCCAAGTGAGGAATTTCCTAATATGCCCTTATCATTTTCATGACAAACTAATCACAAAAGCAAGATTGAAGCTACGAAGTACAAACCAAAAGATAGTCATTTGAAGTGTGACAGAAAAAAAATATTGAGGTTCAAATTCTCACATGTATGATGTGGCTTTGTGTCTAGTGAAACAAACAAAGTTCTTTTGAATAAAAGAATGTCATATGAATTTTTAGGCAAAGAACTTAATCATATATATCGAAGAAATATTTTTGTGAGTAATTAAAAAAAATCAAAATTATCGTCATCCCCCATTTTTTTTACTTTATTTATACTATTTATATATATATAGTATTATATATATATTTATATATATATATTTAATTTTCTTTTATGTAAAAAAATATTAAAAGATAGGGTCACGCAAAATAATCAAGGAATATCAAGAAGCACATAGAATATCAAATTGAAGCATAGTACTGCATGTAAAGCACATTTCAAGTAATATTGAGATTCAACATGCCTCATTTAGCAATAAGGAATTGGAATCGTTTTTCATCGAATGCCTTAGTGAATATGTCGGCAAGTTGAAGCTCCGTTTTAACAAAATACATATCTATCGTGCCTTTTTCTCCCTGATCTTTTATAAAATGATATCGTATGTCTATGTGTTTCGTGCGTGAATTATGAACAGGATTGCAAGTAATGGCTATAGCACTTTGAGAATCACTGTAAATGGGAATGTTATTAAAATCAAACCTGTAATCGCGTAGTTGTGTCCGCATCCATAGAATTTGCGAGCAACAGCTGGCAGCCGCGACATATTTCGCCTCGACCGTCGATGTTGACACACAATTTTGTTTCTTTGAGGACAAGCAGACCAACTTTTCGCCTAAAAATTGTGCTCCGCCAGACGTGCTTTTTCTGTCAATTCGACAACCTGCATAATCAGTGTCAGTATAGCCAATTAATCTAAAATCAGTATCTTTAGGATACCATAACCCTAAGTTGTGAGTTCCTTTGAGATAGCGTAAAATTCGCTTGACTGCATGCATGTGGGAGTCCTTTGGGTCAGCTTGATAACGAGCACAGAGACAAGTGGCGAACATGATGTCGGTCGGCTGGACGTCAAGTAAAGAAGATATCCGATAATGCTCCGATAGGTTGTGATGTTGACTGCCTTACCAGACGGATCATCATCCAATTTGCAGTTTGTTGATATGAGAGTATTCATCGGTGTGCTCTTGTCTTGATTAAATCTCTTCAGAATATCTCAGATATATTTGGTTTGACTGATGAAGATTCCATCTTCGAGTTGCTTTACTTGTAGTCCAAGAAATAATTGGAGTTCTCCCATTAAGCTCATCTCGAATTTTATCTTCATGCGATTACCAAATTTCTGACAGAGACGTTCATTCATCGAGCCGAAGATGATGTCATCAACGTAAACTTGAACGATCATCAGGTCTTTGCCTTGTCTTTTGATGAAGAGTGTCGTATCGATGGTGCCTCTTAGGAAGTTGGATTTGACTAAGAATTCGGTTAGGAGATCGTACCAAGCACGAGGGGCTTGTTTTAGTCCATAGAGAGCTTTGTCCAGTCGATAGACATGATCGGGATGATTCTCGTGCACGAACCCTTTGGGTTGAGCGACGTAGACTTCTTCTTTTAACACACCATTGAGAAAGGTGGTTTTAACATCCATTTGACAGATTTTGAAGTCTTTATGAACCGCGTATGCTAGAAATAGTCGAATTGTTTCGATACGTGCAACCGGAACATACGTCTCATCGTAGTCAATTCCTTATGACTACTTCACCATTCTCGTTCTTCTTATTCTTGAAAACTCATTTAGTTCTAATTATTGTTTTGCCTTGCGGTCGAGGAACTAATGTCCAAACTTGTAAAATTCGCTTGACTGCATGCATGTGGGAGCATACGTCTCGTCTTAATCAATTCCTTCTTGTTGATTGTATCCCTTAGCAACGAGCTATGCTTTATTCCTGATTACTTCACCGTTCTCATTTTTCTTGTTCTTGAAAACCCATTTAGTTCCAATTATAGTTTTGCCTTGTGGTCGAGGAAGCAATGTCCAAACTTGTAGACGCTCGAACTGGTTGAGTTCATCTTGCATTGCAATTACCCAATCCGGGTCCTTAAGAGCTTCAGCTACCTTATTTGGTTCGTTTTGGCTTAGGAAGCATGTGAATAAACCGCTTTGTGTAGACGTCCTAGTACGTACACCACTTGAAGGATCACAGATAATCTGGTTAGCAGGATGTGCTCGAGTCCATTTGCGTTCGTGAGGAATAACCGAAGTAGATTCGTCATTGTATTGTAGATCGAGACATCCTGAATTTAATGGGTTGATCATTAATAGTCGCGAAATTCAATTCAGAGGTTGAATCGGTAGGAAGTTCCTCATCTGCATTTGTAGGAGATGCAACACTAGATGAAGATTCGAAATTAGTAGATTCTCCAACATTTGTCGGATTTTGAAGAAGAGTCTCAAAATGAATTTCTTCCATTGAGGGCGATGGGGCACTGTTAGTCCGATTACGCACTCAAGAGAGGATCAAAGGCTTAAAAATGATAAAGTTCTTAAAACACCTTCAGTGTGTGTTTGTGTGTGTGTGCCGAAATTAAGAACTTACTTTTAAGAATTATGCTTGACCAACCCTAATTAGGGTTAATGGGATGCCTTATATACCACATGAGTTGGTATATTAAGGCTTGGGACTCAAACAATAAAATATTTACAATTTGACCCCAAATACAATAAATTACCTAATATTGACCCAAAACTCAAATACTAACTAAGGACACTACAATTAATTCCTAACATTCTCCCCCTTAGTGTCCTTTCTTCGTCTTTGTCTGTTTCTTTGAGCCTTTGGGTCGTTGCTGGGCGTACACGGAGTTCCGTAGTCCAAGCT
This sequence comes from Linderniella brevidens, assembly GCA_004919715.1. Classification (NCBI taxonomy): domain Eukaryota; kingdom Viridiplantae; phylum Streptophyta; class Magnoliopsida; order Lamiales; family Linderniaceae; genus Linderniella; species Linderniella brevidens. The sequence continues at coordinate 11,050,795 of SWDC01000151.1, read as the reverse complement.
TGTGCTCGTACGTCCTTATTTCCCTCCGGAACGAAAGCCTTTCTTGTATGTTGTTCAGCATATTCAGTATCTTGGCTTTTGTGTCCGGTCCTTCACCTTCCATCTTATCCAGTATGCTCCTCAACTTCTCTCGTATGATGAGGAGCGTTCCGTCGGAGAATTTTGGTATCTCCGATGTCTTCAATATTCGCTTTTCTCCCTTGTAGTTGATGTAGACCACCGCTGGATCTTCACTTTCGAACACGTGGCCTTCACCATATTCAACTTGTTCAGGGAGCTCGAATGATGGTTTGGTGAGGTTGACCTTTCTGACATTTGACTCCAGTGCTAGCTGCAGGTCGTGCGTCGCTCCGTACTTGATTTGTCGGAGCATGAACCTTTTGATCGTCATGTATCCTAATTTGACGTCCTGGTCCTGCAGCGTTCCCACGTATCGGTAGCTTCCAATCATCTGTGAGATGTCTTCAGCTCTGATGTACGGGAAGTCAGCCTCTGTCAAGGTCTCTCTTGTACCGTCTTCCCTCACTACGTGGTAGACGCTTAGTAGGAAGGTCCCGAGCCGATCTATTCCAACTCTTTCTACGGCTTGTATTCGGGGCCTCTGCTTTTCCTCTCGCCTGAGAGCAGCCAGATCATTTCCTTTCCCTAAGAACATATGAAGACGTCTTAGGGAAAGAAGGTAGAGATTGGCTCTGCGCTCTGACAGGTGCGTCATCCCACGTAGCTCCAGCTCGTTCAATTTGACGAGCTGATCCTCTTTACGCCAGATTCTTTTCCTTATCTCTTCTTGGTATGGAACTAAGATTCTGACGTTTTGCCACGGAAGATCGACCGTTGCCCCGATCTTTGACATGAGAAGTGGAGCATCCTCATTTTGGACTTGATGTTTGAGTAGTTCCGGTAGATCGGGGAGGTCACTTTGCAGATCTTCCAGCTCCTCATCTTCATGGACTTTCACCAGGCTTATCGACGCCTTTTCGAGGAATAGTCTGGCGTTTTCTCGAAATCTGGCTTCGAGCTGGAGGTCCATCGGTTGCTTCAGCCATCCTTCTTCAAATATATATTTCTTTACCACATCATGTGGATTGTAGAGTTGGCTGATTTCTTCGAGATTTGGAGGTCAATAGATGTGGCTTGAGGTGGACTTTGTCGGTAGAAGGTTCTTGGTGAGCTAAGGCTTATAGTGACTGGAGTGGGTGTCGAAAGGGAAAGTGTATTGGAGATCTCTTGTGTATTTTGTTCGGTTGTGGTTGAGATCTCCATGGTAGGGAATATTATTGTGGTGCTGGAGACTTGTTTTGTTTTGCCTTTTGAGCTTGAGGTATCCAGCGGGTTGGATTCTTGGACTGTTTTGGTTGTTGGCTGCTGCTGGTGAGGGGATTCGACTCCACGCTGTCGGTTCTCCCCCTCGGGACGGTCCTCGTCTTCAGGGTCGTCCCGCGATCCAGATAGGCCCCCGGCTTGTGTTCGGCAGCTGGTGGGGTCAATCAGCCTCTGGATTTCTTTCTCCTTCGGTGTCAGGTGTGGCGCCGACCGGATACGTGCCAAAAGAATGTTGAAGAGTTCTTCAATGGGCACGTCCCACGGTCCTTCTTCTGGTTGTGTGAGTGAAGGAACAGCAGCAGCTGTCTCGTGTGTGACTGGAGTCTTGCCTTTGTCTTGTCTTGATGTTTCGATCATGGCCCGGACTTTTTCCACTAGTTCGTCGCCAAAAGATCGTAGCCGAGACTCCGTCACAAACGGATCGGGAAATAAAACGGAGCCACTGAGGCGTGCCGTTGTCGCGACGTCAGAGTAGATTTCTGACGTGCCGCCCACTGTAGTGGGTCTTCCGGGGCCACCAAGGCACACCGGTGGCAACGGTGCTAAGACAAACTCAGACCGTTGGCCCGAGACGACTGGTGGGATGTTGATCGTTTCGGGGCTTCCGCTCAGTCCCTCGGAGATTAACCCCAGAGTGACGTCAGAGAGCGTTCTGTCTAAGTCTGGAAGACTTAGAGGTGCGGAAAATAGTGTATGTGTCCTAGAAATGGAAAAAATTTTAGTTGGTGCGGACACTAGACCTGTGATCAAGGAGGGCGCAGTCGGAGGAAGTGAACTGCTTAATTCAACATCTATTGCCTCCGAATAAGGCAATGATGGTTGTCGTGGCTCCTCCGGTGCTATTGAGACGGTCGTCTGTTGGGAGACGACCGAATGGGTTGGAAGGGTTATTTGCGTGCTTGGGCCTGATGGCACGACTGCTACTCGGGAGACGATCGTGTCGTCTCCTGTTCCTACGGGTTCGGCCCGGCTTTGTAGTGGGTTAGAGGACTGAGGAGGTCGATCATGTTTTTGTTTGGTGCGACGCTCCTGTATGCGTCTTACGTCTTCCCCTCGTTTTGTTTTTCGTGAGGAACGAGGAGGGGAAGCGGCGCTTCCTAGACCTAACTGAGGCTGGGGTAGGCTAATTCCCGGGGTAGGTTCGACTGGGTTTTGTCGAACCATAGGAGTGTCTTCAAGGGTGATGGATTGGAGGTACCTCGCTACTATTGGGTTGGAAGGATTAGCGATTTGTAGGAGGTGGTCAGGGATCCGCATCGACTCGAGATCAAATTTGGATTTGGAAGAATGGAGGGATGCTAGCTTGGGAATTTGGTATCCCTCCGATCTCGGTCGACGGGTTATCTCGGGGTGTAGGTCTTGAAAGTGGGTTATTATCACTGGAAACCACCGAAGGTAGGGAAGGACTTGTCGGGTTTTATTTTTGGTGGATAAGTCCCTTCGGCGGAGTTGGTCAAGGATATCGGCCCAGATCAACTGCACGATGTCATAATTTTTATTAAAGATGACACCGTGGAAGATGATCATAATGTTGCGGTTACAGCGATCTGGGCCTGAGTGCTTGGGTGATAGCATTTGTTTATTATGAGAAAGAGTGTGCGCCAAGGTTGTGGAATGTCCTTGGCGCAGAAATCGGGTAGGTGTAGGGATTTATGGATGTCTGGGCGATATCCCATTAGGAGGAAGTCGGTTTTCAATTCTTCCTCCGTGGGTGGTGGGTTATATATTAGGCTGTGAGGTAGGTTTAAGATACGGCGTAGTATGGATGGGGTGAAGATTATGGGTGTTTGGTCTATTTGTGAGGTAAGTGAGGTTGGAGGGGTTTTTGAAGTTGATGGTTATAGGTTGGCCCATAGCTGTTGTGCGTATACTTCTGGGGCCGATTCCGTAATGGTGAGGGCGGTGTGTAGAGGATGGTGACGAAGGATTTCGAGTATTATCGGTGCGGGGACCGTGATGTTGTCAAAGTCAATGGCCGGGTTGTTGGGTAGTTTAGTGGCCCATTGACTTTGAGGAAAGACTTCGTCAATTTGGCTCAACATGTTTACGTAATCTGCTAAGAAGAAAACACAGAAAATTGTTAGACTAGGCAGAGTAGATAAAAATGTTACTTAGAAAAAAATTTCGGACTTGAAAAATTTTATATGAAAGTGCCCAAAATTTGCTTAAGTAAATAAGATTATACTTTTGAAATACAAGCGGCAAAGTTCACAAATTCGGCTAAGAGTACATTGAAAAGTTTAAAACTCGAAGTTTGATTTGGCCGAATTTGGATTTGAAAAGTTTTGTTCGCCGAATTTGATGAAGTTCGGGTTATGAGGATTTGAAATTTTTGTTCGCCGAATTGTAATGAAGTTCGGGTAAGTGAAAATTAAATCGAATTTGTTATCATCATTCATCAAATTCGGGTGCTTGTCTTTAAAATTGAATTTGCCGAAATTGACAAATTCGGGCGATGGAATTCGACTGTGAGGAGTCGGGGTACAGTAGAAATTCGCCGAATTTCGAGTGAACAGTAGAAATTCGCCGAATTTTGGATTGAAAAGCAGAAATTCGGATGAAAATTTAAATTTTACCCGAATTTCGCCCGAAACCTAAAAATTAAAATAGGTCGATTCCATCGGGATTTGGATGAAATTTTGGCAAATAAATTGCAGATTCGGGGTCGCCATTACCTTCTGTAGTAAAATCGAAGTTGAAGAGATTTGATTTGAAGATTTTGTGTTTGCGCGAATTTAAATTCGAGAGTAAATTTTCTGAAATTCGGGCGTTAACTTGTAAATTTAGGGTAAATAATGAAATTCGGGCGAGTAGTGAGATAAATAGGGGTTACTGTGCAAAAGTTCGGGTGAATGAAATTCGGCATGTTAAAATTGAGTTTCGCCGAAATTCGTTCTGATTAAGTGAAAATTATATGAAATTCGGCGATCGAAATTAGTATTGACCAAAAGTGACCCCGAATTTGAAATTCGGCGAGTGAAATTGAAATTGGCCGAATTTCTTCACTGTTAGTCCAAAATTGGACTTCCGAAATTTTATATTATGTCAAAGAGCTCCCCCTCAATAAAATGATATATACTCCCCCGTAATAAAAATAAGCTCCTCCTTAATAAAATTGAAATATGCTCCCCCTTAATAAATATGAAATATACTCCCCCATAATAAAAATGAAATAAACTCCCCCTTAATAAAAATGAAATAAACTCCTCCTTTCCACCAAATCTCTCTGTGTAGTTGCTCAGCAGTTCTTTTCTTCCAGTCATGTGTGTGGAGCAACCCGAGTCTAAGTACCACACATGACTTATCTGCAAGATAAGTTTAAGCAGTGTTAGAGATACCGTTTATTACGGGTCTTCTATCATTTGCAGAGGTTAAAGTGCATGCAAGATTGGGTGAATTGTGTACCAGGTTGGCTTGTATCTTTCCTGAGTTTTTCGGTACCCAAATTTTCTTTACCCCTAAAGGAAAACAGAGCTTTGTGCATGCAGCAAGCACTGTTTTAATTACCCAGATTTGTTTGCAATCTTTTCCCTTAGCTTCAGCTCGGGTTTTCGATTGCTCAGGTATTTTTGGGTCTGATTTGGTCACGTTTTTGACCTTTTTCTCTAAAGCTTGAGCTTTAGCTTTTGTTTCAGTGGGAGTTGGCCTTCTGAATGTTCTAGCTACCTTTTCGTCAACTTTTAGGTTGGACGTTTTGGATGGTAGAACCGTTTTCGTGTGTGTTCCTGAAATCATATCTCTACGACGTATAAATTTAGCATTCATAGCTATACACCTATCGTAGGTAATATAATCACTGACAGTCTTAACAGAACTGGTTTTGGAAGAAATACGGGAATAAGCGGAAGCATTGTTCGAACTACATGAAGAAAGATTTCTAAATGTTTTTGGAAATAATTTTAAATCAGAAACACTAGTCAAATTTTGCTTCGTCTTTTTATCAAAGATTTTGGCATCCTTCTCTTGCGTTCCTGAATTTTTCTTCCCAGCAGTCTCTGTCCGTCTCAGATCTGTCATAGATGGTGAAGGGATGTTAGCTGTTGCTTGAATGATAATCTTCTTAGTTAGCCTATTCTTCATGGATGAGGAATCTATTGGTGTTATAATAACAGACCCGACTTAGAAGATTTAGCGAGATCAGCATATGATTGATTTTCAAGTGAGGAAATTCTCTCAAGGAGTTTCTCCTTTTCAGCTTGAAATATTTTCCGTTCGAGCTCTATCGTGGATTGAATATTCTTGATCTTTTGGGGAATGTAAATTCTGCAAAGATCTGAGTTCTTTGAGCTAGATATTTCTGTCATGAGCTGATCAGATTCAGAGGGAGGATGGGGAAACATTTGTAGATAGTCATTTGAAAGAGGAATTTCCCTAGTTCCATAACTATCGTTGATTTCCTTGTAATCCAAGGATATTTCGGCCTTGCTTTTGGTCTTGCGCTTTTCCTGTTCTAGGTTATCTTCTTCTTCAGATGATCTGAGAAAGGCTAACAAGCTAGGTATTCCTAGTCCTAGGTATGCAGCATTGTAAAGAGCAAGCGGCCGTTTATCAGTGGTTTGTTGGTTTGGCTTAAAGCCTAAGCCCTCACGTGGATTGTAAAATCTCGTGTCCTTAGGCTGATTCAAGAAAATCGTTTTGTCGGTTTGTCCCCTTTTCGTAAGGAGGTCCTCCAGACTTTTGATTTTGGAGTAAAGCTTCTTACGTTCCTCCATTAGAAGATTGTATTGATCTGTTTTACCAATACGCTCTTCTTCACTAATTCGCAGGCTAGTGGTTAATTGACTAATATTTGCATTCAGCATATTAGTCTCGGATTCAAGCTTCGAGATTTTCTCAGATGCATTTTCTAAATGACATCTGAGAGTTGCTTTTTCACCTAAGTGTTTGAGCACACATTGATAATTTGTTGCGTTTTTCTTTTCCAGAGCTTCTAGTTTTTGCAAGTGTTCTAATGGAGAATTCTGGATATGCTCAAGCACGGTCAGTTTTGATGTCAGGGAAACTACTTTTTCTTCAGATTTTACTAGATTAGCTTCAGCTAATTCTAGTGATTTTTCTGAAGTAGCTAGTTTATTTTCTAGCTCAGTGACCAAATTTTGTGTTTTGGCCAAGATGATGTCATTCTTGGCCATATCTTTATATGTAGACTCCCCCCTTTTCATTGTTAGAATTGGGGGTCTGTTATCACTTCCGATTGCTATGATATCCATGGATGTAGTTGAGTGCCTTTTAATGATCGTTCACGGTCGTGATCTGCAATCCTAAATGGTCAGTTTCGAGAAATAACGTCAAAGATTAACGTTAAGTTTGAATAAATTTTGGTTGGATAGAAATTGTGTTTAAGTGATCGACTTTTTATTTTAATTTGAAAGAGTAAAATTCGGGCACTTGTAGAGTTGTTGCCGAAATTTGAATTCTGAAATTCGGATGAAAAGACTTTGTCGAGAATTTTGAAATCAAAGGAAATCAAAATTCGGGTGACAAATATAAGTTCGCCGAAGTTCAGGATTAAATTAAGGTAGGAAAAATTTTATCGAAAATTACTTTCAAAATTCGGGTAAACTAAATTCAGTCGAGAATTAAAAAAAATCAAAATTCGGGTGACTTTCTGATAAAAGTTCTCCGAGAATTAAGAAATTCGGGTGACTTAAATCAAAACTTCGCCGAAAATTTTAAGTTGAAATTCGGGCAATCTTAATTTTAAAATTCGACCAAATTCGCCGTGAATTTTAAACAGTAGAAAGCAAATTCGGCGAATAAACTTAGCTTACTCAAATTCGGTCAATTTTCTGATCGAAAATTTTCTCAATTTCGGCGAATTTCAATTGAAATTCGGCAATATGAGTTAATTTTCGGGTTCAAGAACGAACTTCGAGCGAATAAACACTGTTCTAGAGAAACGCCCGAAATTTTTTTCCAGCAACTTTAAAACACACCAATTTCAATCGATTTCTCCCCAGAAATTTCTCAAACTTGACGAAAATTAATCTAAACGAGTTCCTAAACAAGCCAAGACTGATAATCAAGCATTTAAAGGTTTAAAAACATCAATAACAGCAAGATCTAACCCAAAATACTTGAAAAAAATCGAAAATAAAATTTGCTTAGTAAACTCTTTCGATCTTGACGAAATCAAACGAAATTGGTATAGATTTGCACAGATCGATCCGTGTCTTGCTCTGATACCACTTGTTAGTCCGATTACGCACTCAAGAGAGGATCAAAGGCTTAAAAATGATAAAGTTCTTAAAACACCTTCAGTGTGTGTTTGTGTGTGTGTGCCGAAATTAAGAACTTACTTTTAAGAAAAATACTTTGACCAACCCTAATTAGGGTTAATGGGATGCCTTATATACCACATGAGTTGGTATATTAAGGCTTGGGACTCAAACAATAAAATATTTACAATTTGACCCCAAATACAATAAATTAACTAATATTGACCCAAAACTCAAATACTAACTAAGGACACTACAATTAATTCCTAACATTCTCCCCCTTAATGAAAATGAAATATGCACACACTGAAGGTGTTTTAAGAACTTTATCATTTTTAAGCTTTTGATCCTCTCTTGAGTGCGTAATCGGACTAACAAGTGGTATCAGAGCCAAACACGTTTGGATTTGATCAAATTTTCTGAAATTTTTGGTGTTTTTCATGTGATAAACTCGAAAATATTTAGGTCTTGGTCTTGAGATTTTTCAGTCTATGTTGCTGATTTTGCTTGATTAAGATCAACATTTTGTTTTTTTTCGAGTGTTTTTGAGTGATTACCCATCAATTTTCAGTTGATTTGAGTGAGTTTTGGGGAGAAATCGCGCATGAAATTTGATTCTAGAACAGTGTTCATCTGCCCGAAGTTTGTTCATCAGCCCGAAAATTGATTCATCTCGCCGAATTTCGATCGAAATTCGCCAGAATTTGAGACAATTTTCATTAGATAGCTGGCCGAATTTGGATATTGAATTTCTATCGCCGAAATTGGTTAATCCAATTTCAAAATTCTCGCCGAATTTCAATTAAGTTACCCGAATTTTGAATTCCTGATTTTGAATCAAATTTTACAATTTCGGCGAACTTCTACTACCCGAATTTGGCAAATTTTCGGGCAAAATTACAAAATTTGCCCAATTGTGGAAAACTCGGCGAATTACTACTGTTCAAATCAAATTCGACGAATTTCTACTAATACCCGAATTTCATAATTTCGTGACCAATTTAATTTGAGTCCCCCGAATTTGTGAAATTTGGCGAAACTGAAATCGAATTTCTACCCGAATTTAGACTAAGCGAAATATTTCCATCCGAGTTTCACTATAACCCACCCTTTGAAATTACCCTTAACATTTTCGACCACCTAAAATTTTCGGCCACCCCTTAAAAAAAAAAAAAAAAAAAAAAAAAAGGACTTTCGAAAATTTTTTTTTAAAAATAAATTTTTTCGGGCCCAAAATTTTAGGTATAGAAAACGCTTTTGTTAATTTTCCAAAGGCAAATCCACTTTACGTGTCAACGATCACGTATCCAACAATCTATTTAGGACATTTTTGGCAAATTTTAGAAAAAGTTTTGGTAACTCTCAAATTTTCGAAATCTAATTTTTTTTCGAAATTTCACGCTATCTTTTGACAAAACCAAACTTTTTGGAACAAAAGTTTCAAGAGCCATTTCTTTCAGAAAATAATTAATTTTAAAATTAATACTTAATTATGGATGCTCAAGCTAAAGAAATTGAGGAATTTAATCGATGTCGTTTTGAACTCAAAGCAACTGAGTGGAATGTCGTCACAGAACAATATGAGGTTATCCTAGCAATCTGCAATAAATGGTACACTAGAACTATCCCTTTAAAGACAATTATTGCGAAGCTAGTCGACCAAGATTCCTTTTCAGCGCTTGACGGGGAAAACAAGTTATATAAATCTATCTCGTGGTTGGAAATTCCTATGATTGCTAGTAAAATTTCCGAATTGAACGCAACTTTGGAATCGGAAAGAGTAGTGTTTCAAGCAGAAAAGCAAAAACTCTTAGAGGAGATTTCAAATCTTAAAAATTCCCCGTCCTTACCTGTTTTCCATGATTTTTCAAAAGATACATCATCCTCGAAACAGGTCAAGACAACAAAAATTAAAAGCATCTCTGTTCTCAAATCTGAGAAAGCTTCACATACACATTCTAAGTTACCCGTGACGACTTCAAAGTCTACGGTGACCCGAGCAGAAAAGATAAGTAAAAAGCCTAAGCTTAATTCTTCCAAGGAACAGGAGAAAAATAGGAAGAGGAAAGGAAAATCAACACCTTCTATGAAAACTAGAGTAGAAACTGTTATTGATTTTTCCTCTCCTATTCCTATTAAAAAGGATGCTCCTCAAAGAGAAGTTTCATGCTCAAGCAAGCTAACTTCTCGAGCTTCCAAAATTTCCCATTCTTTAAAGAATGAGAAAAGTGGATTTCCTTACACGAACAAAAATGTTTATCATTCTCGTAAGCAAAATCCCACTAAAGACCATCATTATGGAGTGAATTGTGTGAAGTCTTCTCGTAGGTATTCACCCGCTATACATGCCTGCAATGTTGTAGCTTCGTATTCCTACTTGAAATATCCTGTCAAAGTCCATTCGGAAAAGCACCTTATGAGACTAGCCAAAGAGAAGATCTTTCACTCTAGAATACCTAGAGACACATTCACTGGCACTGAAACGTCTTTTCCGTGTCAAATTACCCCTAAGTGGTTATCCAATAATTTATTGTTGGACGATTTAGGACCGAATTTGACACATGCTAAGCATAAATTATTTTCTGCTAATAAGGGAGGACCCATACAAATATGGGTACCAAAGTCCCAATAAGGTTTTGCAGATAACCCCAGCATGGTTGGTATCCCGTTGAAAAATACCTTCTTTTAAAATGGTACATTTTAAATATGCATTTTCAAAACATTACGAGATTTTGAGATCCGAGTTGCATATTACGCACGAAAATGATAAAAACCATTTTTAAATGAGCCTTATTTGAGGGGGAGCTACTCTTTTACTTATAAAAGAGAAGCAATCTCTACAATTGTTTAAAAGGGAGAAATAATTACATTTTTTTTGGGGGGAGAGAGCATGGATATGTAAATTTAGGGAAAGAGATTGAAGAGAAATTGTTTCAATCCGACTACGTATCTTTTGAGGGGGAGCAATATTATTTAGGGAGCATGATTCAAAAAAAAAAAAAAAAAAAAAAAAAAAAAATTATTATTATCCCTCGGACACCATTCGACGGATTGGAACGAAGAATTTCGAGCATCCAAATATCAAGTCTTTTCTAAACGAAGAATCTCAAGCTTCCAATGGTGGCCTTTAGTGCAAACTCGGTGCTCACTTCAAGCAACCTGCTCCGGCATTGCTGATACAAATAAAGCAGCACTCACTACTTCCTACCGGATGCAAGGATAATTTGTTCTCATGATTCAGGCAAATCCAACTGAATCTAACCCCGAAAAATCACCGAGAACTAGTCAATATCTTGCAAAGCTTGCCTCCGATGATGCTTCTGATCCATTTTGAAAAGACCAACACTACAACATTCCCTTACCTCACAAATATCTCGGATCACACCCCCATAGGTACAGGTGCTAATTTTATTAGCTCCCGGGTAGAAGTCGCCGCATTAGGTCCAACGGCGCATGCACAACCGAGCCTCACCCACTCGTCTGTCTCACAAAAGACAGGTGTTTCAAGAAATCACGGGGAGACACGACTACTATCACCGCTTCACTCGGAAGTGGGAGATATTGAATTAAGTGGTACTCAGCCCCACTACCACACTTTCTTGTGCACAATCGAGTCTAGTGTGTCCTCACGTCCCATATTTTAAATATTTTCTAGGACACATACACTCTTATAACACCTGGTCTTTGTGATCAAGTTAGAACTTTCGTAGACATGTTACTCGTAGACATGGTTCGATGATCGGATGGAAGTCCTGCCGTTGCAACATCAAAACAACAACGGAATCAGGCCATCGTCTCGAGCTAGTCTCTAGAACGATGAAAACGGGATGCCTATGTGGCCCCGGTTTACCAAGCCCTGTACTCACAGGCAATCGTGATGACGGATTGCCTTAGTGGCTCCGTCTGTTCATTACCACGCCGACCTGTCGTTTGTGTCCTTATCTTCCAAAACAAGCATGCCGATCTCGTTAATTCGATCGCCATGAGGGGGAGAAGGGGACACGGATAAACAAAGAGGTCGGACCACCCAACAAATTCCGCCGAGCGTACCACTCTGAAGCCGGGCTCTCCTGCACTTGAACGTACATTCCAAAGGAGCCTCGGCACAACTTAAATCAAGCCCCACACTTACCTTCTTCCGGAGCCAGACAAGCTTTCTCGAAGCCGAACCAGACAACTTCCTTCGAAGAAGATGAACCTGGAGCCAAGAAGAAGAGAATTGATGTTAACGGGAAGTCTTTGTGACCCCGGTTAACCTTCAAGACGGATCGCCTTTGTGGCTCCGTTAGGTTATTGCCCAACCTGAGTTGCTTCTCCTCGTCCTGACGATGCAAACATCTTGCCATCGACGACCTATTTTCACCTAGTAGTAAAGAAAGAAAATGGGAGCCGTACCACAACGAAAAATGCAAGATTGATCGGAAATGCTCAAATCTCAAGCGTCATCAGAAAATCAAGCGAACCACGACCTTCAAAACTCGAATTTACAGCCACAAGTTCGCCTCTCCGAATATAAAGAGAACTCCCCAATCCCAACACAAGGTTGAACAAACGTAGGGGGAGTTGTGCACTATCAAAGGGAGAGACTGAACTCACCGGCAAGCCTCTTCGAGCCCCGACATCTCCAAGACAAGCTTCGAGAGAAGACTTGATGAAAGATGCGGTGCCGAGAAGAGAAGGTCAAGACGAGACAAAGGAGGAGAAACACTAAAGAAGAACACACGCACTAACGCTTTCGCTAATGCCACTTTGATACGTGTTCTTCAAGGACTCAGGAAAAGATTTACAAGACCAAGATACTAAGCGCTTAATTATAAATTGAACACAAAGGGGGAGATTGTTAGGATTATTTTATTGTGTTCAATGTATTATTTTATCTTAGTCTTGTAATTAATTTAGCGAACTAGGCTTTAATTTAATTAGAGGCTAGTGAGCTATTAAATGTAACTGGGCTTACAAAAGCCCAAGGTATTATATACCAACTTGTGGTATAAATACCAAAAACCCTCACACATAGTGTGTGGGTGAAGAGATTAGTCATATTACAAGAGAATTCCCAAAGCTATCAAAGTCTCCCACGCCCATCCCACGACGAATCAATACTTCCGAGCTTTAATCGTGGTAAATCGTCTTTAATCTTAAACGTAGTTGGATGCGTAGGACTAACAGGCACTACTTGGTGTTGAGTGAGACGAAGCAGGCATTTGAGACTTGTTCCGATAAAAGTGTACTAATAGAGAATCTAAATCTTCATGGTCAGCGGGAATTGTTTTACTTGACGTTGATGTAGAAGTTGCCGAAAGTTGTTGACCTTGTGCCAACACGCCAGTAAGCTCGGGTTCTGAACTATTTTGTTCAGAAGCCAAATCCGTCATTTCTTGAAAGGTGACGTTGTAGCTTTCAAGAATAGTACGGGAAGACTTGAGGTAGACGTGGTATGATTTGGAAGTAGCAGAATATCCGACAAAGATGGCTTCAAAGGCTTTGGGATCGAACTTGCTTCGATGCTCCCAATCGTTGGCCACAAAGCATTTGCAACCGAATACTTTGAAGAAGGAGATGTTCGAAATTCTTTGCTTGATTATCTCGTACGGCGTCCTTTCGAAGCGTTTTTAAATAATTGTCCTATTTTGGGTAAAACATGCCATACTCACTGCTTCAGCCCATAGAAAGTGAGGGAGACCGTAATGAATGAGCATTGTTCTTGCAGCTTCAACTAGAGTCCGGTTCTTCCTTTCTACGACACCATTTTGTTGAGACGTTTTTGCGGCTGAGAATTGTTGAATAATTCCAAGTGACTGATAAAAGTTGTGGAGACGCTTGTTCTTGGACTCAGTTCCATTATCAGTTCAGATTACTTGAATTTTCTTTTGCAGGAGATTTTGTGTGGTATTCACAAAGCTTTCTATCAAGTCTCCAGTCTCATCTTTAGTTCTGAGAATCCTTGTCCATGTGTAGCGAGAAAAATCGTCGACAATTACTAACACGTATTTTCGACCGTTAATACTTTGTGTACGCATCGGTCCACAAAGGTCCATGTGAAGTAACTCTAAGGGTCGAGATGTAGAAGCAACTTGCTTGATTTTATGTGAAGCTCGCTTCATTTTTCCCATTTGACAAGCCGAACAATGATGCTCTTAGTTAGAAGAAATTGTTGGCAGCCCGTTGACCAACTTTTTAACACTGAGTTTGTGAAGAGCTTTTAAATTTAAATGAGACATGCGTTGATGCCATAAGCTGTTCCTCTTGATTGTTGTCTGAGAGATGAGGCACACAATGGTCGAAGGTCGAACTGTCGTCAGATTGATTGTGTATAGATTTGATCTTCGTGATCCTGTGAGAAGCTCTTGATTCTGACTATTCAAAACTCTGCACTGTTCAGCTAGAAATACTACTTGAAATCCTTTGTCACAGAATTGTCCTATGCTGAACAGATTGTGCTGAAGACCTTGGACGTAAGAGACATCTTTAATCTTCAGATTTGGCAGTAGAATGTCTCCAAATCCGAGTATGGGAGCTGAGTCATTGTTGCCAAATCGGACTTCGCCATTGTAACGATCTTGGTAGTTGCTCAACAGTTCTTGTTTTCCCGTCATGTGTGTGGAGCAACTAGAATCTAAATACCATACATGATGGATCTGCATAGAAAGAAATTAGGGAGACTTAGGTACTAACTTTAGAATGGGTCCTCTCGGATTAGCAGATTTGATAATTAAGGTTTGTTCATCCTTGGTTCCTAAATTATGAGAATACTTAGATACCCAAACCAACTTAGAAGTAGTTGGTTTAAGTAGTACCTCTTTAGACAATTTAGCCTTATTGGCTTGTGTTTGCCTAGGTGGTGACTTAGGAATCCATTGTGGTTGAACCTTACATGGGAGGTTAATTTCAGCACGAACAAATGTCTGATTTGCCTTATTGCTGGAGAAAATATTTTCTTTAGCTAGTCTCCTAATGTGTTTAGCTTAATGTACATGTCCTGGATACCTTAAGTGAGAACAAGAATGTATGGAGCTATAAGCTTTCTTAATAGCTGGATCTTGTTTCTGACGAAACTTAAGACTTGCATTTGTTTTAGAATGATGATCATTGCTTTTAGAAGTAGAGCCAATTTCAAAGTGTGCTTTGAAAAATAATAGGCTTTAACGCATAAGTTGAAGTAACAATACTAGAAATGATTGTCTTCGTACGAGTGTCCTTAGTTTTTGACATAGAAGAAATAGATAAATCATTTTTCTTCTGAAATTTTATTCTAGGCACTCTTTCCTTAGCATGCTTCACCTCTTTTACTACTCTACTTGTGGATGGGATAGAAAAAGAGTTAGTAACAATCTTTTCATTTTTGAAGCATTTAAGGATTCGTTTTTCTCTTTACAATTTTTAAAGAAGATTTATCTTCTTTTGAAATATTTTGAAAAATAATGGGAGAGTTTTTCTTAGATTTAATCTTGTCCTTCATTAAAGATTTTTCTTTCAAAATAAGATCAGGACAAGTTTTTCAAGTAGAGGAAGTTTTGAGATTAGAAATCTCCAGTAAAAGTTCGTTCTTTTCATCTTTGAAATTCTTTCTTTTTGTTTCCAAGGAAGCGTTTAAATCAACTATTTTTCTAATAATAGCCGGAATATAACAGAAATTAGAATTTTGAAAATGATCAATATTTTCTTCCTTGTCCTTAGAGAAATCTTCTAGGGGATATAATGAATTATAATCACTAGAAAAGTTGAGATCTCTTGTCTTGTAACTATTATTCAAGTCGGTGTAGTCAAAAGGAATGTTAGTCATATCAGTGGCTTGTCGTTTAGATTCTTATAAAGCATTTATTTCGGAAAAATTAGTAAATGCCATTAGAGAAGTTAAACATAATCCCATATACTTGATATTGTATAATTGTCTAACATTGACCTTTTTTAAGTTACAGGGATTGGTAAAACCTAAGCCCTCTTTAGGATTATAAAATTCTGTATCAAGAGGTTGATTTAGAAATATAGTTTAATCCGTTTGACCCGTTTTTATTAGAAGATCATCTAACGTTTTAATCCTTGAATAAAGTTTCTTACGTTCGTCATAAATTTATTTGAAATTATTTTTAGAAATCTCTAAGTCTCTCTGACAATCGATAAGAATCGTATTAAGTTCAGTAATTTTTGTCTCAGAGGTAGCTATGGTTAATTCAAGACTAGAGATTTTTTCCTTAGCGTTAGATAAGAGAATTTCGAGATGAATTTTCTTATCTAATTGCTTTTGGAAATTGCTTTCGCTAAGAGCTAGTTTCTCTTCTAATTCCTTTGTTCGTTTCCGCTCAATTTTCATGTTAGTGTACTTAATTGTAACGATTCTAACATGTTTGATAATGTGGAATTAGACATTTGTACCTCTTGTGACGAAGAGGCTGCTTTGTCGTCGTCGTCGTCAGGCCTCCTTGATGGGTCATCATTTGAAGCATCGTCGAGGTATGCCATAAGTGCAAGATTTTCGTCTTCAAAATCTGTGGTGTCTTCCAGCCAATTCTATTGTTCTGCCATCAGTGCTACTCCAGCCTCTTTCTGTTTAGTGAGTTGGAATTTTTTGGAGTAGTAGTTGGCGTCCTTTTTCTTGGGTAGTTTGCATTCGTTAAAGAAGTGCCCGATCTTTCCACAATTATAACATTTTTGTGGTTCTTTGACACTTTTTGATTCTGAGGACTCGGCCGGTCTTTCCCTTTTCTTGGAGCTAGATGTCCGAAGACGAGAATTTCTTTTTGTAAAACTTTTTGCTCATCATTTTAGAAATGAGAGCTAACTGTTTCTTGAACTCCTTCATATCATGTTCGGAGTCCAAGTTAGATTCTCCTTCATCTTCTGATGAACTTGGCAGCTTGATACTTTTATTCTTTCCAGATCGACTTGGCTTTCTTTCAGAGACAAGTGCTATAGAATCGTTGATCTGCTTGCCCTTTATTTCTTTTTTGATCTCGCTTATATCTTCTTCATGTTGGGCGAGATTATCAAAGATGGTGTGGACATCCATTTCGTCCAAATCCTTATTTTGTCGGATTTGAATGGATATTTTCTTCCACTCCGGTTGAAGAGAAGAAAGAAATCTGATGTTGACCTCCATGTTGGTCTTGAATATATATATCTTCCTCATTTCATTAAGAAGAGTTAGATATCTTTGATAGAGTTCATAAACTGATTCATCTGTCTTGGCTTTGACAAAGTCGTAAGTTGTTAGAATATTTGCTTTCTTTGCTTTGACTCCAACTTTGGTTCTTTGCATCATCTTGTGGAGCTCGTCCCACATGGCCTTTGCGCTCGATAAACTATCTATTTGCATATAGATGTCATTCGGTATTCCTTGCATTAGGAAAGTCTTGGCTCCCAAGTCTGCTTTGGCTCTTAAACGTCCCCCTCGGTGTACTCACCAGGAACTTTATGTCTTCTGGTTGCAGGAATAGGAGGATTGTTTGTGGCATCTCCTTCTTGGATGAGCCAGAATTGAGCTGGACCTTCTTGAAGTTACGCGATCAAATTTATGGCTTTATCTTTCGTTTCCAAGAAGTTCATGAACCGGCTTCTCCATACCGTGTATTCGCCTCTTCGAAGAATTGGAGGGCAGACGTCATTTCTGAGTGAGTAAGCATCCATGTTTGTTGATTGTTAGGATCTTCGTGAAAGTTTGGAATCGTAATGAAAAATGCTTCACAAGTGACAAACTTAGTTAAAAATATTTGATTCGTACTTTAAACAATTTCCTTTTTGAACCTAAGATCCGGTCGTGAAAGAGAAATTGTTATGGTTTCGAAAATATTTGGTAAATAAAAATTGATACTTCAAGATTTGTTAAAGAAATTTGAATTTTTTATCGAAAATATTGAGTATCAAAATAGATAGTTCGAAAACAAATATTTTTCGTAAGTTTTGAAGTTCACAATTTTTTATTTCTTTTAAATGCAGTGGTCGAAATGTTTTTCGAGCAGTAAAGTTTTTCGATTAAAAATGTTGAACTTTTTAATCGAAAAAGTTTTTCGAACGTTTAAGGATATAGTTATATGTTCATCGAGAAATTCAATCGAGAAACATCAAAGTAAACACTGAAATTCTGGATAATCACTTGAATTTTTGTACTGAACAAGAACAACCACATGATTAAACACGTTTTACGGCAAAATTCATCAATTTTGGTGAAAATCAAATCGTTTTCAAACTGCAATCGCAAGCTGTGAAATAGAGCAGAATAAAAAATCGAATAAATTTGATATTCTAAACGATTGAAATCAGTACGCGATTCATTCCTAACATGTAATCAAACACTTTCCCATCAGTATCAACAAAAAATTTCGCAGAAATTAGCATAGAAATCAAGTTTCCAGTTCGCGCGCATATTCATCGAAAAAAAAAATCAGAACATAATTTGATCTAAAAACAACGAAATTCAATCCAAAACAATTACGATCTGCTCTGATACCAATTGTTAGGTCCTCGATTATCAACTACAGTAAAGCATAGACATGAATTCTAGATATTCGAATGGAAATCTGAGATTTGATACCTCGGCGAATACCTCCAATGAAGAACACGAAAGAAAAGCTTTTAGTGTGAGAAAGTATTTGTGTGTTTCTCTCTCTAGAAAATAAATTGCAAGCATGTTGGATTTTCTATTAACTTTCTCTGATCAATTCAATAATGTACATTGGTATTTATACCTACAAACTTGGCATAATACAATTAAGTCCTACACTATTGAATATACAAATAATGTCCCTATTATTTACAAATGGATTTTTTATTTTTGCTTCAAATTTGGAATCAAAATCGACCCGATAGTGCCAAAATCGAAATAAAATTTTTTTTCGCATGGAACAACTACAACCGGCTCGGTGTTTGCGTGTCAAATGCAAATCATTTATTTTGGTGTATTCGAACGATGAACTGAACCAAGCCGGCCTTTCGGTAAATCGAAAGTTTCGGTTTGAAATTCTTGAAACCGGATATGAAATCAAATTTTTTGTTTCTTTTTAGTGTTTACGATACTTTTTTCATCCAGTTCAGTTAACCCGCCAAAACCGAACTTTTAATTAAAAAATAAAATTATATAATTTTAATTATTACATATGTAGTTATTAATAATAATATCTTAAACATTACTATTATATTTATAACAAATAAAATCATAATTTCTATATTCTGTTCGATCGATTAACCAAACTATGAATACCCGAATCATTTATACTATAAATATATATATATATATATATATAATCAGAAATATACTATCATTAAAAAAATATGAAATTGAAATACAAAAATAAATTGTGCCTATTTTTTAGGCCATTTACACACAGTGCCTATTTTTGCAAATCAATTTGAAAAGGATGCATATAATTGCAAATCACCCTCGCATATATCGCATATGTTGAAAAGTATAATCTCCCGAGGAGACATTAGGCCATCTCCACCTCATAACACAAAAATACATTTAAATTTACACAAATATACAATTGCTACAGTGTTTTTACTTCAACTCTCTAACTTTATTTTCTACACTGTTTTTTACTCTAATCCATTAACTCTATTTTCTACACTAAAAATAATATTATACATATTCTTACTTATTATTATTAAAATTTATTTATAAAAACGAAAACGTAATACAAACTAAATTAAGCATGCAGAGAATTTTATTTTTAATTTACTTTTTCAAAAAATAAATAATAATATTTATATTTAAGATTGCATAATTGACATATATACTTATATTTTCTATGTAAAGAAATATTATTTTTATTTCATAAAATAAAAAAGAAAATATAGAATATTAAAAAGGACGTTTATAAATTTAATTCTATTATTTTAATGATAAAAAATATTTTAAAATAACTGAAGTAAGTATATAAGTAAAAGAATATAAAAATAAGAATTAAATTAGAACCCTTTTTTAAACTTGAGAAAAAAAGTTACTATAAATATAGAGTACTGCAAACTCTATAAAAGTGTTAAAATAGAGTACCTATTAAATAAGATATATATTCTACTTTAGTGTTTTACACCAAAAGAGAGTACTTTGAAGATTTTTTTGTAATGGTAAACATAAAGTCATGCAAGCTACTATTGTACTATTGCTAGGGTATTAATTCGATTTGCGACAGCCTAATTTCTTCTAGTTCCGGCCAACAAAATTTCGCAGCTCTTCTCAAGTTTTTCGTCTTAGGCAATAAATCCTGATTTATTGCCCCACTGAGGACTCACTGACTAGCCAGTAAATAATCATTCATTAATTATAATATTGGCGTCCATTTAGTGAAAAAACGTTGCCGTCAACATCATCAGACTTTTTTTTTTTCTTTCTTTAGCTTTGAAGATCAGAAAAGAACATAAATGATCCCATTTATACATCCAAGGAACACGTTATGCAATGAAGCAATGCGTGAGGTCCGGCATATTTCCGTTGTGATTATTGTTGTTAATTTTAAACCGGCCTAATAGTTTGTAGACTTTCTTACTAGTTAGAAGAACAGTTCGTTCCAACTATAATTTGCGGTTAGCAAGCATTTCCATTTTAATTTTTTATCGTTTCGGCCTTTCTTTTCTTATCTGGTATATGATGTGGATTTTTCTGTCATGGTAATTGTGATGATTTGCATTCATAAATGAGTCTCATTTTTTTTCCTATTTAGACATAGTCGTGGATTTTTATTTCATTTTCCTCTCCCAAATGATCGTGAGGAACCATACTTATGATCCATTGACATAAGTTCTCATAATATATTAATGTTACAAGGTTTTTTTTGTTATAAAAAAACAAAAAACCATATATACATGGTATGTTAGGTACTTTTTATTAATTTTTAATTTAGGTCCAAAAACCACAAACCCAATAACATATATGTCAATTTTTTAAAAAAAAGAACATTATTGTTCAAAGCTATATTTACCGTATGATGGTTAAATATCAAAATCGGATCCAATCTAAAAAATATCTCTATTTCCATCCTCTTTATCACTTCATGCTCATATGACCAATCATAGTAACAAATCCGTCCAAAAAAATTTCAGTCTAAAAGATATATAGTTTATCCGATTTCGCTACTCTTTTTTAGAAGTAATGAATCCACAATGGTACTATATTTTAAAATAGAAGCTATGAAACATGGTAACAAACCATCAGAGACTAAGAATTGAAGCATTTGATTTTTTTCCCACTACAACAAGCATATTCGTGATTACAGACTTTAATTTTCTACAATGGTATTAACATTCAAGATCAAGTTCGACCTGCATATTTTGAAGAGACAACTACACATAACTCTTCAAAGACCAAAAAAACATCACTTAACTTCCACTGTCAGAGAAAATTTCCTTTAAGGACCAAGTAGAAACGTTTCATACTAATAAGGGCCATGTGGACGAAAATACCCCTTATAACATGCGTTATTACAATTATACATTGAATTTTTATTAAAAACAAAAAACAAAATAAAAGCAACCTCAATTGATCACATGAAAAAAAAAACACATCCCAAACAAAAAACTCACTCTCCATCGAACTTCAAATCGAACACTCACACCGAATTGTTTCCATGAAGAAATACCAAGGAGTCCACACCGTCGTTGGGTTTTTTGAAATTTTCTCATGTCATGGAGAGTTCCTTAATTTTTATTTTCCGTCAATTTGTTTTTTTACTGCAATTTTGTATTATTTACCCGTTAATTGCTCTTGAAGATGTTTAGGTCCCGATTTTGATTATTATGTTCGAAGGCTTTCATATGTTTAATTTGTGTTCTTTTTGTTTAACTCGAGGCTTTATAGGTTTAATTTGTGGTTTCTTTTTATGTGTTGCTCGATTAGGGCTCTTAGAAGTTCATTTGATGTTTCTTTATTTGGTATCAAACGAGACTGTAATTTTCGCATTTTTGCTTCGTTATATGTATATTTTTAGTACATTATATCATATTTTTAGTACCATATATGCATTTTGGTGGTACGACGTGATAGTATAAACATGTACTGTATAGATAGGAGTATGGTACGGTGAGTGTTTTTTTTTGTATCAGATGTCTAATTGTACTAGACTATATACCATTAAATTGTACACTAAACGAATTGAAATAGTACGCCATATCAATAGCTGTAACACAAGTGGTAAAAAATATAGAAATAGTCATCATTACCGGTATTTGACATTTTTAGTGGTATATGAAACAAATTCTGACACTCACAGAATGTTCTAAAATGCATAGGAGCTGCAATGTACTTAGTACGGTTTCGGTTCTTATCTTGGTACAACAAACTACATAATATGGTTCAATATATGTCCACTATATGGTACTGCCACATGCTTCTTTGAGGTACTCTGCACACGCTTTATTCGATATATCTCATTAGGGAGAATTCAGCTGTTCGAATTATTTTTTCAGCAAAACTACACGTATATACATTATATGTTTCACTTGATGTCAAATTTGATGGTTTAACCCTTACAAGTATGGTTTTATATTCCAAAATCCAAGTTTCAAAATAAGAGTGATTATTGTGAGGACATCTTACTATTGAAGAATGAGTTTAAACTACAAATATATGGTTTTTAGGGTTAACCTATAAAATGGGTTACGAAATGAAAGTTATAACACATTTACGTATAGTAAAGTGTTTTTCCATCGGAAATTACGTAAAATGCGACGAGTAAAGTGGCTATGGTTTGAGAGGTTACAGTATTATGGGCTGGTGAGGGAGCGGTAGTATAGGCTACAGAGGCAGCTTCTTTTTTAGATTACGATGTCTCCGATTGGGTTGTTTGGGTAGTTTGGGTGGTGGTGGATGAGGTGACTTGTTGCGTTGGGGGCTTTGTGCTTGTCTCTTCTCCCCCTCGGGACGAACCTCATCTTCCGGGTTGTCGCGCGGTCGCTTGGACATTCAGCCACGCCGCGACAAGACGGCGGGGTTACAAGTCGAAGCTTGATGTCCTGCTCCCGCTCATTTAAAAAGAAGGCGGAGTGCAGTCCGGCCAATATAATGTCGTGGAGTTCCTCGATCGGAACATCCCCCAGACCTGGTTAGGATGGGCGAGTTAGCGGAGCGGAGGGAGGAGGCATAGCAGTTGTAGGTTCGGTGGTAGGGGCCTTGCCGTTGTCTCGGGCGGAGGATTTGAGGACAGTGTAGACTCTGATCATTATTGATCCTCGAGAGTCTTGGCGAATTCCGCTAGCCTGACCTCCATCACGAATGGGGAAACTAGCGAGACGGAGCCAGTAAGGCGTTCTTTATCGTCACGATGTCAGAGTATGCAGCAGACACGCCGCCTCTTTGCACAGGACATGAGAAACCGGGGCCACTCAGGCTCACTGTTGGCATTGATATTGGGACTGGCTCAGTTTGACAGCCCATTGCAGCAGCTGTAGGAATGTTGACTGATGAGTGACTTCCGCTCATGCCCTGACTGTCATCCAGCCAGGAGACACCGAAGAGCGTTTTGTCTAGATTGCCAAGATCAGGAGGTGCAGTAGAGTCTGTATGTGTCCTAGTAAAGATGAAAAATGTGGATGGTGAGGACACTAGACTCGATGTGCTGAATAAGGGTGTAATCTGAGGTGAGGGACTGTGAATTTCGACATCTACCGCCTCCGAGCAAGGCGGTGTTGGCATGTTTGGCTCCTCATGAGCAAAAGAAACAACCATCTGTTTCGAGATAGTTGAGTGGCTCGGTTCGGGTATTTGCACGGTAGGACTAGATGTCGTTTCTTCTACCATGGAGACAACAATGTCGTCTCCTACAGCTCGGGACTGGGTCCATGTAATTTGTGGACTTAGGGGCGGAGGATCACGGTCGCTACGTTGTCTGGTGCGATGGTCCTGTTGGCGACTTACCGCATCCCCTTTCGAATTTTTTTTTGTTTGCGAGCGGGGGATGCTTTGCGTCCTTGACCTAGACTGGATTCTTAGCTTGTTCCCGGGGTAGGCCCAAATGGGATATGTTGGAACATAGGAACCTCCTCGAGCGCGTTCTCTCGAATGTATGCGGTGACGACTAGATTGTTCTTGTCGGCGATCCGTAGTACATCTTCAGGATTAACATTGCCTCCCGGTCGAATTTGGTCTTGGAAGAGTGGAGAGAGCCGAGTTTCCGTGGTTGGTATCCTTCGGATGGATCTCGTGTCTCGATCTCGGGAATTCTGTCCATGAAATGCTTGACGAAGACGGGGAGCCACCTCAGGTATGGAAGCACTTTCTTTGTTGAGGGGAGGTCTCGTCGTCGGAGTTGATCCGCAGGTCCGACCAGATAAGTTGAACGACATCGTACATTTTGTTAAAGACAATGTCGTAGAAGATTAACATGATATTGCGGTTGCACCTGTCAGGAGCGCTGTGTTTTGGGGACAAGCACTTATTGACGATGAGGAATATGGTCCGCCAAGTTTAAGAAATGTCCTTGGGTGTAAAGTTGGGAAGGTGGATGGTGTTGTAGACGTTGGGTTTGTAGCCCATGAAGAGAAGTCTTGTTTGAGTTCATCTTCACTGGGGTGTGAGTCGAAGTTCAGGGAGAAGGGTAGGTTGAAAATCCTGAACGGATGATGGTATGGATTAGCACGACTAGGGTTTGGTCGGTTTCTGTAGTGAGTACTGGGGGTTTTGTTGTGAAGTGGGATTTGTAAGAGTGGACCAGAGCTGTTGAATGTACACTTCTAGGACGCACTCGGAGATGGTGAGTGCAGTATTTAGTGGGTGATTGTGTATGATTTGAAGGATAATAGGGTCAGGTCATATGGCTGTCTCGAAATCTAGTTCGAGGTTATTTGAAAGACAGTGTGCCCAGCTGATTCGGGGAAGTATCTCTTCAGTATCAGTATATCTTAAGTATCATGCACCATTTTTTGTTCCTAAAATAGATAAAGAAAATGTTAGTGCATAGAACGTGTAATCGTATACAATTGACCTGATTTTATTTCTAAGTCAAAGGTGATTTGAGTGAAAAACGATATTGGGATTTAAAAATGTTTTAGCACTTCACAAAATTTTGTACTTAGGAGAATTTCAAATTCAATTCAGGGTCAGAGCGATTTTCGAGTAAGGTAATAAAGCTCGGTGAGAATTAATTTTTGTGTAATGCAATTAAAATTTCGGGTGACAATTTCCTGTCATCACAAAAAGCCGAATTTCGGTCAACATGAAGTGAAAATCGCGTAAGATATAATTTTCCGTCAATGAGTCAAACAGTCAAAATTTATTAAAAGTCGTAGCCGATTGTAAGTGAAAATTCGGGTCATGAAAGTCGGGTAAAATTTTTGGGTACAAATCGAACGTTTGCTACAGTCAAAATTCGTCGAGTGGAAAAATTCGGGTAGAAGAAATTCAGGTGGACAGAAAGTGTTTCAACAGTGGATTTTCGAGGAGAAATTCAAATTTTATCCGAACGTCAAAACCCTAACTTGCGTAAATCTATAAAATTCGAGTAAAAACATGTTAAAACTTGCAGATTCGAAGTCATTCTTACCGAGGATGATTGGACAAATGCAGAAATTGAAGAAAGATCGGATTATGAAGACAGAAAGGGCGAAGTTTGGTATCAATCGAGAGGATTTGATTTTCGGTTGAGTTTGAAAGTGAAAAGTGATTTGGAAAATTCGGGCGCGTCTGTATTTATATAGGATTTTAATGTGGATTTTCGGGTGCTTTGGATTTTCGGATAGCTCTAATTTTCACTGAGTTTTTAATTTTTAATATAAAATAATGATGAAATCAAGCCGAGAATTGAGGCATACCCGAAATTTGGAAATTCACGGATTTTTAACCGAAAATTGCAACTTTAAAATTTTAAAAGGCATAAAAGTGATACAAATTTTGCTAAGAAAATTTTATAGAATTTCAAACTCCTCCTATATAGAGTAATAAAACTCCCCCTCGATTTGTGCACACAAAAAGGCATAGAGAATAAGGAAAAAAAATATGTAAGATATATATACACAATATAAGGTTCATGGAGGCACAATCGATCATGCATCAAGGTTCAACATGCCTAACTTAGACATGAATAATTAGAATCGTTTTTCATCCACTGCCTTAGTGAAGTGGTCGACAACTTCAAGCTCGGTGTTAATAAAATGCATTTCGATGGTACCTTGCTCCACATGTTCCTTAATAGTGATACCTAACGAAACGTATTTCGATGGTGCATTGCTCCTGTTGACTTAAAAAGCATGAGTAGAGAATTTCATTGATCGTAGAAGCGCAAGCGGTAACACCACTGGAGGGATCCCCAATGATCTGTGAGTTCGGTTGAGCGCGGCTCCCATTTCTTTCGTGTGTTCCCAACGATTTGGGATAATTTGTGGTTTCATAGGCTCAACAGGTTGGGGTTCTGACTCTTCTGAAGACACTTCTATCGTAGAGTAATGGATTGAAAGGTGTGGGCTTCTGAGCTTGCAATGACACCAGAGTCAGTTGGAGGTACGTTATCTTCGCCGGTGTGGAGATTTTCCATATTATGAGTCAAAAGATCATTGCTTAGGGCTGGAGAAGAAGTAGAAACGGTGGGTTGCAGTGGTCTTGGATAAAGATGCTCGAATAGAATATTAAGATCCACATCGCTTGAGGTAAGAGTATTTGAAAGCATTCCAACCGAAGAGGTGCTAGGTTGATCTTTCGTAAACTCTCGTTAAAGTCCGGGTTCTGGACTGATTTGTGCAGAACTCACTTGGTCTACTTTGTCGAACGTAACGTTGATGCTTTCCATGATAAATCTTCTCTCTTTTAGGTATACTCGATAGGCTTTGGAATATGTCGAGTATCCCACAAGTATGCCTTCAAAAGCCTTTTGATCAAGTTTGCCTCGATCTTTGCGGTCGTTGACAACATAACATTATCCAAAGATCCTGAGAAAGGAGACATCTAGCACTGCGGTTGATCATCTCGTACGGAGTCCTCCTAAATCTTTTGTGAAGCAAAGCACGATTTTGAATGAAGCACGCCGTATTTAGTGCTCAGCTTATAAGAAGTGGGGTAGTCCATAAGGAATGAGGAGAGTCCTGATTGCTTCAACTAGGGTTATGTTCTTACTTCAACAACTCCATTCTGTTAGGGTGTCTTCGCAGCTGAGAACTGTTGGGTAATACCATGTGAAGCATAGAAGTCGCTGAGCTTACTATTCTTGAATTCCGCCCCATTGTCAGTTCTGATTATTTGGACGTTCAACTGGTAAAGGTTATGTGCGATCTTCACAAACTCGATGATGATATCCGATGTTTTGTCCTTGGTAAGAAATTTGGTCCATGTGAAGCGCGAGAAATCGTCCACGAAAACTAACACGTATCTTCGCCCATTGATGGTCTGAGTGCGCATAGGTCCACACAAATCCATGTGAATGAGCTCAAGGGGTTTGAAAGTCGATGCCATGTGTTTGGTGTTGTGGGACGCATTCCTCATCTTCCCCATTTCGCATGCCAAGCAAAGATGCTCTTTGTAATACCCAAACGTGTGAAGCCCTTTGACCAAGTTGCTCGTGCGGACCCTTGTCTAGATCCTTGAAGTTTGGATGGGAAAGGCGCTGGTGCCAAAGGTCGTTCTGATGTAGAGAGGCTCGAGAGATGAGACACGTCGATCGAGTAGTCTTTAGATCAATGGAGTAGAGGTTCGTCTTTCTATGGCCAGTGAGCAGCTCCGATCCTTTAAAATAGATGATGTTACACTTGTTAGATTCGAAAAGAACCTTGAAGCCTTTGTCACAGAAGCGTCCGGTGCTGAATAAGTTGTAGTTTAGGCCTTCGACGAACGAAACTCCTTTGATGGTGAGTCTATCATGAATGAGATCGCCTGCTCCTAGCATAGGTGCAGAGTCAACGTTCCCAAAGTAGAACTTCCTGAGATAGCCCTCGGAAAAGTTGCTCAACTGCTCTTTATTTCCCGTCATGTGTAACAAGCAACCTGAGTTTAAGTACCAGACATGACGAACATGCAAAACAAGTTAAGCAAGCTTAGGTACCCGTATGAGGGTTTCAACCTTTTTGTTGTTATGTTGAGTTGTAAGTCAGCTTGTTAAATAACTGACTTAAGAACGTACACTCGATTATAGCCTATTGGGTGCAACACGGATTTTGGAATGCACATTTGCCTATGTTTTAGCAATTTATTGCGCTTGTTTTTGTCCTGATTTTCGGGTGAAGTGTATCTCTTTCTCTTTGCTTTGTGAGATTGCCTGTATTGCCTTGGAGATACACGATCAGCTAAATGTTTTCTTCTTTGCAAAGTGAAGCATTTTTGCGGAAACGGTTGTTATGAAAATGTGGAAGTACATCATAGTTGTCATAACAAGACCTAGACACCTTAGTTCAAAACAAAGAAACAAGGTCTGCGACATTACAAGACGACCTTTTGGAAAACATAAAACAATCCAAAACAGGAGAAACAAGATTCGAAGTTATCTTCTTCTTTTTATCAAAAGAGTTGCCTCCTTCACTCGACCAGACCTAACTTTCTTCGTCTCTCTAGAACTCAGTCTTTTCTCTGTAGGCACATACAATACAGGAATGTTTTAAATAGTATAGATTTTGCTTAAAAGAACAATTTTTCTTCTGAATAGGCTTTCCCTTCATATTTCAGAGACGCAGTTAGATCGCCTATTATTTGAATTATCTCTGGAATATAAATGGAAGAATAAATGGATTTGGCCTCTTCGGAAGTACCTTCCTGATTTCGGGTCCAAATGGCAAGATGAAGTCTGTAGTTAGCGGAGTTTTTCTTGTTTTATAACTATCGTTCAGCTCCGCATAACTAAATGCAATATGGGCCAATTTTTGTTTCTCCTTTTCTGTTCTTCTGATTTGATCACCTCTGTTGATTCAACAAAAGGCATAAAAAGCTTTTCTAGGCTTAAGCCAAAGTGTTTAATGTCGTACAGAGGAAACACTTCATCTTTCTGTGGGTTCGTTTTAGTTTAGAACCCTAAACCTTTGCGAGGATTATAGAATTCTACATCTTTTGATGTGTTGAGGAAGATGGTTTGATCGATTTGACATCTTTTGGTAAGAAGGTCCTCCAATTGTTCAACCTTCTTATTGAGTCTAACACTATCTTTAGTGATCAAGTCGTATTGAGAAGATACGTTTACAGGTTCTTCTTCGCTATCCTTCAAATTTTACTAATATAGCTAACATGTGTTTTGCTATTCTCTACCTTTTCTGCTAAGTTTTTTACTTTAGACTCTGAATAGGCTAATGATTCCTAAAGAATAGCTATCTCTTCATGTTGTTTGTTTAGTAAGGCATAATCATTATCAAAATTTCTTTTTAGTCCTTAGTAATCCCTACGTTGCATGGAATGCTTGTGTATTTTATGTCTCAACTCAACGAAGTATTTAGGGGATGGAGTGTATACCTCAAAGGCGGAAGCGAAGAGATCAGTTCTTCGGAGTCGGAGCCTAACACTTCTTCATTTGAGCCATAGTCTTTGCTCTTTACCATGAAGGCTTTTTCCTTCTTCTCCTCGCCAGATGTGTCCTCAAGCCAATCCTCTTCCTCAGCTACCAGTACAATTCTTGCCTCTTTGCGCTGGGAGAACTTAAGCTTGCTCTTGTAATACTCAGTGTCGTTCGCCTTAGGTCTGTAGAAGTCCTTAGCAAAGTGACCCAATTTCCCACATTTGATGCATTTCTTTGGAGCTTAAGTTTCTTTAATATCGATTTCCTCGGGAGCGATAATTTTTTGTTTACCGCTGGAGGTTCGCTGTCTGTTTTAGGAAGATGATGATTTCTTTGGAAATTTCGCATTCATCATCTTTGAGAGCATGGCCACTCGCTTCTTAAGATCGTTGAGTTCAATCTTGAAGTCAGAGTCCGAGTCAGCATTGTATGAAGAGTCATATAAGATTACTTGCTTTTCCTTTAGAAGCCTTCGAGCTTTTTGGTAGGCTTGGTTCGTCACGAGAGCAACGAGTTCCACATAAGCATTTTCCGTTCCTTCGTTTCTGATTTCTTTGGCATACTCGATGTAGTGAGAATGGTTATCATGCAGGGCATGAATGTCCATGGCATCCAGGTCTTTGTTTTGCTGCTTGATCAGAATAGAATCCTGCCCCAGGCGAGTTGAAGTGTGGAGAGAAATTTGTTGTTGTGCTCGATGTTTGACCGTTGGATGTTGATCTTCCTCATCTCATTGATAATAGTCAAGAACCGAAGGTATGTTTCTCGAGGATATTCCCGTTCCTTAGCTCTGAAGGAATCGTAGGCAGTAAGAGTGCTTGATTTCTTGGACAAGGTGCTGAAGCCTGTCCCAACCATCATCTTCGAAACTTCGTCCCAAATTTATTTGGCAGTGGACATGTTGTCTACCTGGATGTATACGTCGTTGGGAAGGGGCTTGTGGACGTAGTTTCTAGCAAGCTTGTCAGCTCTGGCCCGTGCTTTCTCTGCATATGACTAACGACTAGGATAATTGAGTGTTCTTCTCTCCAAGAGAGGAGGGTCTGCGTTAGGCTGAGCTTCAACGACGGTTCAGAATTGAGCTGGCCCATCAAAGATAGAAGAGACATGTCATCGACGAGGTCACCGTCCTTGATTTCTATGAAGTTGATGAAGCGATTTTTCTAAATACCATACTCGCTTGAGTATCAGATCCTATACTAAAGGCATCCATGATGTTTGTGATCGTAACGTGAAAGAGATCTTTGAAATGAAAGATTTGTTTCGAACGATTATATTCCAACTATCGAAAAGTTAGGGTAAAAGATTTTTATCAAAATAGATGAGAGTTTTCAAAGCTTTAAAGTAACAAATTGCTGAATTTTGAACCTAGAAGTTTCTTGAAAAAATGTTAAATGATTCTCGGGCAAAGAGTAATGTGAATTGGTCAAACGACGAGAATTGTGAATTTCGTGTGTTGACATTCGGTCAACATTTAAGTTGAAATTTGTTTAACACAAGTTGAATATCGGGTGAGTATGAAATTCAGTTAATGTGAACTATCGGGTAAATATGTCCGAGAATTGCTTAATTTCGGTCAGATACACTACAAAGTAAATTTCGGGAAGAACGTATCTGATAAAATTCGAGTAAGAGAAATATCAAATGATTTTCGGATGGAAATATTAAAGGTCAAGTAAATTAGACGAATTTAAAAAACTCGGTAAGGCTGTCCGATTTTTTAAAATTAGGTAAACTGACCGAAATTTGAAAATCAGGTAATCCTGGTCGAAGTTGAAAATTGCCAAAAGTTTTATAAATTGGGTGAATTTAAGAGTTTAATTGCCCGAAAATTGACTAAATTATACTGATTTTCGTGTGTTGAAGAATTTTTGGGGAGATGAGCCGAATTTCTGGGCATTGTTACATTCATTTACCAGAAAATCAACACTGTAGCAGAAAAAACGACTTTCATACTCGATTGTGGCTCAAATCTTACACAAACTTGACTGAAATTGATGCAAAAAAGTCGAAAATCACTCATTAAAAGTGTTACACCTTTGTGAGTGCCATGTCAGCAAGTTTAAACATTACAAGGCGGGAATGCTGTTAGGTCATGTTTCATCAATCAACAAATAATCTAAGCATGAATTCTCGGTATTCGAGTAAGAAATCTTACGATATACGATCTGATATCAATTGTTAGGTCCTGTTTCATCAATCAACAAACAATCTAAGCATGAATTCTCAGTATTCGAGTAAGAAATCTTACGATATACGATCGGTCGAATAGCCGCTTTGAAGATCTTGAGAGGTTGTTAGATGTTCCCTTATTTCTCGTTACCTCTCGTTTTAAAAATATGAATTCGAAACATATTATGTACTCAATAACGAATGATGTATTAGTGTACATCATATTTATACCTATATTTAAGGTATAATTACTCTTAAGTCCTACACTATCAATATTTCTAATTATGCCCCTAATTACAAGGATAATGAAATAATAAAGCACAATTCTAATATACTCTTCAATCTCCCCCTTTGTGCTTGTTGTCGTTTCAGCTCCTTTTATCCTTATCGGACGTAAATAGACTTCCTCAATCCCAATGCTGTCTCGTAGCGTCGAACAACATTCCTCAACTCCAATATTTCATTATTGGTATCAAGAAGCTCGTTCAGGAGTGGAGCCTCTTCTTCACAAAGATCTTCGAAGATTGTCTCTTCGGTGATCCCTCCCAATCTCTTCAGTATGTTCTTCCGCACTAACTTAACTGTCCCGTCGCAGAATTTATGAACTTCTGACTTCATCATAGCCTTTGTCTTTCCAATGACTGGATTTAGATAGGTTAGTGTTTGGGATATGGTGGGAGGTGTGGTTGTTTGTTGGCGGGTTTGAGGTTGAGGTTGTGTGGTTGGTGGGTGTGAGGACGATCCTCCAGCTTCTTGAGTCTTTGTCTGACTCAATCCACGGCCTCTCCTTGTTGTTCTTTGCTGTTTCTCCCCCTCATGACGATCCGGATCATCGGGATCGTCATGTCTACGTTTGGGGCGGGAGCTTTCTTCACGGCACGTTGTTTGTGCTGGCAGCTCTGGTTCAACTATTAATCTTCTGTAGAGACTTTCTTCTGCGGGAGTTCATGTCTCTAGTGCGAGAAGGCGCGAGATGAGGATATCATGAAGCTGAGTGATCGGAATGGTGTATGGGTTCATAAGTGAGGGTGAGGGAGTTGGGGTGGTGAGGATTGGGTGTAGTGGGGTGTGTAGAGTGGTGGTAAGAAGTGGTGAGGAGATGGATGTGGTTTGTGTGTCGGTGGGAGCAGCTTCTGAGACTGGTGTTTTCCCGGTGTCTCTTCGGGAAGTCTCGAGAGCATGGAGCATTCGGTCCATCAGACGGTCTTCTAGTGAACATAGGGCTGAGGACAGTGCTACTTGTAGTCTGTGCTCCGTCACGAACATCGGTGGAGTGGGGCCAGGGAGGCACTCCACTGTCACAACATCGAAGTAAATTTACGATGTGCCGCCTATAGTAGG
The DNA here is from genome assembly GCA_004919715.1 of Linderniella brevidens. Classification (NCBI taxonomy): domain Eukaryota; kingdom Viridiplantae; phylum Streptophyta; class Magnoliopsida; order Lamiales; family Linderniaceae; genus Linderniella; species Linderniella brevidens. The sequence continues at coordinate 11,018,358 of SWDC01000151.1, read as the reverse complement.
TCTTGAGGGTCCGGTACGTCCAAGGACATCCGTTATCAACCCTGAAGTCACCACTTCAGAGGGTTGGCCTATTGTTGGCTCCGAAGATATCGGGGGTCCAATAGGGCTTCCACTCAATCCTTCAGATGATACAATAGGTATCACCTCTATGGGTGTTGAGACAGATTCAATTTGAATCTGTTCAGTGGGCTGATCACCCGGTGATGGAAGTGTGGGCTCCGAAGCTTGTATGGGTGAAGGCACTGCAGACGTGGCCGAGATTTGTTGTCGGCGAGGGCCCCTTTGTTGGAGTCTGTGTGTTTCATCGGAGTCCGTTGCCTCAGGAGAGATATCTTGTGGGACACCTTCGGGTTCAATCTCCTGAGGTGTGACTTCGGGCTCTGATGATGTCACTTCCCTTTGAGAAGACGCCGGGGCTGGATCCATGGCACGTACCATCGCCTCCGTGATGGAGTTGTTCTGGCAGTAAGCTTGGTAGGCTTCTTCAGTTGGATCAGCTAAACGGAGCAGCTCCAATGGGATCAGCAAGGATTGGAGTGCTAGATCGGCAACCTTCGCGTTGTGGAAGAATCGAAGGCGTGGCAGGATGTAGTCCGCGATCAGTGGAAGTTTTGGGATCTCTGGGTGGACTTCCATGAAATGCGAGATCAGTACTGGAAACCATCGTACATACGGAAGAGATCGGGCCTTCGACTTCGTCTCCCTCTGACGCATTTGGTCGGCGAGATCGTTCCAGATCAGCTAAGCCACGTCATATCTCATGGAGAAGACCACTCCGAGAAAAATACGAAGAATGTTTCCATTTGCCTTGTCGAATCCGAAGGGTTTTGGGGAGAGGCATTTGTTCATGATGCCGAACACAGTCTTCCATGGATGAGGAATGCCGTTATTTTGAAAGTTTGCCAGTTTATTTAGCGGCGATTTGTATCCCATCCGGAGCATGACTTCTACAATCTCCGCGTCCGTTCGTAATCGGTCGTATTCATCGTAGTGCGGGAGATCGAGCACAATGGCCATCAAGTTTTTCGTCAGGGCGATGTGTCTTGTATTGAGCTTAGTCATATATTCCACGCTGTCGCCGTTGACGAAGCTCTGCATGCATCCCCAGAATTGCAGGAGATAGACCATCAGTACGGTGGCCGTCATGGTCAGAGCTGGCCATAAGGGGTGTCCTTTGAGTATGGGTAGCATGACGTCATCCGGACACCGAAATGTTGTCAAATCCAGTTGGAAGTTGGGACTTGCCATATCTGCAAAAATCATATGAGGTTCATTAGTTGATCAAGTTTCATGAATGAATGAAACGAATGTAGAGTATAATTGTACATTGAAAAACTTATCGCGAAAGACTTAGTGAAAATTTGAAAAATTTGTAGAATTAACTAAGTCTTAGAAGCGTGTTTTTTTCGAGTAACAATTTATTCGATTTTTTTTATTTAAAATTTGCGATCGAAAATTTGTCTAAGTCTTCAAAAATTTTTCTTAGAAGATGAAAAGTTTTGCGACGGGAATTTGTAACGTGTGAATGAGTTTTTCGAATGATAAAGTGCTATTAATACTTTACGATGGGGTAAAGTAGAAATTCTTTTGGGCCGAAAGTAAAAAAAATATTCTTAGGCTTTAGATAAAATTAGGTCGGAAATTAAATTTATGAATTAACCCAAAAATAATTTGTATAATACTCCATGTATTTCCGCAAGAAAGGAAATTGTCTCCTGATGTTGATGGAATTCAACATTTGACTCATCGGATGAGCTCTAAATTTTCTGCGAGACTTAATAAATTGTTAGAATTCAAGTTTCTACGATGTAGAAGATAATAACAATTTCTCATATAAAAACTCCCCCTCAACAATTGCATGAAAAACTTTTCAGTACCTACACATATTTTTGGTACATATGAAAATTTCCGATTTAAGCATAATTAACACATTCTAAGCAATTCAGCATAGTTTATGAAAATGTTGCGTTTTTCAAGAATAAATTCGCATTTTATCAAGTCTGAACCAATGAATGTAATCATGCATTTCAAATGTGCGAATAAAATAAATAAAAATAAAATAAAAAAAATAAAAATAATAATAATAAAAAAATAAAAAATAATAAAAATAATAAAAAATAAATAAAATAAAAAATAAAACTAATTTGTTTTTTTTTTGTTTCGGGGTCAGAATTATTATTTTAAATTTTTATCACACAAAAAAAAATTTCCAAGATATATATAACAATAATTTGCCACAAAATCAGATAACTAAACTAGTATTCTAAGAGCATAGTATGAATCATTTTGACAACTCTCGCAAGTTTCGCTCATAGCACTCAATTTATTTTTATCATTGAAATATTTAGTAGATATATAACTCATATCATCACGACAAAATTATATCAATGAATTTGTTATCGTAGCATATTTAATCAACTTGCCAAGTGAGAGTTCGATATCTTGAATCAAAGGGACTTTTAAAGGATTATTTTTAGACTCTGACTAAGGGGTAGGAATTTTGGGTTAGTGAGCTTAAGAATTCTTCTCTTCCCGGGGTCCTTTTTGTGAGATTCCATTATGAGCATTTTGCTTTTCCTTTCTGTAGTAATTTCTTTTTAGTGATTTGAGAGATAAGGTCTTCTTTGATTTTGGGTCGAGACTGTGTTCCTTTAGAAAGATTCACAGTTATAGAGTTCGAACCCAAGACTGTGCTTCTCTTCTCATTTTCTCTACATAAGATCTAGATTATCATTGGAGAAGTTCACGTCGAGGTGCTTCACTTCTAGGAGTATACGAGATTATCTAGGAGAAGTTCACAGTGAGATCAGTGTGTCTCTTCTATAATGATTGAGAAATTCGTAATGTGCATCACTTTAGCTCTCCCCCTCTTTTTCTTGATTGAGTAACCCCGAATCATTTGAATAATGTTGAAAGCTTAACCGGGTGTTTGATAAAGAAAAAGAATGTCGGAGAAGGCTCAAAGGGGATATCAAGAGGAAAAAATAAAGGATTTATAATTTAGGCCAAGTGAGGAATTTCCTAATATGCCCTTATCATTTTCATGACAAACTAAACACAAAAGCAAGATTGAGGCTACGAAGTACAAACCAAAAGATAGTCATTTGAAGTATGCACTAAAAACAATTGAGGTTCAAATTCTCATGGTGTGGCTTTGTGTCTAGTGAATCATACAAAGTTCTTTTGAATAAAAGAATGTTATATTGAATTTTAGGCAAAGAGTTTAACCATATATTTCGAATAAATATTTTGTGAGTGATTTAAAAATGGTCAAAATCATCGTCATCCCCCATTTTTTTTATTTATAATATATATATATATATGCATTATTATATATATGTATTTAATGTAAAAAAATAAAATATATATTTATATATATATATATATATATTTAATTTTAATAAAAAAAATTAAAAGATAGAGTCACGCATAATAATCAAGAAATATTAAGAAGCACATAGAATTTCAAATTGAAGCATAGGAGAGCATGTAAAACACAATTCAAGTAAAATTGAGATTCAACATGCCTAACTTAGCAATAAAGAATTGAAATCGTTTTTCATCCAATGCCTTAGTGAATAAGTCGGCAAGTTGAAGCTCCGTTTTAACAAAATACATATCTATCGTGCTTTTTTCTACATGATCTTTTATAAAGTGATATCGTATGTCTATGTGTTTCGTGCGTGAATGATGAACATCATTGTAAGTAATGGCTATAGCACTTTGAGAATCACTATAAATGGGAATGTTGTTAAAATCAAACCCGTCATCGCGTAGTTGTCCGCATCCATAGAATTTGCGAGCAACAACTGGCAGTTGCAACGTATTCCGCCTCGGCCGTCGATCTTGATACAGAATTTTGTTTCTTTGAAGACCAGCAGACCAACTTTTCGCCTAAAAATTGTGCTCCGCCAGACGTACTTTTTCTGTCCATTCGACAACCTGTATAGTCAGCATCAGTATAGCCAATAAGTCGTAAGTCAGTATTTTTAGGATACCGAAGCCCTAAGTTTGGAGTTCCTTTGAGATATCGTAGAATCCTCTTGGCGATATTCATGTGGGATTCCTTTGGGTCGGCTTGAAAGCGGGCGCATAGGCAAGTTGCAAACATAATGTCGGGTCGACTTGATGTCAAGTAGAGAAGAGATCTGATAATACTCCGATAGGTGGTGATGTTGACAGCCTTTCCAGACGGATAAGCATCCAGTTTGCAATTAGTAGACATATGAGTGTTCATCGGTGTGCTCTTGTCTTGATTAAATCTCTTCAGGATATCGCGGATATATTTGGTCTGACTGATGAAGATGCCATCATCGAGTTGCTTGACTTGTAATCCAAGAAAGAATTGGAGTTCTCCCATTAAGCTCATCTAGAATTTTGTCTTCATGAGATTACCAAATTTCTGACAGAGACGTTCATTGGTCGATCCGAAGATGATGTCATCAACGTAGACTTGAATGATCATCAAGTCTTTGCCTTGCCTTTTGATGAAGAGAGTTGTATCGATTGTTAGGAATTAATTGTAGTGTCCTTAGTTAGTATTTGAGTTTTGGGTCAATTTTAGTTAATTTATTGTATTTGGGGTCAAATTGTAAATATTTTATTGTTTGAGTCCCAAGCCTTAATATACCAACTCATGTGGTATATAAGGCATCCCATTAACCCTAATTAGGGTCGGTCAATGTATAATTCTTAAAAGTAAGTTCTTAATTTCGGCACACACACACAAACACACACTGAAGGTGTTTTAAGAACTTTATCATTTTTAAGCCTTTGATCCTCTCTTGAGTGCGTAATCGGACTAACAAGTGGTATCAGAGCAAGACACGGATCGATCTGTGCAAATCTATACCAATTTCGTTTGATTTCGTCAAGATCGAAAGAGTTTACTAAGCAAATTTTATTTTCGATTTTTTTCAAGTATTTTGGGTTAGATCTTGCTGTTATTGATGTTTTTAAACCTTTAAATGCTTGATTATCAGTCTTGGCTTGTTTAGGAACTCGTTTAGATTAATTTTCGTCAAGTTTGAGAAATTTCTGGGGAGAAATCGATTGAAATTGGTGTGTTTTAAAGTTGCTGGAAAATTTCGGGCGTTTCTCTAGAATAGTGTTTATTTGCTCGAAGTTCGTTCTTGAACCCGAAAATTAACTCATATTGCCGAATTTCAATTGAAATTCGCCGAAATTGAGAAAATTTTCGATCAGAAAATTGACCGAATTTGAGTAAGCTAAGTTTATTCGCCGAATTTGCTTTCTACTGTTTAAAATTCACGGCGAATTTGGTTGAATTTTAAAATTAAGATTGCCCGAATTTCAACTTAAAATTTTCGGCGAAGTTTTGATTTAAGTCACCCGAATTTCTTAATTCTCGGAGAACTTTTATCAGAAAGTCACCCGAATTTTGATTTTTTTTAATTCTCGACTGAATTTAGTTTACCCGAATTTTGAAAGTAATTTTCGATAAAATTTTTCCTACCTTAATTTAATCCTGAACTTCGGCGAACTTATATTTGTCACCCGAATTTTGATTTCCTTTGATTTCAAAATTCTCGACAAAGTCTTTTCATCCGAATTTCAGAATTCAAATTTCGGCAACAACTCTACAAGTGCCCGAATTTTACTCTTTCAAATTAAAATAAAAAGTCGATCACTTAAACACAATTTCTATCCAACCAAAATTTATTCAAACTTAACGTTAATCTTTGACGTTATTTCTCGAAACTGACCATTTAGGATTGCAGATCACGACCGTGAACGATCATTAAAAGGCACTCAACTACATCCATGGATATCATAGCAATCGGAAGTGATAACAGACCCCCAATTCTAACAATGAAAAGGGGGGAGTCTACATATAAAGATATGGCCAAGAATGACATCATCTTGGCCAAAACACAAAATTTGGTCACTGAGCTAGAAAATAAACTAGCTACTTCAGAAAAATCACTAGAATTAGCTGAAGCTAATCTAGTAAAATCTGAAGAAAAAGTAGTTTCCCTGACATCAAAACTGACCGTGCTTGAGCATATCCAGAATTCTCCATTAGAACACTTGCAAAAACTAGAAGCTCTGGAAAAGAAAAACGCAACAAATTATCAATGTGTGCTCAAACACTTAGGTGAAAAAGCAACTCTCAGATGTCATTTAGAAAATGCATCTGAGAAAATCTCGAAGCTTGAATCCGAGACTAATATGCTGAATGCAAATATTAGTCAATTAACCACTAGCCTGCGAATTAGTGAAGAAGAGCGTATTGGTAAAACAGATCAATACAATCTTCTAATGGAGGAACGTAAGAAGCTTTACTCCAAAATCAAAAGTCTGGAGGACCTCCTTACGAAAAGGGGACAAACCGACAAAACGATTTTCTTGAATCAGCCTAAGGACACGAGATTTTACAATCCACGTGAGGGCTTAGGCTTTAAGCCAAACCAACAACCACTGATAAACGGCCGCTTGCTCTGTACAATGCTGCATACCTAGGACTAGGAATACCTAGCTTGTTAGCCTTTCTCAGATCATCTGAAGAAGAAGATAACCTAGAACAGGAAAAGCGCAAGACCAAAAGCAAGGCCGAAATATCCTTGGATTACAAGGAAATCAACGATAGTTATGGAACTAGGGAAATTCCTCTTTCAAATGACTATCTACAAATGTTTCCCCATCCTCCCTCTGAATCTGATCAGCCCATGACAGAAACATCTAGCTCAAAGAACTCAGATCTTTGCCGAATTTACATTCCTCAAAAGATCAAGAATATTCAATCCACGATAGAGCTCGAACGGAAAACATTTCAAGCTGAAAAGGAGAAACTCCTTGAGAGAATTTCCTCACTTGAAAATCAATCATATGCTGATCTCGCTAAATCTTCTAAGTCGGAGTCTGTTACTACAACACCAATAGATTCCTCATCCATGAAGAATAGGCTAACTAAGAAGATTCTCATTCAAGCAACAGCTAACATCCCTTCACCATCTATGACAGATCTGAGACGGACAGAGACTGCTGGGAAGAAAAATTCAGGAACGCAAGAGAAGGATGCCAAAATCTTTGATAAAAAGACGAAGCAAAATTTGACTAGTGTTTCTGATTTAAAATTATTTCCAAAAACATTTAGAAATCTTTCTTCATGTAGTTCGAACTATGCTTCCGCTTATTCCCGTATTCCTTCAACAACAAGTTCTGTTAAGAATGTCAGTGATTATCTTACCTACGATAAGTGTATAGCTATGAATGCTAAATTTATACGTCGTAGAGATATGATTTCAGGAACACACACGAAAACGGTTCTACCATCCAAAACGTCCAACCTAAAAGTTGACGAAAAGGTAGCTAGAACATTCAGAAGACCAAATCAGACCCAAAAATACCTGAGCAATCGAAAACCCGAGCTGAAGCTAAGGGAAAAGATTGCAAACAAATCTGGGTAATTAAAACAGTGCTTGCTGCATGCACAAAGCTCTGTTTTCCTTTAGGGGTAAAGAAAATTTGGGTACCGAAAAACTCAGGAAAGATACAAGCCAACCTGGTACACAATTCACCCAATCTTACATGCACTTTAACCTCTGCAAATGATAGAAGACCCGTAATAAACGGGATCTCTAACACTGCTTAAACTTATCTTGCAGATAAGTCATGTGTGGTACTTAGACTCGGGTTGCTCCACACACATGACTGGAAGAAAAGAACTGCTGAGCAACTACACAGAGAGATTTGGTGGAAAGGAGGAGTTTATTTCATTTTTATTAAGGGGGAGTTTATTTCATTTTTATTATGGGGGAGTATATTTCATATTTATTAAGGGGGAGCATATTTCAATTTTATTAAGGAGGAGCTTATTTTTATTACGGGGGAGTATATATCATTTTATTGAGGGGGAGCTCTTTGACATAATATAAAATTCCGAATCTGAAATTTATTTGCCAAAATTTCATCCAAATCACGATGGAATCGACCTATTTTAATTTTTAGGTTTCGGGCGAAATTCGAGTAAAATTCAAATTTTCATCCGAATTTCTGCTTTTCAATCCAAAATTCGGCGAATTTCTACTGTTCACTCGAAATTCGGCGAATTTCTACTGTACCCCGACTCCTCACAGTCGAATTCCATCGCCCGAATTTGTCAATTTCGGCAAATTCAATTTTAAAGACAAGCACCCGAATTTGATGAATGATGATAACAAATTCGATTTAATTTTTACTTACCCGAACTTCATTTCAATTCGGCGAACAAAAATTTCAAATCCTCATTACCCGAACTTCATCAAATTCGCCGAACAAAACTTTTCAAATCCAAATTCGGCCAAATCAAACTTCGAGTATTAAACTTTTCAATGTACTCTTAGCCGAATTTGTGAACTTCGCCGCTTGTATTTCAAAAGTATAATCTTATTTACTTAAGCAAATTTCGGGCACTTTCATATAAAATTTTTCAAGTCCGAAATTTTTTTTCTAAGTAACGTCTTTATTTACTCTGCCTATGCTAACAATTTTCTGTGTTTCCTTCTTAGCAGATTGAATAAAAATGTTACGAGAAATTGACGAAGTATTCCCTCAAAGTCAATGGGCCACTAAAATTCCCAACAACCCGGCCATTGACTTTGACAATATCTCGGTCCCAGCGCCGATATCCTTGACCAACTCCGCCGAAGGGACTTATCCACCAAAAATAAAACCCGACAAGTCCTTCCCTACCTTCGGTGGTTTCCAGTGATAATAACCCACTTTCAAGACCTACACCCCGAGATAACCCGTCGACCGAGATCGGAGGGATACCAAATTCCCAAGCTAGCATCCCTCCATTCTTCCAAATCCAAATTTGATCTCGAGTCGATGCGGATCCCTGACCACCTCCTACAAATCGCTAATCCTTCCAACCCAATAGTAGCGAGGTACCTCCAATCCATCACCCTTGAAGACACTCCTATGGTTCGACAAAACCCAGTCGAACCTACCCCGGGAATTAGCCTACCCCAGCCTCAGTTAGGTCTAGGAAGCGCCGCTTCCCCTCCTCGTTCCTCACGAAAAACAAAACGAGGGGAAGACGTAAGACGCATACAGGAGCGTCGCACCAAACAAAAACATGATCGACCTCCTCAGTCCTCTAACCCACTACAAAGCCGGGCCGAACCCGTAGGAACAGGATACGACACGTGTGGCGACCCTACTTCCTAATTAAGTTAATTGGCGGATTTCCCCGCAACAGAACACGCGGAAGACCCGATAAAATTTTCTTTTTTTTTTTTTTTTTTTTATTTAAATAACCTACATAGTATTATATCGGGTTTACAAAAATATCTACTATTAATACTTTGGGCCGAAGCCCCAAAATTTCAAACCCAATATCAAACACTATGCCACTCCACAGGTCGCGTCCCATGTACTGCGCCACCCTCAAAAGTCCGTGGAGTCACCGCCGCCAGCTCGCCATGAATCTCAACCCTGACACTAGTCGGTGTCGGGTTCATTCTTACCTACAAACAAAAATAGGATAGAACCCTGAGCTATTGCCCAGTAGGTGATTACATAACATGCAATATGTGCGTGCACTCCACCCAATCCCGGTTCCTCACAATATAATATAATGCACACTCGACAAATCTCATCTATCAATTCTCAATTCTCAACAGGGCCCTAGGTCAGACTCGGCACCCACGCGCGCAATGGCAAAGTACACCATCAACCATGCGGTAGCCCACACCGGCCGCGCCGGGTCGCTCCTTCCGCACACAATCTCAACCCGACGGCTTTTTCCCCGAATGTTATACCACAAGTTCGGGTAGACAGGAATCTCACATCTGTCTGCCGTCCCTGAGCCAAATAATATCCGGTGGTTTACACCTCGGGTGGCTCAATCCCGAGTAGATGGGTGTCGCAAACCCCCTCTCCCACCAAGTGCATAATCGAGTCTGAACCTGACTGCCAAAATCGACAACTCTACCCTTCTCACATTGATAATATCATCGATCACATCATCTCTCACCCTATCGTGAATATGCACATGGCATGATTATGTAAAACATCAAATCACATATAGCACATATTATTTCCTTCAAATAATATCCCCAAAATACTCTCGTATCTTAAAATAAGGGTTGACCCGAAAGTTCTAGTCAAAGTATGAATATACTTTGATTTAAAGATAAAATGAACTTAAAATAATTTTATTCAAAGATGTGGGCTATTACCCGAATTTAACCTTTTAAATTCGGCGAAATTTAAATGTTTCGCTTAGATATCGAAAGTCTACCCGAATTTGAAATATTAAATTCGGCGAAATAAAATGCCCGAATTTAACCTTTTAAATTCGGCGAAATTTAAATATTTCGCTTAGATATCGAAATTCTGCCCGAATTTGAAATATTAAATTCGGCGAAATAAAATGCCCGAATTTAACCTTTTAAATTCGGCGAAAATTTTAAATATTTCGCTTAGATATCGAAATTCTGCCCGAATTTGAAATATTAAATTCGGCGAAATAAAATGCCCGAATTTAACCTTTTAAATTCGGCGAAATTTAAATATTTCGCTTAGATATCGAAATTCTGCCCGAATTTGAAATATTAAATTCGGCGAAATAAAATGCCCGAATTTAACCTTTTAAATTCGGCGAAATTTAAATCAAACATGTAATAACTTTACAGAACTCATATTGAGTTCGAACTTCACATAATTCATCAAAAACGTCAAATAACATATCAAAATACCCGAAATTCATAAATTCGGATGACCTTTCATCCAAATTCGTTTAACTATAAAAATCAACATAAGAAATGTTTGTAGGGGTTAAAAAAAAACCCTACCTCACTTCCAAGTTAGCCGAAATTGCTTAGTTCTTCTCTGCTTTTCTTCGTTTGTTTTCTTTCGTTTGATATTTTCGTTTGTCCTTATCACCTTTTGAGATAAACCTTTAAAAGGAAAGTTACGTTTCCTTTCTCTTAAGGAAATCTCTTATTGGGCCTACTTTAAATTAATTTGGGCCCATATCTATTTATTTTACTCAAAGAGTATTTTTCTTATTTTCGGTTCAATTTCCCGAAAATTCGCTTTGTCCGAAAATTAACTTCATAATTTTCCGAAAATTACAGAATAATTTTCACGCTAATTGCGCATTATTCCCGTATTAATTTTACGGGTATTACATCCTCCCCCCCTAAAAGAAATTTCGTCCCCGAAATTTAAGTTGTCTGAAACAACTCAGGGTATTTCTCTCTCATTTCGTCTTCTCGCTCCCAAGTGGCTTCTTCCAATATCTGGTTTCGCCATAAGACCTTCACGAGGGGAATATTCTTATTTCGTAATTGCTTCACCTCATACATTAGAATCTCTACCGGCTTTTCTTCGTAACTCAAGTCCGGCTTCAATTGTTGGTGAAGTCTTTTGTCTCTTAGCACATGATACGGGTCCAACACATACTTTCGCAGTGTAGACACGTGGATACGTCATGGACTTGTGCTAACGACGTCGGTAATTCTAGCTGATATGCTACTTCACCGACTCTTTTCAAAATTTTGAAAGGTCCTATATATCTCGGACTCAACTTTCCTTTTTGTCCGAACCGTTTGACACCCTTCATAGGTGATACTTTCAAAAATACTTTATCACCTTCTTCAAATTCTAACGACCTTCGCCTCTTGTCTGCATAACTCTTCTGGCGACTTTGGGCCGTTTGCATTTTCTCCCGAATTTTCTTAACAACTTCAGTCATTTCGCGTACCATCTCGGGACCTAATAGCGCCTTCTCGCCGATTTCATTCCAATGAACTGGGGATCGACATTTACGTCCGTATAAGGCTTCGTAAGGCGCCATTCCGATCGTTGCTTGATAGCTGTTGTTATATGAAAATTCTATTAACGGGAGATATTTACTCCAACTCCCTTGAAAATCCAAGACACATGCTCTCAACATGTCTTCGAGTGTCTGGATCGTCCTTTCCGATTGTCCGTCAGTCTGGGGATGATAAGCTGAACTAAATGATAATTTAGTTCCCAGAGCTTTCTGTAAGCTTTTCCAGAACTGGGACAGAAATCTTGAATCTCGATCTGATATGATCGATATCGGAATTCCATGGAGTCTCACTATCTCTTGAATGTAGAGTTCAGCGAACTTCTCCATGGGATAGGTCTGGTGAATAGGCAAGAAATGGGCGGACTTAGTCAGTCTGTCAACAATCACCCAAATTGCATCATAACCTTTCACCGTTCTTGGCAACCCGACGACAAAATCCATTGTTATATGGTCCCACTTCCACTCGGGAATCGTCAAAGGTTGTAACATTCCTGCCGGTCTTTGATGTTCTGCTTTGATCTGCTGACAAGTCAGGCATCTATGTACAAATGCAGCAACATCCTTTTTCATTCCCGGCCACCAATAATTTAGTCGCAAATCACGATACATTTTCGTTGCACCGGGATGCACCGAATATATTGTCGTATGTGCCTCCGTCATTAAAGTTCGACGAATCTCTTCATCTTCCGGCACATATAAGCGACTTTTAAATCGTAAACTCCCGTCTTCTCGGAATTCAAATTCCGATGAGACTTCTTTATCTTGTTCTCTTTGTTTCTTCAAGTACAACTCATCTTTCTTTTGTACTTCAATGATTCGGTCTAATAGTGTTGGCTTAAGTGTCAACACTGCCAACTTTTCTTCAATCTCTCCGAAATTGATTACTTCAACTCCGAATTGGCGTAATTCAGTGTTTACAGTTTTGCGGCTCAATGCATCTGCGACTACGTTCGCTTTTCCTGGATGATAATTTATCACACAGTCGTAGTCTTTGACTAACTCGAGCCATCTTCTTTGCCTCATATTTAACTCCTTCTGGGTGAAGAAGTACTTCAAACTCTTGTGATCCGTGAAGATCTCGCATCTTTCTCCGTAAAGATAGTGTCGCCATGTTTTAAGAGCAAACACTACGGCTGCGAGTTCGAGATCATGAGTGGGGTAATTTTTCTCATATGGCTTTAATTGTCGGGAGGCATAAGCGATCACCTTCCCGTTTTGCATTAAAACACACCCCAACCCATATTTAGAGGCATCACTATAAACAGAAAAATTTCCAGTACCCGAAGGTATTGCTAACACTGGAGCAGTTGTTAGCCTTTTCTTTAATTCCTGGAAACTTTGCTCACATTCATCCGTCCATTTGAACGGAACATTTTTCTTTGTCAAATTGGTGAGCGTCGAGGCGATGCTGGAAAAGTCCTTAATGAACTTTCGATAATACCCAGCTAGCCCGAGAAAACTTCTTATCTCCGTGGGAGTGGTTGGTCTTGGCCAATTTTCTATAGCTTCTATCTTGCTGGGATCTACTGAAATTCCGTTTCCCGAAATAACATGCCCCAGAAAGATTACTCGATCCAACCAAAATTCGCACTTTTTAAATTTGGCGAATAATTGTTTCTCCCGAAGAATTCCTAGGACCGCTCTCAAATGTTCCTCATGTTCTTCTTTTGTCTTGGAATAAATGAGAATATCGTCGATAAAGACGATAACACATCGGTCCAGCAATTTTTTGAATACTCGGTTCATCAAATCCATGAAGGCTGCCGGAGCATTCGTCAATCCGAAAGGCATGACCAAAAATTCATAGTGGCCGTACCTCGTACTGAATGCGGTTTTTGGAATGTCCGCTTCCCGGATCTTCAGCTGATGATAACCGGAGCGCAGGTCGATCTTAGAAAATACTGTTGCTCCTTGGAGTTGATCGAATAAATCGTCAATCCTTGGCAATGGGTATTTATTCTTAATCGTGATCTTGTTGAGTTCACGATAATCGATACACATTCTCATCGACCCGTCCTTTTTCTTCACAAATAAAACCGGGGCTCCCCATGGTGGAAACTGGTTGAATAAAACCCTTCTGCAACAAATCTTCCAATTGCTCCTTCAATTCTCGTAATTCGTTCGGTGCTAACCGATACGGGGATTTAGAGATCGGGGCAGCTCCAGGTACAAGATCGATTGCAAATTTAATCTCCCGATCTGGGGGTAATCCCGGAAGATCCTCGGGAAATACATCGGAATATTCGTTCACTATCGGAACCTCCTCAAGTTTAAGCTGGGAAGATTCCTCAGCATTCACCGCAAAAACTAGGAACGATTCGCAACCCGTATTTACGAGTCGCTGAGCTTTTAAAGCAGAAATCCGAGGGATTGAGTTTCTATTCTTTCTTCCCGAAAATTCAAACTCCTCTCCCTCTGGCGATCGAAACCTAACTACCCTTTTTGAACAATCAATAATGGCTCCGTATTTCGAAAGCCAATCCATCCCGAATATAATATCGTAATCATTCATCGGGATTACTATTAGGTTCACATCTAACTCTCTACCCTCAATTCTTACGGGACATTTCTCAACCACCAAATTTGATCGAGTTGGATCCCCATGTGGTAAAGATACCACGAAATCACATAATGAACGGGAGGGATAGATTCCTGCCCTGGCCACAAAGTTAGCCGATACAAACGAATGTGTGGCTCCCGAGTCAATCAAGATCGAATAGGGCACGTGAAATATACTCAACGTACCCGTAACTACATTCGGGTTTGCCTCCGCCTCCTCATTAGTCAGAGTAAAAACTCTTGCAGGCACAGGTGGAGGTCGAATGAGGTTACGCGGTTGAGTCTGCACTGGAGGCTGACCTCTCGGGCAATTCCGTGCGATGTGTCCGGCCTCACCGCACCGGAAACATTGCAGAGTCTGCACCGGTCGTGGTCCGTAGCATATGCCAAAGTGATTTCGTCCACACTGTTGGCATTGGGCGCTGGTACCGGGGGTCGGTTGGGAACATTGGCCGGTCTCTGATAAGTATTCGGGCGCCACATCTGTTGACTCGGTCGATTTCCTTTATTCTTCGGGTCCTTGCCGAAGAATTGTCGCTTTTGGCCGCTTCCTCCTTGCTGTTGCTGACTCTCTCTTTTCCTACTTGCCTCTTGGGCTTCCCTTACTACTCCTTCCGCTTGTTCTGCGATCAACGCTCGCTCCGTCGCCTGACGGAACTCTAATTGGCGTACTCCCGCCACACTTAAATCTCGATAAAATTCGGGCTTCAGCCCTCGAAGAAATCTCGTCACCTTTAGAGTATTGGTTGCCACGAGATGAGGTGCAAAACGAGATAATTCTTCAAATTTGCGGATGTATTCCGCAACTGGCATTCGCCCTTGTTTCAGGTTCATGAATTCATACATTCGCTGCTCCTGATCGTGAGCAGTGAAGTACTTATCATAAAACATTCCCTGAAGCGTTCCCATGTCATCGTCGCCGGATCTTCTAACACCTTTATGGTGTTCCACCAAAAACGCGCGCTTCCCCGAAATAGGGAAACGGCACACAACACCTTCTCATTGTTCGGCACACGACTGTATATAAATAAGTCTTCTATTGTGTCGATCCAGTCCTCAGCTGCCGCAGGATTAGTAGCTTCGGCGAAAACTGGTGGATTTAACTTACAAATCGCTCCCCTATGATCTCTACGCGATCAGGCTGTGGGGATGGACGGTGCTCAGATGAGCTCTGGTGATTTATCAAATCATGAATTTGGTCTGACTGTCTTTGGATAAGTTCAGTCAGCCTATTTATCGTGTCATGCTCACGAGTCGGGGGTGGGGATTCAGATTCGCCCCTCCGACTGGACTCTCCAACGAACACGTTCCTCGGTCTTCCTCTTGGCATTTTCCAAATACTAGATAATTCATGTAACAAATATACATGAGATCACATAATCATATCAAAGTATTACACTTAACTTACAGGCGAGGCTGGTTCTCCCGGCTTTTGAGTGGCAGTACATGGACAGTCTTCAGAATCTAAAGCCTAAGCTCTGATACCACCTGTGGCGACCCTACTTCCTAATTAAGTTAATTGGCGGATTTCCCCGCAACAGAACACGCGGAAGACCCGATAAAATTTTCTTTTCTTCTTTTTTTTTTTATTTAAATAACCTACATAGTATTATATCGGGTTTACAAAAATATCTACTATTAATACTTTGGGCCGAAGCCCCAAAATTTCAAACCCAATATCAAACACTATGCCACTCCACAGGTCGCGTCCCATGTACTGCGCCACCCTCAAAAGTCCGTGGAGTCACCGCCGCCAGCTCGCCATGAATCTCAACCCTGACACTAGTCGGTGTCGGGTTCATTCTTACCTACAAACAAAAATAGGATAGAACCCTGAGCTATTGCCCAGTAGGTGATTACATAACATGCAATACGTGCGTGCACTCCACCCAATCCCGGTTCCTCACAATATAATATAATGCACACTCGACAAATCTCATCTATCATTCTCAATTCTCACAGGGCCCTAGGTCAGACTCGGCACCCACGCGCGCAATGGCAAAGTACACCATCAACCATGCGGTAGCCCACACCGGCCGCGCCGGGTCGCTCCTTCCGCACACAATCTCAACCCGACGGCTTTTTCCCCGAATGTTATACCACAAGTTCGGGTAGACAGGAATCTCACATCTGTCTGCCGTCCCTGAGCCAAATAATATCCGGTGGTTTACACCTCGGGTGGCTCAATCCCGAGTAGATGGGTGTCGCAAACCCCCTCTCCCACCAAGTGCATAATCGAGTCTGAACCTAACTGCCAAAATCGGCAACTCTACCCTTCTCACATTGATAATATCATCGATCACATCATCTCTCACCCTATCGTGAATATGCACATGGCATGATTATGTAAAACATCAAATCACATATAGCACATATTATTTCCTTCAAATAATATCCCCAAAATACTCTCGTATCTTAAAATAAGGGTTGACCCGAAAGTTCTAGTCAAAGTATGAATATACTTTGATTTAAAGATAAAATGAACTTAAAATAATTTTATTCAAAGATGTGGGCTATTACCCGAATTTAACCTTTTAAATTCGGCGAAATTTAAATATTTCGCTTAGATATCGAAAGTCTACCCGAATTTGAAATATTAAATTCGGCGAAATAAAATGCCCGAATTTAACCTTTTAAATTCGGCGAAATTTAAATATTTCGCTTAGATATCGAAATTCTGCCCGAATTTGAAATATTAAATTCGGCGAAATAAAATGCCCGAATTTAACCTTTTAAATTCGGCGAAAATTTTAAATATTTCGCTTAGATATCGAAATTCTGCCCGAATTTGAAATATTAAATTCGGCAAAATAAAATGCCCGAATTTAACCTTTTAAATTCGGCGAAAATTTTAAATATTTCGCTTAGATATCGAAATTCTGCCCGAATTTGAAATATTAAATTCGGCGAAATATAATGCCCGAATTTAACCTTTTAAATTCGGAGAAATTTAAATATTTCGCTTAGATATCGAAATTCTGCCCGAATTTGAAATATTAAATTCGGCGAAATAAAATGCCCGAATTTAACCTTTTAAATTCGGCGAAATTTAAATCAAACATGTAATAACTTTACAGAACTCATATTGAGTTCGAACTTCACATAATTCATCAAAACGTCAAATAACATATCAAAATACCCGAAATTCATAAATTCGGATGACCTTTCATCCAAATTCGTTTAACTGTAAAAATCAACATAAGAAATGTTTGTAGGGGTTAAAAAAAAACACCTACCTCACTTCCAAGTTAGCCGAAATTGCTTAGTTCTTCTCTGCTTTTCTTCGTTTGTTTTCTTTCGTTTGATATTTTCGTTTGTCCTTATCACCTTTTGAGATAAACCTTTAAAAGGAAAGTTACGTTTCCTTTCTCTTAAGGAAATCTCTTATTGGGCCTACTTTAAATTAATTTGGGCCCATATCTATTTATTTTACTCAAAGAGTATTTTTCTTATTTTCGGTTCAATTTCCCGAAAATTCGCTTTGTCCGAAAATTAACTTCATAATTTTCCGAAAATTACAGAATAATTTTCACGCTAATTGCGCATTATTCCCGTATTAATTTTACGGGTATTACAACACGATCGTCTCCCGAGTAGCAGTCGTGCCATCAGGCCCAAGCACGCAAATAACCCTTCCAACCCATTCGGTCGTCTCCCAACAGACGACCGTCTCAATAGCACCGGAGGAGCCACGACAACCATCATTGCCTTATTCGGAGGCAATAGATGTTGAATTAAGCAGTTCACTTCCTCCGACTGCGCCCTCCTTGATCACAGGTCTAGTGTCGACACCAACTAAAATTTTTTCCATTTCTAGGACACATACACTATTTTCCGCACCTCTAAGTCTTCCAGACTTAGACAGAACGCTCTCTGACGTCACTCTGGGGTTAATCTCCGAGGGACTGAGCGGAAGCCCCGAAACGATCAACATCCCACCAGTCGTCTCGGGCCAACGGTCTGAGTTTGTCTTAGCACCGTTGCCACCGGTGTGCCTTGGTGGCCCCGGAAGACCCACTACAGTGGGCGGCACGTCAGAAATCTACTCTGACGTCGCGACAACGGCACGCCTCAGTGGCTCCGTTTTATTTCCCGATCCGTTTGTGACGGAGTCTCGGCTACGATCTTTTGGCGACGAACTAGTGGAAAAAGTCCGGGCCATGATCGAAACATCAAGACAAGACAAAGGCAAGACTCCAGTCACACACGAGACAGCTGCTGCTGTTCCTTCACTCACACAACCAGAAGAAGGACCGTGGGACGTGCCCATTGAAGAACTCTTCAACATTCTTTTGGCACGTATCCGGTCGGCGCCACACCTGACACCGAAGGAGAAAGAAATCCAGAGGCTGATTGACCCCACCAGCTGCCGAACACAAGCCGGGGGCCTATCTGGATCGCGGGACGACCCTGAAGACGAGGACCGTCCCGAGGGGGAGAACCGACAGCGTGGAGTCGAATCCCCTCACCAGCAGCAGCCAACAACCAAAACAGTCCAAGAATCCAACCCGCTGGATACCTCAAGCTCAAAAGGCAAAACAAAACAAGTCTCCAGCACCACAATAATATTCCCTACCATGGAGATCTCAACCACAACCGAACAAAATACACAAGAGATCTCCAATACACTTTCCCTTTCGACACCCACTCCAGTCACTATAAGCCTTAGCTCACCAAGAACCTTCTACCGACAAAGTCCACCTCAAGCCACATCTATTGACCTCCAAATCTCGGAAGAAATCAGCCAACTCTACAATCCACATGATGTGGTAGAGAAATATATATTTGAAGAAGGATGGCTGAAGCAACCGATGGACCTCCAGCTCGAAGCCAGATTTCGAGAAAACGCCAGACTATTCCTCGAAAAGGCGTCGATAAGCCTGGTGAAAGTCCATGAAGATGAGGAGCTGGAAGATCTGCAAAGTGACCTCCCCGATCTACCGGAACTACTCAAACATCAAGTCCAAAATGAGGATGCTCCACTTCTCATGTCAAAGATCGGGGCAACGGTCGATCTTCTGTGGCAAAACGTCATAATCTTAGTTCCATACCAAGAAGAGATAAGGAAAAGAATCTGGCGTAAAGAGGATCAGCTCGTCAAATTGAACGAGCTGGAGCTACGTGGGATGACGTGTGGCGACCCTACTTCCTAATTAAGTTAATTGGCGGATTTTCCAGCAACAGAACACGCGGAAGACCCGATAAAATTTTCTCTTTTTTTTTTTTTTTTTTTTAAATAACCTACATAGTATTATATCGGGTTTACAAAAATATCTACTATTAATACTTTGGGCCGAAGCCCCAAAATTTCAAACCCAATATCAAACACTATGCCACTCCACAGGTCGCGTCCCATGTACTGCGCCACCCTCAAAAGTCCGTGGAGTCACCGCCGCCAGCTCGCCATGAATCTCAACCCTGACACTAGTCGGTGTCGGGTTCATTCTTACCTACAAACAAAAATAGGATAGAACCCTGAGCTATTGCCCAGTAGGTGATTACATAACATGCAATACGTGCGTGCACTCCACCCAATCCCGGTTCCTCACAATATAATATAATGCACACTCGACAAATCTCATCTATCAGTTCTCAATTCTCAGCAGGGCCCTAGGTCAGACTCGGCACCCACGCGCGCAATGGCAAAGTACACCATCAACCATGCGGTAGCCCACACCGGCCGCGCCGGGTCGCTCCTTCCGCACACAATCTCAACCCGACGGCTTTTTCCCCGAATGTTATACCACAAGTTCGGGTAGACAGGAATCTCACATCTGTCTGCCGTCCCTGAGCCAAATAATATCCGGTGGTTTACACCTCGGGTGGCTCAATCCCGAGTAGATGGGTGTCGCAAACCCCCTCTCCCACCAAGTGCATAATCGAGTCTGAACCTGACTGCCAAAATCGGCAACTCTACCCTTCTCACATTCGACACAATATCGTGTCACCGTATCATTACGGTACCTTCACCTCTCTTATGCATGTCGTGAAATGCATATCACATTCGTCACATATATCACGTATTATTTCTTACAAATAATACCCCAAAATACTCTCGTATCTTAAAATAAGGGTTGACCCGAAAATTCTAGTCAAAGTATGAATATACTTTGATTTAAAGATAAAATGAACTTAAAATAATTTTATTTGAATATTTGGGCCTAATTTAAGACAAAAGTCCAAAAATAATTAGACTGGTCGAATCGTGAAGTTCGGTCAACTTCAGACTTTTTTTTTTTTTTTTTTTTTTTTTTAAAAGCATATGGTCAACCCGACATTTGGAGTCAAAATTCGGGACTCTTCACAGTGTTAGCGGTATTGCCCGAATTTGGATTTCGCGCGTCATTTGATCGAATTTGCGAAGTCTGATTTAGTTCGCGTGTCACCCGAAATTCACTCACAGGAATCACCCCGCGAAATTCAAGTTGACCCGCGAAACTTTAGTCCGACCCGCTACTTCTCTCACAGGAATCACCCTGTGGTCGACCCGCGAAATTAATTCTGACCCGCGAAAAAACCCATTTACTCACACAATAAAATCCATTTGAGTCCGCGAAGAACTTTTCGCGACCCGAATATAATTCGCGAACTAAACTTCGGCGAACTATCGAAAATCTGCCCGAATTTCAACCTTTCAAATTTGGCGAAATTTAAAATTTGGCCCGCGACCTTCTTTTCTCACTCACATCTTTACAAATCTTTCGGCCCGCGAATTTTATCGCAGCCCGCGATTTTCTTTCCTCTCTCACACTTCACGAACCTTTTTGGCCCGCGAATTCTTTTCAACCCGCGAATTTCTCATGAGCTGAAACTTTCTTCATCTCATCGAAATTCATATTTTCCAGAACTTCATCACATGAATCCGTTCCAGATTTCACATAAACATGTAAGAATTCACAGAACTCATATATTGAGCTCAAACTTAACATCTCAACACAGCAAATACAACACATAATCATTCAAAGCTCCCGAAATTCATGAATTCGGATGACCTTTCATCCAAATTCGTTAAACTAAATAAATCAAACTTAAAAACAGTTTGTAGGGGTTAAAAACCACCTACCTCACTTCCAAGTTAGCCGAAATTGCTTAGTTCTTCTCTGCTTTTCTTCGTTTGTTTTCTTTCGTTTGATATTTTCGTTTGTCCTTATCACCTTTTGAGATAAACCTTTAAAAGGAAAGTTACGTTTCCTTTCTCTTAAGGAAATCTCTTATTGGGCCTACTTTAAATTAATTTGGGCCCATATCTATTTATTTTACTCAAAGAGTATTTTTCTTATTTTCGGTTCAATTTCCCGAAAATTCGCTTTGTCCGAAAATTAACTTCATAATTTTCCGAAACTTACAGAATAATTTTCACGCTAATTGCGCATTATTCCCGTATTAATTTTACGGGTATTACATGACGCACCTGTCAGAGCGCAGAGCCAATCTCTACCTTCTTTCCCTAAGACGTCTTCATATGTTCTTAGGGAAAGGAAATGATCTGGCTGCTCTCAGGCGAGAGGAAAAGCAGAGGCCCCGAATACAAGCCGTAGAAAGAGTTGGAATAGATCGGCTCGGGACCTTCCTACTAAGCGTCTACCACGTAGTGAGGGAAGACGGTACAAGAGAGACCTTGACAGAGGCTGACTTCCCGTACATCAGAGCTGAAGACATCTCACAGATGATTGGAAGCTACCGATACGTGGGAACGCTGCAGGACCAGGACGTCAAATTAGGATACATGACGATCAAAAGGTTCATGCTCCGACAAATCAAGTACGGAGCGACGCACGACCTGCAGCTAGCACTGGAGTCAAATGTCAGAAAGGTCAACCTCACCAAACCATCATTCGAGCTCCCTGAACAAGTTGAATATGGTGAAGGCCACGTGTTCGAAAGTGAAGATCCAGCGGTGGTCTACATCAACTACAAGGGAGAAAAGCGAATATTGAAGACATCGGAGATACCAAAATTCTCCGACGGAACGCTCCTCATCATACGAGAGAAGTTGAGGAGCATACTGGATAAGATGGAAGGTGAAGGACCGGACACAAAAGCCAAGATACTGAATATGCTGAACAACATACAAGAAAGGCTTTCGTTCCGGAGGGAAATAAGGACGTACGAGCACAAGCTTGGACTACGGAACTCCGTGTACGCCCAGCAACGACCCAAAGGCTCAAAGAAACAGACAAAGACGAAGAAAGGACACTAAGGGGGAGAATGTTAGGAATTAATTGTAGTGTCCTTAGTTAGTATTTGAGTTTTGGGTCAATTTTAGTTAATTTATTGTATTTGGGGTCAAATTGTAAATATTTTATTGTTTGAGTCCCAAGCCTTAATATACCAACTCATGTGGTATATAAGGCATCCCATTAACCCTAATTAGGGTCGGTCAATGTATAATTCTTAAAAGTAAGTTCTTAATTTCGGCACACACACAAACACACACTGAAGGTGTTTTAAGAACT
The DNA here is from genome assembly GCA_004919715.1 of Linderniella brevidens. Lineage (NCBI taxonomy): Eukaryota > Viridiplantae > Streptophyta > Magnoliopsida > Lamiales > Linderniaceae > Linderniella > Linderniella brevidens. The sequence goes on along the minus strand of SWDC01000151.1, from coordinate 10,995,555 downwards.
TTATCATTTTTAAGCCTTTGATCCTCTCTTGAGTGCGTAATCGGACTAACATCGATTGTTCCTCTGATGAAGTTGGATTTGACCAAAAATTCGCTAAGAACATCATACCAAGCACGAGGGGCTTGTTTCAGTCCATAGAGAGGTTTGTCCAATCGATAGACATGATCAGGAAGGTTCTCGTGCAAGACCCTTCGGGTTGAGTGACGTAGACTTCTTCGTTTAATACGCCGTTGAGAAAGGCACTTTTGACGTCCATTTGATAGACTTTGAAGTCTTTGTGAGCCGCTTATGCTAGAAACAAGCGAATAGCTTCAATGCGTGCAACCGAAGCATACGTCTCGTCGTAATCAATTCCTTCTTGTTGATTGTATCCCTTAGAAACGAGTCATGCTTTATTCCTGATTACTTCACCGTTCTCATTTTTCTTGTTCTTGAAAACCCATTATGTTCCAATTATGGTTTTGCCTTGTGGTCGAGGAACCAATGTCCAAACTTGTAGACGCTCGAACGGGTCTTTAAGAGCTTCAGCTACTTTATTTGGTTCATTTTGGCTTAGAAAGCATGTGAATAAACCGCTTTGTGTAGACGTCCTAGTACGTACACCACTTGAAGGATCACCAATAATCTGATCAGTAGGGTGAGCTCGAGTGCGTTCGTGAAGAATAACTGAAGTAGAGTCGTCATTGGATTGGAGATTGAGATATCCCGAATTAATTGGTTGATCATTGAAAGTTGGAAAAATCAAATCAGATGTTGAGTCCATAGGAATTTCCTCATTTGTAGTTGTAGGAACTGCAGTACTAGATGAAGATTCTGAATAATTAGATTCTCCAACAGTACTAGATTATTAATTTCTTCCACTGAGGGAGATGGGGCACTGCTTGGTGCTGAGTGAGACGAAGCAGGCATTTGAGACTTGTTCCCATAAAAGTGTTGGAATAGAGAATCTAAATCTTCGTGGTCAGCGGGAATTGCTTCATTTGATGTTGATGTAGACGTTGCTGAAAGTTTTTGACCTTGTGCCAACACGCCAGTAAGCTCGGGTTCTAAACTGTTTTGTTCAGAAGCCAATTCCGTCATTTCTTGAAAAGTGACGTTGTAGCTTTCAAGAATTGTACGAGAAGACTTAAGGTAGACGCGATATGATTTTGAGGTAGAGGAATATCCGACAAAAATGGCTTCAAAGGCTTTGGGATCGAACTTGCTTCGATGCGCCCGATCGTTGGCCACAAAACACTTGCAACCAAATACATTGAAGAAAGAGATATTCGGAATTCGTGTATTAATTAGCTCATATGGTGTCTTCTCAAAGCGTTTGTGAATAATTGTCCTGTTTTGAGTAAAGCAAGCTGTACTCACTGCTTCAGCCCAAAGAAAGTAAAGAAGACCGGAGTGAATGATCATAGTTCTTGCAGCTTGAACTAGAGTACGGTTCTTTCTTTCTACAACACCATTTTGTTGTGGCGTTTTTGCGGCTGAGAATTGTTGAATAATTCCAAGTGATTGGTAAAAGTTGCTGAGACGCTGATTCTTGAATTCCGTCCTGTTGTCAGTTCTGATTACTTGGATTTTCTTTTGCAGGAAATTCTGAGTTGTATTCACAAAGCTTATTATCAAGTCTCCATTCTCATTTTTAGTTCGGAGATATCTTGTCCATGTGTAGCGAGAATAATTGTCGACTATTACTAACACATATTTACGACCACTGATGCTTTCTGTACGCATTGGTCCGCAGAGGTCCATGTGAAGTAATTCCAAGGGTCGAGATGTAGAAGCAACTTGCTTGAGTTTGTGTGATGCATGCTTCATTTTTCCCATTTGACAAGCCGAACAGTGATGCTCTTGGTTAGATGAAATTGTTGGTAGACCGTTAACCAACTTTTTAACACTGAGTATGTGAAGAGCTTTTAAGTTTGGATGAGACAGACGTTGATGCCATAAGTTGTTCCTCTTTATTGTTGTCTGAGAGATGATGCATACAGCTGTCGAAGGTCGAACTGATGTCAGATTGATTGTGTATAGGTTATATCTTCGTGATCCTGTGAGAAGTTCTTGATTCTGACAATTCAAAACTTGGCACTGTTCAGCTAGAAATGCGACTTGAAATCCTTTGTCACAGAATTGGCCTATGCTGAACAGATTGTGCTGCAGACCTTGGACGTAAGAGACATCTTTAATTGTCAAATTTGGCAGTAAAATGTCTCCAAATCCGAGTATGGGAGCTGAGTTATTGTTGCCAAATCGGACTTTGCCATTGTAATGATCTTGGTACTCGCTCAACAGTTCTTGTTTTCCCGTCATGCGTGTGGAGCAGTCAGAATCTAAATACCACACATGATGGATCTGCATAGAAAGAAATTAGGGAGACTTAGGTACCCACTTTTGAATGGGTCCTCTCGGATTAGCAGATTTGATAAATAAGGTTTTTTCATCTTTGGTTCCTAACTTATTAGAATGCTTAGGTACCCAAACCAACTTAGAAGTAGTTGGTTTAAGTAGTACCTCTTTAGACAATTTAGCCTTATTGGCTTGTGTATGCCTAGGTGGTGACTTAGGAATCCATTGTGGTTGAACCTTACAAGGGAGGTTAATTTCAGCACGAACAAATGTCTGATATGTCTTATTGCTGGAGAAAATCTTTTCTTTGGCTAGTCTCATAAGGTGTTTAGCTGAATGTACGTGGACTGGATACCTTAGGTGAGAACAAGAATGGATGGAGCTATAAGCTTTCTTAATGGCTGGGTCTTGTTTCTTATGAGACTTAAGACTTGCATTTGTTTTAGAATGAGGAGGGTTTTTAGAAGTAGCGCCAATTTCAAAGTTTGTGCTTTCAAAAATAATAGGCTTTAACGCATAATTTGAATTAACAATACTAGAAATAGCTTCTTCGTACGAGTGTCCATAGTGTTTGACATAGAAGAAATAGATAACAAATCATTTTTCTTCTGAAAATTTATTCTAGGCACTCTTTCCTTAGTATGTTTCACCTCTCTTACTACTCTACGTGTGGATGGAGTAGAAAAAGAGTTAATAAAAATCGTTTTCCTTTTTGAAGCATTAAAGGATTCGTTTTCTCTCTTTATAATTTCTAAAGAAGATTTATCTTCTTTTGAAATATTTTGAAAAATAATAGGAGAGTTTTTCTTAGCTTTAATCTTATCCTTCATTGAAGATTTTTCTTTCGAAATAATACCAGGACAAGTTTTTAAAATAGTGGAAGTTTTGAGATTGGAAATCTCCAATAAAAGTTCGTTCTTTTCAGCTTTGAAATTCTTTCTTTCCGTTTCCAAGGAAGCGTGTAAAATAGTTATTTTTCTAATAATAGCTGGAATATAACAAAAATTAGAATTTTGAGATGATCAATACTTTCTTCCTTATGTTTAGAAAAATCTTCCTTATGTTTACAAAATTTCAAGTCGGTGTAGTCAAAAGAAATGTCAGTCCTATCAGTGGCTTGTCGTTTAGATTCTTCTAAAGCATTTATTTCAGAAGAATTAGTAAATGCCATTAAAGAAGTTAATCCTAATCCCATATACTTGATATCGTAAAATTGTCTAACATTGACCTTTTTCAAGTTACAGAGATTGTTAAAACCTAAGCCCTCTTTAGGATTAGAAAATTCTGTATTAAGAGGTTGATTTAGAAATATAGTTTGATCCGTTTGACCCCTTTTTATTAGAAGATCATCTAACGTTTTAATCCTTGAATAAAGTTTCTTACGTTCGTCAGAAATTTCCTTGAAATTATTTTTAGAAATCTCTAAGTCTCTCTGACAATCAATAAAAATCGTATTAAGTTCAGTAATTTTAGTCTCAGAGGAAGCTACGATTAATTCAAGACTAGAGATTTTTTCCTTAGCGTTAGATAAGAAAATTTCGAGATGAGTTTTCTTATCTAATTGTTTTTGGAAATTGCTTTCGCTAAGAGCTAGTTTCTCTTCTAATTCCTTTGTTTGTTTTCGGTCAATTTTCATGTTAGTGTACTTAAGCTGTAACGATTCTAACATGTTTAATAACGTGGAATTAGACAATTGTACCTCTTGTGACGAAGAGGATGCTTTGTCGTCGTCGTCAGGCCTCCTGGATGGGTCATCATTTGAAGCATCGTCGAGGAATGCCATTAGTGCAAGATTTTCGTCTTCAGAATCTGTGGTATCCTCCAGCCAATGCTCTTGTTCTGCCATCAATGCTACTCCAGCCTCTTTCTATTTAGTGAGTTAGAATTTTTTGGAGTAGTAGTTGGCATCCTTTTTCTTGGGTAGTTTGCATTCTCTGGAGAAGTGTCCTACCTTTCAGAATTTATAGCATTTTTAGGTTCTTTGACACTTTTGGATTCTGAGGACTCGGCCGGTCTTTGCCTTTGCTTGGAGCTAGATGTCCGAAGTCGATTGGCCGAAGACGAGGATTTCTTTTTATAAAAGTTTTTACTCATCATTTTAGAAATGAGAGCTAACTGTTTCTTGAACTCCTTCATATCAGGTTAGGAGCCCGAGTCAGATTCTTCTTCACGTTCTAAAGAATTTGGCAGCTTGATACTTTTATCCTTTCGAGATCGACTTTGCTTTCTTTCAGAGATAAGTGCTATACTGTCGTCGATCTGTTTGCCTCTAGTTGTTTTTAAATCTCGCTTATATCTTCTTCATGTTGGGCGAGATTGTCAACGACGGCGTGGATATCCATTTCGTCCAGATCCTTATTTTGTCGGATTTGAATGGATATTTTCTTCCACTCCGGTTGAAGAGATGAGAGAAATTTGATGTTGACCTCCATGTTGGTCTTGAATATATCAATCTTCCTCATTTCATTGAGGGTTAAATATCATTGATAGAGTTCATAAACTGATTCTTCCGTCTTGGCCTTGAAAGAGTCATAAGCAGTTAGGATATTTGCTTTCTTTGCTTTGAGTCCAACTTCAGTTCGTTGCATCATCTTGTGGAGCTCGTCCCACATGGCTTTTGCACTTGATAGACTATCTATTTGCATATAGATGTCATTCGGTATTCCTTGCATTAGGAAAGTCTTGGCTCCCAAGTCTGCTTTGGCTCTTAAATGCTCCCCCTCGGTATATTCACCAGGGACTTTAAGTCTTCTGGTTGCAGGAATATGAGGACTGTTTGTGGCATCTCCTTCTTGGTGAGCAAGAATTGAGCTGGACCTTCTTGAAGTGACGCGATCAAATTTGAGGCTTGATCTTTCGTTTCCAAGAAGATCAAGAACCGGCTTCTCCATACCGTGTATTCGCCTCTTCGAAGAATTGGAGGGCGGACGTCATTTCCTAGTGAGTAAGCATCCACTTTTGTTGATTGGTAGGATCTTCGCGAAGGTTTGGAATAGTAATGAAAAATGCTTCACAAGTGACAAACTTAGTTAAAAATATTTTATTCGCACTTAAACAATTTCCTTTTTGAACCTATGATCCTGTCGTGAAAGAGAAATTGTTATGTTTTTGAAAATATTTGGTAATTAAAATTTGATACTTCAAGAATCGTTAAAGAAATTGTTATGTTTTCGTAAGTTTTGAAATTCAAAATTTTTTATTTCTTTAAAAAATGATGTGGTCGAAATGTTTTTCGAGCAGTAAAGTTTTTCAATTTAAAAATATTATGCTTTTTAATCGAAAAAGTTTTTCGAACGTTTATGGATTTAGTTATTTGTTTATCGAAGAATATTTTTCGGAAATTGTTGAAAAGATGATCTTATCGAAAAATATTTTGTCGAAAAACTATGTTGATCGCAAAAACTCTTATCGAATAACTTGTGATCGAAAAATTACTAGTGATCGAAAAACTTTGTTTTTAATTTGACTCAAATTGTTATTTGAAAAAATTTTCGATGGAATATTTTTCGATCGAAAATATGTTTTGGCTAATTATGGATCGAAAAACGTATTCGCTCGAAAAATATATTTATATATGAACCGGAAAACTAATTATTGAAATAATGTTTTTCGAGTCTTAGATTTGAGTAAAACACTCGAAAATAGTGTTTGTGGTCGAAAAAATTTCTCGGCTGCAAACTTGGTCGAAAAATATTTTTCGATTCAAGTTTTTCGATCAAAGAACTTGATCGAAGAACAAGTAAGTTCAATATAACAATGAAAATTCCAGATTTAATCGAAATGTTCAATTTAGACGCGAAAGTTCTGGATAATCACTGTTTAACAGTTCTAATTATGATTAAACACAGAATCAACCACGTTTAATAGCAAAATATATCGAGAATTAAGAAAATCAGATTGGACTGAAAACTTGATCGCAAACTTAAAAATATAAATAAAAAATTAGAATTATAATTACGTTCTAAGCGATTGAAATTAGTACGTAAATCAATCCTAACATATAATCTATCACTTAATCAGCAAAATTTGCACAATTAAGAATATCGATCAAAATATAAATCACGTTAGTTTCTCGATCGAAAAATCTGGAAAATTATTTTGATCCGTAAATTGCGAATTCTGTCCAAGATCAATCACGATTTGCTCTGATACCAATTGTTAGGTCCTGTTTCATCAATCAACAAACAATCTAAGCACGAATTCTCAGTATTCGAGTAAGAAATCTTACGATATATGATTGCTCGAATATCCACTTTGAAGATCTTGAGAGGTTGTTATATGTTTCCTTCTTTCTCGAACGTTACCTCTCGTTTTAAAAATATGAATTCGAAACTTATTATGTACTCAATAACGAATGATGTATTTACATTGATAGTGTACATCATATTTATATCTATATTTAAGGTATAATTACTCTTAAGTCCCACACTATCAATATTTCTAATTATGCCCCTAATTACAAGGATAATGAAATAATAAATCACAATTCTAATATACTCTTCAAATGCAATATTGTGCAAAGTCACCAAGGCACATGGCTCGCGAAGCACTTGGAGACACGCATGAGCGACCGACGCGGGCCAGGCCAGGCGGGCCAAGGCCAAGCGGGTGACAGTTGGCGAGCACGTGCGGGATGACTTGGACATAGAGGTCCAAGGCAACGATGAGCGGTGGCTCGGTGGACAACAAGCCAAGCACGATGGTGCGCGGCGGCGCATGAGGCAGTCTGAAGGTGCCTCCGACGGACAACGACGAACGGAAGCAGTGGCGGCGGTGGTCGGCGACGGTGCCGGGAGGAGCAAGGCCGAGCAGCGGCTCGGCCAAGCAAAAGTGTGCGGGGGGCGTGCGCGGGACAGCGCGCGTGCGGGGCCGAGGCAGCGCGCACAGCGTGTGTGCGTGTGCGCGAAACGAGGCTGACGACGTTTGCGATAATCTCGGGGCGAGCTGTTGGGCAAGATCAAGACCTAGTCTTCGATCCGCCTGAAGATTGACCAAGTCTTGGGCTGTTGAGAGGATTTGGGGTGCCAAGTCAAACGGGAGAAAATCTCGGGGAGAGATTCTCGCAACAGCCGAATTCGAATTCGAATGAAGTTGTTGAGAAAATCTCTCCGAGCCAATATTCGCCCAACTCTACAAATACGGAGGCCGAGATCGAGTCATTAGCGGAGAGAGACGCACACATCGATCCACACACACATCCGAGAGAAAGTTCGAATGTGTGGCTCTTCGAGCGAACTACACACTCGAGCTCGGGCGTCAAGATTGAGAGCGATCCCGCTGAGGGTTTCGCGAGCGAGAGAGAGTGAACGATTAAAATCCCGAAAAAAGTGATGTTAGGAGATAATCGTGTCGTGTCGTAGAGTAGACGCATGAGGCCGAGACGTGTTGGGGGCCACGGGTTTGAGTGTTCTCCTTCGTTGTAAACTTTGCGTGAATAAAGATTACGACAATCCGGGTAGACAAACCCGGTTGTCCCCCAATTGACCGTGTCTTTGTTTTTACGTTTTCGTATATACAAAGAAGGGTCGGATGAGAGGTTTATCGCGGGTGACTCGGGAATTAGGCGAGCAAGGAACGATGAGATGCGAACCGGTTGTGAAGCGCGCGGGGCTTTTTAATTCGGAAAAAATTTGTAAGTCCTAGATTTGCAACAAACAGTTATCAAGTTCTTAAAGGGGATAGTAACAGTAAGAACAGTTCAAAAACACCCAAATGGACAAGAAAAATAAAAAATGAAGTTGTTAGGACATTTTTATTGTGTTCAAATATATATATTATGTTAGTCTTGTAGTGTAATTAGTAGTTTCGGCTTAATTGTAATTAAGGCATAGATTAGGACTTCTTAGCAAATATACCAAACTTGTTTTGTATATAAGGAACCCTAATGTGATGTATTATGGTTAAGAATTGATTTTAATAGAAAACTGAGCTTTACAACGTGAAGAACGCTCTCAAGCTTCCGCGTCAAATTCAAACGTGTTTTTCACTAGAGCTGAGGAATGTTGTCCGACAATTCGAGATAACATTGGGATTGAGGAGGTCCTTCTACGCCCGACAAGGATAAATGGCTGAAGAGCAAACAAGCACAAAGGGGTAGATTGAAGAAACGAAGAAATCGTACTTTGTTAATTAGTTATCCTAGTAATTAGGGGCATGGCTTGTATTTTTGTTAGTGTAGGACTAGTTAGTAAATATAACATGTATAGTGGAAATCATAAAACACAAGAATTTCAAAAAAAATCACAAAGCAAAGAATTCACATTCTAGAGAGAGAAATACAATCGAGAACTTCCTCACTCTAAACATTTTCTCTCTCCCGATCTTCATCGAGATATTCGACCAAAGGTAACTTTTGATAATTCATATTCGAATATTTATAATCCATGCTTAGATCTATCGCTAGTTGATTAATTAGGACATAACAGAAGTTCATGCAAAAACTCTTTTAAATCACATCGAAATCGAACGAAACTGGATAAAAAATCATTGTGATCGATCCACGCTAGGGTCTGATACCACTTGTTGGTCCTTTTGTTACCAAACAAGGATCAAAAGATAGCTTAAAAGCATAAAGATTGAATAACACCTCTTAGTGTGTCAATGTGTGTTTCCTTTTAGCGAAGGTACAAAGTGGTTAATTTCTTTTGATGAAAACCCTAAATGGGTAAAGGGGGGCTTATATAGCACATGTGTTGGTATTTTAAGGCCAATGATCTAAACTATCATATATTTACATAGAGACCCAAAACCACTACAATTTACTTAATAACAAAATAAATCCAAGACATACAAAAACTAAAGGACACTACAAAAGATTCCTAACACACACACAAAAGCTTTAAAGAGGCTTCCGATGATACCGAAGACCATCTTGGGATAAACGACAAATAAATACAGCTTGAACCCCCGAGAACGAGTACCCCAAAGATTTGCGACCAAAAGCGGTTAGCGGTGACCATGGAATACTGTAAAAGAGATCCAGCCTCTATAGCTTGGGGTGGGTGTGGCTTGTTTTCTTCAATCCAAGAGGCTAGAATTCCGAAGCTCCAACGTTCGAATCCTCACACACGAGCGCCTTCAACAAGAAGGTCGTGTGGACCCGAACTATGAGAGCACCGATCACTTGACGATGGCCTGAGTGCTTGATCCCTTTCTCCTTCTTCCATGAAGAGTGTCAGGAAGGATTTAAAGAGAGCATGTAAATCACTTAGCCAGACTTTTGATTAACGCTTGATAGTAAAATAAAGTGATCTTACTTATGCTATCGTGAATGCCGCGAAAAATTACACAATAGTGGCAAGATCGTCGTTTCAAAATTCAATTGAAGTAGCTTTGTCTGTGTGGCACTTGCTTAGTGGCATTATTAGGACACTTCATAATTCATTCACTTGCATGATTATCTAACGGGTTTAGCTGATTTATCAATAAATAGTAATGTTGATTAAATCATGATTTAGCCTAGCCCATTAAGCTCATACATGGTGAAGTATATAAGCACTCCAGACCATCTTAAGTTTTAGTTAAATATTAATGTCCAACATTTATTTTGTACCACGATCTTATCAAATTTCAAGCCCGTTTGACTTATTGCTCTCTTCACGACGATGCAGTCTCGATGATCCTTTTTAAAACACGACATTCTTTATTCGGCTCAACTGACACCATGAAGAATTGTGAGTCCGTTATTACATTTTATATTTACTGTCCAATTTCATCTTTAAATCAATTTCCAATTTTTACCATTGATTTCGTTATATAGAGTGAACGCGGCTTACATTTCCATCTGTTTTTCTTTTCTATTTTCTTCAACGCCCAAAATATGAAGTATTTTGCGATACTGTTTAAAATAAAATCAGGACGATTAACCGTTATGATTTACACTATATTTCCTTGACGTACATATCTGAATAAAATATATGTAACTAGTGTGACATAATCAAAGTGTTGTTTCTAGAGAAAATGGCAGATAAATAGGATTGGTGAGAAGATGGTGAATTAGTTGGACCACCTCAAGTACACTTGATTAGTTTATATTAGCAACACTTTTATGTATGCTCAATGTAAAGATGGAAATATACAATATTACATTACACCGTCCACTCATTTATGAGAATCGCCCATTAGTATTCTGCAAAAAATAGCACACAGGTTACCTGTATTTTATTGAATTATTAAAAATTTATATAAATTAGATGTGGCCCCGTGTGATGCAAGGGGACTTTTTCGTCATTAAATTTGAACATATTTATTCGAATGCAGTATTATTATTTAACTTGATTTAATCTCTAAGTATAAATGAAAGAAACTAATCAAATGTATACAATTTAAGTACATTGAAATTGATGTTCCCCAGACACAATCATATACCGCATTGAGTAAAAACAACATTTAGATATCTGCTTAATAGTGTTGAAAACTTTGGTATACTTTTTCGACGACCTCGTCATCCCCTATGTCGTCTTCTTTGATCTTAATTCATGCAAGAGACATAACTCGAGACAGTGCATGCTTCAAATTCTTGATTCATGCAGGCGACATAACTCGAGAAAGTGCAACACATAACTGGACATGCGTGAAAATTTACTTGGAAAGGATATACACCGTCTCTTTTTAGGATATACACTCAACACTTGTTAATCGTCATTGCGCAATAGACTTTCCATCAGTCATATCCCCAATCCTCCATGTCAGACGGCTCGGGCTACATACTTTTAATGGTGTAAGAATCATTGTTGATTAGACCCGCACATTATAGTGTCGCACACATGGTCTAAATCATAAGCTTGAGTTGCCCGAGAGTATTGGGGCTTTATCCTCAGCGACCTAAGAGTGACGAAACTTACGCGACTTCATGCTTGGGTTCCAAGGTTGAAGTTGTGAATTGCCCGGGAGTGCAAGTTCATTAGCGCGATCCCAGAGTGTAGGGACTTATGCGAGTTCGTGTCTGGGATACCAAGCGTCATGAGTTGTCTGGAAATGCATGGGCTTTAGCTTCGCGCGACCCGAGGGTGCGGGGACTTATGCGTATTTTAAAGCAAAAGTGCTCGGGAGTGCATGCCGCTTAGGTATTATTACCAAAGCAATTTTACTGTTTTGATTTGTTATTAGACACGCAATTAAGTGTCATGCAAAACTTAAGTCATGCCAAATTGAAGTGAAATGTCATGCAAAAGTTAAGTGTCGTGCACAACTTTAAAAGTGTCATGGAAAGTAAAGTGTCCAAGAGAGCATCAATAAGTTTTAATTAATACTATTGTCAGAAGTGTATGACACTTTAGTTTGTGCTTTACACTTCAACACTTAAGTGAAAGTGCCCGAGAGGGCAGGGACTTTAGCCATGAGCGTCCCGAGAGTGTCATAGAATTTTGTCCATGCTATATCATCTTCTTATAACAAAGATTATATTAACAATTAATATAACAATCGATCGCTTTTGTAGTCGTACAAACTTGAGGTTGGAAAAAGGTCTCAACATATTCAGTCATGCATCATGCAGCATCACGAAATTAGTCGTACAAAATTGAGGTTCAAAACATACTCACCACAAACAGTTGCACACGACGCATCAACTCAACCTTAAAAACAAACATTAATATACGATAACAGTCTAAAACTTTCGAAATCGTACAAATTTGATGGTTAAAAAAATAACTTACCGAATTCAATCATGCATCGTGTAGTCACACACCACGAATATTAATAGTCTTATCATTGCAGTCGTACGAAATTGAAGTTGGAAACATACTACCAATACGATAATTAAATATACCAGTCGACTGTATTTGAATCTTAGAGAAAAAAACACAAAAAAATAAAGAGGTTACCTAGATTCATGAGAGGAAATTTTTTTTTCAATGGTAACCAAACTGTGGCGACCCTACTTCCTAATTAAGTTAATTGGCGGATTTCCCCGCAACAGAACACGCGGAAGACCCGATAAAATTTTCTTTTTTTTTTTTTTAATAACCTACATAGTATTATATCGGGTTTACAAAAATATCTACTATTAATACTTTGGGCCGAAGCCCCAAAATTTCAAACCCAATATCAAACACTATGCCATTCCACAGGTCGCGTCCCATGTACTGCGCCACCCTCAAAAGTCCGTGGAGTCACCGCCGCCAGCTCGCCATGAATCTCAACCCTGACACTAGTCGGTGTCGGGTTCATTCTTACCTACAAACAAAAATAGGATAGAACCCTGAGCTATTGCCCAGTAGGTGATTACATAACATGCAATACGTGCGTACACTCCACCCAATCCCGGTTCCTCACAATATGATATAATGCACACTCGACAAATCTCATCTATCAATTCTCAATTCTCAACAGGGCCCTAGGTCAGACTCGGCACCCACGCGCGCAATGGCAAAGTACACCATCAACCATGCGGTAGCCCACACCGGCCGCGCCGGGTCGCTCCTTCCGCACACAATCTCAACCCGACGGCTTTTTCCCCGAATGTTATACCACAAGTTCGGGTAGACAGGAATCTCACATCTGTCTGCCGTCCCTGAGCCAAATAATATCCGGTGGTTTACACCTCGGGTGGCTCAATCCCGAGTAGATGGGTGTCGCAAACCCCCTCTCCCACCAAGTGCATAATCGAGTCTGAACCTGACTGCCAAAATCGGCAACTCTACCCTTCTCACATTCGACACAATATCGTGTCACCGTATCATTACGGTACCTTCACCTCTCTTATGCATGTCGTGAAATGCATATCACATTCGTCACATATATCACGTATTATTTCTTACAAATAATACCCCAAAATACTCTCGTATCTTAAAATAAGGGTTGACCCGAAAATTCTAGTCAAAGTATGAATATACTTTGATTTAAAGATAAAATGAACTTAAAATAATTTTATTTGAATATTTGGGCCTAATTTAAGACAAAAGTCCAAAATAATTAGACTGGTCGAATCGTGAAGTTCGGTCAACTTCAGACTTAAAAGCATATGGTCAACCCGACATTTGGAGTCAAAATTCGGGACTCTTCACAGTGTTAGCGGTATTGCCCGAATTTGGATTTCGCGCGTCATTTGATCGAATTTGCGAAGTCTGATTTAGTTCGCGTGTCACCCGAAATTCACTCACAGGAATCACCCCGCGAACTTCAAGTTGACCCGCGAAACATTAGTCCGACCCGCTACTTCTCTCACAGGAATCACCCTGTGGTCGACCCGCGAAATTAATTCTGACCCGCGAAAAACCCATTTACTCACACAATAAAATCCATTTGAGTCCGCGAAGAACTTTTCGCGACCCGAATATAATTCGCGAACTAAACTTCGGCGAACTATCGAAAATCTGCCCGAATTTCAACCTTTTAAATTCGGCGAAATTTAAATATTTCGCTTAGATATCGAAATTCTGCCCGAATTTGAAATATTAAATTCGGCGAAATAAAATGCCCGAATTTAACCTTTTAAATTCGGCGAAATTTAAATATTTCGCTTAGATATCGAAATTCTGCCCGAATTTGAAATATTAAATTCGGCGAAATAAAATGCCCGAATTTAACCTTTTAAATTCGGCGAAATTTAAATCAAACATGTAATAACTTTACAGAACTCATATTGAGTTCGAACTTCACATAATTCATCAAAAAACGTCAAATAACATATCAAAATACCCGAAATTCATAAATTCGGATGACCTTTCATCCAAATTCGTTTAACTATAAAAATCAACATAAGAAATGTTTGTAGGGGTTAAAAACCACCTACCTCACTTCCAAGTTAGCCGAAATTGCTTAGTTCTTCTCTGCTTTTCTTCGTTTGTTTTCTCCTCTTTCTCTTTCTCTTTTTCTTTCGTTTGATATTTTCGTTTGTCCTTATCACCTTTTGAGATAAACCTTTAAAAGGAAAGTTACGTTTCCTTTCTCTTAAGGAAATCTCTTATTGGGCCTACTTTAAATTAATTTGGGCCCATATCTATTTATTTTACTCAAAGAGTATTTTTCTTATTTTCGGTTCAATTTCCCGAAAATTCGCTTTGTCCGAAAATTAACTTCATAATTTTCCGAAACTTACAGAATAATTTTCACGCTAATTGCGCATTATTCCCGTATTAATTTTACGGGTATTACATCCTCCCCCCTTAAAGGAAATTTCGTCCCCGAAATTTATGTTGTCTGAAACAACTCAGGGTATTTCTCTCTCATTTCGTCTTCTCGCTCCCAAGTGGCTTCTTCCAATATCTGGTTTCGCCATAAGACCTTCACGAGGGGAATATTCTTATTTCGTAATTGCTTCACCTCGTACATTAGAATCTCTACCGGCTTTTCTTCGTAACTCAAGTCCGGCTTCAATTGTTGGTGAAGTCTTTTGTCTCTTAGCACATGATACGGGTCCAACACATACTTTCGCAGTGTAGACACGTGGAATACGTCATGGACTTGTGCTAACGGCGTCGGTAATTCTAGCTGATATGCTACTTCACCGACTCTTTTCAAAATTTTGAAAGGTCCTATATATCTCGGACTCAACTTTCCTTTTTGTCCGAACCGTTTGACACCCTTCATAGGTGATACTTTCAAAAATACTTTATCACCTTCTTCAAATTCTAACGACCTTCGTCTCTTGTCTGCATAACTCTTCTGGCGACTTTGGGCCGTTTGAATTTTCTCCCGAATTTTCTTAACAACTTCAGTCATTTCGCGTACCATCTCGGGACCTAATAGCGCCTTCTCGCCGATTTCATTCCAATGAACTGGGGATCGACATTTACGTCCGTATAAGGCTTCGTAAGGCGCCATTCCGATCGTTGCTTGATAGCTGTTGTTATATGAAAATTCTATTAACGGGAGATATTTACTCCAACTCCCTTGAAAATCCAAGACACATGCTCTCAACATGTCTTCGAGTGTCTGGATCGTCCTTTCCGATTGTCCGTCAGTCTGGGGATGATAAGCTGAACTAAATGATAATTTAGTTCCCAGAGCTTTCTGTAAGCTTTTCCAGAACTGGGACAGAAATCTTGAATCTCGATCTGATATGATCGATATCGGAATTCCATGGAGTCTCACTATCTCTTGAATGTAGAGTTCAGCGAACTTCTCCATGGGATAGGTCTGGTGAATAGGCAAGAAATGGGCGGACTTAGTCAGTCTATCAACAATCACCCAAATTGCATCATAACCTTTCACCGTTCTTGGCAACCCGACGACAAAATCCATTGTTATATGGTCCCACTTCCACTCGGGAATCGTCAAAGGTTGTAACATTCCTGCCGGTCTTTGATGTTCTGCTTTGATCTGCTGACAAGTCAGGCATCTATGTACAAATGCAGCAACATCCTTTTTCATTCCCGGCCACCAATAATTTAGTCGCAAATCACGATACATTTTCGTTGCACCGGGATGCATCGAATATATTGTCGTATGTGCCTCCGTCATTAAAGTTCGACGAATCTCTTCATCTTCCGGCACATATAAGCGACTTTTAAATCGTAAACTCCCGTCTTCTCGGAATTCAAATTCCGATGAGACTTCTTTATCTTGTTCTCTTTGTTTCTTCAAGTACAACTCATCTTTCTTTTGTACTTCAATGATTCGGTCTAATAGTGTTGGCTTGAGTGTCAACACTGCCAACTTTTCTTCAATCTCTCCGAAATTGATTACTTCAACTCCGAATTGGCGTAATTCAGTGTTTACAGTTTTGCGGCTCAATGCATCTGCGACTACGTTCGCTTTTCCTGGATGATAATTTATCACACAGTCGTAGTCTTTGACTAACTCGAGCCATCTTCTTTGCCTCATATTTAACTCCTTCTGGGTGAAGAAGTACTTCAAACTCTTGTGATCCGTGAAGATCTCGCATCTTTCTCCGTAAAGATAGTGTCGCCATGTTTTAAGAGCAAACACTACGGCTGCGAGTTCGAGATCATGAGTGGGGTAATTTTTCTCATATGGCTTTAATTGTCGGGAGGCATAAGCGATCACCTTCCCGTTTTGCATTAAAACACACCCCAACCCATATTTAGAGGCATCACTATAAACAGAAAAATTTCCAGTACCCGAAGGTATTGCTAACACTGGAGCAGTTGTTAGCCTTTTCTTTAATTCCTGGAAACTTTGTTCACATTCATCCGTCCATTTGAACGGAACATTTTTCTTTGTCAAATTGGTGAGCGTCGAGGCGATGCTGGAAAAGTCCTTAATGAACTTTCGATAATACCCAGCTAGCCCGAGAAAACTTCTTATCTCCGTGGGAGTGGTTGGTCTTGGCCAATTTTCTATAGCTTCTATCTTGCTGGGATCTACTGAAATTCCGTTTCCCGAAATAACATGCCCCAGAAAGATTACTCGATCCAACCAAAATTCGCACTTTTTAAATTTGGCGAATAATTGTTTCTCCCGAAGAATTCCTAGGACCGCTCTCAAATGTTCCTCATGTTCTTCTTTTGTCTTGGAATAAATGAGAATATCGTCGATAAAGACGATAACACATCGGTCCAGCAATTTTTTGAATACTCGGTTCATCAAATCCATGAAGGCTGCCGGAGCATTCGTCAATCCGAAAGGCATGACTAAAAATTCATAGTGGCCGTACCTCGTACTGAATGCGGTTTTTGGAATGTCCGCTTCCCGGATCTTCAGCTGATGATAACCGGAGCGCAGGTCGATCTTAGAAAATACTGTTGCTCCTTGGAGTTGATCGAATAAATCGTCAATCCTTGGCAATGGGTATTTATTTTAATCGTGATCTTGTTGAGTTCACGATAATCGATACACATTCTCATCGACCCGTCCTTTTTCTTCACAAATAAAACCGGGGCTCCCCATGGTGAGAAACTGGGTTGAATAAAACCCTTCTGCAACAAATCTTCCAATTGCTCCTTCAATTCTCGTAATTCGTTCGGTGCTAACCGATACGGGGATTTAGAGATCGGGGCAGCTCCAGGTACAAGATCGATTGCAAATTAATCTCCCGATCTGGGGGTAATCCCGGAAGATCCTCGGGAAATACATCGGAATATTCGTTCACTATCGGAACCTCCTCAAGTTTAAGCTGGGAAGATTCCTCATCATTCACCGCAAAAACTAGGAACGATTCGCAACCCGTATTTACGAGTCGCTGAGCTTTTAAAGCAGAAATCCGAGGGATTGAGTTTCTATTCTTTCTTCCCGAAAATTCAAACTCCTCTCCCTCTGGCGATCGAAACCTAACTACCCTTTTTGAACAATCAATAATGGCTCCGTATTTCGAAAGCCAATCCATCCCGAATATAATATCGTAATCATTCATCGGGATTACTATTAGGTTCACATCTAACTCTCTACCCTCAATTCTTACGGGACATTTCTCAACCACCAAATTTGATCGAGTTGGATCCCCATGTGGTAAAAATACCACGAAATCACATAATCATATCAAAGTATTACACTTAACTTACAGGCGAGGCTGGTTCTCCCGGCTTTTGAGTGCCAGTACATGGACAGTCTTCAGAATCTAAAGCCTAAGCTCTGATACCACCTGTGGCGACCCTACTTCCTAATTAAGTTAATTGGCGGATTTCCCCGCAACAGAACACGCGGAAGACCCGATAAATTTTTTTTTTTTTTTTTTTTTAATAACCTACATAGTATTATATCGGGTTTACAAAAATATCTACTATTAATACTTTGGGCCGAAGCCCCAAAATTTCAAACCCAATATCAAACACTATGCCATTCCACAGGTCGCGTCCCATGTACTGCGCCACCCTCAAAAGTCCGTGGAGTCACCGCCGCCAGCTCGCCATGAATCTCAACCCTGACACTAGTCGGTGTCGGGTTCATTCTTACCTACAAACAAAAATAGGATAGAACCCTGAGCTATTGCCCATTAGGTGATTACATAACATGCAATACGTGCGTACACTCCACCCAATCCCGGTTCCTCACAATATGATATAATGCACACTCGACAAATCTCATCTATCAATTCTCAATTCTCAACAGGGCCCTAGGTCAGACTCGGCACCCACGCGCGCAATGGCAAAGTACACCATCAACCATGCGGTAGCCCACACCGGCCGCGCCGGGTCGCTCCTTCCGCACACAATCTCAACCCGACGGCTTTTTCCCCGAATGTTATACCACAAGTTCGGGTAGACAGGAATCTCACATCTGTCTGCCGTCCCTGAGCCAAATAATATCCGGTGGTTTACACCTCGGGTGGCTCAATCCCGAGTAGATGGGTGTCGCAAACCCCCTCTCCCACCAAGTGCATAATCGAGTCTGAACCTGACTGCCAAAATCGGCAACTCTACCCTTCTCACATTCGACACAATATCGTGTCACCGTATCATTACGGTACCTTCACCTCTCTTATGCATGTCGTGAAATGCATATCACATTCGTCACATATATCACGTATTATTTCTTACAAATAATACCCCAAAATACTCTCGTATCTTAAAATAAGGGTTGACCCGAAAATTCTAGTCAAAGTATGAATATACTTTGATTTAAAGATAAAATGAACTTAAAATAATTTTATTTGAATATTTGGGCCTAATTTAAGACAAAAGTCCAAAAATAATTAGACTGGTCGAATCGTGAAGTTCGGTCAACTTCAGACTTAAAAGCATATGGTCAACCCGACATTTGGAGTCAAAATTCGGGACTCTTCACAGTGTTAGCGGTATTGCCCGAATTTGGATTTCGCGCGTCATTTGATCGAATTTGCGAAGTCTGATTTAGTTCGCGTGTCACCCGAAATTCACTCACAGGAATCACCCCGCGAACTTCAAGTTGACCCGCGAAACATTAGTCCGACCCGCTACTTCTCTCACAGGAATCACCCTGTGGTCGACCCGCGAAATTAATTCTGACCCGCGAAAAACCCATTTACTCACACAATAAAATCCATTTGAGTCCGCGAAGAACTTTTCGCGACCCGAATATAATTCGCGAACTAAACTTCGGCGAACTATCGAAAATCTGCCCGAATTTCAACCTTTTAAATTCGGCGAAATTTAAATATTTCGCTTAGATATCGAAATTCTGCCCGAATTTGAAATATTAAATTCGGCGAAATAAAATGCCCGAATTTAACCTTTTAAATTCGGCGAAATTTAAATATTTCGCTTAGATATCGAAATTCTGCCCGAATTTGAAATATTAAATTCGGCGAAATAAAATGCCCGAATTTAACCTTTTAAATTCGGCGAAATTTAAATCAAACATGTAATAACTTTACAGAACTCATATTGAGTTCGAACTTCACATAATTCATCAAAAAACGTCAAATAACATATCAAAATACCCGAAATTCATAAATTCGGATGACCTTTCATCCAAATTCGTTTAACTATAAAAATCAACATAAGAAATGTTTGTAGGGGTTAAAAACCACCTACCTCACTTCCAAGTTAGCCGAAATTGCTTAGTTCTTCTCTGCTTTTCTTCGTTTGTTTTCTCCTCTTTCTCTTTCTCTTTTTCTTTCGTTTGATATTTTCGTTTGTCCTTATCACCTTTTGAGATAAACCTTTAAAAGGAAAGTTACGTTTCCTTTCTCTTAAGGAAATCTCTTATTGGGCCTACTTTAAATTAATTTGGGCCCATATCTATTTATTTTACTCAAAGAGTATTTTTCTTATTTTCGGTTCAATTTCCCGAAAATTCGCTTTGTCCGAAAATTAACTTCATAATTTTCCGAAACTTACAGAATAATTTTCACGCTAATTGCGCATTATTCCCGTATTAATTTTACGGGTATTACATCCTCCCCCCCTTAAAAGAAATTTCGTCCCCGAAATTTATGTTGTCTGAAACAACTCAGGGTATTTCTCTCTCATTTCGTCTTCTCGCTCCCAAGTGGCTTCTTCCAATATCTGGTTTCGCCATAAGACCTTCACGAGGGGAATATTCTTATTTCGTAATTGCTTCACCTCGTACATTAGAATCTCTACCGGCTTTTCTTCGTAACTCAAGTCCGGCTTCAATTGTTGGTGAAGTCTTTTGTCTCTTAGCACATGATACGGGTCCAACACATACTTTCGCAGTGTAGACACGTGGAATACGTCATGGACTTGTGCTAACGGCGTCGGTAATTCTAGCTGATATGCTACTTCACCGACTCTTTTCAAAATTTTGAAAGGTCCTATATATCTCGGACTCAACTTTCCTTTTTGTCCGAACCGTTTGACACCCTTCATAGGTGATACTTTCAAAAATACTTTATCACCTTCTTCAAATTCTAACGACCTTCGCCTCTTGTCTGCATAACTCTTCTGGCGACTTTGGGCCGTTTGCATTTTCTCCCGAATTTTCTTAACAACTTCAGTCATTTCGCGTACCATCTCGGGACCTAATAGCGCCTTCTCGCCGATTTCATTCCAATGAACTGGGGATCGACATTTACGTCCGTATAAGGCTTCGTAAGGCGCCATTCCGATCGTTGCTTGATAGCTGTTGTTATATGAAAATTCTATTAACGGGAGATATTTACTCCAACTCCCTTGAAAATCCAAGACACATGCTCTCAACATGTCTTCGAGTGTCTGGATCGTCCTTTCCGATTGTCCGTCAGTCTGGGGATGATAAGCTGAACTAAATGATAATTTAGTTCCCAGAGCTTTCTGTAAGCTTTTCCAGAACTGGGACAGAAATCTTGAATCTCGATCTGATATGATCGATATCGGAATTCCATGGAGTCTCACTATCTCTTGAATGTAGAGTTCAGCGAACTTCTCCATGGGATAGGTCTGGTGAATAGGCAAGAAATGGGCGGACTTAGTCAGTCTATCAACAATCACCCAAATTGCATCATAACCTTTCACCGTTCTTGGCAACCCGACGACAAAATCCATTGTTATATGGTCCCACTTCCACTCGGGAATCGTCAAAGGTTGTAACATTCCTGCCGGTCTTTGATGTTCTGCTTTGATCTGCTGACAAGTCAGGCATCTATGTACAAATGCAGCAACATCCTTTTTCATTCCCGGCCACCAATAATTTAGTCGCAAATCACGATACATTTTCGTTGCACCGGGATGCATCGAATATATTGTCGTATGTGCCTCCGTCATTAAAGTTCGACGAATCTCTTCATCTTCCGGCACATATAAGCGACTTTTAAATCGTAAACTCCCGTCTTCTCGGAATTCAAATTCCGATGAGACTTCTTTATCTTGTTCTCTTTGTTTCTTCAAGTACAACTCATCTTTCTTTTGTACTTCAATGATTCGGTCTAATAGTGTTGGCTTGAGTGTCAACACTGCCAACTTTTCTTCAATCTCTCCGAAATTGATTACTTCAACTCCGAATTGGCGTAATTCAGTGTTTACAGTTTTGCGGCTCAATGCATCTGCGACTACGTTCGCTTTTCCTGGATGATAATTTATCACACAGTCGTAGTCTTTGACTAACTCGAGCCATCTTCTTTGCCTCATATTTAACTCCTTCTGGGTGAAGAAGTACTTCAAACTCTTGTGATCCGTGAAGATCTCGCATCTTTCTCCGTAAAGATAGTGTCGCCATGTTTTAAGAGCAAACACTACGGCTGCGAGTTCGAGATCATGAGTGGGGTAATTTTTCTCATATGGCTTTAATTGTCGGGAGGCATAAGCGATCACCTTCCCGTTTTGCATTAAAACACACCCCAACCCATATTTAGAGGCATCACTATAAACAGAAAAATTTCCAGTACCCGAAGGTATTGCTAACACTGGAGCAGTTGTTAGCCTTTTCTTTAATTCCTGGAAACTTTGTTCACATTCATCCGTCCATTTGAACGGAACATTTTTCTTTGTCAAATTGGTGAGCGTCGAGGCGATGCTGGAAAAGTCCTTAATGAACTTTCGATAATACCCAGCTAGCCCGAGAAAACTTCTTATCTCCGTGGGAGTGGTTGGTCTTGGCCAATTTTCTATAGCTTCTATCTTGCTGGGATCTACTGAAATTCCGTTTCCCGAAATAACATGCCCCAGAAAGATTACTCGATCCAACCAAAATTCGCACTTTTTAAATTTGGCGAATAATTGTTTCTCCCGAAGAATTCCTAGGACCGCTCTCAAATGTTCCTCATGTTCTTCTTTTGTCTTGGAATAAATGAGAATATCGTCGATAAAGACGATAACACATCGGTCCAGCAATTTTTTGAATACTCGGTTCATCAAATCCATGAAGGCTGCCGGAGCATTCATCAATCCGAAAGGCATGACTAAAAATTCATAGTGGCCGTACCTCGTACTGAATGCGGTTTTTGGAATGTCCGCTTCCCGGATCTTCAGCTGATGATAACCGGAGCGCAGGTCGATCTTAGAAAATACTGTTGCTCCTTGGAGTTGATCGAATAAATCGTCAATCCTTGGCAATGGGTATTTATTTTTAATCGTGATCTTGTTGAGTTCACGATAATCGATACACATTCTCATCGACCCGTCCTTTTTCTTCACAAATAAAACCGGGGCTCCCCATGGTGAGAAACTGGGTTGAATAAAACCCTTCTGCAACAAATCTTCCAATTGCTCCTTCAATTCTCGTAATTCGTTCGGTGCTAACCGATACGGGGATTTAGAGATCGGGGCAGCTCCAGGTACAAGATCGATTGCAAAATTAATCTCCCGATCTGGGGGTAATCCCGGAAGATCCTCGGGAAATACATCGGAATATTCGTTCACTATCGGAACCTCCTCAAGTTTAAGCTGGGAAGATTCCTCAGCATTCACCGCAAAAACTAGGAACGATTCGCAACCCGTATTTACGAGTCGCTGAGCTTTTAAAGCAGAAATCCGAGGGATTGAGTTTCTATTCTTTCTTCCCGAAAATTCAAACTCCTCTCCCTCTGGCGATCGAAACCTAACTACCCTTTTTGAACAATCAATAATGGCTCCGTATTTCGAAAGCCAATCCATCCCGAATATAATATCGTAATCATTCATCGGGATTACTATTAGGTTCACATCTAACTCTCTACCCTCAATTCTTACGGGACATTTCTCAACCACCAAATTTGATCGAGTTGGATCCCCATGTGGTAAAAATACCACGAAATCACATAATCATATCAAAGTATTACACTTAACTTACAGGCGAGGCTGGTTCTCCCGGCTTTTGAGTGCCAGTACATGGACTGTCTTCAGAATCTAAAGCCTAAGCTCTGATACCACCTGTGGCGACCCTACTTCCTAATTAAGTTAATTGGCGGATTTCCCCGCAACAGAACACGCGGAAGACCCGATAAAATTTTCTTTTTTTTTTTTTTTAATAACCTACATAGTATTATATCGGGTTTACAAAAATATCTACTATTAATACTTTGGGCCGAAGCCCCAAAATTTCAAACCCAATATCAAACACTATGCCATTCCACAGGTCGCGTCCCATGTACTGCGCCACCCTCAAAAGTCCGTGGAGTCACCGCCGCCAGCTCGCCATGAATCTCAACCCTGACACTAGTCGGTGTCGGGTTCATTCTTACCTACAAACAAAAATAGGATAGAACCCTGAGCTATTGCCCAGTAGGTGATTACATAACATGCAATACGTGCGTACACTCCACCCAATCCCGGTTCCTCACAATATGATATAATGCACACTCGACAAATCTCATCTATCAATTCTCAATTCTCAACAGGGCCCTAGGTCAGACTCGGCACCCACGCGCGCAATGGCAAAGTACACCATCAACCATGCGGTAGCCCACACCGGCCGCGCCGGGTCGCTCCTTCCGCACACAATCTCAACCCGACGGCTTTTTCCCCGAATGTTATACCACAAGTTCGGGTAGACAGGAATCTCACATCTGTCTGCCGTCCCTGAGCCAAATAATATCCGGTGGTTTACACCTCGGGTGGCTCAATCCCGAGTAGATGGGTGTCGCAAACCCCCTCTCCCACCAAGTGCATAATCGAGTCTGAACCTGACTGCCAAAATCGGCAACTCTACCCTTCTCACATTCGACACAATATCGTGTCACCGTATCATTACGGTACCTTCACCTCTCTTATGCATGTCGTGAAATGCATATCACATTCGTCACATATATCACGTATTATTTCTTACAAATAATACCCCAAAATACTCTCGTATCTTAAAATAAGGGTTGACCCGAAAATTCTAGTCAAAGTATGAATATACTTTGATTTAAAGATAAAATGAACTTAAAATAATTTTATTTGAATATTTGGGCCTAATTTAAGACAAAAGTCCAAAAATAATTAGACTGGTCGAATCGTGAAGTTCGGTCAACTTCAGACTTAAAAGCATATGGTCAACCCGACATTTGGAGTCAAAATTCAGGACTCTTCACAGTGTTAGCGGTATTGCCCGAATTTGGATTTCGCGCGTCATTTGATCGAATTTGCGAAGTCTGATTTAGTTCGCGTGTCACCCGAAATTCACTCACAGGAATCACCCCGCGAACTTCAAGTTGACCCGCGAAACTTTAGTCCGACCCGCTACTTCTCTCACAGGAATCACCCTGTGGTCGACCCGCGAAATTAATTCTGACCCGCGAAAAACCCATTTACTCACACAATAAAATCCATTTGAGTCCGCGAAGAACTTTTCGCGACCCGAATATAATTCGCGAACTAAACTTCGGCGAACTATCGAAAATCTGCCCGAATTTCAACCTTTTAAATTCGGCGAAATTTAAATATTTCGCTTAGATATCGAAATTCTGCCCGAATTTGAAATATTAAATTCGGCGAAATAAAATGCCCGAATTTAACCTTTTAAATTCGGCGAAATTTAAATATTTCGCTTAGATATCGAAATTCTGCCCGAATTTGAAATATTAAATTCGGCGAAATAAAATGCCCGAATTTAACCTTTTAAATTCGGCGAAATTTAAATCAAACATGTAATAACTTTACAGAACTCATATTGAGTTCGAACTTCACATAATTCATCAAAAAACGTCAAATAACATATCAAAATACCCGAAATTCATAAATTCGGATGACCTTTCATCCAAATTCGTTTAACTATAAAAATCAACATAAGAAATGTTTGTAGGGGTTAAAAACCACCTACCTCACTTCCAAGTTAGCCGAAATTGCTTAGTTCTTCTCTGCTTTTCTTCGTTTGTTTTCTCCTCTTTCTCTTTCTCTTTTTCTTTCGTTTGATATTTTCGTTTGTCCTTATCACCTTTTGAGATAAACCTTTAAAAGGAAAGTTACGTTTCCTTTCTATTAAGGAAATCTCTTATTGGGCCTACTTTAAATTAATTTGGGCCCATATCTATTTATTTTACTCAAAGAGTATTTTTCTTATTTTCGGTTCAATTTCCCGAAAATTCGCTTTGTCCGAAAATTAACTTCATAATTTTCCGAAACTTACAGAATAATTTTCACGCTAATTGCGCATTATTCCCGTATTAATTTTACGGGTATTACACAAACTTAAAAGGGATTACACGTGTTGGTAATCAAGAAGGTATCATGAATCCACTTGTTGCGATTACACGTGCCTACTAACAAAAATAAATGACATTTCTCTGGTACGAGCCATAATACAAACATTCAAATATCCATAAGAACCACATTATTGATTTTGCTTATTCCTCACAATAATTTCTTCATCTGCATACCGCACGATCTCTTCTTGTCGAATTTCCTAGGACCGAACACAAAGAATACAAATATATCAAACATAAAAATTTCATAATCTTTGAAATAGGTTAGATAACTTCAGTTTTTTTTGTAACAAATCACGTGAGGGGACGAAACCTCACCGTCTTTGTAACATTCTCTATAGATCTATCAACATCCCAAGTTACATCTCACCGTAAAAACAATGGGATTTGCTTCGAGCAGATGGTGCCAGTGTACTAAGGCCGTCAACATAAGTCTTCAAATATTGTCGAGATGATGATGATGACGAACATGGAGAATTATTGGAGAGGGATGTAATTACTGAGAAGAGAGACAAATCACACCCAAACAAAAATGGAGAAACAATAATTACATGACCAAAAAAAGTCTGTGCTCGGGCTTTACAGCCAAAAGGAGTTAACAAACCACGATTGAAGCCAATTCGCTTAGAACCAATAAATAATCAAATTGATATAAACTGCAATAACACAAATCAAGTTAATCACAACCTCAACATATGATCCATTAGCAATAGTGGATCTCAAACCACCAGACCGAGCTGACTCAGACATGGCAGGTCACGCCAAGGCACCACCCATGACGGACCCACCAACCTCGATGACATTTTTTTGCCTCTTCCAAACGGGTGTTGGCCCGCGCTGCCCTCAAAATAAGATGACTTTTCGCGTCGAGACCACCTAAGAACATCAAATAAGAAAAAGAACCGTAAAGAAAGAAAAAATAAAAATCACCTTACCGCAAGAATTGAAGCAGCAGCCTTTAACATCTCATGGAACCATCATAAATGTAATCAAGAACTAAAATGATGCCGAAACAAATGCTTGATCGACCCCGACTTTTCTGTGTACATAATAGGCATCTCTGCTCACTGTTGTTTGTGTTGGTTCCGGTGTGTATCGTCTGGTCGGTGGCTACTCGAACAATAACTCGTTAGTATTTGAAGTCTAGGCACGTACTACGTACGCTGTCCCGTAAGACGTTATTGCCCCATATTTCAGTGCCTCGGGTTATAACAATCCGTCCCGAGATACAACGACTTCAGAATTTTGCACGCTGCATACGATACAAAATTATCGGCTAATCTACTCAAAGACTCGAGCCTTTATTGCTTTTATTTTACTCAGGACTCTGTATGCACTATCTCTAGAATACTGGGGGTCTATTTATAGCTTCTGAATAGGTTTGGGGCGATTCTGCGAATGATTGCATCTTTTGGGCTGTTTTGAACTTTTTGCACCTTTCAACCAGGGGCCAAAGCGCGAATAGTAACAACTTTCCGGCCCGTTCGGAATAGGTACCTTTTCGACCCCAGCCGAACCAACGCGACGCCTCGGACCCTAATCGATCCGCCACACGTCACCTACCCAATCGTTGTCCACGCGGTGCTTGCGTCAGCGCAACGTCAACTTCATTTGTACACGTGTCATCTGATACGTCAGCATCACTTGCCATATCACCGGTACCGCCATGTCACCAGTGACATCACCGCCGCCGCCTCACCGGAGCATAAAATTATGGGCTCCTCAAAGCTCCTCGCTCCGATGCGTCGTGCAAAGTGCGCCTCAAAATGCCCATTGCGCACTTAGCACGGCTCGGGTCGGTGTCGGCCTCAGCCTCGGCTCGGGCTTGGCGGTGCGGGGCACCGCCTCGCACTTGGGCTATAATTGAGTCCAAAACCCTCCACACAAGCCCACAAGCCCATAACCCACCAACCACTTGGGCAAGTCCTTTTGAATAGCCCATGTAGGGAGATTCCTTATAAACAAGTGAATAAAGGAAGTTTCCAATGTGGGACAACAACAAGTCCCTTTATATATATTAAATATATTTCATCTCTTTATTGGACCAACTTCAAAAATTAATTTCTCATTCACCCGACATCGGTTTTGAGCCAATTAATATTCGATAAATTCCCTTCGAAAATTTGAATATTTCATGAATTTTGGGTTTCGACGAACGACGATTTCTCGATTTTATTTAAGCTTTTATTTATTGGGTCTAAAACTCATTTGGGCCTATAGCCCAAATTCGACCAATCCCCCACATGAATGAAAATTAATCTAAATGCAATGCATACTGACTCTAGCAAGAAAGTCTCGACGATCCATCAGTGTATCGAGACAGGTAGCACAAGGCTTTGAACCTTCCCTAGTGAACTGCTATCTGATTTACTTGCTGCTCAGTGAATGTCATGTCTTGAATTTACTTGCTGCTCAGTGAATGTAAACCAAGACAACAACATACATACAAAGATGAATTTGATCTCTTTCGATTCTCACGTTGTGTCCGTTTCAGCCTTGGACCGTATCTCCATTCATAAGTGTTTCCTTTGAAGCGGCCCCACTTCACACTTTTTTAGGTGACCAACTATTAGGACTTAATCATGGAGTAGCTCGAAATACTCCACCAATTTGGTATAGTCATCATTAAAAGCATATACGCTTACCCTTACCACACGTCATCGAGAGATTACTTGGGCAGCTCTCGAGAATTGACTTTTAGGATTTCCAAGTATACAACTGAAATAGCCAAAACTTAGTTGTCTCATTGAACCAAGTTCGTGGGATCTCCACTCATCATAGTTGAGTTTTCACTGTACCTTTTCTTGGTGTGTGGATTTTTAGTCCCGTTCCCCTTTCGTCAAAGGATCTGCTATGTTCTCTTTAGACTTCACATAGTCAATTGAGATTATTCCATTAGAGATTAGTTGTCTTACGGTATTATGTCTCCGACGTATGTGCCGAGACTTACCGTTAACGTATAATTCCGTGCCTTGCCGATAGCCGTCATGCTATCGCAGTGTATTAGTATCGCTGGCACAGGTTTGTTCCGACAAGAAATATCCTCCAGAAAATTCTGAAGCCATTCAGCTTCTTCTTCGGCTTTATTGCAATGAACTCTGATTCTATCGTTGATCGAGCTATGCATATTTGCTTTGAAGATTTCCAAGAAACTGCTCCTCCACCGATTGTAAATACGTAACCACTCGTGGACTTAGAGTCTTTACTGTCAGATATCCAATTTACGTCGCAGTATCCGTCAAGAATTGCGGGATATCTCGAATAGAGTATGCCATAATTAATGGTGTACTTCAAATATTTTAGAACTCTCTTTAGTGCTATCCAATGGCTATTATCCGGATTACTAGTAAACCTGCTAAGTTTACTAACTGAATATGTTATGTCAGGTCGAGTGCAATTAGACAGATACATCAGACTACCAATCACCCGAGCGTATTCGAGTTGCGATATAGGCTCTCCTTTATTTTTTACCAAATGTAGATTAGCGTCTACAAGTGTCTTAGCCAGAGGATCATCAAAGGCTTCAAATTTCTTTAATACGTTCTCAACGTAGTGAGAATGTGTCAGAACAATTCCTTCGGGTGTCTTAGGGAAATTTATCCCTAATATGACATCTGCCAAACCCATATCTTTCATGCTGAAATAATTTTTCACCATATTCTTCGTATTCACGATTATTTTGTGATTGTTTCCAATGATCAACATGTCGTCTACGTAAAGACATACAATCACAAACTCGTCGGGTGTGCCTTTAAAGTTAACACGTTTATCACACTCGTTTATTTTGAACTCATTCGATCACATCGTTATATTGAATTTGTTGTGCCACTGTTTCGGCGCTTGTTTAAGCCCGTAAAGTGATTTCACGAGACGTCATACTTTGTTCTCTTGCACGGGTGCTACAAACCCTTCGAGCTGTTTCATGTATATTTCTTCTTCTAATTCCCTGTTCAGGAATGTTGTCTTCACGTCCATTTGGTGTATCTCGAGATTATACAACGCTGCAATAGCAACGAGAACTCGAATGGACGTTATCCTTGTTACGGGCCAATAGGTATCAAATAAGCCATAACCTTGCTTTTGATTGAACCCTTTAGCGACTAATCGAGCTTTATTTCGCTCGATCGACCCATCGGTCTTAAGTCTCCTTTTCAGGATCCACTTACATCCGAGAGGTTTGCACCCCTTCGGGAGATCTACCAGTTCTCAGCTATGATTCTGTATGATGGACTCAATTTCGCTATTGATAGCTTCTTTCCAGAACGATGCTTTTGGACTGGGACAAAGCTTCTTGCAATGTCCGGGGTTCGTCGTCCATCATAAATGTTAGAAAGTCGGGCCAAAATGATTTGACAACTTTCTTTCTTTTACTCTGCCTCAGTTCCTCAACTTCTTTAGGTGAACTTTCAATGGCATCGTGAATTCTTTTCACATAACTTATCTCCTTTCTTTCCTTATTTGGAAAGATATTTTCGAAGAATGCGGCGTTCCTCGATTCGATTATCATCCATGCGTTCATGTCAGGGATATTTGATTTGTGCACCAGAAATCTGTATGCACTACTGTTATTAGCATATCCGATGAAAATGCAATCAACAGTCTTGGGTACTATCTTAACCTTCTTCGATTTAGGTACTTCGACCTTTGCTAGGCACCCCACACTTTAAGGTAATCGTAGGTTTCCTACCTTTCCATAACTCGTATGGAGTTTGGTCCCTCTTTTTGTGTGGAAACATATTTAGAATGCGGTTTGTAGTGAAAATTGCTTCCCCTCACAAGTTCTGGGGTAGCCCCGAACTGATCAACATCACATTCATCATCTCATTTAGAGATCTATTTTTATGTTCTGCAACGCCGTTTGATTGAGGTGAATACGGCGCAATAGTCTGGTGAATAATGTCATGTACTTGGCAGAATTCTTCGAACGGCGCCACGTATTCTCCTCCTCTGTCACTTCGAATTATTTTTATTTTTGAGTCGAGTTGATTCTCAACTTCACTCTTATATCTCTTAAAGGCCTCAAAGGAGCTTCGTTTTTGCCGCTTAGAAGATATACGTAACAGAATCTTGTGCAGTCGTCCATAAAAGTAATAAAATATTTTTTCCCACATCTAGTCTGCAGGAACTTCAGATCACATATATCGGTATGATCAGTTCTAGAGGTGAACTACTTCTCTCCACAGACGAGAATGGTGCTTTGACCATCTTTGCCTCAACGCAGACGTCACATTTTTGTGAGTCTATTTCCATTTGCGGAAGTATGTTTAAACTTATTAACATTTTAAATTTGTTTAAACCAACATGTCACAATCCATCAGAGAGAATGGAAAAACGAAGCAACTTTTAAAAATTAACTTGCAAAAGTAATTAACCTTTTAAAACTATTGCAAAACTAAGCAACTTCTTAAATTTTAATTATTATTATTTTCATTTACACCAGAAAACTCTTTAATATTGACATATTCCACTATTTTTTTTTAAATGTCCCGAGCTATCTTTTTTTCAAATAAACCAAATATTAACTATGTTTTAACCCCATCTGCTTTTAATTTTTTACTAAGCACAATAACATTAATTAATCACATATTCCTTGTTTATCAGAGGTAATGAGATATTTAGATTAAAGAATGTAGAAAGGAATATCGAAAAAAATATAAAACCACTATAAAAGAGCCCTTTATTACTTGTCTACGAAATGACCATTCTTGGTCAGTACATATTTGTCGGCCTCAAACGCCTGTCTAAATCCGGCTTTGCTCAGGAGGGAGCCGGAGACTAGATTCTTGCGGATGTTCGGGACATGCACCACATCCACCAGCGTCAGCTCTTTGCCCAAGGTCATCTTGAGGACCACTCTTCCCAATCCGACAATTGGTGAAGTGGCCGCGTTCCCCATAAATATCGTTCTTCCGGAAATCAGGATGTACTCGGAGAACATCTCTTTGTCGGAGCAGATATGGCGCGTTGCTCCAGTGTCGATGTACCACGACCTGGGGTTCTCTACGACATTTGCTTCATACACGACCGCGGCGAGGTCTATCTTCGACAAATCTGAGGCCAACTTTGCCTCGGACAGGTGAGCCTTGTTCTTTTTGACCCTCTTTTTCTGTCGACAGTCTTTAGCCATGTGCCCGGGCTTGCCACAGTTGTAGCAGTTCCCTCTTATCTTGTTAGAGTTCGGCTTCTACTGGTTCTGCGACGTATTCGCCCGCTTGCGTTTCTTGCTGGTGCTCGACTCGGCCAAGTTCGCACGTGCCTCTATGTTAGCCTTTTTCTTCTTGGCCTCGATTTTTCGGTTATCTTCCTCGATTCGAAGCCTCACGATCAGGTCCTCAAGCCCCATTTCCTTGCGCTTCTGCTTGAGGTAGTTCTTGACATCCTTCCACAGAGGCCTCGATAATAGCAGCTACCTGGAAGGTTTCACTGATCTGCATGTTCTCCGCGTGTATATCGTGGATGATCAACTGCAGATCTCAGACTTGATCCAAAACCGGTTTGGAGTCCGTCATCTTATAGTCAAAGAACCGGCTGACTATTAATTTCTTTTCAGTCCGGCATCATCGGTCTTGTACTTCTTATCCAACGAGTCCCACAACTCTTTCGCAATCGTAGCCACTGCATGGACGTTGTATAGGGAGTCGTCGAGAGCATTCAGTATGTAGTTACGACACATGAAGTCGTTATGCTTCCATACGTCTAACACAGATTTATGGTGCTCGTATTGCTTGTTCACTTCGGGAGCCTCATCATCCGCGTCGTTAGGTGCGTGTTCCGTCACCTTCGGTGGGAGCTCCTTCAGGAAGCGGACCATGTTCAGGGTCGTCAGGTAGAACAGTATTTCTGCTGCTAATGCTTGAACTCGGTCTCGTTAAACTTCTCCGGTCTCTCGGCATGGCTGCTGCCGGTTGTTACGGGTAGCGGTAGTGCAACTGGAATGTTTGTCATCGATCAGGGGTCAAAGCGCGAATAGTCACAACTTTCGGGCCCCTTCGGAATGGGTATGTTTTCAACCCAGCGGTTGGACCCGAGCCGAACCGGCGCGACACATCGCACCCCTCTTATCTTGTTAGAGTTCGGCTTCTACTGGTTCTGCGACGTATTCGCCCGCTTGCGTTTCTTGCTGGTGCTCGACTCGGCCAAGTTCGCACGTGCCTCTATGTTAGCCTTTTTCTTCTTGGCCTCGATTTTTCGGTTATCTTCCTCGATTCGAAGCCTCACGATCAGGTCCTCAAGCCCCATTTCCTTGCGCTTCTGCTTGAGGTAGTTCTTGACATCCTTCCACAGAGGCCTCGATAATAGCAGCTACCTGGAAGGTTTCACTGATCTGCATGTTCTCCGCGTGTATATCGTGGATGATCAACTGCAGATCTCAGACTTGATCCAAAACCGGTTTGGAGTCCGTCATCTTATAGTCAAAGAACCGGCTGACTATTAATTTCTTTTCAGTCCGGCATCATCGGTCTTGTACTTCTTATCCAACGAGTCCCACAACTCTTTCGCAATCGTAGCCACTGCATGGACGTTGTATAGGGAGTCGTCGAGAGCATTCAGTATGTAGTTACGACACATGAAGTCGTTATGCTTCCATACGTCTAACACAGATTTATGGTGCTCGTATTGCTTGTTCACTTCGGGAGCCTCATCATCCGCGTCGTTAGGTGCGTGTTCCGTCACCTTCGGTGGGAGCTCCTTCAGGAAGCGGACCATGTTCAGGGTCGTCAGGTAGAACAGTATTTTCTGCTGCTAATGCTTGAACTCGGTCTCGTTAAACTTCTCCGGTCTCTCGGCATGGCTGCTGCCGGTTGTTACGGGCAGCGGTAGTGCAACTGGAATGTTTGTCATCGATCAGGGGTCAAAGCGCGAATAGTCACAACTTTCGGGCCCCTTCGGAATGGGTATGTTTTCAACCCAGCGGTTGGACCCGAGCCGAACCGGCGCGACACATCGCACCCCACCAGACCCTAACCGATCCGCTACACGTCACCTATCAAATCGTCGTAAGTGCAAAGTGCGACTCAAAACGCCCATTGCGCACTTGGCACGGCACGACTCGGGTCGGTGTCGGCCTGGGCCTCGGCCCCAGCTCTGGCGCGGGCTCGGGCGGTGCGGGGCGCCGCCTAGCATTCGGGCTATAATTGGGTCCAAAACCCCCCACACAAGTCCACAAGCCCATAACCCACAAACCACTTGGGCAAGCCCTTTTGAATAGCCCATGTATGGAGACTCCTTATAAACAAGTGAATAAAGGATGAAGTTTCCAATGTGGGACAACAACAAGTCCCTTTATATATATTAAATATATTTTATCTCTTTATTGGGCCAACATCGAAAATTAATTTCTCATTCATCCGACATCAATTTTGAGCTAATTAATATTCGATAAATTCCCCTCGGAACGTAGAATTTGAATCTTTCATCAATTTAGGGTTTCGACGAACGACGGCTTCTCGATTTAATTAAAATTGGTTAAACTTTTAATTATTGGGTCTACAACCCATTTGGGCCTATAGCCTAAATTCCAACCGTTTGTTCAACACCATCATACCAAAACTCGCAGTTGTTAGCCAACCAATTTAAGTCTTATATGGAAACATATATGTCTATTACATGTGCTATTACTTCTCTCAAATTAGAAATGCCTATTAAAGGGCAGGCAATAGCAAACAACTCATATCACCCCCCGGAGTGGCCGACACGACAATATTCTTGAAGCTTTGTGCATTCGCATTTAACTTTTCTTGCCCCAATGCTGCATAAAATAGTAAAAAAATGTTTTTTCCCATTGATTTGGAACTTGGAAGCGAAAATAAATAAATAAATACCTTATTGCGGCCCTTGAACTGGTGCATGATGTTTTTCAATTTCTCAAAGTCATAAGACTTTTATCCCTGTAATAAACAGCTATATATTATTTAAACCCGATTATGAAAAAATAAACATTCCAAGATCATTATATTTAAAAATAATAGAAATTTACACCGTAGATTCTATGTTTTTGATCAGGCGTGTCGAGCCCTCAAAGAATAGTTCTACGACCTCTTCCACAATACTTGGTTTGGCTTCAGCGTTTAATTCTTTAAGTTGCATAAATTGCTCGTCAACGCTCCGACATTGTAGGTTATGGGGCAGTTGCTTCGATGAAACCCGATTAATATTCTTGGTACGAAAGATAAATTAATATTTATTTAAGAGAAAAAAACTTTCTTTGTTTTTCTTTGTTTTGTTTTTATTTTAATGCATTTCATATGAATATAGAAGTTTTAATTTTTAATTGAGAACAATTATAGTGTGTTCGCTTTTAATTTAACATGTCTCACATATCATTACTATATTTAACATAAAAAAAAATTAATATTTATTTTTTTAAAAAGGTATAGTTATTAATAAATTTCTAGGCATTATTTAAATGTACGGTATGTTGTTTTATATAAATTATAACAATAATATCCATAGGAATATATGGAATATTATTATTACAGTTGAGGTGGTCATTCCTAACCTTTTATCATAAACGCTCCCTTATATAAGAAGTATCAGCGTCAAGCATGAGTTGGCAATGTTTGGAGGTATTCAACCGATGGATATTGCTTGCAACCAACCATTCTCGTTAACATGTTTGCCAAGCAACAATGTAGAAATTATATATAGCATCAAACTTGTAACGCATACAGATAAAATCAAATTCATGAAAGAAGTGAGCCTTCGAAATTTTACATACCCAAGTTAGATGCCTATTTCTCTATCTTTACTTTATGAAACTCCAAATATACCTGGACATCTTTAGAGGAGTCAGATGGGGTTGTATCGATCGGGCATGACCTACGTCATACGCGAAACCGCAAAGCTATGGTACGTGGTTTTGAAATCGAATGCTTTATCTTTATATAAAATTTAAAAGGATAAAATGCAAGTGGGAATTGCCCCATCAGCAAGGCCTGAATTAGGCTCAGTGTCTTTCTGGCAAAAGAACGAAGAACAACACATGAGAATCATATTCAATGAACTATCTTGAGAAATTAGGGCATATTCAACGATGGTGTTTCAATGTTTTTAGCTACCATGGAGACGTTACTTGGGCCTACTACAGCATCAACTCTTTTAAGATAATGTGAGGAAGAATTACATAAACAACACCAAAAAAAAACGACATTAGCGCATCGGTTACAACATTAAATCACCTCTTTCGGAATTCTGAAACTTCATTGCCATCATAATTCACGTATAGTTTTATTGAAGAGGTTGTATTTAAATATAGATTACCTGAAACATCACGATGAACACATGTGTGGGGAATGCAACATAGGTACACATGAATACAATTTCCTCCATACATTTTCGAATTTACACTCGTTAACAATAATAAGATTCTCCCCAGAACAACATAACAAAACAAAATGAATTTGCATACAACAAATTTCCCCACATCAAACCTTTTCATCCAACAACATCATCTCCCCAATGCCTGAGCATGCCCTAATTTTGTAGACGCACCATTATGGGAGAATAACTCTATCCAATCAATGCCACACATCAAACTTTTGTCAATTTGTAGACGCACCATTATGCAGGACCGCTCGACTGGCTTGAATACTAACTGGGAATTTAGGATGTTGCATTGTAAATATAAACCGCTGGGGTCCCAATTAAGTGCATGACATGGATATTAATCAGTTGATAGTGAAGGACTTTACATTAAAGGAAGACTATTTAGATTCCCGACTGACATCGTGCGCAGGTTGTTGAGCTTTCATGATAAGTATCGGTTGTATTATATTTTTTTTGAAAATCCATCAAGTACTTGAATTAATAGAGACATTAAATAAATACAATGTAGGAACTATTCTATTTTTTGTCAATGTGTCAGATGGGGGTATCATTTTTTTGCTGATACGACACTCTAATGAGAGTCCTTATGAACTTTTATATATTATAGATTCTTGGAGAACCTTGAAATATTTATTTCTATAAATTTTTTATGTTTATGGCTTCCTAATGCGACTCATCCAGTTCAATTTATTAAGTTTAGAGAAGTAATCTCATTATATTACGTTATATTAATATTTTTTCGAACGTATTAAGTTATATTAATATGATCACACCGAATTATATTATGCCGACGTTGAGAGTTGATTTCGGCTCCAGGGATACACGTGCGTGTGATTGGATGTTCTAATGTATTCACCGTGCGACAATTACGTATCTCGAATACACATGAAGACCACTCTCTCATTATGAGTGCCTGCCTCCTTCTCTATGAGGGTTTCACAACAAACGCCGAATGCTTGGTCTCTCTCTCCTGGATTTGATCCTGCCCGCTACCGTCAACGACTCGCCAACAATCTCCTCTTCTCTTCTTCTGTTTATTCTGTGGCGCCCATTCTTTTCTCTCTAGTTTTCTTTCGTTTCTTAACCCTCACGTAAACCTTCTTTTTATGTGTTAATTTCCTTCCCGTCTTCTTTTTGTAGTACTGCAGGGATCACCACGTTTCAAATTCATCCGTTTACATCAAAGTCGATTACACTAAATACCTATACACTATGGACTCCATAGAGATTGCTCTGACCACTAGTGCAGAATGTGTGATAGGCGACGGTTTTCTAAAAAGCGTCACCTAAAGTGCAATGCTGGAAAAATTATTTCTTTTTTATTTTTTTTTGGTCTAGTATAGGCATCGGTTTTAACCGACGCCTATAATTTCCTAACATTTTAGGCGTCTATTTTTTTACGAAACCGACGCCTATACTTGTCAACTATATGAGTCAGTTTCTCTGAAATTCGACGCATGTCTTTTAATTAAGTTTTTTTTTTAAACCATATGCGTCGATTATCGCGACAATCGCCTATTCTCTTTAAATCGAGAACACACACCATCTCTTCCATTTCGCAATTTCTAAATCCCATAGCATCTCTACTGGCGATTCTTCGATCTCCGAAGGCGATATGCGAATTTCCTACTCATAGCGACGGCGAAACGCGTGAAACGATCGGTGCTAAGGTAGAAATCGTGTTTTTTTCCCATTTTGCGATTTTTTTTCTTCTCATCGAAATAGTTGAATCAAAGCAAGAATATGTTGTTTCCGGTTAATCTAAGGCGTCTCCACTTACAACGAGTGCGTTCGTCGTTATTTCGCAAAAAACCGAGTAAGAAACGAGGTGAAAATCTAATTTCCGCAATATTTCCGATTTTTTCAGATTTTTTCGAATTTTTTGTGTTTTCGTTTGATTTTTTCGGGCATTTGGTTGAATTCGTCATGTTTATGTTGATTTAGGTGTTATTTTGAGGTTTCGTATTTGATATTGTGTTTCTCTTGTTTGAAAATTAGGGTTTGTAGCTTTGGGACGATTCCAATCGGTCAAATTTGGGGGTTTCGTGCGTAAGCAGCTGCGTTGGGCCCGATTGACTAGATTTTTGACGATACGGTAAATCGTGATACCTTGTATGTTGTAATTGCATTTTTTCTATGTGGTTATCTCGTCATACCTCGGTAAATCGTGATACCTCGTATATGCTTAATGATTGTAATTTGTATTTTTGATTGCATTTATAACCTTAGATACCCGTTCAAAATTTGCTCATTATGAGTACATTTTAAATGGTCCACGTTTTGGACCGTTTTTGGACATTCACTATCACTTTAGGTTGTAAATGTGTGTTTAAGCATCGATATTGATGAAAAGTTTAGTTTTATTTTCCTACAATGTTCTCTCGGTAGACATATGAAATGAATATCTATTCATTCATATTTTTCGTCTACTTGGAGAACTATGGAAAAGTGCTGCCGAATTTTTCAGCAATATCGAGGTTTATGCACGCATTTACTAGTTATAGTGGATGTTTAAAATGGGTTAGGTTGGAGCGGTAAGGACCCTCAAAGCCTTCCAATTCATTATATGTGAACTAAATTTGCTTCACGATTAATCGTAATAAGTTTTTGTTTAAATTTGACTTGCTATAGTTAAGGTCATTGGAATGGATCGGAGTTGGATGTGTATTGTCCGAACAACGACTGAGTATCTGACTGGCATTGAGGAATTTATGGAAATTACCGAGCAGAATAGGAGGAAAAAGAGACAATCTAAGATTGTTTGTCCATGTCGGAATTGTAATAATCTTAGGCGTTGGAATAATGACATAGTTCGGGAGCATTTGATAATAATCGGATTTAAATCTGTGTATACTAATTGGATATGGCACGGTGAGGCGGTTGTTACTGAAGCTAGTAGTGCGGGGGGAGGAACTAGTACAAATGTGCCACCTAAAGCTAATGACGATGATGTAGTTGACAATTCTTCTGACGACAATGATCATATTGAGGACATGTTGCGTGATGTTCAAGAGGATTTTGAAGAACG
Organism: Linderniella brevidens; assembly: GCA_004919715.1. Classification (NCBI taxonomy): domain Eukaryota; kingdom Viridiplantae; phylum Streptophyta; class Magnoliopsida; order Lamiales; family Linderniaceae; genus Linderniella; species Linderniella brevidens. The sequence continues at coordinate 10,956,505 of SWDC01000151.1, read as the reverse complement.
ACCTCCTATATTTGATAGTCTAGTTAGGGACAACAATATTCCGTTAAAGCAAGTTGTTGAATGTTAAAGCAAAATTTGGAGTTTCAGACAAATGTTTCTCAATGCTTTTAGAAACATTCGCGAGTATGCTTCCTAATGGAAATGACCTTCCGACGTCGACTTACGAGGCAAAAAACTAATGTGCCCATTGAATTTAGAATATAAAAGGATACATGCTTGTCCCAACGATTGCCTACTTTATATGAATCTGCTAATACGTGTCTGATGTGTGACAGTTGGCATTATATGCGAAAAGACGAAGTCGGGGGTGCTCATGTGAAGGTTCTGTGGTACCTGCCCATTGTGCCCAGGTTAAAACGCATGTTTGCCAACCCTGGCGATGCTAAATTGTTTAGATGGCATGATGAAGAAAGAAAAAGAGATGGAAAACTGAGGCATCCGGCAGATTCCCCTCAAAGGACTAACATTGATGTGTTTTATCCTGATTTTGGAGTTGAGGTACGAAATCTTAGACTAGGGCTTTGCACTGATGGGATAGACCCACACGGCGACATGAGCGGTCGTCACAGTACTTGGCCGGTATTGCTCTGTATATACAATCTGCCGCCATGGTTGATATCGGTCCAAAATAACATGGTAAGGACATTGATATTTATTTAGCTCCGTTGATTGATGATCTAAAAAATTTATGGTATAACGGCATTGAAGTGTACGACGCGTATATTAGACCAAGATTCATGCTTAGAGCCATGATATTTTGTACAATCAATGACTTTCCGGCTTACGGGAATTGGTCAGGGTATAGTGTTAAAGGAAAGAAAGCGTTTCCAATTTGTGGTGATAATACGGACAGTCAGAGGTTGAACAACTCCAGGAAACACATCTACATGGGTCATCGAATGTTCATGTCACGTACCCACGAATATAGAACAAAGAAAAAACTGTTACCGCTATTCAACGGGAAGAGTGAGACTTCTAGGGCTACATTTCCGTTAACAAGCACAGAAGTGTGTGACATCGTCGTCAACATCAATGTCGAGTTCGGTAAAAAAATGCAAATTGACGAAAGACAATGTGTGGAAAAAGAGGTCTATATTTTGGGAGCTCCCATATTGGGAGCGTCTCAACATGTGACATTGCATCGATGTGATGCACGTGGAGAAAAATGGTGACATCATCGTAGGAACTCTATTAAATATGCCCGGTAAAACAAAGGATGAACTTAAACCTAGGAAAGACATGGTCGAACTTGGCATGAGGCCAGAACTAGCACCGATAGAATGGGGACGAAAGACATTCCTCCCCCTGGGTTGTTTTACACTTAGTAGGGCTGAGAAGTTAAGCTTTTGCGAATGCCTTAAAGGTATTAAAGTCCCATCTGGATATGCTAGTAACATAAAGAGATATGTCTCGGTAAAGGACCTAAAACTCGTCGGGTACAAGTCGCATGACTGGTCATGCACTGATGCAACATTTATTACCCATCGCGATTCGTGGTATTATGCCGAAGAATGTGCATCAGTGCATTTCGAAATTCTGTTTCTTTTTCAACGCCATATGCATTAAAGTTCTTGATCACGAGGTGCTAGACGAGCTACCAGTCGATGTTGTGGTTACACTGTGTCAACTCGAAATGTTTTTTCCCTCCCTCCTTTTTTGATATTATGGTACATCTCATTGTTCATTTGGTGCAAGAAATCAAGTCCTATGGTCCTGTGTACATGAGATACATGTATCCTTTCGAACGATATATGAAGATCCTAAAAGGATACGTTAGAAATCAGTATTGGCCAGAGGGTAGCATCGTTGAAGGTTATACAACAGAAGAATGTGTTGAGTTTTGTTCTGCATATTTGGCAATGTAAATGAGATAGGAGTGTCAACTTCTCGCCATGATGGACGATTGGGAGGAATACCGTTAACGAAGCCAGTTTTCAAGATATTATCTCGAGAATTATGGGAGTCAGTGCAGTTCTTCGTATTGCATCATGTTCCAGAAGTTCATCCGTTCTTAGAGGAGCATATGGCGACCTTAAGACGCAACAATCCAACGAAAACCGAGCTATGGTACATAAAAGAGCATAACAGATCATTTTTAGGTTGGTTCAAAACGAGGGCACTTAATCATTGTAGTGAAATGATTAAGTGGCTTGCTTGGGGACCTGAATGGAATGTCGCGACATATGAAGGGTATGATATTATTAATGGGTATACTTTCTACACCAAGGGGAGAGACGACAGAAGCGCATCGCAGAATAGTGGGGTTACATTAGTTGCATTGTCTAGAGGAGTATCTCGTGGAAGAGATGCCCAAGTTACGAGTAATGAAAGTTCATACTATGGGTTTATCGAAGAAATATGGGATCTAGCCTATAAAAATGATGCGAAGTTCATTTTACTTCGATGTCAATAGGTAGATAACCGATGGGGTGTTCGTATTGATCCTGAGTTGGGCTTACAATGGTTGACATAGAAAAAGAAGGTTATGTACACGACCCTCTCATTCTTGAATTGTAGAGGTAGACGATGAAGAAGAATATGACAAAAGCGATGATACATTCTCATTTTCCACCAGCGTGCTTCATGCTCCTATTGAAGAAGACGACACAACGTGTCGTAGGTACATTATTTCAAATCACAATGAAGGACTCTATTGTTGACAATACGCGGTGAACAATTGGAAATTTATAAGTGTAATTTTATCAATTATTTGTGACTATATAATATCTTTTTTAATTTGTTCGTTATCTAATATAATTTCTTGTCAATTTCAGGTACATATAATCTTACTATATGTCTTCAGAATCGACGAGGCATACGAGAGGCCCGTACAAGGCGAAGGCATTAAGGAGACGATTATAGTTTGATCCATCGGAGGGTTGTAGACTACAGTTCGACGAGGATGGCCAATGTATTGGCCCAGACTCGACTACTAGGGCGTCATTCAGCAATTACATCAGACAGGTGACACGAGCACACGTCCCCGACTTCATACGGATTGGCGGCATATCGATAGGGGATTGAAGGATACATTGTGGGAGGACGTAAATGTATTAATTAATATTACGAGTTATTTTAAGTATTCGGTGCATTATTTGAATCACATATATATATTATATTCTTTCAGCATACGTGGAATATACCAGAAGTTCCTGCCATTAAGGCGAAGGTGCTGAAGAAGGTCGGAGAATTGAGGAAAAATTTGAAAAATAAGTTTAATCAAAGGGAAAAGTTGAAGGGGCCATCATTGGTCGATGATTATAACACATCGATCAACAGGAATTGACATCATGGTGAGAATATAAGTCGACTTCCGAGTATCAGGTAAAATAGTGATTCTTAACTAATTTCTACAAATTTGATTATATACATAATATGTTCTAATATTTAGTTCTAATTCTCGTAGGAATTTGGTGAGAAGGCCAGACAAAGCCAGTTACACAACATTTATCCACGCCACCTCCGAATGTCCGGATACAGAGGTTGGATGCCTGGGTGGGCCGCAGAGGACCCATTACAAAATATTGTCGATTTTCCGGAGAATTTGGTCCCTCTTTTATCCATTGGCAATGAAAGAACAAAAAACTTCATACGAGCCAGGACCACGAAAAGGGATGATGGAGGGTATGTCATTGATGGTGGTGTCACTCGGGATTTAGTCAAGAAAGTTGTAAGTGTAACATAAATTATTAGTATTGTAAGAAAAATTAGTTGTTACTAAACATCTTTTGACAGGCACGGGTGCATGAACAACAAAGTCAAGGAGAATTTGTCCCGGTGCGGCACCACGATGCATTGTCCAACGCTATCGGCAAACCCGATCATCCTGGGCGGGTTAGAGGTGTCGGAAAGTACGGGACTATAAGGAGCGTGTTCGGCAACCCATCCCAAGGATCGAGAGGCTATTCGACTAACATCTCCATGGATCAGATGAGAGCCTAGGTGGCAGCTCAAGTGAGGGCAGAGATGAGGAACGAGTTGAGGGCTGAGATGAGGTCCGAGTTGAGGGCCGATATGAGAGTCGAGATGAGGGCGGAGATGAGATCCATGTTCGCTTCGATGGGACTTCCGGTTCCTAACACTGAGGAAGAACTGAACATGGGCAGAACTGCTTCCGACGCCCCACACACAATACGGAGTTCTCACGGTTCGGCTTTTAATCCGTTTCCCCAATCGATGGACGTGTCAGTATGATTTATTTTTCTTAATATTTCATTTTAAACTTATAGTGCGTAGTATTGTTATTAACTATTCATTCATTTGAAATCCTTAGTATCTAAAAGTACGACTGGTCTTGAAGCAAGGCAATGCTTCAGAAGTTATTGCTCTTGGGACGATCGTCGGGGGACGTGCGTTCATTCATGACGCACCAGTTGTGTCAAACAACATCGTCGTCTATGTCGACGTCATTGCTTCGGGAAAGAAGACCCCTTCCTATACCAACCACGTAATTGACAATACTAGGAGAGGCACAAAATAGCTATGTACAATGGCCTAGCGAGCTGATACTATACCCGAATGCGGTAAGATAAATAAAAAATATTTGAATAAAAATTATTTATTAGAGGTACATAATTTTAACTAAAATTTGTTTCCTTATAAAGTCACTTCCCTCACCGTTAAGGACTTACTCACGGAAAAAGAAGTCGTCATTGAAGTCCCCCGATGTCCCGACAAGTGAAGGTGATGACATCGCGCGCTTGGACCAAGGACTAGTGGGTAGTCTTGGAGAGCATTGCCATTATCTATACGAGGTTCTTTCGACCCGCAAGGATCGACGACATGCATATTTCTCATTCAGTATGAGAGATGGATATTATAATTAAAACCTCGAGGACTGTTTGGTGTTTATCGACATCAAGGATATCTTGGACATGTTCAGACTCGTGAGTTTGGATACTAGTGTGATTCAACTCTTCATGAGGTCATATTTATTTACATTCATCGATTTATATAATTACATTACTTTATAATTATTATTGATTATCAAAATTGTAGGTATCTTCATCACGACTCATCGGGGTTCAAGTGTTTTAACCCGAGTTGTCTAAGTTTGATGGCCAATGATGAGAATGTCGATACTGAAATCGAGCACATGGCTGCAGCTCTCAGAGATTCTTACGAGTCAAACAATTACATTTTTTCTCCGTACTGTGAAGGTTAATCAATAAAACATATTTTATTTCATATATTTATAGTTTATATTATATATAACAATTTATGTTTTATTTAGGGACCATTGGATTCTATTCGTCATCGAGTTTGCCGAAAACACCGTGTTTGTGTTCGATCCTTTGGCGCCAAACATCGGTGTTCGGAAAATAAGGATCTGTGGACGACTAGACACGTAAATTTTATAAAATATACTTTATATTCAAAATTTTATTGTATAAAATTATCTCTAAATATACTTTTAAATTTCAGGGCAATCAAGATGGCGACATTCAGGGGTTCCGTTCAAACAAAGAAGAAAGCATCCGCTGTTAGTTGGAACAGATGCAAGGTTTGTATTTTTAATTTATTTTGCAGATAAATTTGTATTTATGTATTCGTTGATATTGAATTAACTTATTGTATTTTTTTCTTTTCCAAACTAAGTGTCCACGATAACCTTCCGGGAGTGAATTGTGTGGCTACTACGTTATGCAATATATGTACGATATTATCAGACGTATCGGAAGTGGGATTTGCAATTTGCAGAAGGTATGAAAATAAACTATCTCGTAAATATTTCAATTATGTTTTAATATGTTTTGATTTTGTATTATACTTTTCCTTTACTATAGATATTAGAAGACGTATCGTACGATCATGCATCGATTAATGAAGTGCGGGAGATATGGGCAATAGCGTTTGCCTTGCCGAGTGAGTTAGAAGTTTACTTTTTTTGATAACTTTTATTGTTGAATTGAAATAATTGTGCACGACGGGTGTATTACTGGATTAGTAGATTTTTGTTTATCATTGTTTATTATTGTGTTGTATTGGTTTGTAGTGGTTGTTGTATGTCGGAAAGTAGAAAAATAGAAAATTAAATTTTAAAAAAAAAATTAAAAACAAGCGACGGTTATTACACAAACCGACGCCTATAATCAAGAGAGGCAGCGCCAGTTTCGCTAGTAAATTGACGCCTAAAGTGGAGATTTTTGTATCGGATATCTACGAAACCGACGCCGAAAGTAGACATATAGGCTTCTGTTTTTAGTCCAAAACCGCCGCCTATACTTAATATTGGCGTCGCTTTACAATTGACGCCTATTCCCTCATTATGGGCGTCGGGGCTCTGGGAGACGCCAAAAAACCGACGCCTATACTGCATAACAACCGACGCCCATGATATATTCTCCACTAGTGGTGGACGGAGGAAGAACTAAGAGAATTCAAATATCAGATGTCGGGAAACTCTCGAACTTGCGTAGGAGTTCTTTCCCTATAATATTGAGGCCATGAAGAAAATGCTTACGACGGCTTTCAACAGGGTGATGGGGTTGGAGATGAACCACATTGACAATGAACGCTTTATCATCTATTTTAATCACAAACTAGACAGATCCCGAACCCTATCATCTACGTCGTGGTCGTTTGAGAAACAACTTGTCATTCTCTGGGAATTCGATGACATGACAGACCCGTAGCTCGTGAACTTGGATATGTGTGATTTTTACGTCCATGCCTTTGACATTCCTTTTTGGGCGAATACGGAGAAAGTCATATGTCATATCGGGACTACTGGGGGAGTTCATCAACTATGATAGGAGTGAAAAGGCTAATGGGCTGCCCTATGTACGGATTAGGCGTCGTATCAACGTAACCAAACCCCTCTGGCGAGTTATGAAGTTTGTGATCGAGGGCTAGGAATGTGTTATCAGCTTCAAATATGAACGATTGTTATTTGTTTGGCTTGCTGGACCATACATCTTAGTCGTGTGCCTCCCAATTTGACGAGCACTTTCAAGACCCAGGCGAAAAGATGTCATATGACTCCTCTCTTCGTGCAACAAAAATTGTGGATGGATCATATTAGGGGTTCTGCATTATCGAGGAGGAGCGCTGAGCGCCGTCGGGAACCATCAGGTAGTCCAAGCTCCAGCGAAGCACGACGAACGGGATCAATGCATGAAAATCCTCAAGATCTAAAAAATTTGGCCTTAACCCACTTTCATAAATCATCTCCCCAGAACCCGGGAAAAGATTCTAATTTTCCCGTAACCCCTCTCCTAATTCAAACAACCGAAGATCTATAACCAAAAATCCCGTGAAGCCCGCTACAGACCTTAATTTAAATTATATGGTTATAGATGAGGATTTCGTTGGCCCATCCTATCCACAAATGCACCCGCAATCCCTACTCAATGCTGACCCTACCCTTGCCATGTCATCATATGAGACATGTCAGCATAACAACCCCACGAACTCTAATCCCACCAAACCTAGCTCACAGAGCTCCCACCCTTTATGATCCCATGTACGGGACCATCCACCACACGCTCACTAAATCCCACCATAAACCAGACAAAACCATTGAACACTAATTGAACACCTTCGAAACCTGCTACATCTCTGACTCTCGACCTCTCACTAAACCACTCCAGCTGCATCACCGATTCACTCAATCTGCCCTTCCCCGAGTCACTTGCTTCATCACCCCTGATACATAATTCTCACTTACTCCCACCCACCCAACATGCCATGAAGGGTGCCACCATATCCGAACCCCCCAGTACAATCCCCTCCCTAATTCAGCTTATCACTCGTACCTTCCACACATCCTTAATAACAAACACTTCGAACCCGACTGAAACTCTTAGCTCCTTAGGGTATGAAGCTCCACCCCAAGTTAAAAAACTCTTGCGTAAATTTAACTTGGGCTCCCTTCATATCCAAATCGACCCCATTAAGGCCCATGACTCATATACTACCCTTCCGCCTCTTTTACTGCATGTTAAAAAAGAACGAGGCAAGGGGAAGGAGCCTTACATCTGCTAAAAGGAAACCGGTTTATCATCCCTCGACCAAAAACTACTTCACCACCGATCACTTTAATAGCGTCTGCCCCGAAGAATAGAAAGGGAGATCCCCTAGATGTTAGCAAAGCAACAAAGAGGCTCATGCTTTCAACTGGGGATCCGATGGAAACTGTTGAATTAACACCGGAGATTGCGCGACAGTCCCACCAATCGCAACGAAAATCTTAAGTTGGAACTGTAGAGGATTAGGAGGAGCCTCTACATTTCACGAGCTGGGAAATTTCGTCCGTTTTTATTGTCCGATGTGATTTTTCTTATTGAAACTAAATGCGATAAAAGTAGGTTTGATGTAGTGAAGCGACGATCCAACATTCATTGTATTTACGTTGAACGAGATCAAAATGGGGGGATGCTTATGTTATGGAAATGGGACTTCGATAATCTTTGGCGTCTCACAGGGTTTCATGGTGATCAGTGCGTGACGGCTAGTAAGAATAATTGGTGGCTCCTTTTCCGTCTCTGTACTAGTGGACCAGCCAGATGGTTATGTCTCGAGGATTTTAATGAATTTCTTGATGCTTCAGAGAAAATAGGTGGCTGCCCTCGAGAAAATAAATGACTTCCGAGATTGTTTGCTCTATTGTGGTTTGTCAGACTTGGGCTTTTCGGACAACTCTTTCACTTGGTCGAACCTTCTATTTTCTTAATTCTATCCAAGAGCGACTTGATCGGGCCTGCACATCCCCTCAGCGGGTCTCTATGTTTCCGAATACAGCAGTTCGTAACTCACTTACGGTTTCTTCAGACCATCATTGTGGCGACCCTACTTCCTAATTAAGTTAATTGGCGGATTTCCCGCAACAGAACACGCGGAAGACCCGATAAATTTTTTTTTTTTTTATTTAAATAACCTACATAGTATTATATCGGGTTTACAAAAATATCTACTATTAATACTTTGGGCCGAAGCCCCAAAATTTCAAACCCAATATCAAACATTATGCCACTCCACAGGTCGCGTCCCATGTACTGCGCCACCCTCAAAAGTCCGTGGAGTCACCGCCGCCAGCTCGCCATGAATCTCAACCCTGACACTAGTCGGTGTCGGGTTCATTCTTACCTACAAACAAAAATAGGATAGAATCCTGAGCTATTGCCCAGTAGGTGATTACATAACATGCAATACGTGCGTGCACTCCACCCAATCCCGGTTCCTCACAATATAATATAATGCACACTCGACAAATCTCATCTATCAATTCTCAATTCTCAACAGGGCCCTAGGTCAGACTCGGCACCCACGCGCGCAATGGCAAAGTACACCATCAACCATGCGGTAGCCCACACCGGCCGCGCCGGGTCGCTCCTTCCGCACACAATCTCAACCCGACGGCTTTTTCCCCGAATGTTATACCACAAGTTCGGGTAGACAGGAATCTCACATCTGTCTGCCGTCCCTGAGCCAAATAATATCCGGTGGTTTACACCTCGGGTGGCTCAATCCCGAGTAGATGGGTGTCGCAAACCCCCTCTCCCACCAAGTGCATAATCGAGTCTGAACCTGACTGCCAAAATCGGCAACTCTACCCTTCTCACATTCGACACAATATCGTGTCACCGTATCATTACGGTACCTTCACCTCTCTTATGCATGTCGTGAAATGCATATCACATTCGTCACATATATCACGTATTATTTCTTACAAATAATACCCCAAAATACTCTCGTATCTTAAAATAAGGGTTGACCCGAAAATTCTAGTCAAAGTATAATATACTTTGATTTAAAGATAAAATGAACTTAAAATAATTTTATTTGAATATTTGGGCCTAATTTAAGACAAAAGTCCAAAATAATTAGACTGGTCGAATCGTGAAGTTCGGTCAACTTCAGACTTTTTTTTTTTTAAAAGCATATGGTCAACCCGACATTTGGAGTCAAAATTCGGGACTCTTCACAGTGTTAGCGGTATTGCCCGAATTTGGATTTCGCGCGTCATTTGATCGAATTTGCGAAGTCTGATTTAGTTCGCGTGTCACCCGAAATTTACTCACAGGAATCACCCCGGGAAATTCAAGTTGACCCGCGAAACTTTAGTCCGACCCGCTACTTCTCTCACAGGAATCACCCTGTGGTCGACCCGCGAAATTAATTCTGACCCGCGAAAAACCCATTTACTCACACAATAAAATCCATTTGAGTCCGCGAAGAACTTTTCGCGACCCGAATATAATTCGCAAACTAAACTTCGGCGAACTATCGAAAATCTGCCCGAATTTCAACCTTTCAAATTTGGCGAAATTTAAAATTTGGCCCGCGACCTTCTTTTCTCACTCACATCTTTACAAATCTTTCGGCCCGCGAATTTTATCGCAGCCCGCGATTTTCTTTCCTCTCTCACACTTCACGAACCTTTTTGGCCCGCGAATTCTTTTCAACCCGCGAATTTCTCATGAGCTGAAACTTTCTTCATCTCATCGAAATTCATATTTTCGTTATTCGTTAAACTAAATAAATCAAACTTAAAAACAGTTTGTAGGGGTTAAAAACCACCTACCTCACTTCCAAGTTAGCCGAAATTGCTTAGTTCTTCTCTGCTTTTCTTCGTTTGTTTTCTTTCGTTTGATATTTTCGTTTGTCCTTATCACCTTTTGAGATAAACCTTTAAAAGGAAAGTTACGTTTCCTTTCTCTTAAGGAAATCTCTTATTGGGCCTACTTTAAATTAATTTGGGCCCATATCTATTTATTTTACTCAAAGAGTATTTTTCTTATTTTCGGTTCAATTTCCCGAAAATTCGCTTTGTCCGAAAATTAACTTCATAATTTTCCGAAACTTACAGAATAATTTTCACGCTAATTGCGCATTATTCCCGTATTAATTTTACGGGTATTACATCCTCCCCCCCTAAAAGAAATTTCGTCCCCGAAATTTAAGTTGTCTGAAACAACTCAGGGTATTTCTCTCTCATTTCGTCTTCTCGCTCCCAAGTGGCTTCTTCCAATATCTGGTTTCGCCATAAGACCTTCACGAGGGGAATATTCTTATTTCGTAATTGCTTCACCTCATACATTAGAATCTCTACCGGCTTTTCTTCGTAACTCAAGTCCGGCTTCAATTGTTGGTGAAGTCTTTTGTCTCTTAGCACATGATACGGGTCCAACACATACTTTCGCAGTGTAGACACGTGGAATACGTCATGGACTTGTGCTAACGGCGTCGGTAATTCTAGCTGATATGCTACTTCACCGACTCTTTTCAAAATTTTGAAAGGTCCTATATATCTCGGACTCAACTTTCCTTTTTGTCCGAACCGTTTGACACCTTTCATAGGTGATACTTTCAAAAATACTTTATCACCTTCTTCAAATTCTAACGACCTTCGCCTCTTGTCTGCATAACTCTTCTGGCGACTTTGGGCCGTTTGCATTTTCTCCCGAATTTTCTTAACAACTTCAGTCATTCTCGCCGATTTCATCCCAATGAACTGGGGATCGACATTTACGTCCGTATAAGGCTTCGTAAGGCGCCATTCCGATCGTTGCTTGATAGCTGTTGTTATATAAAAATTCTATTAACGGGAGATATTTACTCCAACTCCCTTGAAAATCCAAGACACATGCTCTCAACATGTCTTCGAGTGTCTGGATCGTCCTTTCCGATTGTCCGTCAGTCTGGGGATGATAAGCTGAACTAAATGATAATTTAGTTCCCAGAGCTTTCTGTAAGCTTTTCCAGAACTGGGACAGAAATCTTGAATCTCGATCTGATACGATCGATATCGGAATTCCATGGAGTCTCACTATCTCTTGAATGTAGAGTTCAGCGAACTTCTCCATGGGATAGGTCTGGTGAATAGGCAAGAAATGGGCGGACTTAGTCAGTCTGTCAACAATCACCCAAATTGCATCATAACCTTTCACCGTTCTTGGCAACCCGACGACAAAATCCATTGTTATATGGTCCCACTTCCACTCGGGAATCGTCAAAGGTTGTAACATTCCTGCCGGTCTTTGATGTTCTGCTTTGATCTGCTGACAAGTCAGGCATCTATGTACAAATGCAGCAACATCCTTTTTCATTCCCGGCCACCAATAATTTAGTCGCAAATCACGATACATTTTCGTTGCACCGGGATGCACCGAATATATGTCGTATGTGCCTCCGTCATTAAAGTTCGACGAATCTCTTCATCTTCCGGCACATATAAGCGACTTTTAAATCGTAAACTCCCGTCTTCTCGGAATTCAAATTCCGATGAGACTTCTTTATCTTGTTCTCTTTGTTTCTTCAAGTACAACTCATCTTTCTTTTGTACTTCAATGATTCGGTCTAATAGTGTTGGCTTCAGTGTCAACACTGCCAACTTTTCTTCAATCTCTCCGAAATTGATTACTTCAACTCCGAATTGGCGTAATTCAGTGTTTACAGTTTTGCGGCTCAATGCATCTGCGACTACGTTCGCTTTTCCTGGATGATAATTTATCACACAGTCGTAGTCTTTGACTAACTCGAGCCATCTTCTTTGCCTCATATTTAACTCCTTCTGGGTGAAGAAGTACTTCAAACTCTTGTGATCCGTGAAGATCTCGCATCTTTCTCCGTAAAGATAGTGTCGCCATGTTTTAAGAGCAAACACTACGGCTGCGAGTTCGAGATCATGAGTGGGGTAATTTTTCTCATATGGCTTTAATTGTCGGGAGGCATAAGCGATCACCTTCCCGTTTTGCATTAAAACACACCCCAACCCATATTTAGAGGCATCACTATAAACAGAAAAATTTCCAGTACCCGAAGGTATTGCTAACACTGGAGCAGTTGTTAGCCTTTTCTTTAATTCCTGGAAACTTTGCTCACATTCATCCGTCCATTTGAACGGAACATTTTTCTTTGTCAAATTGGTGAGCGTCGAGGCGATGCTGGAAAAGTCCTTAATGAACTTTCGATAATACCCAGCTAGCCCGAGAAAACTTCTTATCTCCGTGGGAGTGGTTGGTCTTGGCCAATTTTCTATAGCTTCTATCTTGCTGGGATCTACTGAAATTCCGCTTCCCGAAATAACATGCCCCAGAAAGATTACTCGATCCAACCAAAATTCGCACTTTTTAAATTTGGCGAATAATTGTTTCTCCCGAAGAATTCCTAGGACCGCTCTCAAATGTTCCTCATGTTCTTCTTTTGTCTTGGAATAAATGAGAATATCGTCGATAAAGACGATAACACATCGGTCCAGCAATTTTTTGAATACTCGGTTCATCAAATCCATGAAGGCTGCCGGAGCATTCGTCAATCCGAAAGGCATGACCAAAAATTCATAGTGGCCGTACCTCGTACTGAATGCGGTTTTTGGAATGTCCGCTTCCCGGATCTTCAGCTGATGATAACCGGAGCGCAGGTCGATCTTAGAAAATACTGTTGCTCCTTGGAGTTGATCGAATAAATCGTCAATCCTTGGCAATGGGTATTTATTCTTAATCGTGATCTTGTTGAGTTCACGATAATCGATACACATTCTCATCGACCCGTCCTTTTTCTTCACAAATAAAACCGGGGCTCCCCATGGTGAGAAACTGGGTTGAATAAAACCCTTCTGCAACAAATCTTCCAATTGCTCCTTCAATTCTCGTAATTCGTTCGGTGCTAACCGATACGGGGGTTTAGAGATCGGGGCAGCTCCAGGTACAAGATCGATTGCAAATTTAATCTCCCGATCTGGGGGTAATCCCGGAAGATCCTCGGGAAATACATCGGAATATTCGTTCACTATCGGAACCTCCTCAAGTTTAAGCTGGGAAGATTCCTCAGCATTCACCGCAAAAACTAGGAACGATTCGCAACCCGTATTTACGAGTCGCTGAGCTTTTAAAGCAGAAATCCGAGGGATTGAGTTTCTATTCTTTCTTCCCGAAAATTCAAACTCCTCTCCCTCTGGCGATCGAAACCTAACTACCCTTTTTGAACAATCAATAATGGCTCCGTATTTCGAAAGCCAATCCATCCCGAATATAATATCGTAATCATTCATCGGGATTACTATTAGGTTCACATCTAACTCTCTACCCTCAATTCTTACGGGACATTTCTCAACCACCAAATTTGATCGAGTTGGATCCCCATGTGGTAAAGATACCACGAAATCACATAATGAACGGGAGGGATAGATTCCTGCCCTGGCCACAAAGTTAGCCGATACAAACGAATGTGTGGCTCCCGAGTCAATCAAGATCGAAGAGGGCACGTGAAATATACTCAACGTACCCGTAACTACATTCGGGTTTGCCTCCGCCTCCTCATTAGTCAGAGTAAAAACTCTTGCAGGCACAGGTGGAGGTCGAATGAGGTTACGCGGTTGAGTCTGCACTGGAGGCTGACCTCTCGGGCAATTCCGTGCGATGTGTCCGGCCTCACCGCACCGGAAACATTGCAGAGTCTGCACCGGTCGTGGTCCGTAGCATATGCCAAAGTGATTTCGTCCACACTGTTGGCATTGGGGCGCTGGTACCGGGGGTCGGTTGGGAACATTGGCCGGTCTCTGATAAGCATTCGGGCGCCACATCTGTTGACTCGGTCGATTTCCTTTATTCTTCGGGTCCTTGCCGAAGAATTGTCGCTTTTGGCCGCTTCCTCCTTGTGTTGCTGACTCTCTTTTTTCCTACTTGCCTCTTGGGCTTCCCTTACTACTCCTTCCGCTTGTTCTGCGATCAACGCTCGCTTCGTCGCCTGACGGAACTCTAATTGGCGTACTCCCGCCACACTTAAATCTCGATAAAATTCGGGCTTCAGCCCTCGAAGAAATCTCGTCACCTTTAGAGTATTGGTTGCCACGAGATGAGGTGCAAAACGAGATAATTCTTCAAATTTGCGGATGTATTCCGCAACTGGCATTCGCCCTTGTTTCAGGTTCATGAATTCATACATTCGCTGCTCCTGATCGTGAGCAGTGAAGTACTTATCATAAAACAGTTCCCTGAAGCGTTCCCATGTCATCGTCGCCGGATCTTCTAACACCTTTATGGTGTTCCACCAAAAACGCGCGCTTCCCCGAAATAGGGAAACGGCACACAACACCTTCTCATTGTTCGGCACACGACTGTATATAAATAAGTCTTCTATTGTGTCGATCCAGTCCTCAGCTGCCGCAGGATTAGTAGCTTCGGCGAAAACTGGTGGATTTAACTTACGAAATCGCTCCCCTATGATCTCTACGCGATCAGGCTGTGGGGATGGACGGTGCTCAGATGAGCTCTGGTGATTTATCAAATCATGAATTTGGTCTGACTGTCTTTGGATAAGTTCAGTCAGCCTATTTATCGTGTCATGCTCACGAGTCGGGGGTGGGGATTCAGATTCGCCCCTCCGACTGGACTCTCCAACGAACACGTTCCTCGGTCTTCCTCTTGGCATTTTCCAAATACTAGATAATTCATGTAACAAATATACATGAGATCACATAATCATATCAAAGTATTACACTTAACTTACAGGCGAGGCTGGTTCTCCCGGCTTTTGAGTGCCAGTACATGGACAGTCTTCAGAATCTAAAGCCTAAGCTCTGATACCACCTGTGGCGACCCTACTTCCTAATTAAGTTAATTGGCGGATTTCCCCGCAACAGAACACGCGGAAGACCCGATAAAATTTTTTTTTTTTTTTTTTAATAACCTACATAGTATTATATCGGGTTTACAAAAATATCTACTATTAATACTTTGGGCCGAAGCCCCAAAATTTCAAACCCAATATCAAACACTATGCCACTCCACAGGTCGCGTCCCATGTACTGCGCCACCCTCAAAAGTCCGTGGAGTCACCGCCGCCAGCTCGCCATGAATCTCAACCCTGACACTAGTCGGTGTCGGGTTCATTCTTACCTACAAACAAAAATAGGATAGAACCCTGAGCTATTGCCCAGTAGGTGATTACATAACATGCAATACGTGCGTGCACTCCACCCAATCCCGGTTCCTCACAATATAATATAATGCACACTCGACAAATCTCATCTATCAATTCTCAATTCTCAACAGGGCCCTAGGTCAGACTCGGCACCCACGCGCGCAATGGCAAAGTACACCATCAACCATGCGGTAGCCCACACCGGCCGCGCCGGGTCGCTCCTTCCGCACACAATCTCAACCCGACGGCTTTTTCCCCGAATGTTATACCACAAGTTCGGGTAGACAGGAATCTCACATCTGTCTGCCGTCCCTGAGCCAAATAATATCCGGTGGTTTACACCTCGGGTGGCTCAATCCCGAGTAGATGGGTGTCGCAAACCCCCTCTCCCACCAAGTGCATAATCGAGTCTGAACCTGACTGCCAAAATCGGCAACTCTACCCTTCTCACATTCGACACAATATCGTGTCACCGTATCATTACGGTACCTTCACCTCTCTTATGCATGTCGTGAAATGCATATCACATTCGTCACATATATCACGTATTATTTCTTACAAATAATACCCCAAAATACTCTCGTATCTTAAAATAAGGGTTGACCCGAAAATTCTAGTCAAAGTATGAATATACTTTGATTTAAAGATAAAATGAACTTAAAATAATTTTATTTGAATATTTGGGCCTAATTTACGACAAAAGTCCAAAAATAATTAGACTGGTCGAATCGTGAAGTTCGGTCAACTTCAGACTTTTTTTTTTTTTTTTTAAAAGCATATGGTCAACCCGACATTTGGAGTCAAAATTCGGGACTCTTCACAGTGTTAGCGGTATTGCCCGAATTTGGATTTCGCGCGTCATTTGATCGAATTTGCGAAGTCTGATTTAGTTCGCGTGTCACCCGAAATTTACTCACAGGAATCACCCCGGGAAATTCAAGTTGACCCGCGAAACTTTAGTCCGACCCGCTACTTCTCTCACAGGAATCACCCTGTGGTCGACCCGCGAAATTAATTCTGACCCGCGAAAAACCCATTTACTCACACAATAAAATCCATTTGAGTCCGCGAAGAACTTTTCGCGACCCGAATATAATTCGCAAACTAAACTTCGGCGAACTATCGAAAATCTGCCCGAATTTCAACCTTTCAAATTTGGCGAAATTTAAAATTTGGCCCGCGACCTTCTTTTCTCACTCACATCTTTACAAATCTTTCGGCCCGCGAATTTTATCGCAGCCCGCGATTTTCTTTCCTCTCTCACACTTCACGAACCTTTTTGGCCCGCGAATTCTTTTTGGCCCGCGAATTTCTCATGAGCTGAAACTTTCTTCATCTCATCGAAATTCATATTTTCCAGAACTAAATAAATTAAACTTAAAAACAGTTTGTAGGGGTTAAAAACCACCTACCTCACTTCCAAGTTAGCCGAAATTGCTTAGTTCTTCTCTGCTTTTCTTCGTTTGTTTTCTTTCGTTTGATATTTTCGTTTGTCCTTATCACCTTTTGAGATAAACCTTTAAAAGGAAAGTTACGTTTCCTTTCTCTTAAGGAAATCTCTTATTGGGCCTACTTTAAATTAATTTGGGCCCATATCTATTTATTTTACTCAAAGAGTATTTTTCTTATTTTCGGTTCAATTTCCCGAAAATTCGCTTTGTCCGAAAATTAACTTCATAATTTTCCGAAACTTACAGAATAATTTTCACGCTAATTGCACATTATTCCCGTATTAATTTTACGGGTATTACAATCATCCTATTATTATTGACATGGATGCTAAAGCTATCCTTGTTCCCAGGAAAACTCATGGATTTATTTTTGAGGCAAAATGGGCCCTGGAAGAAGAGTGTGCGCTCATCTTGAAGGAATGTTCATATCATACGTCGTCCCATAGCAAAAACGGGTGGGCATTGGAGTTTTGGAGGCAAGCCGAACACGTGTCACACGGTGGAGCCGTTCCTTCTATAGCGATGCACGTAGGCGTAAGGAAGCCTTTGAGAGGTTGTCACTAGAGTCAATTCAGAATCTCATTTCTTCTCAGTCCCCAGCCAATGAAGCAGCTTTACGAAAGGAACTTGATTCGTTATTACGACAGGAAGAGCTTCATTGGAAACAACGTAGCAAAGCCGAATGGTCACATGATGGAGGCAGAAACACAAGTTTTTTCCACATATTTGCTCTTCCCGACAACGCTCAAACCGAACTACTCGAATTCAGGATAGCTCCGAGAATTGGTGTGAAAGCTTGGAGGACATTGAGAGGGCAGTATCTAATTATCTTAATAGCGTCGTTCAATCCTAATCCCCGTCAGGGTCCGAAGTAGATATAGTTATTCGTGCATTTAAGCCTCGCGTAACTGATGCGATGAACGAGATACTACTTCTTCAGTACACTAGAGAAGACATTCACGAAGCTCTCTAGGGTATGTTCTCATATAAATCCCCTGGCCCGGATGGATTCTCGCTAATCTTCTTCGAAATATTGGGAGATAGTTGGGGAGGAGACATCTCATGTTATTCTCGATATTTTGAATAAGGGCTTCTCTTTCCTGACCATTCATGAGACTCACATTGTGTTGATTCCGAAATGTGTTAATCCTATGAACCTCACACAATTCCGACCTATTAGTCTGTGTAATGTTATTTATCGTGTAGCTTCGAAATGTGTTACCAATCATCTGAAACGGTTATCGACCAAATCATATCTCCTACCCAATTTGCTATTATCTCGCATAGGTTAATAACCGATAATATCCTTCTCTCTTTTGAGACTAACCATGCGATGAAACAGAAAAGGTTAGGTCGAGAGGGATTTTTTTCCCGTAAACTGGATATGAGTAAAGCGTACGATCACCTGGAATGGTCCTTTATGGAAACTATACTAAGTAAGTTGTGTTTTTGTGAGGCTTTCATTAATCTTATTATGCTTCGCGTATCATCACTTGAATATTTCTTAGTCTTAAATGGTTTGCATCAAGGTGACCCATTGTCCCCTTATCTTTTTCTCTTTTGCTCGTAAGCATTTTAGTAGCCTTTTACAGGAAGTTCAGATGGCCCGTCGTATTCAAAGAATCGCCCTGTGTCGTGGTGCTCTGCCGATTTCACATCTAATCTTCGCGGACGACACGTTTATCTTTGCTCGAGCAACCGGGGAGAGCATGAATGAGATTCAGACTATGTTGGATGTTTATGGGCGTGCTTCGAAGCAACTTGTTAATTTTTAGAAATCATCCTTCGCTTTCTCCCCCAATATGGACCCTCACTTAAAGCATGTATGTTGCTCGGTTGTCGGTATTTATCAGGAGGCTCGCGTGATAAAATTTGGAAACTCGTTCAGGGGTGGACAGACAAAATGCTTTCGCAGGCGGGTCGGGAGGTCTTACTAAAAGCTATGCTCCAAGCAATACTGCTTACACAATGAGTGTATTTCGTTTGCCTGCATCACTTCTCTCTCGATTTTGATGGAGTGCATCTGATAAACATAAGCGGCATCGATCGCGTGGGATAAAATTTTCAGCCCTAAATCGAGCGGCATGATGGGCTTTCGGGATATTAAGACCTTTAACTTAGCTCTCCCCTCAAAGCAGACATGACGGATCCTTTTCCAGCCCGTGTGTCTCCTTTCGCGTCCTTAAGAAAAGTATTTCCTTCACAACGGTTTTTTGGAGTTCGAGCTTGGGTCTAATCCCTCGGCAACATGGCGGGCAATTCACTCGACGAAACCGATTGTGGTTTCTGGTCTGCGCTGGTGGCTGGGTGATGGAAAATTTATTAATGTATGGTATGACCCGTGGGTCCCACGCCTTGGTCGTTTCGAGTGACCACTCTGATGACTCCCTAGCAGGCGAACCTCCAGTTTTCTGATTTACGCCATTCCATGCCAGGGGAGTGGTCTGTACTGTTAGTTAGATCTCTCTGCTTAGCAATTGATGTTGACTTGATCTTGGGCTGCCCTTTGAGTTTGACGGATAGTCCCGATAAGTTGATTTGGCATTACACGTATAACGGTTGTTTCTCGATCAAATCGGCCTATCTTATTGCTAGGGACTTTGGAAAGACAGATCAGGCTAGCTCTTCCTCCAGCGGGAATTCTTGCTCTTTCATATAG
The DNA here is from genome assembly GCA_004919715.1 of Linderniella brevidens. Lineage (NCBI taxonomy): Eukaryota > Viridiplantae > Streptophyta > Magnoliopsida > Lamiales > Linderniaceae > Linderniella > Linderniella brevidens. The sequence goes on along the minus strand of SWDC01000151.1, from coordinate 10,936,531 downwards.
AATGCTAGGGTTCCCCCCCCCCCCCCCGAGTTAAAGTTTTGTTTGCCGCTTGTGCTCGGGTTCGCTGTCGATGGGTTCTAACCTCGTATCAAGAAATTGCCTCTCCTCTGCTTCATGCTTACTTTTTGGGCCACCTCGAGAATATGACAAACATGGGTTTGTCGAGTGCTCTATCTCGTAGGAAAATTAGAAAGCATCCTCCTTTACATCCTGGCAGCGACGTCGATGGAACATGACTGTTGGGGACTGGCTGCGAAATCTCTACGATAGTTGAGCTCCGTGGAGTTCTACCACATTCGTGCTCTTTGTTGGGCAATTTTGTATTGCGCAATAAGTGGGTTATGAATTCTACTCCCATTCCTTTGTGGGCTATCCATGCTTGTGCTGCGAATGTGACGACTATTCTTGATGCTGACCACCATCGATCGACGAATACATCTTCCTCTACGCCTAATTCATGGGAACGATCTCTTTCGTGAACTATTAAGCTTAATTTCAATGGTGCTATTCATAAGGCTCGGGGTGGTCCTAATTAAGCAACTAACGATCGATCTAAGCATGAATTCTAGATATTCAAATGTGAATTATCGAATGTTACCTTCGGTCGAATATCTCGGATTAAGATCGGGAGAGAGAAAATGTTTGGAGTGAGGAAGTTCTCGATTGTATTTCCCTCTCTAGAATGTGAATTCTTTGCTTTGTGAATTTTCTAAATTCTTGTACATTGATTTTTGCTGTGGACATTGTATATATACCTCTATACGTGGTATATTTACTAACTAGTCCTACACTAACAAAAATACGATCTACGCCCCTATTTACAAGGATAACTAATTAACTTAGCACAATTTCTATGTTTCTTCAATCTCCCCCTTTGTGCTTGTTTTCTCTTCTGCTCCGTTTATCCTTGTCGGGCGTAGAAGGACCTCCTCAATCCCAATGTTGTCTCGTAGTGTTAGACAACATTCCTTAACTCCAATCTTTAATTGATAACATCCAGAAGCTCATTTAGGAGCGGGGTCTCTTCTTCTCCAAGGTCCTCGAATATCGTTTATTCATCGATCTCCACCAACCTCTTCTCGATATTATTCCTTACGAGCTTCAACGTCCAGTCATAAAATTTGTGTACTTCATACTTCATCATCGCTCTCGTCTTTCCAATAATTGGATTCTGATATGTGATGGCGAGGCCTGGCTTCTTGAAGATGTAATTCTCTGGAAAGTTGTTGAGCGGGAAGCTTTTCATGAGCGGCGAATCCATGTTGACTTTCTTCATGTTGTTTTGTACGGCGATTTGAAGGTCGTGTGCGGTGTGAAACTTGATCTGCCGCACCATGAATCTCTTCAACCCATCGAGTCATTCCTTCTTGATGTAACCATTAGGTGTCTAGTATTTTCTCTTATACATCTGGAACATACGATATACTTCGGCTGGTGGAAGGAATGGCAGATAGCTTTCGTCTATCTCCTCTCGAGTGTGATCGTTGTCCGCTCGCTCGATATGGTAGATCGGGGTTGGATAGCTTCCAATCGTGTGCGATGCACCTACGAGTTGGAGGATCGATGACTTGTCCCTGAAATTTTCTAAGCTGATCTGATGGGACGCCACTTCGATCCGGAACGAGGTAGGTCAGAACATGTGCTCCATCTTTTTTCTTTCTTCCCAGTGGGAGATGCCCCGTATATTAAGCTCGTCTAGCTTCTTGATCCGGTTTGGAGCCCTCCAAATCTGCTTCCTTATGTCTTCAAGGAACGAAACTTCAATCCGTACATTCTCCCAAGGTATCTTGATTCTGACAATCACCTTTGATAATAGAGGAGGGGTGTCGACTCGGTGCCTAATCATCTCTGGTAGTTCAGGGATTTCGGAGTTGTAGTTCTCACCTTCTTGAAGTTCTTCATCTTCAAGCAGCACCAAATCTACCGAAGCTTGTTGTAGGAAGTATCCGACGTTGGAAATTCTGGCTTGAGCACCTTCCTCTGGTTCCCAATGCATCAGCCACTTCTCGTTTGAATGTAATCATCTACGATTGCATGTGGATCGTAGACGACTGCTTCAGGTTGATTTTGGATGTTGGAGGTCAGGATTGGGTTTGGACTTTTGGGAGTTGGAGGTACTGTTTGTGTGTGGCTTCTCACTCTGACCACGACCGCTTCTTGTGGTCTTTTGCCGTTTCTTCCCCTCATGACGATCAAGATCATTGGGATCGTGATGTCTTCGCTTCGTGCGGGAGCTTTCTTCGCGGCAATGCATTTGAGCAGGCGGCTCAGGTTCGTCTACTAGTCGATGGTAGAGACTCTACTCAGCCGGGGTCCTTGTCTCAAGAGCTCGTACACAAGATATGAGGATGTCGTGAAGCAGGGTTATTAGTATGGTGTATGGGTTGATGAGGGAAGAGGATTGGGTCGGGGTGGTTAAAGTAGGTTGTATGGGAGTGTGTATGGTAGTGGTTAGTGGTGGTGAGGAGATGGTGGGAGTGGGTTTCTGAAGGAGCTGGCTGTGAGACTGGTACTTTGCCATTATCCCGTCGGGAAGTCTCGATGGCGTGTAACATCCGTTCCATCAACCGATCTTCGAGGGAGTTGATGGCTGTGGAAATGGCTTCTTGAAGTCTTTGCTCCGTCACGATCACGGGTGCCGTCGGAGTGGGGCCAAGGAGGCGCTCCACCGTCACAACGTTAGAGAATATCCCTGACGTGCCGCCTATGATAGGACTTGGGATTCCGAAACGTCCAAGGACATCCGTTAACAACCTAGAAGTCACCACTTCGGTGGGTCGGCCCGTTGTTGGCTCTGAAGATGTCAGGGGTCCAATGGGGCTTCCATCCAATCCTTGAGATGATACTAAAGGTATTATCTCTATGGATGTTGGAACAGGTTCAATGTGAACCTGTGTGGTCATCTGAACCGGTGGCGGTGGAGGAGCTAACACTGAAGCCGTTGGTGTAGAGGTAGATGCAGATGGGGCAAGTTTGTTGTCTGCAGGAGCCCCTTCATTGTAGTCTGCACTCGTCATCAGATTCAGTGGCTTCAGGAGATTCAGCCTGAGGTGTAGGTTCATGAGTGACACCTTCGGGTTCAATGGCCTGTGTTTCTGTCTCTTGAGCCGCATCTTTGGGCTCGTGTGTCTCCACCGGGGATTCGCGTCGGGAATGCATCGGAGCCGGATCGACGGACCGTCCCATTGCCTCCGTGACCGAGTTGATTTGGATGTGAAAGATCATTGCCTTTACAAACGGTGTGTGGATGTGGTCTTGGATAGCCAAGCTCGAATAGCAGATCAAGATCTCATCGCTTGAAGTAGAAGTATTTGAAGGCATGTCCACCGTAGAGGTACTTGGTTGATCTATCGTCAACTCTCGTAAATGTCCGAGTTCTGGACTGATTTTAGCAGAAGCCACTTGGTCTACTTCGTTGAATGTAACGTTGATGCTTTCCATGACATACCTTCTCTCTTTTAGGTATACTCGATAGGCTTTGGAGTTTGTCGAGTATCCTACAAGTACGCCTTACGAAGTACGTTTGGTCGAAAATCCGCGTTGAAGATCTTGAGAGAGGTAGTTAGATTTTCGAGACTCGATCGTATTCTCTCTCTTTTAAAATATGAATTCAATGCTCGTTATTTTCAGAAAATGAACTTGTATATATTTTGATAGTGTACATTGTATTTATACCTATTTACATAGTATATATTTACGATTTGGTCCTACACTATCAAAACTACTAATTACGCCCCTAAGTACAAAGATAATGAATTTACAAAGCACAATAATAAATTCTCTTCAATCTCCCCCTTTGTGCTTGTCTTCATTTCAGCTCCTTTTATCCTTGTCGAGCGTAAAAAGATTTTCGCAATCCTAATGCTGTATCTCTCATTTATCAAATCCAGAAGCTCATTTAAGAGTGGGGCCTCTTCTTCACAAAGATCTTCGAAGATTGTCTCTTTGGTGATCTCTCCCAATCTTTTCTGGATGTTCTTCCTCACTAACTTTAGTGTCCCGTCACAGAACTTGTGGATCTCTGACTTCATCATGGCCCTCGTCTTTCCAATGACTGGATTCCGATAGGTTATGGCGAGACCAGGTTTCTTGAAGATGTAGTTCTCGGGAAAATTGTTGAGTGGGAAGCCCTTCATGAGTGGCGACTCCATGTTGACCTTCTTCATATTGTTCGCTAAAGCGATTTGAAGGTCGTGTGCGGTGTGATACTTGATATGCCGCACCATGAATCTCTTTAGTCCCTCGAGTCTTTCAGTCTTGATATATCTAGATTGCGTCTGGTATTTTCTCTTGTACATCTGATACAGATGTAGACCTCATCCGGTGGAAGGAATAGGAGATAGCTTTCATCTATCTCCTCTCGAGTACGGTTGCTGTCCGCTCGCTCAGTAATGTAGATAGTAGTTGGGTATCTTCCGATCGTGTGCGAGACTCCGATGAGTTGGAGAATCGGTGGCTTGTCCCTGAAATTTTTCTTCAGTTGATCAGTTGGGATGCCACTCCGATCGGGTCCAAGATAGTTGAGCATGAAGATATGCTCCATTGTCTTCTTGTCTTCCCAGTGTGAGATGCCCCGTAGATTGAGTTCGTTGAGCTTCTTTATTTTGTTTGGATCCCTCCATATCTGCTTTCTAATGTATTCAATAAACGGAAATTCAATTCTGACATTCTCCCATGGTGTCTTGACTCTAACGTCCCTTTTGATAAGCGGGGAGGAGAGTCGACTCTGTGCCTAATCATCTCTGGTAGCTCTGGGAGAGCAGAAATGTAGTTCTCGCCTTCTTGAAGTTCTTCTTCTTCAAGCAACACCAAGTTCACCGAAGCTTGTTGTAAGAAGTATCTGACGTTGGAGAGTCGAGCTTGAGCAGCTTCTTCTGGTTCCCATTGCGTCATCTACTTCTCTTTTAGGATATAGTCATCTACGAGCAGATGTGGATCGTAGAAAACTAGTTCTGGTTGGGCTTGGGAGGGGTTGGAGGTCGGGATTGGATTTGGATTTGTAGGAGAGAGAGTTAGTGTTTGGGATATGGTGGGTGGTGTGGTTGTTTGTTTGCGGGTTGTGGGTTGTGTGGTTGGTTGTGTGGTTGATGGGTTTGAGGACGATCCATGAGTCTTTGTTTGTTCTTGACTCACTCCACGGCCGCTCCGTATGATTCGTTTCCATTTCTTCCCCTCATGACGATCCGGATCGTCGGGATCGTCATGTCTTCGTTTTGTGCGGGAGCTTTCTTCTCGGCACCTTGTTTGTGCTGGCGGCTCTGGTTCATCTACCAGCCTTTTATAGAGGCTCTCCTCAGCTGGAGTCCTGGTCTCTAAGGCGAGGAGGCGGGAGATGAGTTTATCGTGAAGCTGGGTGATCTGAATGGTATAGGGGTTTATTAGTGAAGATGATGGAGTTGAGGTGGTGAGGATAGGTTGTATTGGGGTGTGGAAGGTGGTGGTGAGAGGTGGTGAAGAGACGGGGGTGGTTTGGGTGTTGGTCGGAGCAGCTTCGGAGACTAGTGTTTTCTCCGTATTTCTTCGGGAAGTCTCTAAGGCTTGGAGCATTCGATCCATCAGACGATCTTTTAGAGAAGATAGAGCTGTGGAAAGTGCGTCTTCTAATCGTTGCTCCGTTACGAACAGTGGTGGAGTGGGGCCAGGAAGGCGCTTCACTGTCACAACATCGGAATATATTTCCGATGTGCCGCCTTGAGTAGGTCTTGATTGTCCGGAACGTCCTGGCACATCTGTTGTCAACTCTGAAGTCACCACTTCAATAGGTTGGCCTATTGTTGGCTCCGAAGATGTCGGGGGTCCAATAGGGCTTCCACCCAATCCTTGAGATGATACAATAGGTATCACCTCTATGGGTGTTGAGACAGATTCAATAGGAATCTGTGCGGTTGGCTGATCAGTTGGTGGTGGAGGTGTTTGCACATAAGTCGGTATGACTAAAGGCGATACAGACGAGGCCGAGAGGTGCGGTCGGCGAGAGCCCCTTCTTTGGAGTCTGTATGCTTCATCTGAGTCAGTGGCCTCAGGAGAAATATCTCGAGGAACACTTTCAGGCTCGACGGCTGGTGTCTCAATCTTCTGAGCCGTCGCTTCGGGCTCCATTGTTTCCACCAGTGATTCCCTTTGAGAAGGTGGCGGTGCTGGATCCAAGGCTCGTACCATCTCCTCCGTGATGGAGTTGTTTTGACAGTAGTCTTGGTATGCCTCTTCTGTTGGATCAGCTAGTCGGAGCAGCTCCAATGGGATCAGCATTGGTTGGAGTGCTAGACGGCGGCCTTCGGGTTGTGAAAAAATCGAAGGCGTTGCGGAGTGTATTCCCCAACTGGTGGTAGTCTCGGGATCTCTGGATGGAGTTCCATGAAGTGTGAGATCAGCACCAGGAACCACCGTACGTAGGGGAGAAACTTGGCCTTCGACTTGGTCTCCCGTTGACGTATCTGGTCCGCTAGATAATTCCAAATTAGGCGGGCCACGTCATACTTCTTGGAAAAGATCACTCGGGGAAAAATGCGAAGGATGTTCTCATTCGCCTTGTCGAATCCGGAGTGTTTTGGGGAGAGACATTTGTTGATAATGCCGAACAATGTCTTCCACGGATGGAGAATAATTCGTTGTTCTAATCCATTGAAATCAGTACGTAATTCATTCCTAACATATAATCTATCACTTAATTAGCAAGATCATCAACAAAATTCGCAAAAATTAAGCACATTGATCAAAATACATTTCACGTAACTTTTTCGATCGAAATATCTGGAAAATTATTTTGATTTTAAAATAACGAATTCAATCCAAAAGCGATCACGATCTGCTCTGATACCAATTTATAGGTCCTAATTCATCAACTAACAAACAATCTAAGCATGAATTTCTAAGATATTCGAATGAGAAATCTCGAGAATTACCTTCAGTCGAATATCGAGTTTGAGGATCAGGAGAGAGAAACGATTAGAGAGTTGAAGTTTTCGATTGCCTTTCTCTCTCTATAATGTGAATTCAATACTTGTGGATTTTCTGAAAAATAACTTATTTTTCTTTTTTTTTTATTTCGATAGTGTACATTATATTTATACCTGACACGGTATATTTACTATTAAGTCCTGCACTATCAAAACTACGAGTTACGCCCATAATTACAAGAATAACTAATTAATAAAGTACAATTCTACGTTTCTTCATATTAACGAATGTTACCTTCGGTCGAACATCTTGGTTGAAGATCAGGAGAGAGAAATGTTTAGAGTGAGGAAGTTTTCGTTTTTGTTTCTCTCTCTAGAATGTGAATTCTTAGCTTTGTGAATTTTCTGAAAATCTTGTATATTGATTTCTGTAGTGTACATTGTATATATACTCTACACATGGTATATTTACTAATTAGTCCTACACTAACAAAAATACAAGCCACGCCCCTAATTACAAGGATAACTAATAAACAAAACACTATTTCTAAGTCTTCTTCACCCACCAATACCCGTCAACAAACAACCACCACATCCCACATACATACAAAACCTCCCTCTCCCAAAAATCCAAATCCAAACCCAACTCCAATCCCAATCTCCATGCTCCAAGACCAACCTGAAGTAGTCAACTACGATCCCCACGCAATCGTAGACGACTACATACTCAGCGAGAAGTGGCTGACGCACTGGGAACCAAAGGAAGCAGCTCAACCTCGCCTTTCCAACGTCAGATACTTCCTACAACAAGCTTCGGTCGATTTGGTTCTGCTTGAAGATGAAGAACTACAAGTAGGCAAAGACTACAATACCGAACTCCCGGAGCTGCTAGAGATGATCAGGCACCGAGCGGACACTCCTCCTCATCTTTCAAATGAGACTATCCGAGTCGAGCCGCCATGGGATAACGTTCGGATTGAAGTGTCTTTCCTTGAAGATATAAGGAAGTAGATATGGAGAGCAGCAAATCGTATCAAGACGCTGAACGAGCTTAATCTACGGGGGATCTCTCATTAGGAAGAAGGAAAGAAGATGGAACACATCTTTATGCTGACTACCTTGGTCCGCATCGAAGTGGCATCCCTACGGATCAACTCAGAAGAAACTTCAGGGACAAGCCACCAATCTTCCAACTCGTGGGTGTATCACATTGGACAATATCCAACCTCGATCTACATCATAGAGCGAGCGGATACCAATCACACTCGAGAATAGATAGACGAAAGGTATCTACCTTTGCTTCCACCAGAGAAAGTCTACCGTCTGTTCCATATGTACAAAAAGAAATACTTGACACATGTTGGGTACATCAAGAAGGAAGGGCTCGAGGGGTTGAAAATGGTGCGGCAGATTAAATTTCACACCGCGCACGACCTTCAAATAGCTGTGGAAAACAACATGAAGAAGGTCAATATGGAGTCGCCGCTCATGAAAGGCTACCCGCTCAATGACTTCCCGGAGAACTACATCTTCAAGAAGCCAGAAATCGCCATCACTTATCAGAATCCAGTCATTGGAAAGACGAGAGCGATGATGAAATCTGAAGTACATAAGTTCTGCGACGGGACGTTGAAGCTCATAAGGAAGAACATCGAAAGGATGTTGGCGGAGATTAATGAAGAAACAATCTTCGAGGACCTTGGAGCCGAGAAATGTTGTCCGACACTAGGAGACAACATTGGGATTGAGGAAGTCCTTCTACCCCCAACAAGGATAAACGGAGCTGAAGAGCAAACGAGCACAAAAGGGGGAGATTGAAGAAGACTTAAAAATTGTGCTTCGTTTATTAGTTATCCTTGTAACTAGGGGCATAGCTTATATTTTTTATAGTGTAGGACTAACTAGTAAATATACCATGTATATAGGTATAAATACAATGTACACTATTGAAATCAATACACAAGAATTCAGAAAAGTCACAAGGCTAAGAATTCACATTCTAGAGAGAGAAATACAAACGAAAACTTTCTCACTCTAAGCTTTTCTCTCTCGTGATCTTCAACGGAGATATTCGACCAAAGGTAACAAATCGATAATCTATATTCGAATATCTAGAATTCATGCCTAGATCTCTCGTTATTTGATTAATTAGGACCTAACAATGATTTTCATAAGTATAGGTTTGTCGAAGGATGTGTATCGAAAATTATTTTCGATTGAAAAATGTTTTGCGAGAGTATTTTTCGAAAGTAGATGATTTTCGATAGTGTGTATAAAAAATATTTTAGTAAAACCTACCAAAAAAATGGTTTATCGAAAATTTATTTTCGATAGTGTTTATAAAATATAATTTAGTAAAACCTGTCGAAAAATGGTTTATCAAAAAATTGTTGATCGCAAAAATTCTATAGAAAAAATTGTTATTGTAAAATTAGAATGATCGAAAATCTAAGACTTTAAAAAATTTCGATAAGTTTGACTCGATTATTTGAACTAAACTTATTCGAGTGCGAAATATTCGATGGTCAAACACTTTTTTGCTAATTTGGACTCGAGAATTAAGGCACTCAAAAAACTTGAGACTGAAAAACTTGAGATCGAAAACTTGTAACCGAAGAATAGGTTTTTCGTATCAAAATTGAATATGGATATAGCGAAAACAGTATTAGTCGAAAATAGAGTTTTTCGCGTCTATATAGGAGTGAAACTAGCGAAAACACTGCAACTGTCGAAAATTTTTTGCACTAAAAAACTACTCGAAAACTCAACAGTGAAATATCAGAAAAGATTTTCGAGCCAAATTTTCGATCGAAAAAAGATCGAAGAACACAAAGCAGAGTTTAATGGAACATGATTACACAAATTCAATTGGGAAACATCAAAGTAAACACTGAAATTCTGGATAATCACTTGAATTTGTGTACTGAACAAGAACAAACACAAGATTAAACACGTTTTAAGGCAAAATCCATCAATTTTGGTGAAAATCAAATCGTTTTCAAACTGCAATCGCAAACAGTGAAATAGAGCAGAACCAAAAATCGAATAATTCGATATTCTAAACGATTAAAATCAGTACGCGATTCATTCCTAACATTTAATCAAGCACTTTCGCATCAGTATCAACAATAAATTTCGGAGAAATTAGCACAGAGATCAAGTTTCCAGTTCGCGCGCATATTCGATTGAAAAAAAAATCAGAACATAATTTGATCTAAAAACAACGAAATTCAATCCAAAACAATTACGATCTGCTCTGATACCAATTGTTAGGTCCTCGATTATCAACTACAGTAAATCATAGGAATGAATTCTAGATATTCGATTGGAAATATGAGATTTGATACCTCGGTCGAATACCTCCAACACGAGGGAAAAGCTATTAGTGTGAGAAAGTATTTGTGTGTTTCTCTCTCTAGAAAATAAATTGCAAGCATGTTGGATTTTTCTATTAACGTTCTCTCATCAATTCAATAATGTATATTGGTATTTATACCTACATACTTGGCATAATACAATTAAGTCCTACACTATTGAATATACATATGATGCCCCTATTTACAAGGATAACTAATAAAATAGCACAATTAAAATGTCTTCTTCAAGCTCGCTCTAGGATTTCGAAAATCCTTCTTTACCGGGAAAGAAAAGAGAAAAAGAAGAAACCCAAGACAAAGCCCAGAGCACGACTTGAAAGTTGGACACTAAGGGGGAGATTGTTAGATATTTAATAGTGTCCAAATGTATTTTCTTTTGTGTCTTAGTTGTGTACGTTGATTTAAGTGAACTAATCTCTAAGTTGTAGAGATTAGTGATTTACTTGTTGTAATGGGCTTTTAGGGGCTAAGTATCTTATACCCTAATTTTAGGGATATGCCCTCGAATACTATACGAGGATTGGATATGTATAGGGCATTAGCTTATTTATCATTCGATTGTTTGGGACTGATGATCCCCCCGTGTTGTACTTCAAAGTCTTTATTAGATTAGGCTTAGTTTAGAATACACGAAGCTGTTCGATGGTTGACGACTCCCCGGGATAAGATGACTTGGTGGACGATCGACAACTTGGAGGCCGTTCGAATGATGAAGGGCGATTGTCGACTTCAAAGCCCATACGGAGAACCGATGATTTTTTGAAGCCACGTACACATAATTCACGTAATAGGGCGAGAATATAAATAACCCGTTCGTGTTGCCTTGTAGTTTATTTTCCTAGGGTTTATTTACTACATACGTGCGTGTCGATTTGTGAAATGGTATGCATGCTTTATGTGCTCTTATGTGAAAAAAGGTTTTTTTTCTCCCGTTTGATAAATACTAAGTGAGAAAAGGAATTGGGTTCCTGTCTTCTATCATGCTTGAGATGTCTGGTGTTAGGGAGTTTGTACGGTTTGTTCCGAGTAAGTTGGCGTCGTACATCAAGCCCTAACATTAGCGTTTCGGGTTCGTTTGACGACGCTCGCCATAGCATATTCCGCCCCACGAAGCGTAAGGCAGCAAGGCGGAATTCAAATGTGCGGTTAGAGCATAAGTTGATTAGGTTGCACTTAGACAGTTATACCCAAAACGCAGGGTTAGCCGTGAGGGTCACTAACTGAGACAAAGATAGTTGAAATATTCATGGATGGGTTCGAGTGAAACTCGACTTCGATCGATTACGCAGGCCAAATATTGTGTTAAAGGCTGATGCATGTCTAATCGAGTCGGGGACCTCAACTCCACTATGAAACTACTCAACGAAGTTTCCGAAATTCTTAAATCGGGAGAATATAATTTTTGAGAAAATTAGTGGGAGTCAAGCGAAACGAAAAGTCCGTGTTTGCGCTTGATGAATGATAGAATAAACCTAACTACGTGATCTTTATCTTCTGCAGAGTTATTTTCTTTCTAGTTACTATGACGAATCTTTTAAACATGTTGCTTGAAAAGAACCGTTTGTAGGACCAAACTACGTGGACTGGCTCCGTAACCTCAGGATAGTTCTAGGTATGGAGTCTTTGACTTATGTCCTCGATTCCCCTACACCGCAAGTTCCAGGGACTGATGCGAGTGACGACGACCGGGCTGCGTATGTCAAGTGGCAAATAGACCAGCCAAAGGTCAAGGGCTATATACTCCTATCCATGAGCAATGAGTTGCAGCGAAGCCACTCGGAAATGGAAGTGGGCGCCATTTTGCTTCATTTGAAGGAGCTCTTTGGTGAACACTCCAGGAGTGCTCGCTACTCTTTGACAGAGCAACTGTTTCATTGCAAAATGGATGAGGGCAGCGACGTTAGAGAACATGTGCTGAAAATGATCGGTTTGATCGAGAGACTCGATGCACTCGACTTTCTCATGGACAATGAGCTCCAAAACGATCTCGTGCTCCAGTCACTACCGGCTTCCTTTAATCCCTTCATTGTGAATTATAATCTGAATAGGGTCGAGATGACATTAACTGAGTTGATGAACCAATTGTCAACGGCCCAAACTCAGATGAAAAAGATAAAGGGAAAGGAAGTGGCTCTTGTTGCGACTTACAAGACTCGGAAGTTGATTAGAAAGAAAAAGTCGGACAAGCCCATTAAGCCAAAGGGAGGAGTTTCAAAAGGCAAGGCCAAGAAAAACGTGTCTAAAGGCGCCAAGCCCACGGACAAATGCCTTCACTGCAATGAGCTCGGCCATTGGAAGCGCGATTGCCCGAAGCTAGCCGCCTCAGGTAAAGAACTTTATGTTTTAAAAACTAATTATTCTATGACTGTGTACTCCACTTTATGGATCCTAGACTCAGGAGCTAGCGCTCACATTTGTGTTTCACAGGGTCTGGAACAAAGTAGAAGGTTGGCGGATCGAGAGGTCATGATCAACGTACGAAGCGGACATAGTGTGCCGGCGACCCACATTGGATCAAGAACTCTTGTTTTATCTAGTAGACATAAGTTATTGCTTTCTGATTGTTTAGTATTGCCCAGAGGGCTTAAGAATATTATTTCTATTCCCGTTTTGAGCGGAAACGGATATGAGTTCCGCTTTAGTAATAATATTTGCGATATTTATTTTGGAAATAAATGCGTCGGAAGTGCAACTTTACTTAACGGATTATATTATCTAAATGTCAAAGATAAAACTGAATATGTGAACACAATTACCAACAAACGAAAATTAGAGACCAATGTGAGACAATTGTGGCATCTTGGACTTGGTCATGCAGGAGATCAAAAGATTCGTGAGTTGGAGAAAAATGGCATGATTAAGCCGTTTGGTTCGGACCCTTATCCGACTTGCGAATCGTGTATCCTTGGAAAGATGACTAAGTCTCCCTTTACCGGGACTTTCCAAAAAGCCACATAACTTCTCACTTTGATTCATACAGACGTTTGTGGGCCATTCGGGGAAGTGGCTCGAGGTAATTTCCACTACTTTATTACCTTCACCGACGATCATTCAAGATTTGGGAAGGTATATCTTATGAGATACAAGTCTGAAGCCCTTGATAAGTTCAAGGAATATAAGGCTTTAGTAGAAAAACAAACTGGGAATCATATAAAGGCCATTCGATCTGATCGAGGTGGCGAGTACATGAGTCTCGAGTTTGACGAGTTCTTGAAAGAGAACGGGATCATTTCACAGATGACACAGCCGGGAACACCACAATTAAATGGTGTGTCCGAACGCAGAAATCTAACGCTGTTGGACAAGGTTCGATCAATGCTAAGTTACACAGACCTGCCACTGTCGCTGTGGGGTCATGCGTTATTAACCGCAACGCACGTTTTAAACCAAATCCCTTCTAGTTCTGTCGACCAGATCCCTTATGAAATATGGACTGGTAGAAAGCCGAGCTTGAACCACATAAGAATATGGGGTTGCCCCGCTTTTGTGAAAAAGCTCAAGACAGAAAAATTGGAATCGAGAGCTGTGAAAGGACGTTTTGTCGGGTATCCTGAGGATTCCATGGGATACCAATTTTACTTCCACGACGATCAGAAAATCATTGTAGCCCTTCAGGCTCACTTTCTCGAAGAAGAGTTCGTTCGAGAAGGTGGAGTGGGTCGTGAAGTAACTCTTGGAGAAACGACAGAAACGATTTCACAAACTCCAGTGTTAGAAGACACCGTAGAGCAGTCCAAGACGCAATCAGAGTTGCGCAGGTCTGGTAGAGTATCTCGCCAGCCTGAGAGATATGGAATGATACACGTCGAGCACGGGAATGCTGCGACGGGGGGTAACGTCGGGGACGACCCCGCTACCTATGACCAGGCAATGACGGATATAGACTCCGTAAGATGGCTTGAAGCTATGCAAGTCGAAATGGATTCAATGCACGAAAATCAGGTCTGGACACTTGTTGATCTCCCCGATGGTTTTAGACCCATTGGGTGTAAGTGGATCTTCAAGAAAAAGATTGGATCAGACGGACTGGTGGAACATACAAAGCTAGGCTTGTAGCGAAATGTTATAGTCAAAAAGAAGGAATTGACTATGAGGAAACCTTTTCGCCCGTTGCGATGATGAAGTCCATTCGGATATTACTTGCGATAGCAGCGTATAACGATTATGAGATCTGGCAGATGGATGTGAAAACCGCGTTCTTAAATGGATACCTCAAGGAGGAAATATATATGGAACAGCCAAAGGGTTTTACATCACAAAAGGATGCTCATAAAGTATGCAAATTGAATAAGTCAATTTACGGACTTAAACAAGCCTCTAGAAGCTGGAATCTTCGGTTTGATGAAGTAGTTAAGAGCTACAGATTCATAAAGAACGAAGATGAACCATGCGTCTACAAAAAAAGTAGTGGGAGCAAGATATCGTTCCTCGTATTTTACGTCGATGACATCCTTTTGATAGGAAACGATATTGGGATGCTCTCGATGGTGAAAGCATGGCTTTCGATCGAATTCTCCATGAAAGACTTGGGAGAAGCGACCTACATCCTAGGAATTCGTGTCTATAAGGATAGAACGAATAAGATGTTAGGGCTCTCCCAAGCCCTGTACTTAGAAAAGGTCCTGAAACGATATAACATGGACAATTCTAAGAAAGGGTTCTTACCTATGGGGCATGGGATACATCTCTCCAAAGCTATGTGTCCTCAAAGTGAGGCAGATAGAAAAGAGATGAATGGAATCCCCTATGCATCCGCAGTGGGTAGCTTGATGTACGCGATGCTTTGCACGCGACCGGACATAACATACGCTGTGAGCGTAGCCAGTCGATTTCAAGCCAACCCGGGTAAAGAACACTGGACAGCAGTCGAGAATATCCTCAAGTATCTTAGAAGAACAAAGGATATGATGCTGGTCTATGGAAATGGAGAATTAGAAGTGGAAGGATATACGGATTCGGATTTCCAGTCAGACGTGGACGACCGAAAATCCACTTCAGGTTTCGTCTTTACACTCAATCGTGGAGTAGTATCTTGGAAAAGTTCCAAGCAGAGCACAACTGCTGATTCCACCTGCGAGGCTGAGTACATAGCCGCCTCAGAGGCAGCTAAAGAAGGAGTTTGGATGAGAAAGTTCTTGGAAGAACTGCAAGTGGTTCCGATTGCCGAAAAACCACTGCCACTGTGGTGCGACAATAGTGGTGCAATCGCGCAAGCGAAGGAACCAAGATCTCACAGTAAATCCAAACACATAGAAAGAAAATACCACGTGTTACGTGCATTCGTTGAGAGTGGCTACATAGCCGTCCAGAAGATTGCGACTGCGGACAACGTGGCTGACCCATTAACCAAGCCTTTATCTCAGGCAGTGCTGAACAAACATCTCGAGAAGATGGGTTTAGATACAACAGCGCATGGCATTGAGTGCAAGTGGGAGATTGTTAGGGATATGCCCTCGAATGCTATACGAGGTTAGATATGTATAAGGCATTAGCTTATTTATCATTCGATTATCAATGTAATCAAACATTGTTTTGCGTATTAATAAAGGCATTATTCGTTTATTGGTTATATGAGTTCTTTACTTAGCATCGGGTAAAGCAATAAATGAATAAATCCAAATGTGTCGAGTTGAGTCACTGTTCTCGATGGGTACGAGAGAGGAAGGCACCAGTGGACTCTTAACCTCGAACATAAAATGTCCATAAGCCTTAGGTTTCAGTTGGGTGCTGGAAAACCAATCATGGCTTATTTGTCGATGACTTACCGTGTGCCGATATACCGCTTGGAAGCGGAAGTCATGACTTGTAATACGAGTCGAATCAAGGGATTGAATCGTTTCATGGACACTGACTCGCAGGTCGTACGATCAAACATGGCTTTTACTAAGGAGTGTCAATGATCGACGACAAAACTATAGTAGTCTGCTTGAACCTTAGACCGAAAGGAGCTTTGACGGAGTTGACTTTGAAGTCTTGACTATCACTGGTTTCGCTAGATCCGATTTGCTTTTGCATGGGTCAGCGGGACAGATGCGGTCTTGATGGATATTTGTGATTGCCGGGCTTAGATCGCCGAGTACGGATTCACAGTCTCGCAAGTAATCGAGACAAGTGTCCTATGAGAATGATGACGGGAAATGACAAAATCCTTGGCCAAGGTATTAAACTAACTCATGTTAGACATGGAGGGTAGTTTGGTAATTTGCCTCGTGTCATTTTATCATAGTATCGAGTTTAGTGAGTTTGACAAATACCATGGCTCTCACTCGATCGGGACACAGCTGAAGGGTTTGTACGTAGTACTCTAATCTATAGTTAGGTTCTGGAATGAGACTAGTTCGAAATTCGTGCTCAAGTCGGGATCTGTCCGGTACTGCGGGATTGGCTAGGCACCTACCGGACTCTTGGATTCCTCCCTTGCCGATTGAGTCGAACCTAGAGAGTCGGGCTTAAAAAGGATCATCAATGTGTACCGAGAAGGAGAGATTGTGTTTTGCGCCTTAACGGGCATCGGGTCGTTATGCCACGCCTTATTGGGCCTCGGGGTCATTAAGTGGACCGAAGTTGGACTTCATATGAAACTAACTTTAAGACTTAGGCTTGGCTAAGTGCTTAGAAAGACTTGAGGGAAGAATTGGAATTCAACCCTAAGCCGAGAAATTCGAAAAATGCCTTAAAGGGTATTTTCGTAATTTACAAATATGGTAATAAAAATATTTGGAATATTATTTATTAAAACTAAAATTCGAATTTATATTTTATATAAATTTCGAAATTTATTTACCATATTTGAAGATATTTTAATATCTTAGTTAGTTTTCTATTTATAGTATGTTCCTTTAATAGAATTTTGAATTCAATTAGGAGAGATATTTTGGCAAGAATATCTCTCATATTTAGGAATAAATATTTCGAGATTTAAGTCTTGTTTAGGGCTGAAAATTTCGTCCTCCCCTACTATAAATAAGGGTGAGACCCTCGTCAAAAAAAAAAACGGGACACACAGGAACAAAATCGACGCGAAATTTCTCGACCCGAGAATCAAAACACGAACACACAAACGCAAACCACTCTCCCGAGCGACTGATCAATTCTCTCTAGCCATCTTCGGAGAATCGAAACCGTGGTACACTGCGAGGTCGGCGTGACGATCTAGACGATACCCAACACGACCGCGGCCGACGACGCAATCTACAAGGAGCTGCCACTCGCTTCAAAGGTAATCTCTCACGGGTATGACCCGCCCTATTACGTGTCACGTGATTAGAGTTTTCGATCCGAGCTGCGAAGGAACCCGGAAAAAATTTTATTCCGCACCGTATCCCGGGGCGTTGCGTCTCGGGTACAAACTGGGTACCTTTCCCAACACCTAATCCAAGGGTAGAAATACTAAAACCCTACACTTTTATCACTTAGAATCATTTTATCGAAATAAGCGCCGCTACATTACTTTAAAGATATTGAAACAAACACCCACACACACTTAAGGTGTTTTTAGCATATTGGAGAAGGTGTCATCTTCGTTAGGCGTTCTTTCGATCATCTTAGAGCCTCAACCTAGTTCCGGGACAGAGTATCCTGCAGCTTGGAAGGCCATGGAGAATATGCTTGATTACATGGAGCAGTTAGAGAGGGAGATTTCAAAGCTTAGACAAGCCCTCACTTACAAGCATGAACAAGAGAATGGCATGCTTCAAATTTTAAAGAACAGAAGGTGACAGAGGATGCCCGCCTATTATTTGCTGGTCAAGATGCCGATGCTCAGAGATGTGTAGCTCAAGTGTTTCAGGAGAGGTATCAAGAAGTAATTGCAACTCGGGCTAAGATGGAGAAAATAGCAGTTATGGCATAGTCAATTATGGAGGCTACCTTATAGTATGAGTGGGGCCGAAACAGAGCTCCTTCTTCCACTCGATCTCTACAGCAACGTAATCACGACCACGCACAAGAAATATCCACAAGAAAAATGAGCTTGCTTCAATCAAGTGAAGGACATAGTTTAACCTCTGACTAGGAAAAGAAGATAGATGGTGATGGTCGAACCATAGAAGAAAAGGAGCATTTTGCTGCCAAAGCGCGCGCCCAACTCTCCATGTCAGGGTGCGCGTGGCTTGGCTTGCCCAATCCGCCTGTGCTGGCATGTGCTTCTCCTTTCTAGCTTGGCCACGTCCGCCACGTGGATGGCCACCATTGGTCGCGCCGCCACGTGTCCATCAAGAGTTGGCCAGGAAAAGCTCACTCGAGCTCTCTTCAGTTTTGCGGCAAGCTGACCCATGCAATCATCTTTATCGATGAAGGTGACAGTTTACTCGGTGGCCGCAGTGGTTCCTTCTGGCACAAGGCTACCAGAAGAGTGAGGAACGGATTTATAGCTGCTTGGGATGGTTTCATCTTGCCCCAGGTTCAAATGATTGCCAATAATCCTATGAGGAGTAGATCTCCTGCTACATTGGCTACACCATCGCTCGGAACTACAAATTCGGGAGCGGAAAGTGTACCATGATCCGTTGAGAGCTAGGAAAATTCTTCAGCTAAACACTCTAGCTGGTGTGGATGTTAGTATGACTACTCAGTTTAAAACCTGGGCACCAAATATTGACCTTTTGATCGTGGGAAAAAATGCAGCAACTACGACGAAAAGATTCTTGAAGCCGATATATTATCTTTAAATCGTTCTCTTCTGCAACTTGTGATGACCATTTTAGCTTTCCGTCCTCGGGAACAAGGCATTGTCGATGTGATCGAGGCCTCTGTTATCTAAAGGATGACTAGCTTATATATGTCGAATTCCCATCTACACATCCTCGAGGATGCTTCGACGGAGGGGTAATGTAAGGACACGAGTCAATGCTATTGGGCTCGAGAGTTGCTGGGTTTCAAAATATTGGACCGATGAATCCAATTCGACTTTTGAGCCCATTTAGTGATTCATAAAGGATTATCATACTACTATAAGTATTGTAATTATCATATTCGATCATTAAGCAGAAAACCAAATTAATTCATCTTCTTCGTCTAGCTCTGTTTCTCATCTCTCAATCGAGCTTCGATCGCTTCTTCTTCTTTATCTCATCTTGTTATCTTCTTTTTCTCATCCAATCTTCTTTGATAGCATATACAAAATTATCAAAATAGTGATTGTTTCATGACGTTAAGTGTTTGATTGAAGGCACAAGAATAAAAAATCGATCGGATTATTCACACGATCTTACAACCTTTTCGCCCGTTCCAATGATGAAGTCTATAGGAACGCTGCTTGCAATAGCCGCTCATTACGATTATGAGATCGGGCAGATGGACTTGAAAACTACATTCCTAAATGAATACCTCAAGGAGAAAATATATGGAACAACCCAAGGGTTTTACATCGCAAGGAGATGCTCAGAAAGTATGCAAGCTTAATAAGTCTATTTATGGACTCAAGCAAGCCTTTAAGAGGTAACGGTGAAGTAGTTAGAATCTACAGATTTACAAGAATGACGATAAACCTTGTGTCTGGAAGAAGCAGTGGGAGCAAGATATGGTTCCTCGTATTGTACGTGGATGACATACTTTTGATAGGTGGCGTTATCGGAATGTTCTCCACGGCGATAGCATGGTTTTCGACTGAATTCTCCATGCACGACTTGGGAGAAGCGACCGAACCGAATTATAGGCCTACAAGAAGCGGTCGTGGTCAGAGTCGAGAAAAGCAAACACTGCCTCCCACTCCCACTACCACACAACCCACTACCCGCCAACAAACAACCACTACATCCACCACATCCTACACACAAACACTACTTCCCACTCCCACAAGTCCAAATCAAAGCCCGACCTCCAACCTCCTCAAAAATCAACCAGAAGCTGTCGTCTATGATCCACATGCGATCGTAAATGATTACATCTTAAACGAGAAGTGGCTGACGCAGTGGGAACTACAGGAAGCTGCTCAAGCCACGCTTTCCAACGTCAGATACTTCCTACAACAAGCTTCGGTAGATTTGGTGCGGCTTGAAGACGAAGAACTTCAAGAAGGCGAGAACAACAACTCCGCACTCCCTGAACTACCAGTGATGATCAGGCATCGAGTCGTCTCCCCTCCTCGCTTATGAATGGGGAATGTCAGAGTCGAAACGCCTTAGGAGAACGTACGGATTGAAGTTCCGTTTATTGAATACATAAGGAAGCAGATTTGGAGGGCTTCAAATCGCATCAAGAAGCTAGCTGAGCTAAACTTACGGGGCATCTCCCACTGGGAAGAAAGGAAGAAGATGGAGTACATCTTCATGCTGACCTACCTTGGTCCTGATCGAAGTGGCGTCCCAACGGATCAGCTTAGAAGAAATTTATGGGACAAGCCATCGATCCTCCAACTCGTGGGCGTATCGCACACGATTGGAAGCTATCCAACCCCGATATACCACATCGAGCAAGCAGACTGAAGCTATCCAACTCGAGCGAGCGAGCGAGGTGACGATATCGGAATGCTCTCGACGGCGATAGCATGGTTTTCGACTGAATTCTCCATGCATGACTTGGGAGAAGCGACCGAACCGAATTATAGGCCTATCTCAAGCCCTTTACTTAGAGAAGGTCCTTAAACATTATAAAATGGATGACTCTAACAAAATGTTCCTACCTACGTGGCATGGGATTCATCTCTTTAAGGCATTGTGCCCTCGTAGCGAAAATGATAGAAGAGAGATGAATGAAGTCTCATATGCGTTTGCAGTGGGCAGCTTGATGTGCGCGATAATGTGCACGCAACCGAATATAGCTTATGCTGTGGTGGGCCAATTTCAAGCGAATCCTGGTAGAAAACATTGGACAATAGCCAAGAATATCCTAAAGTACATCAGACGGACTAAGGATATGATGATGATTTATTGGAATGAATGATTGGAAGTGGAAGGATACACTGATGTGATACCCCGAAAAAATCGTAAACTAACTTGGCCAATATGAATCATGCATTGCATGCATCAATCTACGTGAATTACGTGCCTGCATTTTTTCATGCATATTACTATTATGCTTATCTGATTTTCATTCTATGTGAATTATATGTGTTGCATATTACATGCGTTTTGTGTGAAACAAAGTTTATGCAATTTATTTGGCTAACATAGGACTCACATATTTTGACATCATAATAAAATAAATATTTTAGGAATAATAATATGATAAATTAATTAGAAGTTCTTATCCGATGAGCTATCAGTTTTGCGAAAATACACATGTCAAACGCTTGGTTCGTAAATTAAATTTTTAAAACAATTTGTATAAATATATATATTCATAAGAATTGTAAAAAAATGATGATATTTAGGAATTTAGCATTTTCATAAGGTTCATTAAGCAAATTTAGTATGTTTTTTTTTTTTAAAACCATCATTACTCCTTAACGGTAAGGGTAAATGTTCTTCCACCGCCTTAGCTTTAGTATATGTACCATAATTGTTAGTAGCTCATCATGACATCTTCACCTCAAGCGCTTTCATCAGCTTCCTCTCTGTAAGTAACATTTAGATTAGGTTTTATGGTTTAATGCATCATTAAAATTATTTTTGTATATAATAGCACATTAATAGTACATATACGTCATATATTCAAATTGCTTTCAGCTAATACTTCTTTTATCCAAGCAAAATCCTATCATACTAGTGTTATGTATATGACGGCGAACCACATATGGAGATTAAAGGTTTTCTTAAACATAAGTTAATACATGTAAGCTTATACATATTATATGCAACCGTTTCTCACATGATCCATCACCGTCTTATTATTTAGGGTTTGTGAGACTATCATGACCTGTCGTGCGTGGATATATATACCTCCGTACGTCCTTTGTAACTGAAAATAAGATTTACCGGCACAGAAAGATTGGGACGAGCGGTAAGTGTTTGTCCATACGCACTACGACACATGAATCTTATTTTCGGTGTAATGTTATGTTGTCATATTATGTGCTTCATTGTTGACTTGGATATTTGGGAGGTACGACTTACTTTGTATGAATAATCTTACCTCGAGCGCGAGTCGCCGTATATATTATTTTAATTATTTTCGTTGGTGAGATATGAACATATACGATATCGTGAACTAATTTTTATTTCATGCATTGTGTCGATAGGTATTGTACGTTAATGTGCATATAGTTGCATGTTGGCGATTGTTGTGTATGCGAGGGTTGTTAGGTTATATTGTGAGATGTTGCTACGGTATACGAGGGAATCTCATAGTGGGACAGACCGCCTATTTGACAGGAGGGTCCACCGAGCTCTTCCACTTTGGCGGTACGACACCTTATTGGCCTGACGTGTCGACGTCCTACCTTTTGAACCTCGTAGTGGGAAAGACCACCTATATGACAGGAGGGTCCACCGAGCTCTTCACCTCTGGCCTGGTGAAAAAGAATGTCCAGCAGTACATTTATAGGCCACGTTGTTATTGATTCAACTCTTCGGTACCGTAGTATTCGATCTCAGGGCCCATATTGAGTGTATGAGTTTGGGAGTATGAGTGAATGATTAAGTGAGCATGATATTATGATTTCGATGGCATGAGCGACATATCATCATATCATGTTGCATTTGTTGCATAGTCGTGGAAGTTATATCGCGGGTCGATATAGTTTCCTGCACCACATAAACGAGTTTACCACTTTTACGACTTTCGCTTATTGAGCAATTAGCTCACGTAGTTCATGTGTTGTAGGTGAGCCCGATGATGCTGTATGACACTCTTTCACGAGGCTAGTTGTGCAGCTCCCGCAAACTTTTGAGATGGCATGTACATGGGCGACGACATGTGGGCCATCGAATCTCATTTATTTGGGTTTGGCTTGTCTTGTGTTTGTTGTTTGGAGTGTGTTTTGATATATTTTGGGACAACTGCATGTATTTATATATGGGTCTGTTAGTACCTTTCTATTTGTTAAGTCGAGCTACGTTTATAAGTTTTGTTGGGTACTTAGAGACGTTTATTTTGAAAGGTAATAGTATATTTTTTCGAGTTTGACGAGTTTCGTGATTTCGTGAATTATTTTAATTGATTGTGCACAAGCTTGACGATTTTCAAACGGAACTCACGCGAATTTATTTTCGCGAACTCGCGTGTCTAGTGTTTAGGAGTCTGATAGTAAGGTAGTGGCGTGGTTGTCACAACTGATTCGGATTTCTAATCATATGTGTACGGCTGAAGGTCCACTTCTAGTTTCGTCTTTACGCTAAATAGTAGAGCAGTGACTTGGAAGAATTCCAAGAAGAGCACTACTGTAGATTCCACCTACGAAGCCGAGTACATAGTGGCCTTTGAGGCAGCTAGGAAGGAGTTTGGATAAGAACGTTCTTGGAAGAACTAGAAGTTGTTCCTAACATTCTGGATCGACCGCTACCATTGTGGTGTGACAATAGCGGTGCAATCCCACAAACTAAAGAACAAAGGTCGCGCAGAAAATCCAAACATATAGAAAGAATATACAACATATTGCATGGGTTCGTTGAGAATGACTACACAGCAATGAAGAAGATAGCGTCTGTAGATAATGTGGTCGACCCGTTCACCAAGCTTCTATCACAGGCAATGCTCTCGAAAAGATGGGTATTAGATACACCAACACGCGGCATTGAGTGCAAGTGAGAGATTGTTAGGGATATGCCCTCGAAATGTCATACGAGGATTAGATATATAGGGCACTTGAGTTATTATTGTATTATTCGAAAAATATTATGTGTTCATGTCTAAGGCATTTCCATATGTTCGTTCACTTTGAGTTTTTATTTGGCATCCGATAAAATTACAAAAATAAAATTCATATGTCGAGCTTAGTCACTCATTCTCGATGGGTATGAGAGAGGTAGAGCAACAGTGGACTCAAAACCTCGACCATAAAAGACGTCCATAAGTTTAAGGCTCTAGTTAGGTGCCACTCATTCACTTGGGAAGCGGGAGGCCGTGACAGAGATATGGATCAAATAGGGGATTGATCGTATGTGGACATTGACTCGTAATCGATCGATCACATGGCTTATTACTCGAGGAGTGTCAATGATCGAACGATTGTTATCGTAGTCTGCATAAACCTTCGACCGAAAGTGCCATTGACGGGTTCGACTAAGGGGTCTCGACTGTCACTCTCTTTTTGCTACACCCGACTATGCTCTTGCATGGGTCAGCAGCGAAATGCGATCTTGATGACAGACTGTATTTGCCGTGCTTTGACGATGATATGGATTCATAGCCTTGAAAGTAATCAAGGTTAATGTCCTATAAGGATTCGGGATGGAAAATTACGGAAATCCTTGGCCGAGGTAAAACTTATGTTAGACATGGAGGGTAGTTTGGTGGGTTTGACATTGACCATGACCCTCGCTCAACTGGGACGCATGTGAAGGGTTTATATTATGTTGACCTATAGAAGGTTTGTCGAATGTAAAAGACCATCCGTGCTCAAGTCGGGATCGATCTGGTACCGCGGGATTGGCTAGGTAAATACCTAACTGATAAGGAATATCACCCAAGATGTCGAATCTAAAAGTTGCACGACAAAGATCGTCGCGTGTTGGAATGATCGACTTTCTCGAACGGATGAGGAATCCGTTGATTAGTCTAAATTCTTGATCTTACAACGCACCGCAGAGTAGATCGAAGAAGAGCGATTCATACTACGAATTAAAACACTCGCGCTTGGGCTCAAAAGGGATCATCAAGGTTATATTGATTTGGAGAGATCAAGCGTTTGGGCCTTAATGGGCCTTGGGTCGTTACGTTGCAAAATCGAGAGGACAGATACCGAATATCAATAAAAACTAACATCAAGACTTGAGTGGATCTAAGTGCTTATTAAATATCCAAGGGTAAATATGGTATGACTTGAAGTAAATTTCGAGATATGCATGTGCATGAATTTTCAATTCTTGCGTGCATGGGGCCGAGACTCACATGCAAAGGTGGTAACTAATAAATGTCTTGGTACAAGATATGATTTTCGAGATCTTCTAGGGGAAGATTTCAAAAATCATGCCAAGGATAAAAGATTGGCTTGATTGATACTAGTTATCTAAGTTAGCTTAAAGATAAGGAAAGGAAATCAATCAACAATTTGATTGGAAATCGAAAAGGCAAGAAGATCCCCTCCACCATATCTTGCAAGGGACGAAATCACATGTGTTGGGTACCGAGATTTCGTCTCCCCCCCATATAATAACCCATTTCGAAACCCTAGGGGTTAAGGAGAATTCAACAACACCAAAGGAAGTCGTTGCACACACGCTTGAATTCTCTCTCATGAACGTCTTTCCACTATCCATCCAGAGGGAATGAGTGCTTTGAGATACACCCGGAGGTTGGCATGACAATCTAGAGAACGAGATCGACGTAAAGAAAAAGACATGGAGCTGTCATGCGCTTCATACGTAAGATTCTACGGCTCGACCGTTCCCTATTACATGTCAACACGTGTTTTTCGTTTATCAGGCAAAATACTACCCGAACTGCAATTTTCTCCAAGCACCTCTGAGAGCAAATCCTTTGCTAACATTGAGAGCCGTCTATGAAGAAATAAAGGTCATTAGCCACAATATTAGATGGAAAATGGGCATAGGACATTCAATAAAAACTTGGAAGGACACTTGGATTCCGAGATCGCATTATTTTATCGAAATTACGGTTCACAGCCCTCATTTATGTGAGATGCGTGCAAGTGACCAATTCTCCGGTTGATGGTGTCGATATTCAAGTATTCCGGTAAGCTTGATATCGTTGCTCGACAAGCCAATTCTCCGGTCAAATCAGCTTACTAGGTAGCAACGTGTACAAAGTGTAACCATGAGGATTCAAGTACCAGACCCCTTCCGTGAGAATTTATATTTGTGGCGAATATTCCTCCGCAAGTGAAAAACTTTGTCTCGAGCTTCGCACATGATTTTGTAGCCTCAATAGCGAATTTACTGCGAAGGCAACGTGTGAGGGATCCAACTTGTCAAAGATGTGGTTATGGCAATTTAGATGTCTATCACATATTTGCAGAACTCCTGGCGTAAAAAAACTTTTGGTAGTTAGCAAGTCTCCCTTCGCAGATTGCCCTTCTTGGCGAGGCTCCACTGAGAGAGTTAGAGTTTGGACGCTTCTTAACTGTATGTCGAAAAGTATGGCAAGCGCGGAATAAATGGACATTTGAATCTACTCCAATGAATCCTGCTATTGCACTAGGAGACATGTTCTATAACGAGAAGCATAAGAATAATCATTAGGCTCCCCAACAGTCATGCCACACGCCTCAATAGATTTGGCAGGGTCACAAAAACAATATGATTAAATTAACTTTTGATAGGCCCAGTAATGCTGATGACGAGGATGGTGCACTGTGATTTTCCATATTCATCAGAAGACATAGACGTAAGAGATGAAAACGATGATGGTCCGACGAATGACATTCCGCGACAAGGAGATGATACTCTAGCACCTTATCAGTCAGTGTCGTTTTATTCCACATATCAAATGGCGCCTCCGAAAACCGACGAGGGCGGCCGTAATTTTTACAATACGGAGAATTCCATGCTTGCGCAAGGTATGACTTCTAATAGAAAAGCTCGTTTGCAAAGTGTTGTTGACAATTCTTTGAGCGTTGCTAGGCAAGAGTTCTGCGTTGTTGAAAGCAGCAAAACTGCCTGGAGCGTGAAGTGCAGTCACAATAATGACTGTCATTGGAGGTTACATGCTTGCTTCAAACCGAAACGAGATGTGGTGGACATGGCAATAACGAGATATGGTGGACCGGACACGCTACATGAATGAGTTGGCAAGCAGGCATTGTAACATTTCGCGAAATATGATCTCGAAAATGTTAATCGGAACAATGAAGACCGATCATACACTTGCCATATTTTGTTAACTATTTGGAAAACAGCCCTATTTTGTTTATTAAAATAATAACTTGTAATTAAAAAGCCTTATTTTTAAATATATTTGAAATTGTAATGAATTATAGTTTAAATAAATATTGAATTATTCGAGTCGAACAATTGATAAATATTCGAATCGAATATATCGATATTTTTATTTGTATTTGAGAATTACTTGAAGGAAAACTATTATTATTCGGATTCGATACTCGAATATTTCGAACCGAATCTCGAATCGAACAAAACAATTATATATATATTACATAGCTATATATATTATTTTACATTACACCATATATTTATTACATCCAGATAGATATTACAGCACATATTAGTTACATTACTTCGGGCGTTACATCCAAAACATATGTGACAACTCACAACCACTCAGCGTCTCCTAGCAGTCAACGAAACGCTTTCTTTCTACGACCTTCACCAAGAACCCTCCCTTCATCTTCGAAGTAAAATCTGAAGCATAAACCGGTTCAAATTCAGATACAGCAGGTAAAACCCTGAATTTCCTCAAAACACACGACGCCACCATCTTCATCTGCAAGAAAGCCATGTCTTTCCCAAGGCATATTCTTGGCCCAGCTTGAAAAACAGGATAACTGTAATTATCTCTCCCAACAAAACTCCACTTATCATCACTATTATGATCATCTTCTGATCGTCTCCTCGTCAACCATCTCTCGGGCCTGAACTCAGCCCAATCAGCCCCCCAAACCCTCTCTGCCCGGCCCATCGCGTACGGGTGGTAGCTTATCCTCGTGCCCTTCTTCACGAAAGTCCCATCGGGTAAAATATCGTCTTCTAGGGCAGATTTCGTGCTCAAGGGAACTGGTGGGTACAGTCTCATGGTCTCACAGAGGGCGGCGTGGGTGTACACCATGTTCTTTACCTCGTCATATGCTTTTATCGGTTGAGAAGGACCCTCTTTGATTTCGCTTATGATCCCGTCTTCGACTCCAGTGTTATTTGAAACCAGCCAGAAAAACCACGTTAATGCAGCAGATGACGTGTCACGTCCAGCTAAGATAAAGCTTATTACAATATCGGTGACGAAGTCTTCATCACAGAGACCGGAGCTCAAGAATCTGGAGAGCAGATCATCGGATTGCAGTGAACCATCCGTGTCTACGAGCTCCTTCTTCTTCTCCCGAACGATAGACACTGCGAATTCTCGAACTTTCTTTACGGTGAGTCTGAGCTGCTTCTCTTTCCCAATGCTTAGAGCCCTTTTGATCTTCCATATGAATGGTATATTGGAGTTGAATCTCTCGCTTATGAGCTTCAGAGCATGATCAAACAAAACTGGGAAGTCAGCTTTGGGCAACGAAGGCAAGAGGTAAGCGGGATCGTAGCCAAAAGCGATCATGCATATGTTGTCAAAAGCAAATCTCTGCAACAAGTCTTGAAGATCGAGAGCAGTTTTGTGCCTAGCTGCCGTTTTCAAGATGGGAATGAGTCTATCGGATAACTCGGTCTCAACTACCGTCTCAACGAACTTCCGGAGAGATCTCGTGTTGAACTGGTGACTCGAAACTTGCCTTAAGAACTTCCAGTTCTCGCCATCTGCGTTGAAAATGCTGTCTCCGAGAAAATCTCTGAGCATGCTCCTGAAGGTTTCGCCTTTAGGGTAGTTGTAGAAGTGGGACTTGAGCATGTGCTGTACGTTTTCTGGGTTGGCCGTGAAGACTTGCACGTAGCCCAAGGGGCGGTGGAGAGTGAAGGTGAGATTTGGACTGGAGTTAATGATTTCGGAGACCCATTGAACGCGTCTCTCTTTGTTCTTCAAGATTGCCAGGATGGAACCTAGTATTGGGTACGAGGTTGGGACTAACTGGTTCTTAGTGGATGATGCCTTAACGTTTGATTCTGATAGGACTGAGAAGAAGAAGAGAGTAGAAACTAGGAAAGAAAGAAATAGTGATAATAAGAATATTGACATTGTTAATTGCAGTATATTATATAGTTATTTAGAAGAGCTTTACCGGTTTTTTTTTTTTTTCTAATCAAGTTGGTGGTGGTGTGCATAAAGGTAAGGGAGAGATCATATAATATATACATATATATATATATGTAAAGACAGTTCTTGAACTGATACTGGTCGGTAGACAATAATCTCTTGGCTATATGTTGCACGTGGTTTTATCTTCCATCGGATATAGAGTTAATTGCATATATAGGCATTTAACTAATTGTAAATTGTAAAAATAGGCATTGTGTATTTTTTTTGTTAGAAAAATATGCATTCTTTTATTTTATTTTCATTTTTAGGATTAATTTTATTATATGCTCAAATATTTATAAAAATAGGCATCTTTTTTTATTTCCTTTGTATGAATTACCTTTATAAGCAAATAATATTGAAATAAACATATGATCCGCATAAATACAAATTAAATTAAATCTACGATCCATTTAATTATATTTGGATCCACAACTGACACCGAATGGATTTTTTATTTTTGCTTCAAATTTGGAATCAAAATCGACCCGATAGTGCCAAAATCGAAATAATTTTTTTTTTCGCATGGAACAACTACAACCGGCTCGGTGTTTGCGTGTCAAATACAAATCATTTATTTTGGTGTATTCGAACGATGAACTGAAACCAAGCCGGCCTTTCAGTAAATCGAAAGTTTGGGTTCGAAATTTTTTAAACCGGATAAGAAATCAAAATTTTTGTTTCTTTTAAGTGTTTACGATACTTTTTCATCCAGTTCAGTTAACCCGCCAAAACCGAACTTTTAATTAAAAAATAAAATTATATAATTTTAATTATTACATATGTAGTTATTAATAATAATATCTTAAATATTACTATTATATTTATAACAAATAAAATCGTAATTTTTATATTCTGGTCGATCGATTAACCAAACTATGAACACCCGAATCATTTACACTATAAATATATATATATATATATATAATCAGAATATACTATCATTAAAAAAAAATGAAATTGAAATATAAGAAAAAATTGTGCCTATTTTTTAGGCCATTTACACACAGTGCCTATTTTTGCAAATCAATTTGAAAATGATGCATATAATTGCAAATCACCTCGCATATATCGCATATGTTGAAAAGTATAATTTTTCGAGGAGACATTAGGCCATCTCAACTCATAACACAAAAATACAGTTCAATTTACACAAATATACAGTTGCTATAGTGTTTTTACTTAAACTCTCTAACTTTTTTTTCTACACTAATTTTTACTCTAATCCATTAACTCTATTTTCTACACTAAAAATAATATTATACATATTCTTAATTATTATTTTCAAATTTATTTATAAAAACGAAAACGTAATACAAACTAAATTAAATTATGCAGAGATTTTTATTTTTAATTTACTTTTTCAAAAAATAAATATAATATTTATATTTAAGACTGAATAATTGACATATATACTTATATTTTCTATGTAAAGAAATATTATTTTTATTTCATAAAATAAAAAAGAAAATATAGAATATTAAAAAGGACGTTTATAAATTTAATTCTATTATTTTAATGAAATAAAATATTTTAAACATAACTAAAATAAGTATTTTTTTTGAAAGAATATAAAAATAAGAATTAAATTAGAACTCTATTTTAAACTTGATAAATAAGTTACTATAAATATAGAGTACTGCAAACTCTATAATAGTGTTAAAATAGAGTACCCATTAAATTGGATATATATTCTACTTTAGTGTTTTACACTAAGAGAGTACTAATTTGAAGATTTTTTTGTAATGGTAAACGTAAAGTCATGCAAGCTACTATTGTACTATTGCTAGGGTATTAGATACGATTTGCGACAGCCTAATTTCTTCTAGTTCCGGCCAACATAATTTCGCAGCTCTTCTCAAGTTTTTCGTCTTAGGCAATAAATCCTAATTTATTGCCCCACTGAGGACTCACTGACTAGCCAGTAAATAATCATTCATTAATTATAATATTGACGTCCATGTAGTGAAAAAATGTTGCAGTCAACATCATCAGACTTTTTTTTTCTTTCTTTAGCTTTGAAGATCAGAAAAGAACATAAATGATCCCATTTATACATCCAAGGAACACGTTATAGTGCAATGAAGCAATGCGTGAGGTCCCGGCATATTTCCGTTGTGATTATTGTTGTTAATTTTAAACCGGCCTAATAGTTTGTATTTCTTACTAGTTAGAAGAACAGTTCGTTCCAACTATAATTTGCGGTTAGCAAGTGCATTTCCATTTTAATTTTTTATCGTTTAGGCCTTTTCTTTTCTTAATTGGTATATGATGTGGATTTTTCTTTCAATGGTAATTGTGATGATTTGCATCCATAAACCAGTCTCATTTTTTTTTTCCTATTTAGACATAGTCGTGGTTTTTTATTTAATTTTCCTCTCCCAAATGATCGTAAGGAACCATACTTATGATCCATTGACATAAGTTCTCATAATATATTAATGTTACGGGGTCCAAAGAAGGAGCTTTGCCTTAAAAAAAACATATATACATCATATTATACAGGTATTTTTTGGTTATATTACATTATATATATATATATGGTATGTTAGCTACTTTTTATTAATTTTTAAATTAGGTCCAAAAACCACAAACCCAATAACATATATGTCAATTTTAAAAAAAAAAAGAACATAAATGTTCAAAGCTATATTTACCGTATGATGGTTAAATATCAAAATCGGATCCAATCTAAAAAAATATCTCTATTTCCATTCCTCTTTATCACTTCATGCTCATATGACCAATCATAGTAACAAATCCGTCCAAAAAAATATCAGTCAAAAAGATATATAGTTTATCGGATTCCGCTACTTTTTTTTTATCAGTAATGAATCCACAATGGTACTATATTTTAAAATTGAGGCACTTAATTTTTTTTCCACTACAACAAGCATATTCCTAATTACGGACTTTAATTTTCTACAAGGATATTAACATTCAAAATCAAGTTCGACCTGCATATTTTCAAGAGACAACTACACATAACTCTTCAAAGACCAAAAAAACATCATTTAACTCCCACTGTCCGAAAAAAATATCCTTTAAGGACCAAGTAGAAATATTCCATACTAATAAGGGCCATGTGGACGAAAATACCCCTTAGAACATGCGTTATTACAATTATACATGGAATTTTAATTAAAAACAAAAAACAAAATAAAAGAAACCTCAATTGATCGCATGAAAAAAAACACATCCCAAACAAAAAACTCACTCTCCATCGAACTTCAAATCGAACACTCACACCGAATTGTTTCCATGAAGAAATGCCAAGGAGTCGACACCTTCGTTGGGTTTTTTGAAATTTCTCATGTCATGGAGAGTTCCTTAATTTTTATTTTCCGTCAATTTGTTTTTTTACTGCAATTTTGTATTATTTACCCGTTAATTGCTCTTGAAGATGTTTAGGTCCTGATTTTGATTATTATGTTCGAAGGCTTTCACATGTTTAATTTGTGTTCTTTTTGTTTAACTCGAGGCTTTATAGGTTTAATTTGTGGTTTCTTTTTATGTGTTGCTCGATTAGGGCTCTTAGAAGTTCGTTTGATGTTTCTTTATTTGGTATCAAACGAGACTGTAATTTTTGCATTATTGCTACGCTATATGTATATTTTTAGTACGTTATATCATATTTTAGTACCATATATGCATTTTGGTGGTACGACGTGATAGTATAAACATGTACTCTATAGATAGGACTATGGTACGGTGAGTATTTTTTTTTTTGTATCAGATGTCTAATTGTAATTACACTTTGTTATGTCATTTTTATGATATCACAGTCTACATGAATTGTTTAAGTGTATATCGAACACCATGTAAGTCTGGTGTGTTATGTATTGCACATAAGAGACAGTATTTAAATTTTTACGACCATTACTTTCAGCTTCAGAAGTACAGAGATGGAGTTTCTATCATGAATTCCATTCCGACAAACTTAATGGATGTATATAAAACTGTTGAAAGAGGATATCATTTAAGATCCAGAAGCACATGTTCTCCTCGATCGTCGAATGATGCAACGATGTCCTTATAAAGTTGACAAAGGATCAAACAAATGCAAAATATGTGGCAAATATATGCACAAGTCGTACGTGTAGAGGAGCATATGAGTTTTGTTGTGAGTTCCATTCTTTTGTCCATACGTTTTATATAGGTTATGACTTATTTTTTGCATGCACAAGTTTTGGTGTTGTAATGTTTGATGTATTCTGAAAATAAACAATGTTATGGTTAAAATGTTGTTTGTTATGTGTGAAATTTTGGGTAGGTCAACAATGTTAAGAGGTATGGTAGTTGTATACTAGACTATATACCACTAAATGGTACACTAAACGAATTGAAATAGTACGTCGTATCAATAGCTGTAACACAAGTGGTGAAAAATATAGAAATAGTCATCATTACCGGTATCTGACATTTTTAGTGGTATACGGAACAAATTCTGACACTCACAGAATGTTCTGAAATGCATAGAAGCTGCAATGTACTTAGTACGGTTTCGGTTCTTATCTTGGTACAACAAACTACATAATATGGTACAATATATGTCCATTATACGGTACTGTCACATGCTTCTTTGAGGTACTCTACACACGCTTTATTCGATATATCTCATTAGGGAGAATTCTTCGTAGCCGTTTGAATTATTTTTTCAGCAAAACTACACGTATATACATTATATGTTTCACTTGATGTCAAATTTGATGGTTTAACCCTTACAAGTATAGTTTTATATTCCAAAATCCAAGTTCCAAAATAAGACAATGATCATTGTGAGGACATCTTACTATTGAAGAATGAGTTTAAACTACAAATATATGGTTTTTAGGGTTAACCTATAAAATGTGTTACGAAATGAAAGTTATAACATATTTACGTATAGTAAAGTGTTTTTCCATCGGAAATTACATAAAATGCGACGAAAAACACTTATCTTAACCAGTTGTACCAATCGTAGCATGTATATTATATCATTGGGCAGTCCGTGAGTGTACCGTACCTTATTGCGGACTTATATTGTACCACATGTACGTATTTTTACATACCAAGATATGTACCAATAGTGTACCAACTTTATTCGATCCAATTAATATCTAAAACCACGACTTCAGAGCATTAACTAATAAATGTGAGCCCTGAAAACAATAAATAAGAGATTATTGAACAAAAATATCTATAATAAGTTGGACATTTTCTATGTAACAAACATTCATACACTGTTTTAGTAAGTTGTGCTTACATTGTTCTCATCCTCTTCTAGTGATACTTGGAATTTTTAAGATATAAAACCAAGATTGCATGGGTTACTCCATCAAATATGAGAAAAAGTGAAACATATAACTCATAAACGTATGGAAATATGGTTTTCTGAAAAAATAAAATTTGATTTGACACAAAAAACGCTTACTCTAATTTGATGTACCAAATGTAAGTGTATAATGTATCTTTCGGGAGTAGTTGACTGTACCTTACAGTGTACGTTAGCCATACCTCACAACACTAGTGTTTTACCGACTGTACCTTATAATGTATCAGTTTTGTCATCAGTGTCAACTGCCTTTTGAAGTCTTTCATGTCGGGGTCAGAAGACTCAGAGTCGTCTTCCTCTAATGAGCTTGAGTGTTTCACCGACTTCTCTTTGTAAGATTTTAAGCTCCTCCTGAGCTTCTTGTCAACTACTAAGGCGAGTGGTTCTGCCATTGCATTCCCTTTAGACTCATCAGCAATATCGTTGACAACCTCGATGTATTGATCTCCATGTTCGTCTTGTAGACATTGATCTTCCTCATCTCTTTAATTAAGATCAGGATTCTCTGATGCCTTTCCCTGATATCCTTACTCGTTTTGGTCTTGAATGAGTAATAAGCAGTGTTCGCTTTCTTGGCCTTGACCCTGACAACAGTTTCCTACATCATCTTGTTGATCTCATCCCCCGTCTCTTTGGTTGTCGACATATTGTCGATCTGTACGTAGATGTCGTTGGGGATGGCGTGGAGAAGGTACGTCTTTGTAGTGACGTCTGCTTTGGCTCTTAGCTTTTCTGGATTTGTGTATTTGTCAGGTATTTTCAGACTCGGCGTCGAGTATTCGGGGTGTGGTCTTTGCATCTTCGGGAATGGTCTTCCAGACGTTATTCAGTCCATTATTGATGGAGGATAGCATGTCTGTTGATTGGTTCTTGGTTTCCAGAAAATTGAGGAATCTTTTTCTCCAAACCATGTACTTGCCGCGTCGAAGCACTGGAGACGGATATCGATTCCCATTAAAAGAGCATCTATAATCGAAAGTCGTATTTGATCGAGTAATGTGTTTGATTGAACAGAGAACTGAGAATAATTCTGGATTCGCGAAGTCGAGTTTAACAAAAAGTTATGGATTCAAAAAGTTTATTATATCGCAAAGATTTTGTATCGAAAGGTTCGTATACCAAAACGGTTGGTACCAAAAACCTTTTTTCGAAAAGCTTGAATTGGGAAAAGTTTATATCAAAAAGTATGTTTATCGAACAATTTGTCGAAAAGTTTATTTATCGAGAAGTATATATTGAAAAGTTTGAGTTACCGAAAACATTGTTTATCGAAAACCTTTTCCGTGTATATCGAAAAGTTTTATACTAAAACATGTGAGTATCGAAAACTTTTCTACCAAAAACATAGCTATCTACTTTGCGATATACATTTCGATGTCTCTATCGTAAATTGTATCGAAAAGTCTGGAACACGATTTTTTTCAAATAGATCACTCAAAAACGTGATGAAAAATTTTGAGTTATCACATACAGATTGACGTAACACACAAAGAGTTGAAAAGTAAGCAAAATAGGCTCAGAAACTCGAAAATATGAAGAAACTCAACGTCGACGTGAAAAATAAAGAAGAAACTACCCAAAACTTTCGCGAGGCTCTGATACCAATTGCAGGTTCCAAAATTCCTAAGGGGTTGTTGTTTCGGGGTGATCCTCCAAAACATCACGGTGATCCCCACATCACCTCCTCATCACCACGTTTGTTTAGCGGGGGTGATGAGCCATCACCATGATGGAGGATCACCTAGGTGATCAAAATGAGGTAATATTCCAACTTTTGGTTCACCCCCAAAAAGCAGGGTGATCCTCCATCACCGTGATGGGGTGATGTCTCTAATTTTATTTTAGGCAAAATTACCCCTTATATCT
Source organism: Linderniella brevidens (assembly GCA_004919715.1). NCBI lineage: Eukaryota > Viridiplantae > Streptophyta > Magnoliopsida > Lamiales > Linderniaceae > Linderniella > Linderniella brevidens. Next base: position 10,900,178 of record SWDC01000151.1, on the reverse strand, counting down.
TAAGATTAATTCCTTATATACTCTTATTCATATTTTTAATTTTATAACTAACATATTTAAATTTTAAAAAATATATTTAATTCTTATTGAAAATTTTTAAAATAATGAATTTTATTGAAAATTTTGTATAATATACTTATAATTAATACTTGATTTAAATATATATGTTTAAATATTAAAAAATAAAAGATTTATATAAAATACTTATAATTAACATATTAACCCAGTTTAGTTACATAATATACATAAGGTTAAATATGACATTTACGCAACATCACTCCACACATCACTGTGATAAAACAAACAAAATATTTCAATATCACTTTGATATGCAAAATGAAATATTACTCCAAAACAAACACGGTAGTGACATATCACCTTGATCCACATCACGGTGATATTCACATTACGGTGATGTGAGTATCACCGTGATGTTCGATCACCGCAAACAAACACCCCCTAAAGGTCGACATTTTTGGTGAAGAATAACATGAGATTTATGTGAATACCTGAAGGTGTGTAATCGCTTAAGGTGATGTGTAGGTTACGGCTCAAATCCCAATAATATTTCGCACTAGTAAAAGTGTTAGGGTTGAATACTGATACCACATACTTTTGCACATTATATTAAATCCTTAACTCGCCCATATTATACTTCGATTAAGTTGCATTGCAACGTTGTCCGATTACATTCTCCTACTAAAGTTGCATTACAATTGAGTTAGATTAAGTTAGATTTTTTTACTTCTACTCGCACTATCGTGGAAAATCTCGATTGTGAAGTTTGAATAAAATATATGGCTTTGAGAAACGTAATGCTTAAAGTTGAATACTGGAAGAGCTTTCATAAACATGTTTGCTTAATTATCCTTCGTGTTAAATCTTATAGATAAATGCTTTCTTATATGCGATAAAAATTGCCGATAAAATGATATTTAACATCATAAGCTTAGTGCTTTCACGATAATGTGATCATTGGTAAATTAAATTGAACTTTAACTAACATAGTAGCTCCATGTTTTTGAGATAATTCGTTGAATAACACCTTCAATTATAAAGCTTCTTTAATTTGTGAATTCTGCGAAATTTTTAGTCGCAATGAGCATGTAATAACAATATTGTAACAGATAAACAAATGAACCATTATTTAAGTACAAATTTTGAAATGTATGTCTTATAGTTGCTCTTGCAGAAACTGTTGGAAAACCCTCGAGATCGCAAATCATTGTGACACCGAGTCACGCACGGAAGGCACGCGATGCTCTCTGTTGAAAAAATTCATTCTGAGTCAACATAAAGTATATGAAAGCGACTCGAAACCCCAAGCACGAGCTTAACCAAATTGCAAAGGGTAAAGGACCAATGTGCTTCACCTTGGTTGCTTATGGGTTGCTTCATCTCAAGACTAGAAGTCTGATACTCTCGAAAATCCTATTAAGCTTTCTCGTAGCCTTTGCTGAACATCAATAGAACACGCCAAGCTCATATCTGACATTGCACGTACTCGGGTAGCCTCGGTTGAACACCGCCAAGACGTGCTTAGACCAAACCTCGATCGAACTCCAATTGCTTGATCTCGTTTTGATCGAGCCTAGCTTGAGCTCGATTTCATCTTACTTAGGATTGAAGCTCTAGAGATCTCATTTCCTCGATCTTGTCTTGCATCACCTTGTCAAGCCTTAGAGCTAGAATCGAACCTCGAATTCCATGTACATCTCGAGGTTTGGCTAGATCGTTTTACTTCATTATTGATTATAATATTCTATAAATATATGACAAAAGTAGTCCATTATGTTGATATGCAAACAACGTGAAGAAAAAAAGCAATAAACAAAAGAGATTAGAAAAGAGAAGCATTGATACCTAAGCTTACTAGTAGTTTTCTTTGACTTATTCTCCACGGAAGGATCATCCGAGCCATGTAAGTAATATATTTTATTAGTAGAATGCACACACAAAACCAAGTTAACTCACATGTAATTAATTCGTACGGGGGCGTGGTTATATTTTGATCCTTTACACAACCCATCTTGGAACTACAATAGTATTTTATTTTCCTGAAACTATGAACCATTCATGTTCCTTTTGTTAAATATGTTTATCTAAATTGTCAAGGAATAACACAGTCTTGATGTCAAGATGTTCTAACTATAGATCACACATGACAACGAATGCAAGTAATAAGTGAATAGCGCGATGCGCAATGATAAGTGAGAATACATCACTACAATCAATACCTTGTACATGACTATAGTCTTTCGCGACTAATTATGCATTATACTTTGCATTGTTGAGCCCGATAAACATTCTTTCTTCATAAATACCCACTTATTGTTCGTAAAATCTATTGGGATCCTAAAACTCGGTGTGGATGAAGCCACACTAGTGGTCCGTTAGTTAACAAATAAGGATCAAAAGATAGTTTTAAAGCATAAAGATTGAAGAACACCTCTTAGTGCATGAAAGTGTGTGTTTCCTTTTAGAGAATGTGGCTTCCTTTGAATTTCTTTTGATGAAAACCCTAAATGTGTAAAGAGGGTCTTATATACCACATGTGTTGGTATATTAAGGCCCATGATCTAAACTATCATATATTTACATAGAGACCAAAAATCACTACAATCTACTTAAAAACAAAATAGATCCAAGACATACAAAAACTAAAGGACAATATAAAATATTTCTAACAATCTCCCCCTTTTGTGTCTTCTTCGTCTTTTTTTTCTTGGGTCTCACCAGCTCGTAGACGGATCTTCTGAGTCATAATTGTAATCGTAAGATTGTATCTATCTATGATAAGAAAGCCGATCAGAGATGCTGCCAATCATCTTTTGGTACTTGGCCTGAACTTCATACTCCTCGAACCTGAATTCCTCCATGATTCTTCTGAGCTTATCACGTATGATCAGGAGGGTTCCATCGAAGAACTTGGTGATCACTGACGTCTTCATCAGCCTTTTCTCGCCCTTGTAGTTGATGTAGACCCTGGAGGGATCTTCTCTATCCAAGATGTGGCCTTTACTGTAGCTTTCAGCCTTTGGGCGATCGAATGAGGGCTTTGTGAGGGTCACCTTTGTCAAGTTGCTCTCTAGCGCCATCTGAAGATTGTGAGATGCATTTTACTTGATGTGGCGCATCATAAACCTCTTTAAGATGTTGTATCCCAGCTTGAGTACGCGTTATGAAGAGTACCAAGCATCTTATAGTTTCCGACCATTTGATCGACGTCTTCTGCTCTGATGTAGGAGATGTCTGCTTCGTTCAATTCTTAGACAATTCCGTCCACTCGCAGAACTCGGAAGATTGGAAAGGATATGGAGCAGAAGTGCGCTGTCCGTCCTCCCGTCACCGCAAAGATCCTATGCCTCTTTTTCTCATCCCTTCGGAGAGCCTCCACATCTCTTCCTTTTTCCGTCGAACATAAGCTTTCGACGGAGGCTGAATAGGTACATAATGGTTCTTTGTTCGGAGAGATGAGTCATGCATCGTAGTTCCAGCTTGTTGAGCTTCTTGAGCCGATCCTCATTCCTCCAAATTCTCTTTCGAATCTCTTTTTGGTATGATGCCACGATCTTGGTGTTTCTCCAAGGCAGGTCTACATCTTCTCCTTTCTTCGACTTCAACGGAGGGTTGTCCTTGTCCATGACCCTTTGTTGGATGGGTTAGGGAAGTTCTGGGATCTCGTCATTGTAGTCTTCGCCTTCCTCGAGTTCCTCCTCTTCGAACCGAACCAAGTTGATGGCTGCCTTCTTTAGAAAGAATTTGACATTTTGTATTAAGCCTTTGACCAGTTTGGGAGTCACCGACTTATTCAACCACTCTTCGTTGAGTATGTAGCTCTCCACCTTGTTGAGTGGGTCATAGAGCTCTTCGACGGATAAGGACGACTTGTCGGTTTCTAGAGAAGAAACGAGTGAGGTAAAAGGTTGAAGAGGCATCGGATGGCTTTTCCGGATGTTGGGTCGAGGTGAGGGGAGACTTATAGTGGCTATGGTTTGAGAGGTTACGGTAGTATGGGCTGGTGAGGGAGCGCGGTAGTATAGGCTACATAGGCCGATTCTTTTTTAGATTAAGATTCCTCTGGTTGGGTGGTTTGGGTAGTTTGGGTGGTGGTGGATGAGGTGACTTCTTGCGTCGGGGGATTTGTGGTTGTCTCTTCTCCCCCTCGGGACGAACCTCATCTTCAGGGTCGTCGCGCGGTCGCTTGGACGATTCAGCCACGCCGAGACAAGACAGCGGGGTCACGGTCGAAGCTTGATGTCCTGCTCCCGCTCATTTAGAAAGAAGGCGGAGTGCACTCCGACCAATATAATGTCGTGGAGTTCTTCGGTCGGAACATCCCCCAGAACTGGTTTGGATGGGCGAGTTGGCGGAGCGGAGGGAGGAGGCATAGCAGTTGCAGGTTCGGTGGTAAGGGCCTTGCCGTTGTCTCGGGTGGAGGATTCGAGGACAGTCTAGACTCTGATCATTATTGAGTCATCGAGAGTCTTGGTAAATTCTGCTAGTCTGACCTCCGTCGCGAATGGGGAAACTAACGAGACGGAGCCAGTAAGGCGTTCTCCGTCGTCACGATGTCAGAGTATGCAGCAGACACGCCGCCTCTTTGCACAGGACATGAGAAACCGGGGCCACTCAGGCTCACCGTTGGCAACGATATTGGGACTGGCTCAGTTCGACAACCCATTGCAGCAGTTGTAGGAATGTTGATTGCTGAGTGACTTCCGCTCATGCCCTGACTGTCATCCAGCCAGGAGACACCGAAAAGCATTCTGTCTAGATTACCAAGATCAGGAGGTGCAGTAGAGTCTGTATGTGTCCTAGTAAAGATGAAAAATGTGGATGGTAAGGACACTAGACTCGATGTGCTGAATAAGGGTGTAGTCTGAGGCGAGGGACTGTGAATTTCAACATCTACCGCCTCCGAGAGAGGCGGTGATGATATGCTTGGCTCCTCGTGAGCAAAAGAAACAACCATCTGTTTGGAGACAGTTGAGTGGCTCGGTTCGGGTATTTGCGCGGTTGGACTAGATGTCGCTTCTTCTACCCGGGAGACAACAATGTCGTCTCCTACAGCTAGGGATTGGGTTCATATAATTTGTGGACTTAGGGGCGGAGGATCTCGGTCGCTACGTTGTTTTGTGAGATGATCCTGTTGGCGACTTACCGCATCCCCTTTCGATTTTTTCTTTTGTTTGCGAGCAGGGGATGCTGTGCGTCATTGACCTAGACTGGATTCTTATCTTGTTCCCGGGGTAGGCCCAATTGGGATATGTTAAAACATAGGAACCTCCTCGAATGCATTCTCTCGAATATATGCGGTGACGACTAGATTGTTCTGGTCGGCGAGCCGTAGTAGATCTTCAGGATTGACATTGCCTCCCGGTCGAATTTGGTCTTGAAAGAGTGGAGAGAGCTGAGTTTCGGTGGTTGGTATCCTTCGGATGATCTCGTCTCTCGATCTCGGGAATTGTGTTCATGAAATGCTTGACGAAGACGGGAAGCCAGCTCAGGTATGGAAGCACTTTCTTTATTGAGGGGAGGTCTCGTCGTCGGAGTTTCCAGCAGGTCCGACCAGATAAGTTGAACGACATCGTATATTTTGTTAAGACGATGTCGTGGAAGATTAACATGATATTGCGGTTGCATCTGTCAGGACCGCTGTGTTTTGGGGACACGCACTTATTGACGATGAGGAATAGGGTCCGCCAAGTTTGAGGAATGTCCTTGGGTGTGAAGTTGGGAAGGTGGATGGTGTTGTAGATGTTGAGTTTTTAGCCCATGAAGAGAAGTCTTGTTTGAGTTCACCTTTACTGGGGTGTGAGTCGAAGTTCAGGGAGAAGGGTAGATTGAAAAGTGAACGGATGATGATATGGATTAGCACGACTAGGGTTTGGTCGGTTTCTGTAGTGAGTACTGAGGGGTTTTGTCGTGAAGTGGAATTTGTAAGAATGGACCAGAACTGTTGAATGTACACTTCTGGGATGCACTCAGAGATGGTGAGTGCGGTATTTAGTGGGTGATTGTGTAGGAATTGAAGGATGGGTCAGGGCATATGGCTGTCTCAAAATCTAGTTCGAGGTTATTTGAAAGACAGTGTGCCCAACTGATTCGGGGAAGTATATCTTCAGTATCAGTATATCTTCAGTATCATGCACTATTTTTTGTTCCTAAAAAAGATAAAGAGAATGTTACTGCATAGAACGTATAATCGTATCATTTGACCTGATTTTAAGTCAAAGGTGATTTGAGTGAAAAACGATATTGGGATTTAGAAATGTTTTAGCACTTCACAAAATTTTGTACTTAGAAAATTCGGACGTAGGAGAATTTCGAATTCAATTCAGGGTCAGAGCGATTTTCGTGTAAGGTAATAAAGCTCGGTGAGAATTTAATTTTTGTGTAATGCAATTGGAATTTCGGGTGACAATTTCATGTCACCACAAAAGCCGAATTTCGGTCAACATGAAGTGAAAATCGAGTAAGATATAATTTTCGGTCAATGAGTCAAACAGTCAAAATTTATTAAAAGTCGTAGCCGATTGTAAGTGAAAATTCGGGTCATGAAAGTCGGGTAGAATTTTCGGGTACAAATCAAACGTTTGCTACAGTCAAAATTCGTCGAGTGGAAAAATTCGGGTAGACAGAAAGCGTTTCAACAGTGGATTTTCGGGGAGAAATTCAAATTTCATCTGAAAACCATCCGAACGTCAAATTCCTAACTTGTGTAAATCTGTAAAATTCGAATAAAAACATGGTAAAACTTGCAGATTCGAAGTCATTCTTACCGAGGATGATTGGATAAATGCAGAAATTGAAGAAAGATCGGATTATCAAGACAAAAAGGGCGAAGTTTGGTATAAAATCGAGAGGAATTGATTTTCGGTTGAGTTTGAAAGTGAAAAGTGATTTGGAAAATTCGGACGCGTCTGTATATATAGGATTTTACTGTAGATTTTCGGGTGCTTTGGATTTTCGGGTAGCTTTAATTCTCACTGAGTTTTTAATTTTTAATATAAAATAATGATGAAATCAAGCCGAGAATTGAGACATACCCGAAATTTGGAAATTCACGGATTTTTTAACCGAAAATTTCAACTTTAAAATTTTCAAAGGCATGTGATACAAATTTTGCTAAGAAAATTTTATAGAATTTCAAACTCCCTATCAATTTATGCATGTCTTTAGAAAAAACTCCTCTTAGATAGAGTAATAAAACTCCCCCTCGATTTGTGCACACAAAAAGACATAGAAAATAACGAAAAAATAGGTAAGATATATATACACAATATAAGGTTCATGGAGGCATAATCGATCATGCATTGAGGTTCAACATGCCTAACTTAGACATGAAGAATTAGAATCATTTTTCATCCACTGCCTTAGTGAAGTGGTCGACAACTTGAAGCTCGGTGTTAAAGAAATGCATTTTGATGGTACCTTGCTCCACATGTTCCTTAAGAGTGATACCTAACGAAATGTATTTCGATGGTGCATTTTTCCTGTTGACTTAAAAAGCATGAGTAGAGACTTTCATTGATCGTAGAAGTGCAAGTGGTAACACCACTGGAGGGATCCCCAATGATCAATGAGTTCGGATGAGCACAGGTCCCCTTTCTTTCGTGTGTTCCCAACGGTTTAGCAGTATCGTTACCCGCCTGAATTTCCCGATTTGGGATAATTTGTGGTTTCATAGGCTCAACAGGTTGGGGTCCTGACTCTTCTGAAGACACTTCTATCGTAGAGTAATGGATTGAAAGGTGTGGTCTTCTTAGCTTGCAATGACACCTGAGTCAGTTGGAGGTACGTTATCTTCACCGGTGTGGAGATTTTCCATCGTAGGAGGCAAAAGATCATTGCTTAGAGCTGCTGAAGAAGTAGAAATAGTGGATTGCAGTGGTCTTGGATAGAGATGCTCGAATAGAAGATCAAGATCCACATCGCTTGAGGTAAAAGTATTTGAAAGCATTCCAACCGAAGAGGTGCTAGGTTGATCTTTCGTCAACCCTCGTTAAAGTCCGGGTTCTGGACTGATTTTTGCAGAAATCACTTGGTGTACTTTGTCGAACGTAACGTTGATGCTTTCCATGACAAATATTCTCTCTTTAGGTATACTCGATAGGCTTTGGAATATGTCGAGTATCCCACAAGTATGCCTTCAAAAGCCTTTGGATCAAGTTTGCCTCGATCTTCGCGGTCGTTGACAACATAGCACTTGCATCCAAAGATCCTGAGAAAGGAGATGTCTAGCACTCCGCGGTTGATCATCTCGTATGGAGTCCTCCTAAATCTTTTGTGAAGCAAAGCACGATTTTGAAGGAAGCACGCAGTATTTTGTTCTCAGCCTATAAGAAGTGTGGTAGTCCATAATGAATGAGGAGAGTCCTGATTGCTTCAAACTAGGGTCATGTTCTTGCTTCGACAACTCCATTCTGTTGGGGTGTCTTCGCAGCTGAGAACTGTTGGGTAATACCAAGTGAAGCATAGAAGTCGCTGAGGTTACTATTCTTGAATTCCGCCCCATTGTCAGTTATGATTATTTGGACGCTCAACTGGTAACGGTTATGTGCGATCTTCACAAACTCGATGATGATATCCGGTGTTTCGTCCTTGGTTAGAAGAAATTTGGTCCTTGTGAAGCGCGAGAAATCGTAAACGATTACCAACACGTATCTTCGCCCATTGATGTCTGAGTGCGCATAGTTCCACACAAATCCATGTGAATGAGCTCAAGGGGTTTGAAAGTCGGTGCCATGTGTTTGGTGTTGTGGCACGCTTTTCTCATCTTCTCCATTTCGCATGCCAAGCAAAGATGCTCTTTGTAATACCCAAACGTGTGAAGCCCATTGACCAAGTTGTCCGTGCGGAGCTTGTTTAGATCCTTGAAGTTTGGATGGGAAAGTCGCTGGTGCCAAAGGTCGTTCTGATGTAGAGAGGCTCGAGAGATGAGACACGTCGATCGAGTAGTCTTTAGATTAATGGAGTAGTGGTTCGTCTTTCTGTGGCCAATGAGCAACTCCGATCCTTTATAATCGATGATGCTACACTTGTTAGATTCGAAAAGAACCTTGAAGCCTTTGTCACAGAAGCGTCCGGTGCTGAATAAGTTGTAGCTTAGGCCTTCGACGTACGAAACTCCTTTGATGGTGAGTATGTCATGAATGAGATCGCATGTTCCTATCATAGGTGCAGAGTCAGCATTCCCAAAGTAGAACTTCCTGAGATAGCCCTCGGAAAAGTTGTTCAACAGCTCTTTATTTCCCGTCATGTGTGAGGAGCAACCTGAGTCTAAGTACCACACATGACGAACATGCAAAACAAGTTAAGCAAGCTTAGGTACCCGTATGAGGACATGTCCTTCTTTAATTGTATGTTAGGGTTTCAACCTTTTTGTTGTTATGTTGAGTTGTAAGTCAGCTTGTTGAATAACTGACTTAAGAACCTAGATTCGATTATAGCCTATTGGGTGCAACATGGATTTTGGAATGAATATTTGCCTATGTTTTAGCAATTTATTGCGCTTGTTTTTGTCCTGATTTTCTGGTGAAGTGTATCACTTTCTCTTTGCTATGTGTGATTGCCTGTATTGCCTTGGTGATACACCATCAGATAAATGTTTTCTTCTTTGCAAAGTGAAGCATTTTTGCGGAAAAGGTTGTTATGAGAACGTGGAAGTACATCATAGTTGTCATAACAAGACCTAGATACCTTAGTTCAAAACAAAGAAACACGGTCCGCGACATTACAAGACGACCTTTTGGAAAAAGTAAAGCAATCGATAACATGAGAAACAAGAGTCGAAGGTAGCGTCTTCCTTTATCAAAAGGGTTGCCTCCTTCACTCGACCAGACATAACTTTCTTCGTCTCTCTAGAACTCAGTCTTTTCTCTGTAGGCACATGCAATACGGAGTTAGTACGAGACAAGGACGTTTTCTTTTCTGTTTTCTTGCATTTACACATAGGTGTTTCGGAAACAAAATAAGAGATGGAAGGTTTGTACACATCCGGAAAGTTTTGAAGAGTATAGATTTTGCTTAAAAGAACAATTTTTTCTTCTGAATAGGCTTTTCTTTCAGATTCCAGAGACGCAGTTAGATCGCCTATTTTGTGAATTATCTCTGGAATATAAATGGAAGAATAAATGGATTTGGCCTATTCGGAAGTACCTTCCTGATTTTCGGGTCCAAATGGCAAAATGAAGTCTGTAGTTTACGGAGTTTTTCTTGTTTTATAACTATCGTTCAGCTCCGCATAACTAAATGCAATTTGGGCCAATTTTTGTTTCTCCTTTTCTGTTCTTCTGATTTGATCACCTCTTTTGATTCAACAAAAGGCATAAAAAGCTTTTCTAGGCTTAATCCAAAGTGTTTAATGTCGTATAGAGGAAACACTTCATCTTTCTATGGGTTCGTTTTACTTTAGAACCCTAAACATTTGCGAGGATTATAGAATTCTACATCTTTCGGTGTGTTGAGAAAGATGGTTCGATCGATTTGACATCTTTTGGTAAGAAGGCCTATTGTTCAACCTTCTTATAGAGTTTAACGCGTTCTTTAGTGATCAAGTCGTATTGAGAAGATACGTTTACAGAATCTTCTTCGCTATCCTTCAAATTTTACTAACATAGCTAACATGTCATTTGCTATTCTCTACCTTCTATGCTAAGTTTTTTTAATTTAGACTCTGAATAGGCGAATGATTCCTAAAGAATAGCTATCTCTTCATGTTGTTTGTTTAGTAAGGCGTAATTATTATCAAAATTTCTTTTTAGTCCAGGTAATAATCCCTACGTTCCATGGAATGCTTGTGTATTTTATGTCTCAACTCAACGAAATATTTAGGGGATGGAGTGTATACCTCAAAGGCGGAAGTGGAGAGATCAGTTCTTCGGAGTCGGAGCCTAACACTTCTTCATTTGAGCCATAGTCTTTGCTCTTTACCATGAAGGCTTTTTCCTTCTTCTCCTTGCCAGACGTGTCCTCAAGCCAATCCTCTTCCTTAGCTACCCGAACAATTCCTGCATCTTTGCGCCAGGAGAACTGAAGCTTGCTCTAGTAGTACTCAGTGTCGTTCGTCTTAGGTCCGTAGAAGTCCTTAGCAAAGTGACCCGATTTCCCACATTTGAAGCATTTCTTTGGAGCTTAAGTTTATTTGGTATCGATTTCCTCAGGAGCGATGATTTTTTGTTTACCGCTGGAGGTTCGCTGTCTGTTTTAGGAAGATGATGATTTCTTTGGAAATTTCTCATTCATCATCTTTGAGAGCATGGCCACTCACTTCTTAAGATCGTTGAGTTCAATGTTGAAATCAGAGTCAAAGTCAGCATTGTCTGAAGAGTCATATGTGACGACTTGCTTTCCTTCATAAGCCTTCGAGCTTTTTGGTAGGCGGTTCGTCACGAGAGCAACGGGTTCCACATAAGCATTTTCCTTTCCTTCGTTTCTGATTTCTTTGGCGTACGCGATGTAGTGAGAGAGGTTATCACGCAGGGCATGAATGTCCATGGCATCCAGGTCTTTGTTATGCTGCTTGATCAGAATAGAATCCAGCCCCAGTCGGGTTGAAGTGTGGAGAGAAATTTATTGTTGTGCTCGATGTTTGACCGTTGGATGTTGATCTTCCTCATCTAATTGATAATAGTCAAGAACCGAAGGTATGTTTCTCGAGGATATTCCCGTTCCTTAGCTCTGAAGGAATTGTAGGCAGTAAGAGTGCTTGATTCCTTGGACAAGGTGCTGACACCTGTCCCAACCATCATCTTCGAAACTTCGTCCCAAATTTATTTTGCAGTGGACATGTTGTCCACCTGGATGTATACGTCGTTGGGAAGGGGCTTGAGGACGTAGTTTCTAGCAAGCTTGTTAGCTCTGGCCCGTGCTTTCTCTGCATATGACTAATGACTAGGATAATTGAGTGTTTTTCTCTCCAAGAGAGGACGGTCTGCGTTAGGCTGAGCTTCAACGACGGTTCAGAATTGAGCTTCAAAGATAGAAGAGAGCATGTCATCGACGAGGTCACCGTCCTTGATTTCTATGAAGTTGATGAAGCGATTTTTCTAAATACCATACTCTCCTGGGGGACGAGTATCAGATCCTATCGCAAAGGCATCTATGATGTTTGTGATCGTAACGTGAAAGAGATCTTTGAATTGAAAGGTTAGTTTCGAACGATTATATTCCAAGTATCGAAAAGTTAAGGTAAGAGATTTTGATCAAAATAGATGAGAGTTTTCAAAGTCTTTAAAGTGAAAAATTGCTGAATTTTGAACCTAGAAGTTTCTTGAAAAAATGTTAAATGATTCTCGGGCAAAGAGTAATTTGAATTGGTCAAACGACGAGAATTGTGAATTTCGTGTGTTGACTTTCGGTCAACATTTTAGTTGAAATTTGTTTAACACAAGTTGAAAATCGAGTGAGTATGGAATTCAGTTAATGTGAACTATTGGGTAAATATGTCCAAGAATTGCTGAATTTCGGGAAGATACACTATAAAGTAAATTTCGGGAAGAGAAATATCAAAGGTAAGAGAAATATGAAATGATTTTCGGATGGAAATATTAAAGGTCAAGTAAATTAGACGAATTTTAAAAAATCGGTAAGTCTGTCTGATTTTTTAAAATTAGGTAAACTGACCGAAATTTAAAAATCAGGTAATCCTGACCGAAAGTTGAAAATTGCCAAAAGTTTTATAAATTGGGTGAATTTAAGAGTTTAATTGCCCGAAAATTGACTAAATTATACTGAATTTCGATGTGTTGAAGAATTTTCGGGGAGATGAGCCGAATTTCTGGGCATTGTTACATTCATTTACCTAAAAATCAACACTGTAGCAGAACAAAACGACTTTCATACTCGATTGTGACTCAAATCTTACTCAAATTTGACTGGAATCGATGCAAACAAGTCGAAAATCACTCATTAAAAGTGTTACACCTTTGTGACTGCCACGTCAGCAAGTTTAAACATTGCTAGGCGGGAATGCAATATTGTGAAAAGTCACCAAGGCACATGGCTAGGGAAGCACTTGGAGACACGCATGAGCGGCCGACGAGGGCCAGGCCAGGCGGGCCAAGGCCAAGCGGGCAACAGTGGGCAAGCACGTGTGCGATGACTTAGACGTAGAGGTCCAAGACAACGACGAGCGGTGGCTCGACGGACAACAAGCCAAGCATGATGGTGTGCGGTGGCGCAGGAGGTGCAGGCGGCGGTCCGACGGTGGCTCCGGCGGACGACGACGAATGGCAGCGGCGGTGTCGGGAGGAGCAAGGCCGAGCGGCGGCTCGGCCAATCGAAGGCGTGCACGTGGGAGAGAGAATTGCGCGCGGGCTGACCAGGTCCTGCGAGGATCTCGGGAACGGTTGGGCAGGATCAAGACCAAGTCAAATGAGGATGACCAAGTCTTCGATCCGCGTGAAGAATGACCAAGTCTCGGGGCTGTTGAGAAGATTTGGGGAGCCAAGTCAAACGGGAGAAAATCTCGGGGAGAGATTCTCGCAACTGCCGAATTCGAATTCGAATGAGGTTGTTGAGAAAATCTCTCCGAGCCAATATACGCCCAACTCTACAAATACGGAGGCCGAGATCGAGTCATTAGCGGAGATAGACGCACACATCGATCCACACACACATTTAGAGAAAGTTCAAAGGTGCGGCACTTCGAGCAAACTATACATTCAAGCCGGGCGCCGAGATTGAGAGCGATCCCGCTGAGGGTTTCGCGAGCGATAGAGAGTAAACGATTAAAATCCCGAAAAAGGTGATGTTAGGAGATAACCGTGTCGTGTTGTTGAGTAGACGCATGAGGCCGAAACGTGTTCGGGGCCACGGGTTTGAGTGTTCTCCTTCGTTGTAAACTTTGCGTGAATAAAGATTACGACAATCCGGGTAGGCGAACCCGGTTGTCCCCAAATTGACCGTGTCTTTGTTTTTACGTTTTCGTATATACAAAGCAGGGTCTGATGAGAGGCCTATCGGGCGAGCAAGGAATGATGAGACGCGAGCCGATTGTGAAGCGCGCGAGGCTTTTTAATTCAGAAAAAATTTCTTAGTCCCGGATTTGCAACAAACAGTTTATCAAGTTCTTAAGGGGATAGAAACAGTAAGAACAGTTCAAAAACACCGAAATGGACAAGAAAAATAAAAATTGAAGTTGTTAGAACATTTTTATTGTGTTCAAATATATATGTTATGTTGCTCTTGTAGTGTAAATAGTAGTTTGGGCTTAATTGTAACTAAGCCATATATTAGGACTACTTAGCAAATATACCAAACTTGTTTGGTATAAAAGGAACCCTAATGTGATGTACTAGGGTTAAGAATTGATTATAATAGAAAACCGAGCTTACAACGAGAAGAACGATCTCAAGCTTTCGCGTCAAATTCAAACATGTTCTTCACTGGAGCTGATGAATGTTGTCCGACACTACAAGACAACAATGGGATTGAGGAGATCCTTCTACGCCCGAAAATGATAAACGGCTGAAGAGCAAACAAGCACAAAGGGGTAGATTGAAGAAACGAATAAATCATGCTTTGTTAATTAGTTATCCTTGTAATTAGGGACGTGACTTGTATTTTTGTTAGTGTATGACTAGTTAGTAAATATACCATGTATAGTGGAAATCATAAAACACAAGAATTTCAAAAAAATCACAAAGCAAAGAATTCACATTCTAGAGAGAGAAATACAATCGAGAACTTCCTCACTCTAAATATTTTCTCTCTCCCGATCTTCATCGAGATATTCGACCGAATGTAACTTTTGATAATTCATATTTGAATATCTATATACCATGCTTAGATCTATCGCTAGTTGATTAATTATGACATAACAGAAGTTCATGCAAAACTCTTTTAAATCACATCGAAATCGAACGAAATTGGATTCAAATCATTGTGATCGATCCACGCTAGGGTCTAATACCACTTGTTGGTCCTTTTGTTACCAAACAAGGATCAAAAGATAGCTTTAAAGTATAAAGATTGAAGAACACCTCTTAGTGTGTCAATGTGTGTTTCCTTTTAGAGAAGGTACAAGGTGGTTAATTTCTTTTGATGAAAACCCTAAATGGGTAAAGGGGGGCTTATATAGCATATGTGTTGGTATTTTAAGGCCAATGATCTAAACTATCATATATTTACATAGAGACCCAAAACCACTACAATTTACTTAATAACAAAATAAATCCAAGACATACAAAAACTAAATGACATTACAAAAGATTCCTAACACACGCACAAAAGCTTTAAAGAGGCTTCCGATGATACCGAAGACCATCTTGGGATAAACGACAAATAAATACAGCTTGAACCCCCGAGAACGAGTACACTGAAACTGTAAAAGATATCCAGCCTCTATAGCTTCGGGTGGGTGTGGCTTGTATTCTTCAATCCAAGAGGCTAGAATTCCGAAGCTCCAACGTTCGAATCCTCACACACGAGTGCCTTCAACAAGAAGGTCGTGTGGACCCCAACTATGAGAGCACCGATCACTTGACGATGGCCTGAGTGCTTGATGCCTTTCTCCTTCTTCCATGAAGAGTGTCAGGAAGGATTTAAAGAGAGAATGTAAATCACTAAGCCAGACTTTTGATTAACGCTTGATAGTAGAATAAAGTGATCTTACTTATGCTATCGTGCATGCCGCGAAAAATTACACAGTAGTGGCAAGATCGTCATTTCAAAATTCAATTGAAGTAGCTGTGTCTGTGTGGCACCTTCATGCTTGCTTAGTGGCATTATGAGGACACTTCATAATTCAGTCACTTGCATGATTAACTAACGGGTTTAGCTGATTTATTAATAAATAGTAATGTTGATTAAATCATGATTTAGCCTAGCCCATTAAACTTATACATGGTGAAGTATATAAGCACTCCAGACCATCTCAAGTTTTAGTTAAATATTAATGTCCAACATTTATTTTGTACCACGATCTTATCAAATTCCGAGCCCGTTTGACTTATTGCTCTCTTCACGACGATGCAGTCTCGATGATCATTTTTAAAACACGACACTCTTTATTGGCCTCAACTGACACCGTGAAGAATTGTGAGTCCGTTATTACATTTTATATTTAATGTCCAATTTCATCTTTAAATCAATTTCCAATTTTACCATTGATTTCGCTATATAGAGTGAACGCGGCTTACATTTCCATCTGGTTTTCTTTTCTATTTTCTTCAACG
Organism: Linderniella brevidens; assembly: GCA_004919715.1. Lineage (NCBI taxonomy): Eukaryota > Viridiplantae > Streptophyta > Magnoliopsida > Lamiales > Linderniaceae > Linderniella > Linderniella brevidens. The sequence goes on along the minus strand of SWDC01000151.1, from coordinate 10,883,994 downwards.
CCCAAAATATGAAATATTTTGCGATACTGTTTAAAATAAAATCAGGACGATTAACCGTTATGATTTACACTATTTTTTTGACGTACATCTGAATAAAATATATGTAACGAGTGTGACATAATCAAAGTGTTGTTTCTCGAGAAAATGGCAGATTAATAGGATTGGTGAGAAAATGGTGAATTAGTTGGACCACCTCAAGTCCACTTGATTAGTTTATATTAGCAACACTTTTATGTATGCTCAATGTAAAGATGGAAATATACGATATTACATTACACCGTCCACTCATTTATGAGAATCGCCCATTAGTATTCTGCAAAAAATAGCACACAGGTTACCTGTATTTTATTGAATTATTAAAAATTCATATAAACTAGATGTGGCCCCGTGTGATGCACGGGGACTTTTTCGTCATTAAATTTGAACACATTTATTCGAATGCAGTATTATTATTTAACTTCATTTAATCTCTAAGTATAAATGAAAGAAAGTAATCAAATGTATAGAATTTAAGTACATTGAAATTGATGTTCGCCAGACACAATCATATACCGCATTGAGTAAAAAGTACATTTAGATATCTGCTTAATAGTGTTGAAAACTTTGGTATACTTTGTTGACGACCTCGTCGTCCCCTATGTCGTCTTCTTTGATCTTAATTCATGCAAGAGACATGAACTCGAGACAATGCATGCTTCAAATTCTTGATTCATGCCGGCGACATAACTCGAGAAAGTGCAACACATAACTAGACATGCGTGAAAATTTACTTGGAAAGGATATACACCGTCTCTTTTTAGGATATACACTCGACACTTGTTAATCGTCATTGCGCAATAGACTTTCCACCAGTCATATCCCCAATCCTCCATGTCAGACGGCTCGGGCTACATACTTTGAATGGTGTAAGAATCATTGTTAATTAGACCCGCACATTATAGTGTCCCACACATGTTCTAATTCGTAAGCTTGAGTTGCCCGAGAGTATTGGGGCTCTATCCTCGAGCGACCTAAGAGTGACGAAAGTTACGCGAGTTCATGCTTGGGTTCCAAGGCTTAAGTTTTGAATTGCCCGGGAGTGCAAGTTCATTAGCGCGATCCCAGAGTGTCGGGACATATGCGAGTTCGTGTCTGGGATACCAAGCGTCTTGAGTTGTCTGGGAATGCATGGGCTTTAAAGCAAAAGTGCTCGGGAGTGCATGCCAGTTAGGTATTATTACCAAAGCATTTTTACTCTTTTGATTTGTTATTAGACACGCAATTAGGTGTCATGCAAAACTTAAGTCATGCCAAATTTAAGTCAAATTGTCATGCAAAAGTTAAGTGTCGTGCACAACTTTAAAAGTGTCATGGAAAAGTAAAGTGTCTAAGAGAGCATCACTAAGTTTTAATTAATACTATTGTCAGAAGTGTATGACACTTTAGTTTGTGCTTTACACTTCAACACTTAAGTGAAAGTGCCCGAGAGGGCAGGGACTTTAGCCATGAGCGTCCCGAGAGTGTCATAGAATTTTGTCTATGCTATATCATCTTCTGATAACAAAGATTATATTAACAATTAATATAACAATCGATCGCTTTCGTAGTCATACAAACTTGAGGTTGGAAAAAGGTCTCAACATATTGAGTCATGCATCATGCAGCATCACGAAACCAGTCGTACAAAATTGAGGTTCAAAACATACTCACCACAAACAGTTGCGCACGACGCATCAACTCAATCTTAAAAACAAACATTAATCATATGATAACAGAAGATAACGGTCTAAAACTTTTGAAATTGTACAAATTTGATGGTTAAAAAAATAACTTACCGAATTCAATCATGCATCATGTAGTCACACAACACAAATTTTAATAGTCTTCTCATTGCAGTCGGACGAAATTGAAGTTGGAAACATACTAACCATAATCAGTCGTGTATCAGCTCAATCTTAGAAAACAAATATTATTAACAATCATATGATAATTAAATATACCAGTCGACTGTATTTGAATCTTAGACAAAAAAAACACAAAAAAATAAAGAGGTTACCTTGATTCATGAGAGGATTATTTTTTTTTGGTAACCAAACTTAAAAGGGATTACACGTGTTGGTAATCAAGAAGGTATCATGAATCCATTTGTTGCGATTACACGTGCCTGCTAACAAAAATAAATGACATTTATCTGGTACGAGCCATAATACAAACATTCAAATATCCATAAGAAGCACTTTATTGATTTTGCACATTCCTCACAATAATTTCTTCATCTGCATACCGCGCGATCTCTTCTTGTCGAATTTCCTAGAACCGAACACAAAGAATACAAATAAATCAAACATATAAATTTCATAATCTTTGAAATAGGTTAGATAACTTCAATTTTTTTTGTAAAAAATCACCTGAGGGGACGAAACCTCACCGTCTTTATAACATTCTCTATAGATCTATCAACATCCCAAGTTACATCTCACTGTAAAAACAATGGGATTTGCTTCGAGCAGATGATGCCAGTGTACTAAGGCCGTCAACAAAAGACTTCAAATATTGTCGAGATGATGATGATGATGACGAACATGGAGAATTATTGGAGAGTGATGTGATTACTGCGAAGAGAGACGAATCACACCCAAACAAAAATGGAGAAACAACAATTACAATGACCCAAAAAAGTGTGTGCTCGGGCTTTACAGCCAAAAGAAGTTAACAAGCCACGATTGAAGCCAATGCGCTCAGAACCAATAAATATCAAATAAATATAAACTGCTATAACACAAATCAAGTTAATCACAACCTCAACATATGATCCATCAGCAATAGTGTATCTCAAACCACCAGACCAAGCTGACTCAGACATGGCAGGTCACGCCAAGGCACCACCAATGACGGACCCACCAACCTCGATGACAACTTTTTGCCTCTTCCAAACGGGTGTCGGCCCGCGCTGCCCTCAAAATAAGATGACTTTTACGTTGAAGATGATTTTTTGCGACGAGACCAACTAAGAACATCAAATAATAAAAAGAACCGTAGAGAAAGAAAAAATAAAAATCACCTTACCTCAAGAATTGAAGCAGCAGCCTTTAGCATCTCATGGAACCATCATAAATGTAATCAAGAACTAAAATGATGCCGAAAACAAATGTTGATCGACCCCGACTTTTATGTGTACATAATAGACATCTCTGCTCAGTGTTGTTTGGGTTGGTTCCGGTGTGTATTGTCTGGTCGGTGGCTACTCGAACAGTAACTCGTTAGTATTTTAAATCTAGGCACATACTACGTACGCTATCCGTAAGACGTTATTGCCCCGTACTTCAGTGCCTCGGGTTATAGCAATCCGTCCCGAAGATACAACGACTTAAGAATTTTGCACGCTGCATAACAATACAAAATTATCGGCAAATCTACTCAAAGACTCGAGCATTTCTTGCTTTTATTTTACTCTGGACTAGAATGTTGGGGGTTGATTGAATGAATTTTCCAGCTTTAGCAGGGGTCTATTTATAGCTTCGGAATAGGTTTGGGGCGATTATGCGAATGGTTGCATCTTTTGGGCTGTTTTGAACTTTTTGCACCTTTTGACTAGTGGCCAAAGCGCGAATAGTCACAACTTTCGGGCCCCTTCGGAATAGGTACCTTTTTCAGTCCAGCGGTTTGACCCGAGCCGAACCGGCGCGACCCATTGCACCCCACCGGACCCTAACTGATCCGCTACACGTCACCTATCCAATCGTCGTAAGTGCAAAGTGCGACTCAAAATGCCCATTGCGCACTTGACACGGCACGACTCGGGTCGGGTCGGCCTCGGCCCGGGCGCTTGTTCGGCGGTGCGGGGCACTGCCTCGCACTTGGGTCCAGAACCCCCACACAAGCCCACAAGCCCATAACCCACCAACCACTTGGGCAAGCCATTTTGAATAGCCCATGTAGGGAGTCTCCTTATAAACAAGTGAATAAACGATGAAGTTTCCAATGTGGGACAACAACAAGTCCCTTTATATATATTAAATATATTTCATCTCTTTATTGGGCCAACTTCGAAAATTAATTTCTCATTCACCCGACATTGGTTTTGAGCCAATTAAAATTTGATAAATTTCCCTCAAAACGTAGAATTTGAATCTTTCATCAATTTTGGGTTTCGACGAATGACGGCTTCTCGATTTAATTAAAATTGGTTAAACTTTTAGTTATTGGGTCTAAAACCCATTTGGGCCTATAGCCTAAATTCCAACTGTTTGTTCAACAACATCATACCAAAACTCGCAGTTGTTAGCCAACCAATTTAAGTCTTATATAGAAACATATATGTCTATTAGATGTGCTATTACAGCTCCTCTCAAATTAGAAATGCCTATTAAAGGGGCAATAGCAAACAACTCATATCACCCCTCGGAGTGGCCGACACAACAATATTCTTGGAGCTCATTCGCATTTAACTTTTCTTGCCCCAATGCTGCATAGAATAGTAAAAAATTGTTCCTTCCCATTGATTTGGAACTTGGAAGCAAAAATAAATAAATAAATACCTTGTTGCGGCCCTTGAACTGGAGCATGATGTTTTTCAATTTCTCAAATTCATTAGGACTTTTATCCCTGTAATAAACAGCTATATATTACTTAAACCCGATAATGAAAAAATAAACGTTCCAAGATCATTATAGTTAAAAATAATAGAAATTTACACCGTAGATTCTATGCTTTTGATCAGGCGTGCCGAGCCCTCAAAGAATAGTTCTACGACCTCTTCCACAGTACCTGGTTTGGCCTCATCGTTTAATTCTTTAAGTTGCATAAATTGCTCATCAACGCTCCGACATTATAGGTTATGGGGTAGTTGCTTCGATGAAACCCGATTAATATTCTTGCTACGAAAGATAAATTAATATTTATTTAAGAGAAAACAACTTTCTTGTTTTTTCTTTGTTTTGTTTTTATTTTAATGCATTTCATATGAAGTTTTAGTTTTTAATTGAGAACAATTATAGTCTGTTCGCTTTTAATTTAACATGTCTCACGTGCCATTACTATATTTAACATAAAAAAAATTAATATTTATTTTTTAAAAAAAGGTAGAGTTATTAATAAATTTCTAGGCATAATTTAAATGTACGGTATGTTGTTTTATTTTTATAAGTAAATTATAACAATAATATCCATAGGAATATATGGAATATTATTATTCCAGTTGAGGTGCTCATTCCTAACCTTTTATCTTAAACACTCCCTTATATAAGAAGTACCAACGTCAAGCATGAGTTGGCAATGTTTGGAGGTATTCAACCGATGGATATTGCTTGCAAGCAGCTGTGGCGACCCTACTTCCAAATTAAGTTAATTGGCGGATTTCCCCGCAACAGAACACGCGGAAGACCCGATAAAATTTTCTTTTCTTTTTAAATAACCTACATAGTATTATATTGGGTTTACAAAAATATCTACTATTAATACTTTGGGCCGAAGCCCCAAAATTTCAAACCCAATATCAAACACTATGCCACTCCACAGGTCGCGTCCCATGTACTGCGCCACCCTCAAAAGTCCGTGGAGTCACCGCCGCCAGCTCGCCATGTATCTCAACCCTGACACTAGTCGGTGTCGGGTTCATTCTTACCTACAAACAAAAATAGGATAGAACCCTGAGCTATTGCCCAGTAGGTGATTACATAACATGCAATACGTGCGTGCACTCCACCCAATCCCGGTTCCTCACAATATAATATAATGCACACTCGACAAATCTCATCTATCAATTCTCAATTCTCAACAGGGCCCTAGGTCAGACTCGGCACCCACGCGCGCAATGGCAAAGTACACCATCAACCATGCGGTAGCCCACACCGGCCGCGCCGGGTCGCTCCTTCCGCACACAATCTCAACCCGACGGCTTTTTCCCCGAATGTTATACCACAAGTTCGGGTAGACAGGAATCTCACATCTGTCTGCCGTCCCTGAGCCAAATAATATCCGGTGGTTTACACCTCGGGTGGCTCAATCCCGAGTAGATGGGTGTCGCAAACCCCCTCTCCCACCAAGTGCATAATCGAGTCTGAACCTGACTGCCAAAATCGGCAACTCTACCCTTCTCACATTCGACACAATATCGTGTCACCGTATCATTACGGTACCTTCACCTCTCTTATGCATGTCGTGAAATGCATATCACATTCGTCACATATATCACGTATTATTTCTTACAAATAATACCCCAAAATACTCTCGTATCTTAAAATAAGGGTTGACCCGAAAATTCTAGTCAAAGTATGAATATACTTTGATTTAAAGATAAAATGAACTTAAAATAATTTTATTTGAATATTTGGGCCTAATTTAAGACAAAAGTCCAAAAATAATTAGACTGGTCGAATCGTGAAGTTCGGTCAACTTCAGACTTAAAAGCATATGGTCAACCCGACATTTGGAGTCAAAATTCGGGACTCTTCACAGTGTTAGCGGTATTGCCCGAATTTTGATTTCGCGCGTCATTTGATCGAATTTGCGAAGTCTGATTTAGTTCGCGTGTCACCCGAAATTCACTCACAGGAATCACCCCGCGAAATTCAAGTTGACCCGCGAAACATTAGTCCGACCCGCTACTTCTCTCACAGGAATCACCCTGTGGTTGACCCGCGAAATTAATTCTGACCCGCGAAAAACCCAGTTACTCACACAATAAAATCCATTTGAGTCCGCGAAGAACTTTTCGCGACCCGAATATAATTCGCGAACTAAACTTCGGCGAACTATCGAAAATCTGCCCGAATTTGAAATATTAAATTCGGCGAAATAAAATGCCCGAATTTAACCTTTTAAATTCGGCGAAATTTAAATCAAACATGTAAGAATTCACAGAACTCATATATTGAGCTCAAACTTAACATCTCAACACAGCAAATACAACACATAATCATTCAAAGCTCCCGAAATTCATGAATTCGGATGACCTTTCATCCAAATTCGTTAAACTAAATAAATCAAACTTAAAAACAGTTTGTAGGGGTTAAAAACCACCTACCTCACTTCCAAGTTAGCCAAAATTGCTTAGTTCTTTTCTGCTTTTCTTCGTTTGTTTTCTCCTCTTTCTCTTTCTCTTTTTCTTTCGTTTGATATTTTCGTTTGTCCTTATCACCTTTTGAGATAAACCTTTAAAAGGAAAGTTACGTTTCCTTTCTCTTAAGGAAATCTCTTATTGGGCCTACTTTAAATTAATTTGGGCCCATATCTATTTATTTTACTCAAAGAGTATTTTTCTTATTTTCGGTTTAATTTCCCGAAAATTCGCTTTGTCCGAAAATTAACTTCATAATTTTCCGAAACTTACAGAATATTTTTCACGCTAATTGCGCATTATTCCCGTATTAATTTTACGGGTATTACATCCTCCCCCCCTTAAAAGAAATTTCGTCCCCGAAATTTAAGTTGTCTGAAACAACTCAGGGTATTTCTCTCTCATTTCGTCTTCTCGCTCCCAAGTGGCTTCTTCCAATATCTGGTTTCGCCATAAGACCTTCACGAGGGGAATATTCTTATTTCGTAATTGCTTCACCTCGTACATTAGAATCTCTACCGGCTTTTCTTCGTAACTCAAGTCCGGCTTCAATTGTTGGTGAAGTCTTTTGTCTCTTAGCACATGATACGGGTCCAACACATACTTTCGCAGTGTAGACACGTGGAATACGTCATGGACTTGTGCTAACGACGTCGGTAATTCTAGCTGATATGCTACTTCACCGACTCTTTTCAAAATTTTGAAAGGTCCTATATATCTCGGACTCAACTTTCCTTTTTGTCCGAACCGTTTGACACCCTTCATAGGTGATACTTTCAAAAATACTTTATCACCTTCTTCAAATTCTAACGACCTTCGCCTCTTGTCTGCATAACTCTTCTGGCGACTTTGGGCCGTTTGCATTTTCTCCCGAATTTTCTTAACAACTTCAGTCATTTCGCGTACCATCTCGGGACCTAATAGCGCCTTCTCGCCGATTTCATCCCAATGAACTGGGGATCGACATTTACGTCCGTATAAGGCTTCGTAAGGCGCCATTCCGATTGTTGCTTGATAGCTGTTGTTATATGAAAATTCTATTAACGGGAGATATTTACTCCAACTCCCTTGAAAATCCAAGACACATGCTCTCAACATGTCTTCGAGTGTCTGGATCGTCCTTTCCGATTGTCCGTCAGTCTGGGGATGATAAGCTGAACTAAATGATAATTTAGTTCCCAGAGCTTTCTGTAAGCTTTTCCAGAACTGGGACAGAAATCTTGAATCTCGATCTGATATGATCGATATCGGAATTCCATGGAGTCTCACTATCTCTTGAATGTAGAGTTCAGCGAACTTCTCCATGGGATAGGTCTGGTGAATAGGCAAGAAATGGGCGGACTTAGTCAGTCTGTCAACAATCACCCAAATTGCATCATAACCTTTCACCGTTCTTGGCAACCCGACGACAAAATCCATTGTTATATGGTCCCACTTCCACTCGGGAATCGTCAAAGGTTGTAACATTCCTGCCGGTCTTTGATGTTCTGCTTTGATCTGCTGACAAGTCAGGCATCTATGTACAAATGCAGCAACATCCTTTTTCATTCCCGGCCACCAATAATTTAGTCGCAAATCACGATACATTTTCGTTGCACCGGGATGCACCGAATATATTGTCGTATGTGCCTCCGTCATTAAAGTTCGACGAATCTCTTCATCTTCCGGCACATATAAGCGACTTTTAAATCGTAAACTCCCGTCTTCTCGGAATTCAAATTCCGATGAGACTTCTTTATCTTGTTCTCTTTGTTTCTTCAAGTACAACTCATCTTTCTTTTGTACTTCAATGATTCGGTCTAATAGTGTTGGCTTGAGTGTCAACACTGCCAACTTTTCTTCAATCTCTCCGAAATTGATTACTTCAATTCCGAATTGGCGTAATTCAGTGTTTACAGTTTTGCGGCTCAATGCATCTGCGACTACGTTCGCTTTTCCTGGATGATAATTTATCACACAGTCGTAGTCTTTGACTAACTCGAGCCATCTTCTTTGCCTCATATTTAACTCCTTCTGGGTGAAGAAGTACTTCAAACTCTTGTGATCCGTGAAGATCTCGCATCTTTCTCCATAAAGATAGTGTCGCCATGTTTTAAGAGCAAACACTACGGCTGCGAGTTCGAGATCATGAGTGGGGTAATTTTTCTCATATGGCTTTAATTGTCGGGAGGCATAAGCGATCACCTTCCCGTTTTGCATTAAAACACACCCCAACCCATATTTAGAGGCATCACTATAAACAGAAAAATTTCCAGTACCCAAAGGTATTGCTAACACTGGAGCAGTTGTTAGCCTTTTCTTTAATTCCTGGAAACTTTGCTCACATTCATCCGTCCATTTGAACGGAACATTTTTCTTTGTCAAATTGGTGAGCGTCGAGGCGATGCTGGAAAAGTCCTTAATGAACTTTCGATAATACCCAGCTAGCCCGAGAAAACTTCTTATCTCCGTGGGAGTGGTTGGTCTTGGCCAATTTTCTATAGCTTCTATCTTGCTGGGATCTACTGAAATTCCGCTTCCCGAAATAACATGCCCCAGAAAGATTACTCGATCCAACCAAAATTCGCACTTTTTAAATTTGGCGAATAATTGTTTCTCCCGAAGAATTCCTAGGACCGCTCTCAAATGTTCCTCATGTTCTTCTTTTGTCTTGGAATAAATGAGAATATCGTCGATAAAGACGATAATACATCGGTCCAGCAATTTTGTGAATACTCGGTTCATCAAATCCATGAAGGCTGCCGGAGCATTCGTCAATCCGAAAGGCATGACCAAAAATTCATAGTGGCCGTACCTCGTACTGAATGCGGTTTTTGGAATGTCCGCTTCCCGGATCTTCAGCTGATGATAACCGGAGCGTAGGTCGATCTTAGAAAATACTGTTGCTCCTTGGAGTTGATCGAATAAATCGTCAATCCTTGGCAATGGGTATTTATTCTTAATCGTGATCTTGTTGAGTTCACGATAATCGATATACATTCTCATCGACCCGTCCTTTTTCTTCACAAATAAAACCGGGGCTCCCCATGGTGAGAAACTGGGTTGAATAAAACCCTTCTGCAACAAATCTTCCAATTGCTCCTTCAATTCTCGTAATTCGTTCGGTGCTAACCGATACGGGGATTTAGAGATCGGGGCAGCTCCAGGTACAAGATCGATTGCAAATTTAATCTCCCGATCAGGGGGTAATCCCGGAAGATCCTCGGGAAATACATCGGAATATTCGTTCACTATCGGAACCTCCTCAAGTTTAAGCTGGGAAGATTCCTCAGCATTCACCGCAAAAACTAGGAACGATTCGCAACCCGTATTTACGAGTCGCTGAGCTTTTAAAGCAGAAATCCGAGGGATTGAGTTTCTATTCTTTCTTCCCGAAAATTCAAACTCCTCTCCCTCTGGCGATCGAAACCTAACTACCCTTTTTGAACAATCAATAATGGCTCCGTATTTCGAAAGCCAATCCATCCCGAATATAATATCGTAATCATTCATTGGGATTACTATTAGGTTCACATCTAACTCTCTACCCTCAATTCTTACGGGACATTTCTCAACCACCAAATTTGATCGAGTTGGATCCCCATGTGGTAAAGATACCACGAAATCACATAATGAACGGGAGGGATAGATTCCTGCCCTGGCCACAAAGTTAGCCGATACAAACGAATGTGTGGCTCCCGAGTCAATCAAGATCGAAGAGGGCACGTGAAATATACTCAACGTACCCGTAACTACATTCGGGTTTGCCTCCGCCTCCTCATTAGTCAGAGTAAAAACTCTTGCAGGCACAGGTGGAGGTCGAATGAGGTTACGCGGTTGAGTCTGCACTGGAGGCTGACCTCTCGGGCAATTCCGTGCGATGTGTCCGGCCTCACCGCACCGGAAACATTGCAGAGTCTGCACCGGTCGTGGTCCGTAGCATATGCCAAAGTGATTTCGTCCACACTGTTGGCATTGGGGCGCTGGTACCGGGGGTCGGTTGGGAACATTGGCCGGTCTCTGATAAGTATTCGGGCGCCACATCTGTTGATTCGGTCGATTTCCTTTATTCTTCGGGTCCTTGCCGAAGAATTGTCGCTTTTGGCCGCTTCCTCCTTGCTGTTGCTGACTCTCTCTTTTCCTACTTGCCTCTTGGGCTTCCCTTACTACTCCTTCCGCTTGTTCTGCGATCAACGCTCGCTCCGTCGCCTGACGGAACTCTAATTGGCGTACTCCCGCCACACTTAAATCTCGATAAAATTCGGGCTTCAGCCCTCGAAGAAATCTCGTCACCTTTAGAGTATTGGTTGCCACGAGATGAGGTGCAAAACGAGATAATTCTTCAAATTTGCGGATGTATTCCGCAACTGGCATTCGCCCTTGTTTCAGGTTCATGAATTCATACATTCGCTGCTCCTGATCGTGAGCAGTGAAGTACTTATCATAAAACAGTTCCCTGAAGCGTTCCCATGTCATCGTCGCCGGATCTTCTAACACCTTTATGGTGTTCCACCAAAAACGCGCGCTTCCCCGAAATAGGGAAACGGCACACAACACCTTCTCATTGTTCGGCACACGACTGTATATAAATAAGTCTTCTATTGTGTCGATCCAGTCCTCAGCTGCCGCAGGATTAGTAGCTTCGGCGAAAACTGGTGGATTTAACTTACGAAATCGCTCCCCTATGATCTCTACGCGATCAGGCTGTGGGGATGGACGGTGCTCAGATGAGCTCTGGTGATTTATCAAATCATGAATTTGGTCTGACTGTCTTTGGATAAGTTCAGTCAGCCTATTTATCGTGTCATGCTCACGAGTCGGGGGTGGGGATTCAGATTCGCCCCTCCGACTGGACTCTCCAACGAACACGTTCCTCGGTCTTCCTCTTGGCATTTTCCAAATACTAGATAATTCATGTAACAAATATACATGAGATCACATAATCATATCAAAGTATTACACTTAACTTACAGGCGAGGCTGGTTCTCCCGGCTTTTGAGTGGCAGTACATGGACAGTCTTCAGAATCTAAAGCCTAAGCTCTGATACCACCTGTGGCGACCCTACTTCCAAATTAAGTTAATTGGCGGATTTCCCCGCAACAGAACACGCGGAAGACCCGATAAAATTTTCTTTTCTTTTAAATAACCTACATAGTATTATATTGGGTTTACAAAAATATCTACTATTAATACTTTGGGCCGAAGCCCCAAAATTTCAAACCCAATATCAAACACTATGCCACTCCACAGGTCGCGTCCCATGTACTGCGCCACCCTCAAAAGTCCGTGGAGTCACCGCCGCCAGCTCGCCATGTATCTCAACCCTGACACTAGTCGGTGTCGGGTTCATTCTTACCTACAAACAAAAATAGGATAGAACCCTGAGCTATTGCCCAGTAGGTGATTACATAACATGCAATACGTGCGTGCACTCCACCCAATCCCGGTTCCTCACAATATAATATAATGCACACTCGACAAATCTCATCTATCAATTCTCAATTCTCAACAGGGCCCTAGGTCAGACTCGGCACCCACGCGCGCAATGGCAAAGTACACCATCAACCATGCGGTAGCCCACACCGGCCGCGCCGGGTCGCTCCTTCCGCACACAATCTCAACCCGACGGCTTTTTCCCCGAATGTTATACCACAAGTTCGGGTAGACAGGAATCTCACATCTGTCTGCCGTCCCTGAGCCAAATAATATCCGGTGGTTTACACCTCGGGTGGCTCAATCCCGAGTAGATGGGTGTCGCAAACCCCCTCTCCCACCAAGTGCATAATCGAGTCTGAACCTGACTGCCAAAATCGGCAACTCTACCCTTCTCACATTCGACACAATATCGTGTCACCGTATCATTACGGTACCTTCACCTCTCTTATGCATGTCGTGAAATGCATATCACATTCGTCACATATATCACGTATTATTTCTTACAAATAATACCCCAAAATACTCTCGTATCTTAAAATAAGGGTTGACCCGAAAATTCTAGTCAAAGTATGAATATACTTTGATTTAAAGATAAAATGAACTTAAAATAATTTTATTTGAATATTTGGGCCTAATTTAAGACAAAAGTCCAAAAATAATTAGACTGGTCGAATCGTGAAGTTCGGTCAACTTCAGACTTAAAAGCATATGGTCAACCCGACATTTGGAGTCAAAATTCGGGACTCTTCACAGTGTTAGCGGTATTGCCCGAATTTGGATTTCGCGCGTCATTTGATCGAATTTGCGAAGTCTGATTTAGTTCGCGTGTCACCCGAAATTCACTCACAGGAATCACCCCGCGAAATTCAAGTTGACCCGCGAAACTTTAGTCCGACCCGCTACTTCTCTCACAGGAATCACCCTGTGGTTGACCCGCGAAATTAATTCTGACCCGCGAAAAACCCATTTACTCACACAATAAAATCCATTTGAGTCCGCGAAGAACTTTTCGCGACCCGAATATAATTCTCGAACTAAACTTCGGCGAACTATCGAAAATCTGCCCGAATTTGAAATATTAAATTCGGCGAAATAAAATGCCCGAATTTAACCTTTTAAATTCGGCGAAATTTAAATCAAACATGTAAGAATTCACAGAACTCATATATTGAGCTCAAACTTAACATCTCAACACAGCAAATACAACACATAATCATTCAAAGCTCCCGAAATTCATGAATTCGGATGACCTTTCATCCAAATTCGTTAAACTAAATAAATCAAACTTAAAAACAGTTTGTAGGGGTTAAAAACCACCTACCTCACTTCCAAGTTAGCCGAAATTGCTTAGTTATTTTCTGCTTTTCTTCGTTTGTTTTCTCCTCTTTCTCTTTCTCTTTTTCTTTCGTTTGATATTTTCGTTTGTCCTTATCACCTTTTGAGATAAACCTTTAAAAGGAAAGTTACGTTTCCTTTCTCTTAAGGAAATCTCTTATTGGGCCTACTTTAAATTAATTTGGGCCCATATCTATTTATTTTACTCAAAGAGTATTTTTCTTATTTTCGGTTTAATTTCCCGAAAATTCGCTTTGTCCGAAAATTAACTTCATAATTTTCCGAAACTTACAGAATATTTTTCACGCTAATTGCGCATTATTCCCGTATTAATTTTACGGGTATTACAGCAGCCATTCCCGTTAACAAGTTTGCCATGCAACAATGTAGAAATTATATATAGCATCAAACTTGTAATGCATACAGATAAAATCAAATTCATGAAAGAAATGAGCCTTCGAAATTTTACATACCCAAGTTAGATGCCTATTTGTCTACCTTCACTTTATGAAACTCCAAATATACCTGGACATCTTTAGAGGAGTCAGATGGGGTTGTATCGATCGGGCATGACCTCTGTCATACGCGAAACCGCAACGCTGTGGTACATTGCCCCACCAGCAAGGCCTGAATTTAGGCTCAGTGTCTTTCTGGCAAAAGAACGAAGAACAACACATGAGAATCATATTCAATGAACTATGTTGAGAAATTAGGGCATATTCAACGATTGTGTTTCAATGTTTTTAGCTACCATGGAGACGTTACTTAGGCCTACAACAGCATCAACTCTTTTAAGATAATGTGAGGAAGAATTACATAAACTGTTGGTTTTCAATAGTGTCGGTGTATTTGTCGGTGGCTAATTTATGGAGACTCAAACGGGGTAAGTCGAGGCACGTACTACGTATGCTGTCCGTAAGACGTATCGCCCCGATATTACGTGCTCAATCGGTTTAACGGCGAGCGTCCCCAAGATACAACGACTTCTAACTCCGGAATCGCATCACTTTCGACTCAACGAAGTTTTTCGGCGAATCTTACTACGAAACTCGGTTCTTTCTTGCACTATGATCCTAGGACGTGATTTCTAATATGCAATGAATGCAACGTTGTTCTATATATTTTCAATGATGTGGGGAACTTATTTATAGAGACCCAAGGGACTCAAGTACAAAAAGGTACATCTCTTCAAAAGGAATACCTTTTCAATTGTACCTTCCGGAATTAATCTATGCACCATTTCATAATGTGCCTTATAGATTAATTTTCATTCACAATATCCAACAATCACCCACATGAATGAAACTAATTCTTATGCATGTTGACTCTTGCAAGAAAGTCCCGACCGTCCATCATTGCATCAGGATAGGTAGCTTGTGGCTTTGAACTTTCCGTAGTGAAATGCTATCGGATTTACTCGCTCCTCAGTGAACGTGATGTCTTGAACTGACGGCTTTTTGTGTAAACCAAGACAACAACATACACACAATGATGAATCTGATCTCTTTC
This sequence comes from Linderniella brevidens, assembly GCA_004919715.1. Taxonomy (NCBI): domain Eukaryota; kingdom Viridiplantae; phylum Streptophyta; class Magnoliopsida; order Lamiales; family Linderniaceae; genus Linderniella; species Linderniella brevidens. The sequence goes on along the minus strand of SWDC01000151.1, from coordinate 10,868,698 downwards.
GATTCTCATGTTGTGTCCGTTACGGCCATGGACCATATCTCGGATTCATAAGTGTTAACATTGAAGCGGCCCCACTTCTCACTTATATAGGTGACCGACTATTAGAACTTAATCATGGAGTAGCTTGAAATACTCCACCAATTTTGGTATAGTCATCATTAAAAGCGTAAATGCTTACCCTTACCATACGTCATCGAGAGATTACTTGGGCAGCTATCGAGAATGGACTTTTAGGATTTCCAAGTAAACAACTGAAATAGCCACAACTTAGTTGTCTCATTGAACCAAGTTCGTGGGATCTCCACTCATCATGGTAGAGTTTCCACTGTGCCTTTTCTTGGTGTGTGGATTTTTAGTCCCATTCCCCTTACTGCAGTGTTTAACTGTTCTCTAGTGATGTCTTTCATCAAAGAATCTGCTATGTTCTCTTTAGACTTCACATAGTCAATTGAGATTATTCCATTAGAGATTAGTTGTCTTACGGTATTATGTCTCTGACGTATGTGCCGAGACTTACCGTTATACATACAACTCCGTGCCCTGCCGATAGCCGCCATGCTATCGCACTGTATCATTATCGCTGGCACAGTTTGTTCCAACAAGGAATATCCACCAGAAAATTCCGAAGCCATTCAGCTTCTTCGCCGGCTTTATCTAGTGCAATGAACTCCGATTCCATCGCTGATCGGGCTATGCACGTTTGTTTTGAGGATTTCCACGAAACTGCTCCTCCACCGATGGTATATACGTAACCACTCGTGGATTTGGAGTCTTTACTGTCAGATATCTAATTTGCGTTGCAGTATCCTTCAAGAACTGCGGGATATCTCGAATAGAGTATGTCATAATTAATGGTGTACTTCAGATATCTTAACACTGTCTTTAGTGCTATCCAATGGCTATTACCCGAATTACTAGTAAACCTGCTAAGTTTAGTCACTGAATATGCTATGTCAGGTCGAGTGCAGTTAGACAGATACATCAGGCAACCAATCACCTGAGCGTATTCGAGTTGCGATATAGGCTCTCCTTTATTTTTGACCAAATGTAGATTAACGTCTTCAGGTGTCTTAGCCGGAGGATCATCGAAGGCTTCAAATTTCTTTAACACGTTCTCAACGTAGTGAGATTGTGTCAGAACAATTCCTTCGGGTGTCTTAGAGACATTTATCCCTAATATGACATCAGCCAAACCCATATGCTTCATGCTGAAATAATTTTTCAAAATATTCTTCATAATCACGATTATTTTGTGACTGTTTCCCATGAGGAACATGTCCTCTACATAAAGACATACAATCACAAACTCCTCGGGTGTGCCTTTAATGTAAACACATTTATCACACTCGTTTATTTTGAACCCATTCGATAGCATCGCCATATCGAATTTCTCGTGCCACTGTTTCAGCGCTTGTTTAAGCCCGTAAAGTTATTTCACGAGACGGCATACTTTGTTCTCTTGCTCGGGTGCTACAAACCCTTCGGGTTGTTTCATATATATTTCTTCTTCTAATTCCCCGTTCAGGAATGTTGTCTTCACGTCCATTTGGTATATCTCGAGATTATACAATGTTGCAATAGCAACGAGAACTCGAATGGACGTTATCCTTGTTACAGGCGAATAGGTATTAAAGAAGTCATAACCTTCCTTTTGATTGAACCCTTTAGCGATTAATCCAGCTTTATATTTCTCGATCGACCCATTGGTCTTAAATTTCCTTTTCAGGATCCCCTTACATCCGAGATGTTTGCACCCCTTCGGGAGATCTACCAGTTCCCAGGTATGATTCTGTATGATGGACTCAATTTCGCTATTGATAGCTTCTTTTCAGAACGGTGCTTCTGGACTGGACAAGGCTTCTTGCAATGTCCGGGGTTCGTCGTCCATCATATACGTCAGAAAGTTGGGTCCAAATGATTTGGACACATTCTTTCTTTTACTCTGCCCCAGTTCCTCAACATCTTGAGGTGAACCCTCAACGGCATTGTAAGTTCTTTTCACATAACTTATCTCCTTTCTTTCCTTATTTGGAAAGATATTTTCGAAGAATTCGACGTTCCTCGACTCGATTATCATCTTTGCGTTCATGTCAGAGATTTTCGATTTGTGCACCAGAGAACTCTATGCACTTCTGTTATCTGCATATCCGATGAAAAGTGCAGTCAACAGTTTTAGATCCTATTTTAACCAACGTCGGTTTAGGTACTTCAACCTTTGCTAGTCACCCCCACACTTCGAAGTGTTTATAGGATATTTTCCTATATTTTCCTTAACTCGTACAGAGTCTTATTCCCTTTTGTGTGTCTACACATTTATAATGCAATTTGCTTCAGAAATGCTTCCCCCACAAGTTCTAGGGTAGCCAGAACTATTAGCATTACAATTCATCATCTCCTCAGATGCTCCATATAAGCCAAACATGACGAAGATTGAAATACTTAAGCCCGACTTGGCCGAACTCGGGCATAATGCGCAAAACATTAATACGCAAGAAACTTTAGTGGGCCCAATATATATATATATTCATTTTTTTATATATATTGGTCCGCACGGCGCCCAACGTCATTGTCAGACATTAGCATGGCCGATCACCAATTTTCCCACGCAACCTCATAGAGGCGGGTGCCAATTAGCAGTGGCGTATAGACTCGTAACCTTGGTCAAGCCTTCTAGAATATTCTATGATGGCCTTGACAGCCCTGCAGCGCCCGACGGCGTTCTCGATGCATCAACCACAGCGTCCAGCGGCGCTCCTGTGCAGCAGCGTGCACCGCCCTAATGTGCTCGTGAGGAGTCCCGATGCACAAGCCTACAGCAGCATTTGCGGCTCTAGAATGCCCGAGGGCTCTCCCGGCTCAGCAGCACCGCAGCCACCATAGCGCTCAGCCATGCAGCCCTCATACTCGCACTGGTTTTCTCAGGCCCGAACGGCAGGTTTGCTGCTATTCGCGTGCCCGACGCCGCTGATTTACAGCAGCCGTACGCCCGATGCTTCGCAATCCGACGGACCTGCGTGCAGCCGGTCAGCGTTCACCCGCGCAGCCAAGCAGTGCGTGCCCAACTCTCAACTTTCTCAGCCTCAGCCGGACCCGAGCGAGCCGTTGTTCACGCACACGGTCATGATATACTAGCCTTGTATCACCACCACGAATTCCCCTTCTCGATGCAAGAATAGTGTGCCGTCGTAGAAGGCGCATACGTTTCTCGAGCTCTGGTCCTGGCCCATGAAGTCTCCTTGGGTCGGGACCCGTTGCTGGGCCTCCGCCTGAGACTCTTCGCCGGCCCCAGCAGCCCGTAATCCGTATCACACCACCGACCTTGCAGCCACAGCAGGCCCAACCAGCAGCCCCCTATTAGAGTGGAGCCCTACGCCGTGTCGCCAGAGCCGCAACACCCAAATCTTGCATGGAAAGAAAATTAAACCACAACCTCGTTGATTTCGGAGAGACCCGTCTGCAGATGTCTCGTTCCCCGTGCAACGACTTCCCGCCATATTTCTCCGATCTTGCCCCGAGCAGCCATGCACTATGGTCCTTCGCTGCACATACCGCAGCTGCCCCGTGACGGAGTCCCGCGCAGCTTCGAACAACAACCTCGTTTTGCAGCCCCGCAGTGGAGCCTGACGCCGCAGCCTCACGCCGCCACCCTGTGCCGCAGCCCCAAACCGAAGCCTCACGCGTCACCCTAAAGCCGCAACCTTGTGTCACAGCCTCATGCCGCGATCATTTGCTGCTGTAACATAACGCAGCCCCATCCCGAGCACCACGAACTTCTGCCCACCGAACTACGCGCTGCCCAATGATCCACCTTCAACCTTTGTCGGCAATGGCTTAGTTCGGTTGAGGAACTGTTACGAGAAGTATCTGACGGCGTCAAACCTTCCTTGGAGACCTTCCGAGTTTGCCGCGTAGGCCGCTTGCTGGTTTCGGTACTCTTCATCCACCATGACGCCGCCCGTCACAGCAACAGCAACCCTGATCTTCAGCGACTACTGGTATACGTGCGTACACTGCGCTGATTTGCAGCAGTCGTATGCAAGATGGTTCATAGTCCGACGGAGCCGCCATGTAGCCGGACGGCGTTCAGCGGCGCAGCCATCGGGTGAGCCATAGCATCATTGCTGCTCCGCTGGGTTCATCTCGGCGCGGCCTTTCGGAATTTCTCTTTCTCTTCTCCGAGTCTCCTTCGCAGAGACACGCGTCTCGTATGATTCGTCGAAGATGCAAGAGTTGCTTGTGTTTTTCCAAAGAGCCTCTTCGTGATAACCTTGAAATTATCACCTTTTTTTATTTAAATTATATATATAAATATATATATATATATATATATCAATCGGCATTATCGCTCAAATGATACTGAATCGTTGCTTTTGCGATTCATTTCTGTTGCGCGCCGAATTCTCACGATTCGCTAGATTCTCCTCCTTAATCATGTCCCCATCACGTATGTCTGACCTTGGATTTCTTTTCGCAGAATGGAGTTCGTGCGTTACAAGCTTTGGAGCCACCACAGCATGATATTTCAATGAATTTTTATATCATCATTCCACGCCACGTCTTCTTTTCTTTCGCTGAAGGAGTCATTATATAAAATCATCATAGAAGCATACTCACTGTACGCAAACCTCCCGTAGCCACTATCGAGCAAAGACACCATGATACGTCTTACGAATGTTGGTTTTCGATAGTGTCGGTGTATTGTCGATGGCTAATTTATGCAGACTCAAACGGGGTAAGTCGAGGCACGTACTACGTACGCTGTCCGTAAGACGTATCACCCCGATATTATGTGCTCAATCGGTTTAACGGGAGCGTCCCCAAGATACAACAACTTCTAACTTCGGAATCGCAGCACTTTCGAGTCAACGAAGTTTTTCGGCGAATCTTACTACGAGACTCGGTTCTTTCTTGCACTATGATCCTATGACGTGATTTCTAATATGCGATGAATGCAACATTGTTCTATATATTTTCAATGATGTGGGGAACTTATATATAGAGACCCAAGGGTCTCAAGTACAAAAAGGTACATCTCTTCAAAAGAGATACCTTTTCAATAGTACCTTTTATAATTAATCTATGCACTATGTAATTTGGTCTATATATGATATGACGGCTTATTTAACAAAATAAATCGAAAAAAAATAATAATTTTCAAAATAGGGCGTTTTCGGCACCTATTACTAAAATAGAGTCATTTGCGTGTATTACCCGCGACGTGGCGCCTAATGGCCGCGACGTCTCACCCATTAAACGCGACGCTGCAATTTGGCCCGTTTAAGCGTTTAAACGGGCCAATAACGTATTTGGGCCCGTCGTCGCGTTTAATAAACGCGACGACGCGTCCATTGGGCGCGATGATGTGACAACTCGGTCACGCGTTCTCTGTAATTTTCTTTTTCTTTTTGCAGAACTGATGTTGACGTACGTTCACGCGTTTTGCAGAAGAATCGTCGCGTCCAATAGATGCGACGTCGCTATTATTAAATGCGATGATTTTCCCTATATAAAGTACTATAATTCCATATACACTGATATGTAAAAAAACAACTTGAAGTATTTAAATTTCTCCTAAAATAATGACATCCCGTAAAATTCAAGTATCTATCTACTACGGTGGCGAAATCATTACTGAATCAAACTCCATTCGTTACAGCATCCCACCCATTTCTCTTAGACGAATTCGTCGCGACACTAGCTTTGCTCAATTTCTGGGCATGCTATATGAGGTTATTCGCCTCGACAACAATTTTTCCTCCTTAACCGTTCATGTTAAGAATGAATACTATCAGCATTCTCGACTCTATCAGAGGCTCTTTCAAATTTCAAACGACGCGGAACTATCGTACTTCTTGGATGCTGATGCGGAACTTAATTTAATTGAAGTGTTTGTCGAGGCCAGCGAGAACGATCATCCCGACCGAATGAAGATACATCCAACGTGTTCACCAACATCACATCCAGCCACTCGTTCCCTGATATCACGACAGTTACTCAAGGAATGAGTGACTTTTCACTGCACCCTCCTCATATACACATTCTTTCGAGCAGTTGTGATGTTCCTAATATGTCGAATGTGTCACTACCTGAGCCTGTGCCCGAAGACTTGCAAAATAGTGACGCTAGCGACTCTGAAGCTGATGACGTTGGTGGTACACTGGATGATTTTCCGGATCCCGCAGATGATAACGACGATAGCGACGATGATGGAAACAATGATGGTCCCGAGAATGACATTCCATTGCCGGCGGAAGATGTTCGTGCGCCTTACCAACCCGTGCCTTTTTATTCAACATATCAAATGGCGCCTCCAGAAGCCAACGAGGGCGGCGGTGATTTTTACAGTAGGGACAATCCCAGGTTCAGAGTCGGTATGACATTTAGTACCAAAGCTCACTTACAAGAAGCTGGCAATTATTCTTACAGGGTGGCTAGACGTGAGTTTCACGTCTCAGAAAGTAACAAAACCGTATGGGGCGTGAAATGCAACCATAGCAATGACTGTCACTGGAGGTTACAAGCATGCTTCAAACCGAAAAAATGTTATTGGAAGATTACGATATATGGGGGGCCACACACATGCTACATGAACGAGTTGACGAGAACACACCGCAACATTTTGCGAAACACATTTGCGAGAATGTTGATTGGAATAGTGAAGACAGACCCTCAATTTCTACCAAAGAACGTAAAACAGCTGGTGAAGGACAATACCGGGTACGACATCTCATACATTCAAGCATGGCATGGCCTCAAAAGGGCGAAAGAAAATGTTTACGGTACCTGGGAAACTTCAGTCCAACAACTTCCTATCTTCATGAAAGCTTTGAAACGTTACAACCCCGACACGGTCGTCAAGTGGTTGAATCTTCCAACTGAAGCCCCCGGTGTGAAGAAATTGAGGTATGTTTTCTGGGCTTTTAAACCTTGTATTGATGGGTTTAGGCATTGTCGTAGAGTTGTTTGCGTTGACGGTACACACTTATACTCCAAATACGAGCATAAAATGTTAATTGCATCTGGGCTCGATGCAAATCAAAATATTCTCCCCCTTGCTTTTGCCATTGTTTCAACGGAAAGCAGACATTTTTGGCGTTGGTTCCTGAACTTACTTAACATCCACGTTTTGGATGAACAAGGTGTATGCCTCGTTTCTGATCGTCATCGAGGTACTTTTATTTTCCTACATACATTCTTGTATTAATTTGACACCCTTTTAATCGATTGATCGGAATTTGTTATAGGAATATTGGCTGCGATAAGCGAATTAGCAGCGTTTAGGCCGCCGAATGGTGTACACCGGTTTTGTATACGCCGTGTCGTATCAAACTTCAACACTGAATTCAAGAACAATGACCTAAAACAGTTATGCCATAGAGCTGGAATGGCCCACACGTTGCAGAAGTTCAATCGCATTATGGAACACATTAAAGTTCTCAATGAACCGGCCTTGGAAGTTGTTAGATAAGATTGACAAAGAGCAGTGGACGTTTGCTTACGATGGTGGATTCCGATGCGGGGTGATGACCACTAATATCTCCGAGGCCCTTAACGGAGTTTTCAAAGGGGCGAGGTGTTTGCCTCCGAAAGCAATAGTGGACTTTAGCTTTCATCGATGCGTTGAATACTTTCGCAATCGATTTACGGAGTGCTCTGCAGCGATGGCTAACACCGAAAGCGATTCCGTATGCGTGGAAGAAGTTCAACGACTGGACAAGTCGTTATTGGAGTCACGTCGTCTTTAATTTTGACCCACGTTTGCAAACAGCTGAAGTTTATACTTCGGTCGTGAATCAAAGGAAGCACGTGGTAAACATCTTAGGAAAGACGTGCACGTGCGGAAAATGGGAAACGTATTTCATCCCATGTTCTCATGCGTAAGCAGCTTGCCGTATGTGGGGAGTTCATAGCATGCATCATATTGCTCCTTTCTATAACAAACAAGCGTACCGTAAAACATACGAGGGGTTTTTTCATCCTCTACATGACGAATGTTATTGGGAGCCTGCTGAATTCTCTCTTATACATAACGACGCTCTGCGTACCCGAAGAGGTCCGGGGAGAATCCGTACAACTCGTATACAGAACGAAATGGATCATGGTGGTTCAAGGCGGAGACAAGGTCAAAGAGGCGGAGGCAGTGGTCAACGTTGATTTATTCTAATTTTTAAATAGTTTTAGTATTCATATGTTGTACTAAATTTTAAGTAAATTATTACAATTTTTCAGTTACGTCCGAATTTACCTCATATTAGTTGCAAACACGCATGACAAAGGTTACTGAAGTTACAAACAATCACTTTGGAAAATTTTTTCTCCAACCCTTCGGGGGTGGGTCAACGAAGTCATCGTCACTATTATCTTCTTCAACTCTGGAACTCGACATTGCATGATGTTTGCCTTTGTTGTGCGTCTTTCTATACATACCTTCGGGGGTGGGTTGACGAAGTCATCATCGCCTTGGTTTTTGCCAGCGTTGCCGATCTTACTCGACATATTGTATCGGTTTCCTTTCGGTGGCGGGTCGATGAAGTCGTCGTCACCCGTATCGTCTTTGACTCTCGAACTCGAGCTGACATGTTTCACCGACTGTCTTTTGGATGATTCTTCCGCCTGAGTATGAACTATTGGACATTCGTTGTTAGGAATTGCAAGCACGTCAATGTCTGGAATAATGTCTGGGTTGATATAGCTACCGAAAATTCTATACAGATAATATTCATGTGGCTCGGGCCCATAGAAGTAAATTGTTGAAAGAGGATCCTCCTGCAAGAATATGACAAATTGGATAATTAAAAAAATTTATTGCATCCGAATAAAACGTTGAGTAAAATAACCACCTGAAACCACTTAAGCCATTGCTCGGTATCTGCATGAATCCATCCTCTGTCATATTCTCCCCAATCTTCCATTTCGGCGCGTAGTTTTGTCCATAAAAGGTAGTGACGCTTCAAATGACCAAGTTTCTCCGTTAGAAAAGGTACAGTGAAATGAATTCCGTAACGTTGGTATAGTTGCGCAAGGAATTGAAGACATTCGGATAATGTCTCATTCGTGATATCACCCATAGATGCTTTTGCCGAAAATGTTCCAACGAACCATCTTTCAATATCGTACCAAGGACCTTTAAATTTCCAAATATCGGATGACCCTCATTCATCTTTTTTCCATTGAAGCGATTAAGACGCGGGTCTCTACCAAACGGGTGCATCGTATCTCAAATGTTGCATGTTATTTTCTTAATTTGTGGGATTTTTATAGATGTTCTGGATCATATTTCTTGAATGTCAATATTGTTGTGTACAGTTAGATTAAAGATAGATTACAGATAGCTTTGATTAAAACTGCACGCGGATGATAAAAGTTGTTGATGTTGAAGGTAGCCTTGATTAAAGCTGCACGCGGAATCTAAAAAGTTGCTGAAGTTGAAGGTAGCCTTGATTAAAGCTGCACGCGGATGATAAAAGTTGCTGAAGTTGAAGGTAGCCTTGATTAAAGCTGCACGCGGATGATAAAAGTTGCGGAAATTGCAGGTAGCATCGATTTAAATTTAAATTATTTACGTATATATTAAATTTAATAAAATATGTTATATTTTTTTTTTTAAAAAGTAAGCGGGTAGCCCGCGGGCTAGCCTGCCCCGCCCCGCTTAGACCCACTCCCCGACAACCTAAAAAAATCCATTTGGCGGGCCTGAGCGGGGCGGCCCGCAGGCTTCGGGCCTTTTTGACGGCTCTACTAATTATATAACTCGTATTTTATAAATATCCACCATAAAGATACGCATAATAAGATAATAACATCGCGAAAATAAAAACTTAAGTCGTAATAACATATAACAAAAAAACATCGTCTGAATAAATACAATAAAAACTATGGCATATAATGCCCTCCGGTACCGCATCTTCGAGGACGCTGCTCTCTACGCAGATGACGACGGTCAACTGGGGCCTCACGCTCGGATGGACGATGATGTTGCTGACGTGGAACTGGAGTCTGATGGGAAGATGAATGGTAAGGTGGCGTGTCGTCGTCCTCGTAAGTGTACTGCATCGGCGTAGTATACCCCGATGTCATCGACGTCCCATATCCACCATCGCCGTATAAATCCGTCGGAATACGCGATGACGACGACCCAACACCTTGAGTGACATAATGCGAGGATGATGCCCCACGATCTTGCGTAGGAGGAATGTCGGTGAACTGGGTATCACGTCGCTGCATACGATGTACATCGTCTAATCCTCCGTCCACTTCACGACGACGTAGTCTTGACTCCACGTCATCGAGATGCTGTGCCTGTTATTTAGCATATTCAAATATTATTTTGCAGCGAATAAATCGAAATTAAATATAATAAATAAAATTAATATATAAACTAACCATCACGTCGATGAATGCTCCATCTCCCATCTGAAAGCCTCGCGACATGTGAATAGACGACGGAGAAATATATCGACGGGTCACGGACCGGTACCAGTCGTAATAGTCACTGGTGCACTGCGATCCGGAACCTATCTCTAGTCCATTGACAATCCTCGAGTGCCTTTGACTCCAATACGCCTCGTGTAGTTCGTGCTGCGATCTCCAATCTTTTCCGGGGACATTCCGAGTGCTAAAACGATGGAGATCTACAGTAAGATATACCGGTGGTTGTGGCACCAACTGAATCAATCCGAACTGTCGCATCACGTGATCTGGATAGTGCCACTCGACGATGTTGTAACATATCAGCGGGCACGACGACCGAGAGGACTGAGGACGGCATCCGGGCGTAGCGCCAAAATCTCCGGTGCGTGATAGTTGTACGGGGTCCATACAAATTGCTCCATCGACATACTATCGATGGACTCCCGTATCGCACGCAAATTTTAATTTGCGGAGGTCGTATGGTCAAACAATGCATTCCATCTAAATGAATAAATATTCATTAGGCTGAAAAATTTTTAATTGAAAGTTCGAATAATTAGGAGAGCAACTACCTCGCCGCATGCGGTGGAATGGGTAACTGAATGCCATCGACTACACTAGACTGCATTACCACTCGAGGGTGGACGATAATGGGCTGGACTTGTAATATACGCATCCATGCCCAAACCTACATTTTAATTATTTATATACATAAGTATCGTTTACGCTTTACAAGTTGTTTCATTAAACTATCTTTCGTACCTGCAGCAACCGCAAAGCTCCACCTATGTTCATCTTCCTCGACTGACATGATGTGCAGAGCTCTCTGTAGAGGAATGCTAACACGGCGCTGCCCCAGCTGTATTGATGGACTTCGTCGATGTCCTCGAGCAGCGTAAGGTAGGTCATCGACATGTGACTTCCACTGGAGTCGGGAAACATCACCGACCCGAACAGCAGCAATGCGTAGGCACGCGCATGTTGATCGATGATTAGCTCGTTGGTCATGTCGTCGACTGAATTTTCTTCTAACCAGGCCGCAAACTTCCGGGGAGACAACTTGGTCCCGTGGTACGCTCCTTCGGGAGGTCTGTACCCAGTCAACTCCTCGCAATATTCGAGCCACTGCTCATGCGTCTTACGTGGGATCACACCGCTTACGGAAATACCGTCCACGGGGAGTGCCCACAGCAACCTTACGTCCTCTAATGTGACAGTCACCTCCCCCACCAGTAGGTGAAACGTGTGTGTCTCATTTCTCCACCGTTCTACGAGTGCGGTAATCAAGTGTGGATCTATTTTCTGAGATCCAACCCTATAGACGCCATACAGCGACATAGTATCTAACTTCTCCAAAACACGACCGTGTAAGTGCACCGGTCGTGAAATCTTACCCCATACTACGTTTTCCGCCCCCCTCACCGTCAACGGGGTGTCAATAGCACCATCCTGTTGGATAGCACATCGTTACAACAATGACTATCCTGAAAAATCAACAGCGAACAATTGATCGGACCGTAGAATTCGTTCGTGTCCATCCTAAATCGAGCAAAAAAATGTTATAACCAATCAAACAATACAGATCCGACTAATGACTATACGAATCCGTCTAATGTTATAACCAAACAGCGAATAACAAACGAACAACTCAATTTAACTATAATCAAACAAAATACTTAATAAAACGTACGGAGGGGCGGCGGCGGTAGCGGAGGCGGCGGCGGTGGACACGGCAACGGGTGTCGCGGCGGGGGTGGTGGACGAGGCGGAGAGAGAGAGATAGAGATAGAGAGAGTGAGGGCGGGCGGGCGGGCTGCGCGGGATGAACACGGCGGCGGATCGGCGGACAGAGGCGGCGGAGGGGGAGGAGAAGAGAAGCGGAGAGAGAGAGGGAGGGGGGGAGGGAGGGCCGGCGGGGGAGCTGCGCATGGTGACCTCGGCGGGCTGAGCGGCGGACGGAGGCGGCGGAGGCGGTGGCGAGGAGAAACCGAGAGAGAGAGAGAGAGAGGGCGGGCGGGCGGGAGGGCTGCGCGGGATGAACACGGCGGCGGAGCGGCGGAGTAGGGTTAGGGTTACGTTTTAGAGAGAGAGAGAGAGTGAGGGAGAGAGAAATAGATCTGAGATCTATATTTCCCCGACGTCGCATCCATTAGGCGCGACGTCGCGCCTATTACCTGCGACGAACAGGTATTGGGCCAAAAAAATTGGCCCACTAAACCGGCCCCGTACGATGGCCCACCATTTCGCGAAAAATAGGTTATCGCACCTAATGGGTGCGACGTCGCTGCTAATACCCGCAAATGACTCTATTTTAGTAATAAGTGCAAAAAACACCCTATTTTAATAATTATATTTTTTTCGATTTATTTTGTTAAAAAAGCCCATAATGTGCCTTTTAGATTAATTTTAATTCACAATATCTAACGTAAACAACACCAAAAAACAAACGACATTCGCGCATCGGTTCCAACATTAAATCACCTCTTTCGGAATTGTGAAACTCATTGCCGTCATAATTCACGTATAGTTTTATTGAAGAGGTTGTATTTAAATATAGATTACCTGAAACATCACGATGAACACATGTGTGGGGAACGCAACATAGGTACACATGAATACTATTTCCTCCATACATTTTCGAATTTACACTCGTTAACAATAAGATTCTCCCCAAAACAACAACATAACAAAACAAAATGAATTAACAGACAACAAATTTCCCTACGTCAAACCTTTTCATCCAACAACATCCTGAGCATGCCCTAATTTTGTAGACGCACCATTATCGGAAAATAACTCTATCCAATCAATTTACTTTTGTCAATTTATAACTCATGCAGGACCGCTCGACTGGCTTGAATACTAACTGGGAATTTAGGATGTTACATTGTAAATATAAACCGCTGGGGTCCCAATTAAGTGCATGACATGGATATTAATCAATTGATAGTGAAGGACTTTACATTAAAGGAAGACTATTTAGATTCCCCACTGACATCGTGCGCAGGTTGTTGAGCTTTCATGATAAGTATCGGTTGTATTATATTTTTTTGAAAATTCATCAAGTACTTTAATTAAGTGGGACATTAAATAAATACAATGTAAGAACTATTCTATTTTTTGTCAATGTGTCAGATGGGGTATATTTTTTTGATGATATGACACTCTAATTAGAGTCCTTATTAACTTTTATATATTATAAATTCCTGGAGAACCTTGAAATATTTATTTCTATAAATATTTTATGTTTATTGCTTCCTAATGCGACTCATCCATTTCAATTTATTAAGTTTAGGACGGGATACTATTTTTTGTTAATGGACAAGCTTGGGTATTTCAGAGAAGTAATCTCATTATATTACGTTATATTAATATTCTTTCCAACGCATTATGTTATATTAATATGATCACGCCGAATTATATTATTCCGACGTTGAGAGTTGATTTCGGCTCCAGGGATACATGTGCGTGTGATTGGATGTTCTAATGTATCCACCGTGCGACAATTACGTATCTCGAATACACATGAAGACCTCTCTCTCATTATGAGTGCCTGCCTCCTTCTCTATGAGGGTTTCACAACAAACGCCGAATGCGTGGTCTCTCTCTCTTGGATTTGATCCTGCCCGCTACCGTCAACGACTCGCCATCAATCTCCTCTTCTCTTCTTCTGTTTATTTTGTGGCGCCCATTCTTTTCTCTCTAGTTTTGTTTCGTTTCTTAACCCTCACGTAAACCTCCTTTTTCTGTATTAATTTCCTTCTGTTTTCTTTTTGTAGTACTGCACGGATCACCACGTTTCAAATTCATCCGTTTACTTCAAAGTCGATTACACTAAATACCTATACACTATGGACTCCATAGAGATTGCTCTGACCACTAGTGCAGAATGTGTGATAGGCGACGGTTTTCTAAAAAGCGTCGCCTAAAGTGCAACGTGGGAAAAATTATTTATTTTTTATTTTTTTTGGTCGAGTATAGGCGTCGGTTTTTAAAAACCGACGCCTATAATTTCCTAACATTTTAGGCGACTATTTTTTTACGAAATCGATGCCTATACTTGTCAACTATAGGAGTCTGTTTCTCTGAAAATCGACGCATGTCTTTTATTAAGTTTTTTTATTTTTTTATTTTTTTAAACCATATGCGTCGGTTATCGCGACAACCGACGCCTATTCTCTTTAAATCGAGAACACACACCATCTCTTCCATTTCGCAATTTCTAAATCCCATAGCATCTCTACTGGCGATTCTTCGATCTCCGAAGGCGATAGGCGAATTTCCTGCACATAGATACGGCGAAACGATTGGTGCTAAGGTAGAAATCGTATTTTTTCCCCAATTTGCGATTTTTTTTCTTCTCATCGAAATAGTTGAATCGAAGCAAGAATAGGTTATTTCCTGTTAATCTAAGGCATCTCCACTTACAACGAGTGCGTTCGTCATGATTTCGCAAAAAACCGAGTAAGAAACGAGGTAAAAAATCTAATTTCCGTGATTTTTCTGATTTTTTCAGATTTTTTCCAATTTTTGGTGTTTTCTTTCGATTTTTCGGGCATTTGGTTGAATTCTTCATGTTTATGTTGATTTAGGTGTTAATTTAAGGTTTCTTATTTGATATTGTGTTTCTCTTGTTTGAAAATTAGGGTTTGTAGCTTTGGGACGATTCCAATCGGTCAAATTTGGGGGTTTCGTGCGTAAGCAGCTGCGTTGGGCCCGATTGACTAGATTTTTGACAATATGGTAAATCGTTATACCTCGTATGTTGTAATTGCGTTTTTTCTATGTGGTTATCTCGTGATACCTCAGTAAATCGTGATACCTCGTATGTGCTTAATGATTGTAATTTGTATTTTTGATATCATTTATAACCTTAGATACCCGTTCAAAATTTGCTCATTAGGAGGAAATTTTGAATGGTCCCCGTTTGGGACCGTTTTTGGACATTCACTGTCATTTTAGGTTGTAAATGTGTGTTTAAGCATCGATATGGATGAAAAGTTTGGTTTTATTTTCCTACAATGTTCTCTTGGTAGACATATGAAATGAATATCTATTCATTCATATTTTTCGTCTACTTGGAGAACTAGGAGAAAGTGCTGCCGAATTTTTCAGCAATATCGAGGTTTATGCACGCATTTACTAGTTATAGTGGATGTTTAAAATGAGTTAGGTTGGAGCAATAAGGACCCTCAAAGCCTTCCAATTCGTTATATGTGAACTAAATTTGCTTCACGATTAATCGTAAGAAGCTTTTTGTTTAAATTTAACTTGCTATAGTTTAGGTGATTGGAATGGATCGGAGTTGGATGTGTACTGTCCGAACAACGGCTGAGTATCTGACTGACGTTGAGGAATTTATGGAAATTGCCGAGCAAAATAGGAGGAAAAAGAGACAATCTAAGATTGTTTGTCCATGTCGGAATTGTAATAATTTTAGGCATTGGAATAATGACATAGTTCGGGAGCATTTGATAATAACCGGTTTTAAATCTGGGTATACTAATTGGATATGGCATGGTGAGGCAGTTGTTACTAAAGCTAGTAGTGCGGGGGGAGGAACTAGTACAAATGTGCCACCTAAAGCTAATTACGATGATGTAGTTGACAATTCTTCTGACGACAATGATCATATTGAGGACATGTTGCGAGTTGTTCAAGATGATTTTGAAGAACGACCTCCTATATTTGATAGTCTAGTTATGGACAACAATATTCCGTTATACAACGGGTGCTCAAAATACACAAAGTTATGCCGTGTTCAAGTTGTTGAATGTGAAAGCAAAATTTGGGGTTTCAGACAAGTGTTTCTCAACGCTTTTAGAAACATTCGCGAGTATGCTTTCTGATGGAAATGAGCTTCCGACGTCGACTTACGAGGCAAAGAAATAATGTGCCCATTGAATTTAGAATATAAAACGATACGTGCTTGTCCCAACGATTGCCTACTTTATAGGGGCGACTATGAATATGCTAATACGTGTCCGACGTGTGACAGTTGGCATTATAAGCAAAAAGACGAAGTCGGGGGTGCTCCTGTGAAGGTTCTTTGGTACCTGTCGATTGTGCCCATGTTAAAACCCATGTTTGCCAACCCTGGCGACGCTAAATTGTTTAGATGACATGATGAAGAAAGAAAAAGGGATGGAAAATTGAGGCATCTGGCAGATTGCCCTCAATGGACTAACATTGATGCGTTTTATCCTGATTTTGGAGTTGAGGTACGAAATCTTAGACTAGGGCTTTGCACCGATGGGATAAACCCATACGGCGACATGAGCAGTTGTCACAGTACTTGGCCGGTATTGCTCTGTATATACAATCTGCTGCCATGGCTTTGTATGAAAAGAAAATACATCATGCTGTCGTTGTTGATATCCGGTCCAAAACAACCTGGTAATGACATTGATATTTATTTAACTCCGTTGATTGATGATCAAAAAATTTATGGTATAACGGCGTTGAAGTGTACGACGCGTATATTAGACCAAGATTCATGCTTAGAGCCATGATCTTGTGTACAATCAATGACTTTCCGGCTTACGGGAATTTGTCTGGGTATAGTGTTAAAGGAAAGAAAGCTTTTCCAATTTGTGGTGATAATACGGACAATCAATGGTTGAACAACTGCAGGAATCTACATGGGTCATCGAAAGTTCCTGTCACGTACCCACGAATATAGAACAAAGAAAAAACTGTTACCGCTATTCAACGGGAAGAGTGAGACGTCTAGGGCTACATTTCCGTTAACAGGCACAGAAGTGTGTGACATCGTCGCCAACATCAATGTCGAGTTCGGTAAAAAATGCAAAATGCGAAAGACAATGTGTGGAAAAAGCGGTCTATATTTTGGGAGCTCCAATATTGGGAGCGTCTCGACGTGTGACATTGCATCGATGTGATGCACGTGGAGAAAAATGCTGACATCATCGTAGGAACTCTATTAAATATGCCCGGTAAAACAAAGGATGAACTTAAACCTAGGAAAGACACGGTCGAACTAGGCATGAGGCCGGAACTAGCACCGATAGAATGGTGATGAAAGACATTCCTCCCTTGTCTTGTTTTACACTTAGCAGGGCTGAGAAGTTAAGCTTTTGCGAATGCCTTAAAGGTATTAAAGTCCCATCTGGATATGCTAGTAACATAAAGAGATATGTCCCGGTAAAGGACCTAAAACTCGTCGGGTACAAGTCGCATGACTGTCATGCATTGATGCAACATTTATTACCCATCGCGATTCGTGGTATTATGTCGAAGCATGTGCATCAGTGCAATTCGAAACTCTGTTTCTTTTTCAATGCCATATGCAGTAAAGTTCTTGATCCAGATGTGTTAGACGAGCTACAAGTCGATGTCGTGGTTACACTGTGTCAACTCGAAATGTTTTTCCCTCCCTCCGTCTTTGATATTTTTGTGCATCTCATTGTTCATTTAGTGCGAGCAATCAAGTCGTGTGGTCCTGTGTACATGAGATACATGTATCATTTCGAACGATATAATATGCATCTCTCATACTAAATGAGAATCATTGACAACTCTCACTAGTTTCGCTCATAGCACTCAATTTTATTATTATCATGCAAATATTTAGTAGATATATCACTCATATCATCAGGACAAAATTATATCAATTAATTTGTTATCATAGCGTATTTAATCAACTTACCAAGTGAAAGTCTATCAATTTGAATGAAAAAGGGACTTTGAAGGGATTATTTTTAGGCTCTGACTAAAAGGGTAGAATATTTTTGGGATTAGCGAGCTTGAAAATTCTTCAATTCCAAGGGCCCTTTTGAAATTCATTTCTGCTCCTTTTTCTTTTCTTTTCTTCTCCACTTGTTCAAGATGAGTCTCTTCTCCTTTACGAAGCTTTGAGAGATGAGATTTTCTTTTGTTTGTGGGTCGAGACCGTGTTCCTTTTGAAGGTTTCACAGTTATGAAATTCGAACCCAAGGCCGTGCTCCTTTCTTCTCGTTTTCTCAATAAAAGATCTAGATTATCGTTGGAGAAGTTCACTTCGGGTGCTTCTCTTCTAGGAGTATACGAGATTATGTAGGAGAAGTTCACAGCGAGAAAAATGATCGGAAGAAGTTCACATCATGTGCATCTCTTTTTCTCTCCCCCTCTTTTTCTTGATTGAGCACTCGAAACTTATGAATAAGGTTGAAGGCTAAATCGGGTTTCAAAAGAAAAAGAATGTCGGAGAAGTCTAAAAGGGGATCTTTAGAGAAAATAGTAAATGATTGATAATATGGGTCAAGTGAGGAATTTCCTAATTTTGCCCTTATCATTTTTATGACAAACTAACATAAAAGCAAGAATGAGGCTACGAAGTCCAAATCAAGGGATGGTCTTTTGAAGTGTGACACACTCAAGAATAAAAAATATTGAGGCTAAAATTATCACATATATGATGTGGCTTTGTGTCTAGTGAAACAAACGAAGCTCTTTGAATAAAAGAATGTTACATGAGTTGTTAAGTAAAAAAATAGACATATAACAAAGAAATATTTTTGTGTGTAATTAAAAATGGGCAAAATTATCGTCATCCCCCATTATTATTTTATTTTATGTTATTATTATATATTTACTTTTTTTTTATTTTTAGTTATCTTTTTGTGTATATATAAAGAATTTGAAAGATAGAGTCACGTAAGATACAACAAGAGCTATCAAGAGGCACCTAGACTATCATACAGAAGCATAATAGAGCATGTGAAGCACATTTCAAGTAAGATTGAGATTCAACATGCCTAGATTAGAAATAAGGAATTGGAATCGTTTTTCGTCCAATGCCTTAGTGAATAAGTCGGCAAGTTGAAGCTCCGTTTTAACAAAATACATATCTAAAGTGCATTTTTCTAAATGATCTTTAATAAAATGATAGCGAATATCTATATGTTTCGTGCGTGAATGATGAACAGGATTGCAAGTAATGACAATAGCACTTTAAGAATCACTATAAATGGAATGTTATTAAATTCACACCCGTAGTTGCGTAGTTGCCTCCGCATCCATAGAACTTGCGAGCAACAGCTGGCAGTTGCGACGTACTCCGCCTTGGCCGTCGACGTTGACACGCAATTCTGTTTCTTTGAAGACCAGCATACCAACTTATCGCCTTGAAATTGTGCTTCGCCAGACGTGCTTTTCCTGTCTATTCGACAACATGCATAATCAGCATCAATATAGCCAATTAATCTAAAATCAGTGTCTTTAGGATACCATAACCCTAAGTTGGGAGTTCATTTGAGATAGCGTAGAATTAGCTTGACCGCGTTCATATGGGACTCCTTCGGGTCAGCTTGAAAATGACCACACAGGCAAGTGGCGAACATGATGTCTGGTCGGTTTGACGTTAATTAGAGAAGGGATCCGATATTACTCCGATAGGTTGTGATGTTGACTGCCTTGCAGAAGGATCAACATCCAATTTACAGTTTATTGACATGAGAGTATTCACAGGTGTGCTCTTGTCTTCATTAAAATCTCTTCAGAATATCTCGGATATACTTGGTATGACTGCTGAATATTCCGTCTTCGAGTTTCTTGACTTGTAATCCAAGAAAGAATTGGAGTGCGCCCATTAAGCTCATCTCGAATTCGTTCTCCATCAGATAACCGACACCTAAATCTCCACTTTAGGCGTCCGTTCACTAGCGAAACCGGCACTGCCTCTCTTGATTATAGGCATCGGTTTGTGTAATAATCGTCCCTCGTTTTCAATTTTTTTTAAAATATAATTTTCTATTTTTCTACTTCCCGGCACACAACAACCAATACAAACCAATACAACACAATAATAAACAATGATAAATAAAAATCTACTAATCCAATAATACAACCGCCGTGCACAATTATTTCAATTCAACAATAAAAGTTATCAAAAAAAGTAAACTTGTAACTCACTCGGCAAGGCAAACACTATGAAAGTGCTCATCCCATATCTCCCGCACTTCATTAATCGATGCATGATCGTGCGATACATCTTCTAATATCTATAGTAAAGGAAAAGTATAATACAAAATCAAAACATATTAAAACATAATTGAAATTTTAATGAGATAGTATTATTTTCATACCTTCTGCAAATTGCAAATCCCACTTCCGATACGCCTGATAATATCGTACATATATCGCATGACGTAGAGCCACTCAATTCACTCCCGAAAGGTTGTCCTGGACACTAAGTTTGGAAAAGAAAAAAATACAATAAGTTAATTCAATATCAACGAATACATAAATATAAATTAACATGCAAAATAAATTAAAACTAGAAACCTTGCATCTCTTCCAACTAACAGCGGATGCTTTCTTCTTCGTTTGAATAGCACCCCTGAATGTCGCCGTCTTGATTTCCCTGAAATTTAAAAGTATATTTAGAGATGATTTTATACAATAAAATTTTGAATATAAAGTATATTTTATAAAACTTACGTGTCTAGTCGTCCACGGATCCTTATTTTCCGAACACCGATGTTTGGCGCCAAAGGATCGAACACAAACACGGTGTTTGCGGAAAACTCAATGACCAATAGAATCCAATGGTCCCTAAATAAAACATAAATTGTTATATATAATATAAACTATAAATATATGAAATAAAATATGTTTTATTGATTACCCTTCACAGTACGGAGCAAAAAAGTAATTGTTTGACTCGTAAGAATCTCTGAGAGCTGCAGCCATGTGCTCGAA
The DNA here is from genome assembly GCA_004919715.1 of Linderniella brevidens. Taxonomy (NCBI): domain Eukaryota; kingdom Viridiplantae; phylum Streptophyta; class Magnoliopsida; order Lamiales; family Linderniaceae; genus Linderniella; species Linderniella brevidens. Next base: position 10,847,587 of record SWDC01000151.1, on the reverse strand, counting down.
TTCAGTATCGACATCCCCATCATTGGCCATCAAAATTAGATGACTCGGGTTAAAACACTTGAACCCCGATGAGTCTTGATGAAGATACTTACAATTGTGATAATCAATAATAATTATAAAGTAATGTAATTATATAGATCGATGAATGAAAATAAATATTACCTCATGAAGAGTTGAATCACACTAGTATCCAAACTCACGAGTCTGAACATGTCCAATATATCCTTGATGTCGATAAACACCTGAAAATCCTCGAGGTTTTAATTATAATATGCATCTCTCATACTGAATGAGAAATATTGTTCGCACATTTTAAATGCATTACTACATGCATTGGTTCATACTTGATAAAATGCGAAATTTTTGAAAAACGCAAAATTCTCATGAATCTATGTTGAATTCTTTAAATGCGTTACTTGTGCTTATATAGTAAATTTTCATATGCATAATTGTATTAACTATATGCTAAATTGCCGAAAAGTTAAACGTGCATTTGTTGAGGGGGAGTTTACATGAAAATTTGTTATTATCTCCTAAATGATTTACTTGCAATCACGATTTCTAATTTTTTTTAAGTATCACAGAATTTTTCGAGCTCATCCGAGGAGTCAAGTGTTGAATTTCATCACAATCGGGAGATAATTGCATTTATTTCAGAAATACAGGGAGTTTTATGAATTTTTTTGTTAAATCAGACCTGATTTTTAATGAAAGCCCAAAATATTTTTTAGGCCCATAGCCCTTTAAACCTTACCTAATCGAAAAGTATTAATATAACTTTTTCGATCAAAAACTCATTCTCACGCAACAATATACAGTCGAAAAACTTTTCGGATTCTCAAAATTCTTCGGCGATTTCAAAAATCTCTTCAATCTTCATCAATTTTCTGTCAAAACTCGCCGAAATTGAAGGTAGATACCAGTTTCGGATCATCTTTCCGTTCAGAAACGCACGAATTGCGACAATTTTTCAAAATCATTCGACAAATATTTTTAACTTCGCGACTTTTTCGACTGAAACATCTTAAAAACTCAAAATTAACGTGTTTAAACTCAACCATTCTGATTACAAGCATTATATTTTGATTCGCAACTGATTCCTGGTCATTTCGAGTCCAGATTAACTCATGATTTACCCACAAATCGTCATTTGCATTTTTAAGCGTTTGCTGTTTGATTTCAAACTTTTTCGATCGAAAATGTTCTTATCGCAGACAGTGTTATCGAAGAACTTTAGTTTTCGTTAAGTTTTACTCGATCGAAAAACTCAGCGGCGAAAACCTATTGTATTAGATATGTTTTTTATTCGATCGTAAAACTTCGCAGCGAAAACTTTAGTTGTCGATTAAATTTTTTTCAATCGCAAAGATAAGCAGCGAAACCTTAATTTTTCGATACATTTTTGTTCGATCGCAAAACTACGCGGCGAAAAACTTAAGTTTTTCGAAAACATCTTATTCAATCGCAAAATTACTCAGCGAAAAACTTTAGTTTTCGATAAATTTTATTCGATCGTAAAAATCATCAGCGAAAATCTTGAATTTTTCGATAAGTCTTTATTCGATCGCAAAACTTAGCGTTCGAGTAAATTCACGCTCGAATAAAAACAAGCTGAAAAGACTTAGAAAGTTTTCAAATTGTTTTGCCTAAGTCTTTCGATAATAAACTCTAACACTTAGAAACATGTATGAGAAAATTTTTCAAAGTCATTTTCGCCATCCACATTTACTTAGTAAAAGTTGCATATGAGTATTTCAATCTAATGAATTTTATTTCTTTTTTTCAGAAATGGCTCATCAAGAGTACTCCCACATCTACTCTTCGGTCAGTTTGCTGACGGTCCACGACAACAACTACCAAATGGACCTCGCCTCTTTTCGGTGTCCGGATGAAGTAATAATTTCCATCCCCAAGGAACACACACTATGGCCCGCTCTGACCATGACAGCCTCCGTCCAAATGTTCTATCTCCAGCAGTTTTGGGGATGCATGAACAGCTACATCGTCGGCGATGACGTGCAATACACAACAAAGATAAACCAAAAGCACGTCATCATTGACAAGAACCTTCTTACCATGGTGCTCGATCTACTGCATCGCAAAGTCTACGACCAACTACCAACGGATACGGTGATCGTGGAGGACATGCTTCATATGGGATATAAGCCATCGCTAACAAAATTTGCCAACTTCCAGAACAACGGGATCGCACATCCATGGCGAACATTGTTCGGCATCATCAACAAATGCCACTCCCCGAAGCACTCCGGATTCGACAAGGCGAACGAGACCATTCTCTGAATCGTCCACAGAGTTGTCTTCTCGAAGAAATACGATGTGACCCAGCTAATTTGGAACAACTTAGTGGACATAATGCGTCAAAGGGAAACGAAGTCGTAGGCGAAGTTTCTCCCTTATGTCCGGTGGTTCCCGGTGCTGATCTCCCACCTGATGGAAGTACATACGGAGATCCCACGTCTGCCACCCGTTAGAGGTTATATACCGTCGAGGCTGCGGTTCTTCCATAATCCAAAGGCACGATCTAGCGCTCCAATCGATGCTGATCCCACTGAAGTTGCTAAGCCTGGCTGATCCCACCGATGAGGCCTACCAAGACTATTGCCAAAACAACTCCATCACGGAGGCAATGGTACGGTCCGTTGATCAGGATCCGATGCCTTTCCAACGAGAATACCTGGTGGAGGCACACGAGCCCAAAGCCGCGGCTCAGGAGACCGAAACACCGGATATTGAGCCCGAAGGTGTCCCTCAACAAGCCGAATCTTTTGAGGCCACCGAATCTGATGAGGAATGCAGACTACAACGAAGGGGCTCACGCAGACAACAGATCTCTGCCCCTTCTGCATCTCCTTCTCCACAACTGGCTTCGATGATAACTCCTCCACCAACATCGGTACAGAAAACCACACAGGTTCACATTGAACCTGTTCCAACATCCATAGAGTTGATACATTCAGTATCATCTCAAGGGTTGGATGGAAGCCCCGTTGGACCCCCGACTTCTTCGGAGCATACAATGGGCAAACCCACCAAAGTTTTAACTTCTGGGTTGTTAAGAGACGTCCTTCGACGTTCCGGCATCACAAGTCCTCTCCTAGATGGCACGTCAGAGATCTTCTCCGATGTTGTGACAGTGGAGCGCCTCCCTGGCCCCACTCCGACACCACCCATGATCGTGACGGAGCAACGACTGCAAGCAGCCCTCTCTACAACCATCAATTCTCTTAAAGACCGACTGATGGAAATGATGCTACAAGCTATTCAGACTTTCCAACGGGATATCGGGAAAGCACCAGTCTTAGATGAAGCTCCGTCCGAAGCCCACACCACACCCTTATCCTCACCACCACTAACCAACACCATACGCACCCCCATACAACCATCTTAACAATTCTAACCCAATCACCTTCCCTCATCAATCCATACACCATCCCTATAACCCAACTTCACGTCATCATCATCCATCGCCTACTAGCCCTTGAGACAAGGACCCCAGCTGGGAGAGTCTCTACCGACGCTAGTAAATGAACCCGAGCCGCCCGCCGATCCGCCGCACAGTACGAAGACATGACGATCCCGTCGATCCGTATTGTCATGAGGGGGAGAAAAGGCAAATGACCACAAGAAGCGGCCGTGGTGAGAGTCGAGAAAAGCAGACATCGACTCGTGAAGCTGGAGGTTCCACAACCCACCAACCATACAATCCACAACCCGCCAACAAACAATCACTACATTCACCACATCCCACACACAAACACTACCTCCCACTCCCAAAAGTTCAAATCCAATCCCGACCTCCAACCTCCTCCAAAATTAACCAGAAGCAGTCGTCTACGATCCACATGCGATCGTAGATGATTATATCTTAAACGAGAAGTGGCTGACGCAATGGAAAATTGAGGAAGCTGCTCAAGCCAGCTTTCCAACGTCAGATACTTCCTACAACAAGCTTCGGTAAATTTGGTGTTGCTTGAAGACGAAGAACTTCAAGAAGGAGAGAAATACCACTCTGCACTCCCTAAACTACCAGAGATGATCAGGCATCGAGTCGACTCCCCTCCTCACTTATCAAAGGGGACTGTGAGAGTCGAGATGCCTTGGGAGAACGTGCGGATTGAAGTTCCGTTTATTGAAGACATAAGGAAGCAGATTTTGAGGGCTCCAAATCGCATCAAGAAGCTAGATGAGCTAAACTTACTGGCCATCTCCCATTGGGAAGAAAAGAAGAAGATGGAGCACATCTTCATGCTGACCTACCTTGGTCCGGATCAAAGTGGCGTCCCAACATATCAGCGTAGAAGAAATTTCAGGGACAAGCCACCGATCCTCCAACTCGTGGGTGTATCGCACACGATTGGACGCTATCCAACCCCGGTATACCACATCGAGCGAGCGGACAACGACCATACTCGAGAGGAGATAGACGAAAGCTATTTGCCGTTCCTTCCACCATACGAAGTGTATCGACTGTTTCAGATGTACAAGAGAAAATACCAGACACCCACTGGTTATATCAAGAAGGAAGGACTCGGAGGGTTAAAGAGATTCATGGTGCGGCAGATCAAGTTCCACACCGTACACGACCTTCAAATTGCTGTAGAAAACAATATGAAAAAGGTCAACATGGAGTCTCTGCTCATGAAAGGCTTCCCGCTCAACGACTTCCCAGAGAATTACATCTTCAAGAAGCCTGGCCTCGCCATCATATATCAGAATCAAATTATTGAAAAGACGAGAGCAATGATGAAGTCTGAAGTTCACAAATTCTGTGACGGGACGTTGAAGCTTTTGAGGAAGAACATCGAGAAGAGGTTGGCGGAGATCACTGAAGAAACGATCTGCGAGGACCTTGAAGAAGAAGAGGCCCCACTCCTAAATGAGCTTCTGGATGCTATAAACGAAAGACTGGAGCTGAGGATTGATGTCTGACACTACGAGACAGCATTGGGATTGAGGAGATCGTTCTAAGCCCGACAAGGATAAAAGGAGCTGAAGAGAAAACAAGCACAAAGGGGGGTATTGAAGAAACATAGAAATTGCGCTTTGTTAATTAGTTATCCTTGTAATTAGGGGCGTAGCTCATATTTTTGTTAGTGTAGAACTAGTTTGTAAATATACCATGTATAGAGGTGTATATAATATGTACACAACAAAAATCAATACACAAGAATTTTAGAAAAATTGGAAAGTATTGAATTCACATTCTAGAGAGAGAAATACAATAGAAAACTTCCACTCACTAATCGTTTCTCTCTCCCGATCTTCAAACTCGATATTCGATCGAAGGTAATTCTCGAGATTTCTTATTCGAATATCTAGAATTCATGCTTAAATCAATCTTTAATTGATAAAATAGGACCTAACATATATAATTATAAGCATCACTAGCATATAAGTCGTGTATCCTATGTTGAGAATTCACAAAATTCACATTAGAATGATGAGAAGATTTAGGAAAATTATTTCCATGTCCAGGCTTCTTATATAGAGAATTATTAAAACTATTTGAAGCACACGATGAACTTTTTTTGCTACAACTTGGAGCCTTTTCATTAAAAATTTTCTTTATAGGAATAGGAGAGGAAGATTTTTGTTCTTTAAATTTTTGTTCCCATTGAACATGGCCACAACAACATCGTCCTAACAATTGAATGTATCCACGTCTAGTCCCAAGTTTTTTTCCTTTACTTGTACCCATTTGTCTTGTGGGTAGATTTTGTTTTTTGATGATGAGGATGAAAGTAGACATGATGACTCAAGGAAGAAGTCAAGTGTCCAACAGTCGTGTGGTGTTATTCGAAATATTTGCTAAGTCCAGTGTATCGAGTTTCGAAAATGTGGAGTTCGAAAATGTGCTAAGTGTTAAATTGAAGTGTACTTTCGAAAATTTCTAAGTGTTGTGTCGAAAGTGGTTTTCGCGTGTTATTTATAGAAAATATGATCTTCGATACAGGTATGTCTGAGAAAGTTTTCTGTAAAATTTTCAGTAAAATGTGATTTTCGAATGTTGAGTGTTCGAAAATTTTCCAAGTCATGTTCAAAAAACGATTTTCGAAATCGACTGCGAAAATTCATATTTTCGATTGTTGTTAATTGAATAATTTTCTAAGTGTTTGTTCAAATATAATTTTCGAAATCCTGTTCTGCGAAAATGTATTTTACCAATGCATTCGCGAATTGTCTCTGTTTGATGAGTTTGCGAAAATTGGATTTTCGAATGTTATGATATTCGAGAAATTTTCTAAGTGTCAAAAATGGTTTTCGATATCAGTTTGCGGAAGATAATTTTCTAACTATAATTTTCGAAAGTCGGTATGCAAAATCATTTTTCGGAAATGTTTTGGATACGGAAATTTTCTAAGTGTTAAACGCAAAAATAATTTTTGAAGGTTAGATTTTCGAAAGTGAAATTTTCGAAAGTCAATTGTGAGAAAATCGATTTGCAAAATATTAAATTGCGAAAAGTGACTTTCGAAAGTCTGTTATGCGAAAATGTGATTTTCGAAACATCATGTAAAAATTTTCTTCGGTGCGAAAATTTTATACCGACGTTGCGAAAATTGGATTTTCGAAAGTCTTCAATGCGAAAATCAATTTGCGAAAGGTATGGTTGCAAAATATTTTTTCAAGTGTAAAACTTATTCTCGAAAAACAGTTTGCGAAAAATCGGATTTTCGAAACTCTTCTATTCGAAAATCGATTTTCGAAAGGTGGTATGCTAAAATCATTTTACGAAAGGTGTCGTTGCGAAATTTTCAATGTATAAACCTGCTTTTCGAAAGACAGTTCCGAAAACCGATTTCCGAAAGCTGACTTTGGAAATCAGGATTTTTGCAACAATTTTCGAAACTGATTTTCGAAACAACCCTTAAACCCTAACATTATGCGAAAAAAAATTGACGGATTTTGCTGAAATTTTCGACTAACCTAAAGCACATAACTCGAATTTAAGACCAAATTCAGCAAATAAACTCGATAAAACACAAAAATAAACACACAATCGACGAATTTTTTAAAGTAATTTATGCGAAAATAAGGTTTTCTGAAAACCGTCGATTCATGCTGAAACTTCGTGAAATCTGGATCGATTTCACATTTAATTGATGCGGAATTAGAAAAGGCATGGAAAGAGGAGAGATTTATATCGTTTTCAACCGAAAATATGAGGATTTGAAAGTTAAATTGTTTTTTTCGACGTTTTTGGGGAATATTTTCACAAAGCATTTTTCTAAAGCGGGGGATTTTTGAATGGGATTTCGCTATTAAGTTTCGAAAAGCCCATCTTGCGAAAAGCTCAACAATAGTGTTGTTTGCATAAATTTCTAAGTATATTTAAGTGAAATATGGACAGTAAAATTTTGAGATACTACCGAAAATATCAAAGTAAAATGACTACTCCCCCTTAAAAATTCGAAAGATACTCCCCCTTTAAAATTCAAAAATAGCTCCCTCTTTATTATTTATAAATTGATATACTTCCCCTAGATTAAATAATTTTAGCAAAAATTATTCTAATCATAAAATTCTCCCCCTAAATTATAGAAGTTAAGCTACCCCTAAATATATGCGCGTATTACAAATATTTACACTTTATAAAAGACTTGTGAGACACAATCCCTTATGATTCGAGGTTCAGCATGCTTAAATCAGAAACAAGGAAGTGGAAGCGTTTTTCATCGAAAGCCTTGGTAAATAAGTCGGCTAGCTGAAGTTCGATGCTTCCAAAGTACATATCAATTATGCTTTTTTCCACGTGATCTTTTATAAAGTGATACCTAAGATCTAAGTGCTTTGTGCGTGAATGGTGGACATGATTACATGTAATAGCTATAGCACTCTTCGCGTCGCTATAAATAGGTGCATTATTTAAATCAAAACTGTAATCCCGTAGTTGTGTTCGCAACCACATGATTTGAGAGCAACAACTGGCTGCAGTGATGTATTCTGCCTCGGCTGTGGAGGTTGACACACAATTTTGTTTCTTTGATGACCAGCTTATCAATTTGTCACCTAAGAATTGTATGCCCCCTAATGTACTTTTCCTGTTCATTCTACATCCTGCAAAATTTGTGTCAGTGTAACCAATTAATTGAAAGCTAGAGTTTTTGGGATACGAGAATCCGAGTGTTGACGTTCCTCTAAGATACTTCATGATCCTCTTCACAGCTAGCAAGTGCGACTCAGTTTGATTTCTTGGAATCGAGCACATAAGCACGTCGAGAAAACGATGTCAAGTCTGCTTCCCGTTAGGTAGAGAAGTGAACCTATGATTTCTCGATATGTGGTTGGGGACTGACTTTTCTGCTCGATCCGAGTCTAGTCTTCACGTTGTGGATATCGGGGTACTCTTCGTTGTGGAGTTGTCCATGTTGTACTTCTTGAGTATATCATTGATGTACTTCAAGTGATGAAGGTTCCTGCAGGCACTTGCTTGACTTGCAATCCGAGAAAGAAATTGAGCTCTCCCATCATGCTCATTTCGAACTTCGTCTTCATAAGGACGCCGAACTCTTTGCACAACTTAGGATTTATAGACCCAAAAATTATGACATCCACATAGATCTGAACTAGCAGAACTCATGATCTATGTCGTATGATCAAGAGAGTTGTGTCTATCTTCCCTTTTGTGAATCATGACTTGACTAAAAAGTCTGAGAGCACCTCGTACAATGCGCGTGGTATTTGTTTGAGCCCATACAGTGCATTCTCTATGAAGTACACGTAGTCAGGGTGAGCCTCACTCACGAATCTTTCGGGCTGTGCCACGTATACATCTTTCAAGACACCATTGAGGAAGGTTGTCTTGATATCCATTTGACAGACAATGAAGTTCTCGTGTGCAGCGTAGGCAAGGAATAGACGAATGACTTCGATACGAGCTACGGGTGCGAAGGTCTCGTCGTAGTCGGTTCTTTCTTCTTGGTTGTAGCCTTTTGCTACTAATCGAGTCTTGTTTATTATCACAATCTCATCTTCATCCAATTTGTTGTCCTACAGGTGGGGCTGATGCTTCACTACTTGGGTTGTTTTGAGGAGGACTTTATTGTTGACGAGAGCGAGTGTAGAGGTGTTCGAATAATAAGTTTAGCTCTTCGTCTTTATTCATATTTGAAGTAGATGGTCGTTCCTCGGATGTAGGACTGTGTTGATCTTCTGTCAACACTCTTATAAGTCCGGGTTCTGGACTAACTTGTACAGAAACCATTGATGATGCTTCATCGAACGTCACGTTTGTGCTTTTCATGACAATTCTTTTCTGTTTTAGGTAGACTTTGTAGGCCTTTGATGTGGCTGGATGTCCAATGAACACCCCTTCTAAAGCCTTTGGATCGAATTTTCCTCGGCCTTCTCTATCATTCGCAACGAACCCTTTGCAGCTGAAGACTAGAAGGAATCCAATGTTTGGTATTCTTCCGTTGATGAGCTCGTACGGAGTTTTCCCAAATCTCTTGTGAATGCTCGTCCTTTCGTGAGTGTAGAAGGCTGTGTCGACTGCTTCAGCCCAGAGGAAGTGTGGAAGGCTCGAGTGGATCATCATTGTCCGTGCTGCTTCTACTATAGTATGGCCACAATGAATGTCGGCCACACTGAGTGCCCTTTGAGTATGACCACAACAACTTCGTCCTGACACTTGAACGTGTTCATGTATAGGCCCAAGTTGTTCTCCTTCACTTATACCCATTTGTTTTGTGGATATATATCTTCTTGTGATGAGGATGAAGCCATTTTTATATCTTTAGAGGTTGGACAAATGTAGGGATATGGTTCAATACAGAGGTCAAGCGTCCAATAGTCGTGTGGTGTTTTGTCAAACGTGGTTTTCGCGTGTTATATTTTCGAAAATATTTTCGATAAGGGATGTTTTCAGTGCCTAAATGCGAAAATGTGATTTTTGAATGTTAAGTGGTCGAAAATTTTTCAAGGGTTATTCGAAAAACTGTTTTTCGATATATCAGTTTGTGAAAGTAAATTGTCTGAGTATAATTTTCGAAGTTCGTTATGTGAAAGTCAGTTTTTGAAAATGTGTTTGATACGAAAATTTTCTATGTGTTAAATGCAAAAATCATTTGTAAAAATTCGATTTTCAAAAGTGTGGTTTTCGAAAGTCAGTTGTGCGAAAATCAATTTTCGAAATCTTTAGTTGCAAAAATTGATTTTCGAAAGCCTGTTAGTTATGCGAAAATATGATTTTCGAAACACAACGTGAAATTAAGTGTTGGTTTTCGATACTGAAGTTGCGAAAATTGGATTTCGAAAGTCTTCTATGCAAAAATCGATTTTCGAAAAGGCATTATGCAAAAATCAATGTGCCAAAGATATGGTTGCGAAAATTTTCTAAGGGTAAAACTGATTTTTGAAAGACAGTTGCGAAAACTGGATTTTTTGAAAGTGTAAATCTAACTTTGAAAGACAGTTGCGAAAGCTGGAGTTTCGAAATGTGGTATTCGAAAATCAATTTGCGAAAGGTATTTTCGAAAGACAATTGCGAAAACCAATTTTCAAAAGCGGACTTCTGAAAATCAGGATTTTCGCAACAATTTTCGAAACAAGTCCGAAACCCTAACATCATGTAATAAAAAATTGGCGGATTTTACTGAAATTTTCGACTAATTTAAAGCACAAAACTCGATTTTAAGACCAAATTCATCAAATAAATAAAAAATCGACGGATTTTCGAAACCGTTTATTGGGAAAATAATGTTTTGCGAAATCAATCAATTCGTGATGAAAACCTGTGAAATCTGGATCGATTTTACGTTTAATTGACGCGCAATTATCGAAAAGATAAAAAGAGGAGAGATTTATACCGTTTTCAACCGAAAATCTAAGGATTTGAGAGTTAAATTTGTTTTCGGAATTTTTGGGGAATATTTTCGCAAATCGTTTGTCTTAAGCGAGCGATTTTCGATTGGGGGTGATTTTCGAATGATGTTTCAATATTAAATTTTGAAAAGCCCATCATACGAAAAGCCCAACAGCATTGCCTTTACGAAAATAACCTAGTATTTTTATGTGAAACCTGGAGAGTGAAAATTTGAAATATTACTAAAATTATCAAATTAAAATTTTTTCTCCCCCTGAAAAATTCAAAGAATACTCCCTCATTATTATTTACAAATTAAGATACTTTCTCTATTTGAAATAATTTTGGCAAAAATTATTCTAATCATAAAATTCTCCCCCTAAATTATATAAGTTAAGCTCCCCCTAATTATAAGCACGTATTAAAGATATTTAAACTTTATAAAAGACTTGTGAGACACAATCGCTTATGATTCGAGGTTCAAGATGCCTAACTCAGAAACCATGAAGTGGAAGCATTTTTCATCCAAAGCCTAGGTAAATAGGTCGGTTAGATGAATCTCGGTGCTTACAAAGTACATATCGATTGTGCCATTTTCCACGTGATCTTTTATAAAGTGATACATAAGATCTATATGCTTTGTGCGTGAATGGTGGACAAGATTACATGTAATAGCTATAGCACTCTTCGAGTCGCTATAGATAGGTACATTATTTAAATCAAACCTATAATCCCGTAGTTGTGTTCGCAACCACATGATTTGAGAGCAACAACTTGTTGTGGCGACGTACTCTGCCTCGGCTGTGGAGCTGGACACAAAGTTTTGTTTCTTTGATGACCAACTTACCAGTTTGTCATCAATAATTGTATGCCCCTGATGTAGTTTTCCAGTCCATTCTACATCCTACAAAGTCTGCGTCAGTGTAACTAATTAACTGAAAGCTACAGTTTTTGGGATACCAGAATCCGAGTGTTGACGTTCCTTTAGATACATCATGATCCTCTTCATGGCTAGCATGTGTCTCCTTTGGATTGGCTTGGAATTGAGCACATTGGCACATCGAGAACATGATGTCGGGTCTGCTCGCCGTTAGGTAGAGGAGTGAACCGATGATTTCTCAATACGTGGTTGTGGTCAGGGTACTCTTCGTTGTGGAATTGCCCATGTTGTACTTCTTGGGTATGTCCTGGATGTACTTCGACTGATTTATGAAGATTCCTTCAGGTAATTGCTTGACTTGCAATCCGAGAACAAAATTGAGCTCTCCCATCATGCTCATTTCGAACTTCGTCTTCATGAGTTCGCGGAATTCTTTGCACAACTTAGGATTAGACTCAAATTTTATGTCATCGACATATATCTGAACTAATAGAACTATTTATCTATGACGTTTCATGAAGACAGTTGTGTCGATCTTCCGTTTTGTAAAGCCTGACTTGACCAGAAAGTTTGAGAGCACCTTGTACAATGCGCGGGGTGCTTACTTGAGTCCGTACAGTGCATTCTCTAGGAAGTACACATAGTCAGAGTGAGCTTCGCTCACGAATCCTCCGGGCTGCACCACATAGAATTCTTCTTTCAAGACACCATTGAGGAAGGCTGTCTTGACATCCATTTGAAAGACAATGAAGTTCTTGTGTGTAGCGTAGGCAAGAAATAAACGAATGGCATTGATTTGAGCTACGGGTGTGAAAGTCTCGCCGTAGTCAATTCCTTCTTGTTGGTTGTAGCCTTTTGCCACTAATCAAGCCTTATCACGATCCCATCTTCATCTTTTTTGTTCTCGAAGACCCATTTTTTACCGATTATGGTTATGCATTGGTGTCTTGGGACCAATCTTTACACCTTCAATTGCGCGAATTGATGGATTTCTTCTTGCATGGTGTTTATTCAGTCAGGGTCCGCTAAAGCCTCTGCTACCTTGCTTGGTTCATTTTGACTCAGGAAGCATGCATAGAAATTCTCGTTGGTGGTTGAAGACCTTGTGCTGACTCATAGATTTTGAACTCCAATTATTTGAGACGTTGGGTGAGCTCGTGTCCATTTCCTTTCATGTGAAAGTGGTTGATGAGATCCTTCGTTATTTGGTTCCTCACCCAACACTGTCCCATTTGTACTAGAGATCTCAATTGGGGCTTCGGCTTCTTCTTCCTAGTTATCGGTCGGGAGATTTTCTTCTTTTTCGGTATTTTCAGTCTGGGGAGTAGTTGTGGCTTGAGGTTGAGTCGTTGCAGAATTTCCATCAGCTCCAATTTGTTGTCCTACTGGTGGGGCCGATGTTTCACTACATAGGTTGTTTTGAAGAGGACTTGATTGTTGACGAGAGCGAATGTAGATGTGTTCGAATAATAAGTATATCTCTTCGGCTTCATTTATCTTTAATGGTCATTGGTCGGATGTAGGACTGTGTTGATCTTCTGTCAACAATCCTATAAGTCCGAGTTTTGGATTGATTTCTACAGAAACCATTGGTGGCGCTTCATCGAACATCACGTTTGTGCTTTCAATGACAGTCCTTTTCTATTCGAGGTAGATTATGTAGGCCATTGATGTGGCTGAATATCCAATGAACACCCATTGTAACGCCATTTTGATCGAATTTTCTTCGGTCTGATGGATCATTAGCAACGAAGCACTTGCAGCCGAAGACTCGAAGGAATTCAATGTTGGGTATTCTTTTGTTGATGAGCTCGTACGGAGTTTTCCCAAATCTCTTGTGAATGCTTGTTCTGTTCTATGTGTATAGCAGGTTGTGTTGACTGCTTGGGCCAGAAAAAGTGTGGAAGGCTCGATTGGATCAGCATTGTCCGTGGTGCTTCTAGTAGATTACGGTTTCGTCTCTCCACTACTCCATTTTCGTCATGAATTCCACGTTATCGCCGTTGACAAGACTCTGCATACTTCCCCATAATTGCTGGAGATAGACCCCATTGGTACGGTGGAGGTCATTGTCAAATTTGGCCATAGAGGGTGTCCTTTGATGATGGAGATGATAACTTCATCCGGACACCGAAATGTAGCAAAATCCAGCTGGTAGTTGTTGTCGTGGACTGGCATGAAACTTCCAGAAGGGTATATGTGCGGGTAGTTTGGAGTTGCCATTTCTGTAATAAATGAAATAAAATTCATTAGAGGAAAAATTTCATTTGCGAATGGATTGAATTAAAAATGCACTTGGAGAAATTTCAAAAATTTTCTAAGTGTTAAGGTTTATTTGCGAAAGACGTAGTGAAAAAGTTATAAAGTTTACTAAGTCTCGTTAGCGTATTTTTATTCGATCAGGAATTTATTCGAACGCTAATCTTTGTGAGAAAAACATGATTTTGCGATCGTATTTTTCTAAGTTTACTAATTTTTGTGAGAAAGACTTAGCGTATTTTTCTAAGTCTCGTTAGCGTATTTTCTAAGTCTTGGAGAAAAACTTGAAAAAATTTCTAAATCCTTGAAAAACATAAAGTTTTCGCCGGTTATTTTTGCGATCGAATAAAATTTAATCGAAAAACTGAAAGTTTTCGACGCTGAGTTTTGCAATCGAATAAAAAATGAAAACTAAAGTTTTTCGACGACACTGTTTGCGACACGAACTTTTTCGATTGAAAAATATTCAAATCAAACCGTAAATGCGTAACACGTAAATGTCGATTTATGGATAAATCATGAGGTAATCAGGATTCGGAACGTTCAGAAAACTGTTGCGAATCCAAATATCATGATTTTAACCCAAACAGTCTAGTTTAAACACGTTGATTTGAGAGTTAAAATCATTTTCAGTCGAAAAAGTATCAAAATGACATTTCTACAAATATTTTTGAGAAACTGTTTGCGAATCGTTTGTTTTTTATCGGAAAGTGATTCGAACGTGTTTCTACCTTCGAGATCAGCGAGTTATATTAAAATTTCTGAAGATTGAGAGGTTGTGTTGAAATCGCCGAACTGAGTTCGAAGTTAGTTTTCGGAAGTCGAAAAGTTTTTCGAGTGAAATGAGTTGCGTGTGAGTGAGTTTACGATCGATAAAGTGGTATTAATACTTTACGATCGGATAAGGTAAAAAAAATAATTTGGGGCGTAAAAAATATTTTGGGCTTTCGTTAAAATTCAGGTCTGATTAAACTAAAACTTAATCTTTTATGAATTACCGAAAAATAATTTGCGTAATGGTCCCTGTATTTCTGAAAGAAATGCAATTATCTCACAATGTTGTGAAATTCAACACTTTACACATCGGATGAGCTTAAAATTTTCTGTGATGCTTAGAAAAAAATATTAGAAGTCATATTTTACAAGTAAATCATATAGGAGATAAGAACAAATTCTCATGTAAAACTCCCCTCAATAAATGCACATTTTAACTTTTCGGCATTTTAAGGACATAGTTAATACAATTTTGCATATGAAGATTTACTATTTAAGCACAAGTAATGCATTTAAGCAATTCAGCATAGATTCATTAAAAATTTGCGTTTCTCAAGAAAAATTTCGCATTTTATCAATTCCGAACCAATGCACGTATTAATGCATTTAAAATGTGCGAATAATTTTAAAAAAAAATTTCAAAAATATTTTTGTTTTGGGTCAGATTGGAAATTTTGAACATTATGACGCAAAAATTTCTCATGAAATAAAAAATAATAATTTGCCGTCAAATCATGTAACTAAACTAATATCCTAAGATCTAAGTAAGAATCATTTTGACAACTCTCGCATGTTTCGCTCATAACACTCAATTTATTTTTATCATGGAGATATTTAGTAGATATATCAGTCATATCATCACGACAAAATTATATCAATTAATTTGTTATCGTAGCATATTTAATCAACTTACCAAGTGAAAGTTCATCATTTTGAATCAAAGGGACTTTGACGGATTATTTTTAGGCTCTGACTAAAAGGGTAGGTTAATTTTTGCTTTAGTGAGCTTAAAAACAATTCTTCAATTCGAGGAGCCTTTTTTTTGTTTGAAATTCATTTCCGATCCTTTAGCTTTTCTTTTCTTCTTTAATTGCTCAAGATGAGTATCATCTTCTTTACAAATCTTTGAGAGATTAGATCTTCTTTTTGGGCCGAGACCGTGTTCCTTTTGAAGGATTCACAGTTATGGAATTCGAACCCAAGGCCGTGCTCATGTTCTCGTTTTCTCTATATATAAGATCTAGATTATCATTGGAGATGTTCACTTCGAGGTGCTTCTCTTCTAGGAGTATACGAGACTATCTAGGAGAAGTTCACAACAAGATCCATGTTTCACTTCTATAATGATAGAGACTTGTATCTCTTTTTCTCCCCCTTTTTTTCTTGATTGAGCAACCCCGAAACTTTGGGAATAATGTTGAAGGCTTGATCGGGTTTCAAAAGAAAAAGAATGTCGGAGAAGGCTCAAACTGGATTTCTAGAGGTAATAGTAAATGATTTATAATTTGGGCTAAGTAAGGAATTTCCTATTTTGCCCTTATCATTTTCATGACAAACCAACACAAAAGCAATAATGAAGCTACGAAGTACAAACAAAAAAAACTGTCATTTGAAGTATGACACACTAAAAAAAATATTGAGGTTCAAGTTCTCACATATATCATGTGGCTTTCTGTCTAGTGAAACAAATGAGGCTTTTTGAATAAAAAAAAGTCACATGAATTTTTAGATAAAGTACTTAATCATATATCGAAGAAATATTTTTGTGAATAGTTCTAAATAGGCAAAATTATCGTCATCCCCCATTTTTTTTATTTTATTATTATTATCTATATATACTATTTTATTTTTCTTTTTCTTTTTGTATATAAAACAATTTGAAATATAGAGTCACGCAAGATAATCAAAGAATATCAAGAATCACATATAATATCATATAGAAGCATAATAGAGCATGTAAAGCACATTTCAAGTAATATTGAGATTCAACATGCCTATCTTAGCAATAAGAAATTGGAATCGTTTTTCATCTAATGCCTTAGTGAATAAGTCGGCAAGTTGAAGCTCCGTTTTTACAAAATACATATCTATAATTCCTTTTTCTACATGATCTTTTACAAAATGATAACGAATATCTATGTGTTTCGTGCGTGAATGGTGAACAGGATTGCAAGTAATGGCTATAGCACTTTGAGAATCACTGTAAATGAGAATGTTATTAAATTCAAACCCGTAATCGCGTAGTTGTGTCCGCATCCGTAGAACTTGCGAGCAACAGCTGGCAGCCGCAGCGTACTCCGCCTCGGCCGTCGAGGTTGACACGCAATGCTGCTTCTTTGAGGACCAACAGACTAACTTATCGCCTAAAAATTGTGCTCCGCCAGACGTGCTTTTTCTGTCCATTCGACAAGCTGCATAATCAGTGTCAGTATAGCCAATTAATCAAAAATCAGTATCTTTTGGATACCATAGCCCTAAGTGTCGAGTTCCATTGAGATGGCGTAGAATTCGCTTGACTGCATGCATGTGGGACTCCTTTGGGTCAACTTGAAAAACGAGCACAGAGACAAGTGGCGAACATGATGTCGGGTCGGCTGGACCTCATGTAGAGAAGAGATCCGATAATGATCCGTTAGGTTGTGATGTTGACTGGTTTTCAGACGAATCAGCATCCAATTTGCAGTTTGTTGACATTGGAGTATTCATCGGTGTGCGCTTGTCTTGATAATATCTCTTCAGAATATCTCAGATATATTTGGTTTGACTGATGAAGATTCCATCTTCGAGTTGCTTTACTTGTAATCCAAGAAAGAATTGGAGTTCTCCCATTAAGCTCATCTCAAATTTGGTCTTCATGAGGTCACCAAATTTCTGACAGAGGCGTTCATTCGTCGAGCCGAAGATGATGTCATCAACGTAAACTTGAACGATCATCAGGTCTTCGCCTTGTCTTTTGATGAAGAGTGTCGTATCGATGGTTCCTCTTATGAAGTTAGACTTGACTAATAATTCCCTTTGAACATCATACCAAGCACGAGGATCTTGTTTTAGTCCAGAAAGAGCTTTGTCCAATTGATAGACATGATCGGGATGATTCTCGTGCACGAACCAAGTACGAGGATCTTGTTATAGTCCACAAAGAGCTTTGTCCAATTGATAGACATGATTGGGATGATTCTCGTGCACGAACCCGTCGGGTTGAGCGCCATAGCCTTCTTCTTTTCACACGCCATAGTCGAATTGCTTCGATACGTGCAATCGGAGCATACGTCTCGTCGTAGTCAATTCCTTCTTGTTGATTGTACTCGTTGGCTACGAGTCGTGCTTTACTCCTGCTTACTTCACCGTTCTCGTTCTTCTTATTCTTGAAAAACCATTTACTTCCAATTATTATTTTGCCTTGCGGTCAAACTCGTAGACGCTCGAATTGGTTGAGTTCATCTTGCATCACAATTACCCAATCCGGGTCTTTAAGGGATTCGGCTACCTTAATTGGTTCATTTTGGCTTAAGAAGCATGTGAATAATCCGCTTTGTGTAGACGTCCCAGTCCGTACTCCACTTGAAGGATCACCGATTATTTTGTCAATAGGATGAGCTCGAGTCCATTTGCGTTCATGAGGAAGAACCGAAGTAGATCCTTCATTGATTTGTAGATCGAGACATCCTGAATTGATGGGATGATCATTCGTAGTTGGGAAGTTCAATTCTGAGGTTGAATTGGAAGAAATTTCCATCTGCATTTGTAGGAGCTGCAACACTAGTTGAAGATTCAGAATTAGGAGATTCCGTAACATTTGTTGGAGTATGAGGATTGGGAGTCTCAAATGGAATTTCTTCCGTAGAGGGAGAATGAGCACTGCTTGGTATTGAATGAGAGGAAGTAGGCATTGGAAACTCGTTCCGATAAAAAATATTCAAATAGAAAGTCCAAATCTTGTAGGTCCACGGGAATCGCTTCTCTTGACTTTGAGGTAGAAGTTGTCGGAAGTTGTTGACTTTGTGCCAACGTGTCTATAAGCTCGGGTTCTAAACTGTTTTGTTCAGAAGCCAATTCGGTCACTTCTTGAAAAGTGACGTTGTAGCTTTCCAATATAGTACGCGAAGACTTGATATTGACGCGGTACGCTTTAGAAGTGGATGAATATCCAACAAAGACGGCTTCAAATGCTTTAGGGTCGAACTTGCTTCGATGCTCCCGATCGTTGGCCACAAAACATTTGCACCCGAATACTTTGAAGAATGAGATATTCGGAATCTTTTGATTAATTATATCATACGGCGTCTTGTCTAAGCGTTTGTGAATAATCGTCCGATTTTGTGTAAAGCACGCGGTACTGACTGCTTCAGACCATAGAAAATGTGGGAGACCGGAATGTATTAGCATTGTTCTTGCAGCTTCAACTAAAGTCCGGTTCTTCCGTTCTACGACGCCATTTTGTTGAGGCGTTTTAGCGGCTGAAAATTGTTGAATAATTCCAAGTGACTGATAGTAATTGTTGAGACGTTGATTCTTGAATTCAATATAGTTATCAGTCCACATTAGTTGGATTTTCTTTTGTAGGAGATTCTGAGTTGTATTCACAAAACTGATTATCAAGTCTCCAGTCTCATCTTTTGTTCGGAGATATCTTGTCCATGTGTAGCGAGAATAATCATCGACAATTACTAACAAATATTTACAACCGTTGATACTTTGTGTACGCATTGGTCCACAAAGGTCCATGTGAAGTAGTTCCAAGGGTCGAGATGTAGAAGCAACTTGCTTGAGTTTGTGTGATGCTCGCTTCATTTTTCCCATTTTACAAGCCGAAATATTATGCTCTTGATGTATGGAAATTATTGGTAGACCGTGTACCAAATTTTTGACAGAGAGATTGTGTATATCTTTGAGATTTACATGAGACAGACGTTGATGCCATAAGTTGTTCCTCTTGATTGTAGTCTGTGAGATGAGACAAACAACTGTCGAAGGTCGAACTGTTGTCAGATTGATAGTGTATAGATTTGATCTTCGTGATCCTGTTAGAAGTTCTTGATTCTGACTATTTAAAGTTCTGCACTGATCAGCTAGAAACACCACATGAAATCCTTTATCGCAGAATATTCCTATGCGGAACAGGTTGTGTTTAAGACCTTGGACGTAAGAGACATCTTTGATTGTCAGCTGCAGTAGTATATCTCCATAGCCTAGTATTGGAGCTGAATCATTGTTGCCGAATCTGACTTTTCCGTTGTAACGGTCTTGGTAGTTGCTCAACATTTCTTGATTTCCCGTCATGTGTATGGAACAACCAAAATCTAAATAGAGCAACCAAAATCTAAATACTACACACGATGGATCTGCATACAAAGATTTTAGAGAGACTTAGGTACCCACTTAGTAATGGGTCCTCTCGGATTAGCAGATTTGGTAGGTATGGTTTGTTCATTTTTTGTTCCTAAACCATTTATGCTTTTAGGTATCCAAACCAACTTGAAAGTAGTTGGTTTAAGTTGTACCTCCTTAGGCAACTTGGCCTTTTGGGCTTGCGTTGGCCTAGATGATGTCTTGGGAACCCATTGAGGTTGAACCTTACATGGGAGGTTAATTTCAGCGCGGACAAATGTCTTATTAATCTTAATGCATGAGAAAATCTTTTCTCTAGCTAGTCTCTTAAGGTGTTTGGTTGAGTGTACTTTGACCGGATACCTTAAATGAGGACATGAATGTATCGAGCTATAAGCTTTCTTTATAGCTGGATCTTGTTTCCTACGAGACTTAAGATTTGCATTTGTCTTAGAATGATGGTTTATATTTTTAGAAGTAGAGCCAATTTCAAAATTTGTGCTTTCAAAATTAATAGGCTTTACTGCATAAGTGGAAGCAACAACATTAATATTAGAAACGGTTGTCTTCTTACGAGTGAGCATAGTTTTTGATACAGAATAAAATTTTGAAAATAAGACATTTCTATCATTTTTCTTCTGAAATTCCATCCTAGACAATATTTCCTTAGCATGCTTCACCTCTTTTTCTACTCTACATGTGGATGGAGTAGAAAAAGAGTTAGAAATAATCTTTTTTCTTTTAGAAGCATTTAAGGACTCTTTACCTCCCTTTACAGTTTTTAAAGAAGATTTATGTTCTTTTAAAATATTTTGTAAAAGAATGAGAGATGTTTTCTTAGATTTGATCTTGTCCTTATTTAATGATTTTTCTTTCAAAGGAAAATCAGGACAAGATTTTAAAATTGAGGAAGTAATGATATTAGAAATCTCCAGTAAAAGCTCATTTTTTTCAGCTTTGTAATTCTTTCTTTCTATTTCTAAGGAATCGTTTAAATCGGCTATTGTTTTAATAATAACAGGAATATAACATAAAGTATAATTTTGATAATGATCAATATTTTCTTCCAGAACTTTAGGAAGATCTTCTCAAGAATATATTGAATTATAGTCACTAGACATGTTCATTTCCCGTGTTTTGTAACTATTATTCAATTCGGTATAGTCAAAGGGGATATTGGTCCTATTGGTGGCTTTTCGTTTATATTCTTCTAATGCATTTATTTCGAAAGAGTTAGTAAGGCCATTAGAGAAGTTAAACCTAATCCCATATACTTGATATCATATAACTGTTTGACATTGACTTTTTTCAAGTTACAGGGATTGTTAAAATCTAAGCCTTCTTTATGATTATAAAATTCTATATCAAGAGGTTGATTTAGAAATATAGTCTGATCAGTTTGCCCCCTTTTTGTTAGAAGATCGTCTAAAGTTTGAATCGTAGAGTAAAGCTTCTTACATTCATCAGAGATTTCCTTAAAATTATTTCTAGAAATTTCAAAATCTCTCTGACAATCACTAAGAGTCTTACTAAGGTCATTTATTTTTATTTCAGAGGTAGCTATCCTAGATTCAAGACTAGTTATGCTTTCTTTAGCATTAGATAAGAGAATATCTATGTGAATTGTTCTATCTGATTGCTTTTGAAAATTATTTTCACTAAGGGCTAGTCTTTCTTCTAATTCCTTTTACTTTTTCGCTCATTCTTCATGTTATAATACTTAATTTGTAAAGTTTCTAACATATTTAATAATATAGAGCTAGGCATCGTTACCTCTTGTGATGATGTGGATGCTTTTTCTTCATCGTTTGACCTTCTTGAAGAGTTCTCGTTTGAGACGTCGTCAAGGTACGCCACTAGAGCAAGATTGTCATCTTTAGAATCTGTGGTATCTTCCAGCCAATGCTCTTGTTCCACCATCAGAGCTACTCCAGCCTCTTTATGTTTAGTTAGTTGGAATTTGTTTTAGTAGTAGTTGGCGTCCTTCTTCTTGGGAAGTTTGCATTCTCTGGCGAAGTGCCCTATCTTTCCGGCCGGTCTTTCCTTGTGTTTGGAGCTTGATGTCCGAAGTCTATTAGTCGAAGAGGATGATTTCTTTTTATAGAAGTTTTTGCTCATCATCTTAGTAATGAGAGCCAATTTTTTCTTGAACTCTTTCATATCTGGCTCAGAGTCTAATTCGGATTCGTCTTCATCTTGTGAAGAACTTGGCAACTTGATGCTTTTATCCTTGCGATATCGACTCATTTTCTTTCAGAAACTAGAGCTATAGAGTCTTGGATCTGCTTGCCCTTAAGTTCTTTTTGTATGTCACTTATATCTTCCTCGTGTTGAGCGAGATTATCAAAGACGGCGTGGATATCTATTTCGTCCAAATCCTTATTTTGACTGATTTGCATGGATATTTTCTTCCACTCCGGTTGAAGAGAAGAAAGAAATCGGATGTTGACCTCCATGTTGGTCAAATTTCTATCTTCCTCATCTCGTTGAGAAGAGTTAGATAACGCTCATAGAGTTCATAAACGTTTTCCTCCGACTTTGCTTTGAATGAGTCGTAGGTCGTGAGAATATTGGCTTTCTTGGCTTTGACTCCGACTTCGGTTCGTTGCATCATTTTGTGGAGTTCATCCCACATAGATTTTGCACTAGATATACTATCTATTTGCATATAGATGCTGTTAGGAATTAATTGCATTAGGAAAGTTTTGGCTCCTAAATCCGCTTTTGCTCTGAATCGCTCCCCTCGGTGTATTTACTAGGAATTTTGAGTCTTCTAGTGGCAGGAATGGGAGGATTATTAGTGGCATCGCCTTATTGGATGAGTCAAAATTGAGCGGGACCTTCTTGAAGAGAAGCTATCAAATTGGTAGCTTGATCTTTAGTTTCCAAGAAGTTCAAGAATCGGCTTCTCCAAACGGTGTATTCGCCTCTTCGTAGAACTGGAGGGCAGACGCCATTTCCGAGTGAGTAAGCATCCATTTGTAGTTGATTGGTAGGATCTTCGTGAAAGTTTGGAATCGAAATGGTAAAAATGCTTCACAAGTAACAAACTTCGTTAGTAATGTTTAATTCGTACTTTAAGCGATTTTCCTTTCGAAGAGAATTGTTACCTCAAAATTTTGTTAAAGAATTTTGAATTTAAGAACGAAAATTTTGAGTATTGTACAAGATAATTCGTAGACAAATATTTTTCGTAAGTTTTGAAAATTACGAATTTTGATTTCTTTTAAAATAGTGTAAAATGTGTGTGTTTGAGCAGTGATCGAAAAACTTTACGAGCAATAATATTTTTGATTTAAAATTTTTCGAACCTTTAATCGAAAAATATTTTCGATCGTATAAGTTTTTCGTTGTATTTATCGAAAATTATTTTTCAAACGCAAGAGCTTTACAGAGGATATATTCTATCGAAAAATAGTTTGTCGAACAATTGTTGATCGCAAAAACCTTTAGCGAAAAATTTGTAATCGAAAAATTAAGAGTGATCAAAAACTTTTCGTGAAGTTTGACTCAAATTGTTGATTAAAAGTTTTTCGAGTGTGAATTATTCGGTCGAAATGTGTTTTCGCCAAATTTTGACTCGAAAATTTAAATGATCGAAAATCTTGTGATCGAAAAACTTGTTTACTATTACAAGTTTTTCGAGTCAAATTTAGATATTTATTTAGCGAAAATAGTATTCGTGGAAAAAAATATACGCTTTATTACGCTCGAAAAAGATATTTATATATGAATCAAATAACTAATAGTCTAAATAATGTTTTTCGAGTCTTATATTTGAGTAAAACACACGAGAAAAGTGTTTGTCATCGAAAAATTTTTCGGCTGCAAACTTATTCGAAAAAATATTTTTCGACCCATGTTTTTAGATCGAAAAACCGATCGAAGAACAACCAAGGTCAATGTAACAGTGAAATTCCATATTCGACCGAGATGTTCAAGTTAGGCGCTGGAATTCTGGATAATCACTCCTTTCTTAGTTCTTAATATGAACAAACACAAGATCAACCATGTTTTATAGAAAAATATATCGAATATTAAGAAACTCAAATCGGAATCAAAACTTGATCGCAAACGCAAATATCAATCTAAATCGAAAATCTGAATTAATATGACGTTCTAAGCGATTGAAATCAGTACGTAAATCATTCCTAACATATAATCTATCACTTAATCAGCAAGATCATCAACAAAATTCGCAAACATTAAGCACATTGATCAAAATTCATTTCACGTAAGTTTTTCGATCGAAAAATCTGGAAAATTATTTTAATCTTAGAGTAGCGAATTCAATTCAAAAGCGATTACAATCTGCTCTGATACCAATTGTTAGGACCTCTTATATCAACTATCGATCGATCTAAGCACGAATTCTAGATATTCGAATGATAAATCTTACAAAATACCTTCGGTTGAATATCTTCTCTGAAGATCTTGACAGAGAGTGTTTCTCTATTGCTATTCTCTCTATTAGAATGTGAGTTCAATGCTTGTGTTTTTCCGAAATGAACTTGTATTTTGATTTTGACAGTGTACATTGTATTTATACCTATTTACATGGTATATTTAGTATTTAGTCCTACACTATCAAAACTACTAATTACGCCCCTAATTACAAGGATAACAAAATGACAAAGCACAAATTCTAATGTCTCTTTACTTTTGCCTCAAGAGCTGAACCTTCCTAGCGTAGTATTCCTCATCCTTCTTCTATGGAAAGAAGCAGTCTTTAGCCCATGGCCCGGGCTTGCCATAGTTGTAGCATTTGTTAGGTTCAATGGCACTCTTTGTCTCCGACTACTGAGGAGGTTTTGGTGGTTGTGTGGAGCTGGATTAGACTCTATGCTTGTTTGCATATGACGACGACTTCCTAAAAAATCTCTCTCATCATCTTCATCATTAGAGACATTTGCTTCTCGAAATCTCTAAACACACTTTCTGACAGACTGAGAGGCTTCACACACTTGTTCTTTCCAGATTTAGTGCTCCTCTTGAGCGTGTTGTCTTTTACTAAGGCATGTGTGTTTATCACTGCCTTGCTCCTTTGTTTGCCAATTTCTTCGTTGATATCATCGGCGTACTGCTGAAGTTAGTGGCTATTTTCTTCCATTTTGGTAGTAGTGAAGTGAGGAATTTGACATTTAGCTCCATGTTCATCCTTGTGACATTGATCTTCCTCATCTCATTCAGTTGAATCATGAACCTTCGATAAGTTTCACTAATTTGTTCCCCTGGCCTAGCCCTGAAGGAGTCGTAAGCAGCGAGGGTGTTAGCTTTCTTAGCTCTCAGTCCGAGCTCAATTCCCTGCATAATCGTTGTGACTTCATCCCACGTTTCATTGGCCTTTGAAAGCTATCGACTTGGATGAAGATGTCATTTGACATGGCTTGCAGAAGGTAGGTTTTTGCAAAGATGTCGGTTCTGGCTCGTTTCTTCTCCTCATCGGTATACTCGAACGGTGTTTTGGGTACCCATGTTGGGAGAATTGTGGGTGTGCATTGCCAGGGATGGTCGTCCAAAATTGAGCTGGTTCGTCTTCTAGCGAGCGGATGTTATCATCTGTGCTTTCTTTTATCTAAATGAAGTTCAGGAACTTACTCCTCCAAACGGTGAATTCTCCTCGTCTTAGTACTGGTGGACGATCGTCACTTCCCATGGCTAGAGTCTCCATTGTTGGTTTTTGGTGTTTGGATCTTTACGTGTGTGATTGGATTGTGTATGTGTATGTATTCGGGGTGAGATTTTGGATTTTTGAAGTTGTTTATCGAAAATGTGGTTGCGAGAATGTGATTTCGAAAAGTTTTTGTGTGCGAAAATCGAGTTGCAAAAATTACGTTTCGAAAATTTTGAAGTTTCAAAAATATGGATTTTTGAAATGAGTTTGATAAATTTGTCGAAGTAATTTTCGAAATAATTTTCAATATGGTTTCGAAAATGTGAGTTGCAAAAATGTTTGATGCGAAAACCATTTTCAAAAGTCAAGGAGTTGCGAAAATAATTTTCGAAAATCAAGAGGTTGCGAAAATAATTTTTGAAATATGAGGTTTTCGAAATGAGGTATAGTTTCGAAAAATATTTTCGATTGAGCTTTGCGAAATAATTTTCGAAACAATTATTTGAAAGTTTGAAAATGAGTTTCGAAAACATATAAACCCAGATTTTGCTATAAAAACAGTCAAACTTGATGAAAAATTATGGGTTTAAAGCTAAGCAAAATAAGCACGATTTCACTCAAAATGTTGAAGAATAAGATAATATCGCAAACCACAATATAAACTTGCAAAAATGAAAAACAGCCTTGCGAATATCCAAAAGCTAGGTCCAATTGATAACTTTTTGGCTCTGATACAACTTCTAGGTTACCATACACCTCACAAATCAACAATGTGGGAAGCAAATAGTGATTTACGTGAGTTTTTCCTTGTGTGCGTGTTCTTTAGAGAGAACTGTAGTGGCGCAAGTTTCAAGATAATTCTATTTTTGATTCACACTAATTAATGTGTAGGGTTTAGGTATTTATACCTTTTAGTAGGCATAAGCCGTTGGGCCCCTACTTGGCTCATTACAACCACTAGCCAAGCAATAGATCCCATATTTCGGACTATAGTTCACTTAATATATAAATTACAAGACGTAGACTTAATAAAATATACTGGACAATTTGATATATTTAACAAATTCTATTAATTACTATCTAATAAATTAATTTCCTAAAATTATGATATAATTTGGTAAAGATTCTGATCATTGTCTGATTTAGAATTGGAATCTAATGATTCATTAGCACAACATTGTCCTATTTGACAGTTTTTGCAATCTTCCTCAGATTATGACGAAATATCGTCAACGATGTTATTTACATCGGGATCAGAGGAATACTTTGATTCACTGTCTGATTATATTTTAGATAGTGGTTCTTTTAAATCGTCATCTATATTAAGATTATCAATCTTCTTTTTAGTCCAACAACTAGTTGCCTTATTACCTAATTTTCCACATTTTCTACATATAATAGAAAATCTTTAATTCTTGTATTGATTATTATTACTAGTATAATTTTGAAAAGAGTTTTGCTCTTTTGTTTTATTTCTCTTCTCGTGCATACGTTAATGTTTTCTAGAAGAGTATTTATTACTCTTAGATTCTTTATGAGTTTGACTTGAAGAAGGGTTTTCCATGACAAATTGGCCACATGATTCTCCTAATTGTCTTTTTTCATCTAAGGAATGTCTTTTGACTTGTTTATTTAGTTTTATTTCATTACATAAGGCTAAAGCTTCATGTATACACGTTCCTATAAGCTTACCATAGGTAAAGAAGTTATAATCAATACTTGATTCTCCTTTCCTAAGGTTATTCTTAACTCTTTCTGCGAAGAGGGAGGGTAATCCATCTAGGAATTTGGATTTCCAGTGAGTACTATTTGACTCAGGAAGTTCCATGACCCTACTTAAAAAGGTATCCTTATACCATCTAAAGGATGAGTTTCTTACACCTAAGATTTTGTAATAGTGTTCTTATATGATCACTATTGTCGGACCACCTACTAGTGAAATGTTCAATGATGTTAACATTTAAAGGTTAAACAATATTATCAACTTGTTGACCATTTTCTTCTTATATTGTGTTAATGATTTGATCGTTGTCAAGTTGAGATAAATAATTATCCCATCAGCCTTTTAGTTGGCCTGTCAACCCTGCTATAATCATTTTAGCAACTGCTTTATCATTATTACCATTAGCTTTACAAATAGTACTATACATAAGCATTATATGTATCATATTATAAATTTTTCTTTCGATATAACCATCTCAATTCCGTTCATAATATGTCCAATATATGGATTATTAAGCAAGATATCGTGTTCTTCGAACAATATACCTTTAGGGGTAGGCCTAGGGTAATAATATTTAATCTGGATCGGCCTGTCTGCGTACTTAAGCTTATTAATCTCCTCATTTATAATTTTTGGATAATTAGTAGAATTTTCTAAATTATCTTCAAACTCTTCACTTAAACTATTGAGTTTAAGATCTGTAAGTTTTTCACTAAGCAATTTATATATATTAGATGTAGCTTTTATTTTAAAATCTGTTATCTCATGAGGAGATTGAATACTTGGAGAAGCCGTATTGACAAGTCCAAGTACATCTTTATCCTTTACTAAGTAATTTTTTATATCTTTTACAGAAGACATTATTTCATTAATATTTTTGATTAGTATAGAGATTTGCTCACCCAAAACAATAACATACATATTTGTATAATTTTGTTGTTTTAGCAGACAATTAATATGGTTAATAGTAACTGATAAAGTATCATTTTCAAATAATTTTTGAAAAGCATTATAATATATTATTTCATTATCTTACTGTTGGTTCTATTTTGTACCAAAGAAGGATGAAAAGATAACTTTTAAGCTAAGAAATGGAAGAACACATTGTAGTGTGTGTTTGTGCATGTTTCATATTTTGGAAGGTACAAGGTGGCTTGCTATTAATTTCTTTTGATAAAACCCCTAAAAGGGTAAAGGGGGCCTCATATACCACATGAGTTGGTATAGTAAGAACTATGACCTAATTTATATAATATTTACGTAGCGGCCAAACACAAACTACAATTAGGGATGACAACATTTTCGTACCTTATCCATACCCGCACATTATACCCATTAATAATGCGTATGGGTAAAATATTGGGTATACCCATACCCTACCCGTTGCCATCCCTAACTACAATCTAATTAATTACAAAATAGACCCAAGACTTATAAGAATTAAGGACATTGCAAAATATTCCTAACAATCTCCCCCTTAGTGTCCTTTTTCGCTGAGGCGTCTTCTTTATCTTCCTTTTCTTGGGTCTCACCAGCTCGTAGACAGATCTTCTGAGTCCAAGTTTGTGCTCATACGATAGTATCCATCTACGGAGCGAAAGCCGTTCAGAGATGATGTCGATAACCTCGTGCTCCTCGAACCTCGGTTCATCTATAATCTTTCTCAACTTATCTCGTATAATTAGGAGGGTTCCATCACAGGACTTGGAGATCTCTGATGTCTTCATAAGCCTTTTCTCGCCCTTGTAGCTGATGTAGACCAAGGAGGGATTTTCTCCAACGAAGATGTGGCCTTAACGGTAGCTTTCAGCTTTGGGGCGATTGAAAGTAGGCTTCGTGAGGTTCACCTTCTTCAAGTTCCTCTCTAGCGTCATCTGAAGGTCGTGAGATATGGTGTACTTGATCTGGCACACCAAGAACCTCTTTAAGGTTTGGTAGCCCAACTTGACTTCAGGATTTGAAGAGTTCCAATCATTATGTAGCTTCCGACCATCTGATAGATGTCTTCCGCTCTGATGTAGGAGAGGTATGCTTCACTCAGATCTTCAGTTACCACCTCACAAGATTGAGCAGAAGTGAGACGTCCGCACTCCTATTATCGCTAAGATCCTTGGCCTCTTCGTCTTGTCTCTTCGGAGAGCCTCTACGTCGCTTCATTTTCCTTCGAACATAAGCTTTCGATGGAGGCTGAGCAGTTACATGTTGGCTCTATTTTCCGAGAAATGAGTCATGTCTCGCAGCTCCAACTCATCGAGCTTCTTGAGGCGGTCCTCTTTCCTCCAGATTCTCTTTCGAGTCTCTTCTTGGTATGGCACTAGGATCTTGGCATTTTTTCCAAGGCAGGTTCAATTCCTGTCCAATGTTTGACTTCAACGGCGGGTCGTCCTCATCCATGACCCTGTGTTGGAGGAGCTCAGGAAGTTCTGGGATGTTGGCTTCGTAATCTTTGCCTTCCTTGAGTTCCTCCTCTTCAATCCGAATCAGGTCGATGGATGCCTTCTTTAGGAATAATATTGCATTTTCCATCAACCCCTTGACTAGCTCAGGAGTCACCAGTTGAGTCATTCATTCTTCGTTGAATATGTAGCTCTCCACCTTTTCATGTGGGTTGTACAGCTCTTCGATGGTCACAAGTGGCTCGTCGGTACTTAGAGAGGGAACAGGTGAGGTAGAGGTTTGAGGAGGTATTAGAGTGGATGACGGTTTGGGGTGAGGGGAGGCTTATAGTGGCTGGTGAAGGAATGGTAATGTATGCTACAGAGGCAGCTTCTTTTCTAGATGTAAAAGCCTCCGATTGAGTGGTTTTGCTAGCGGTGGTTTGGTAGTTTGGGTGATGGTGGATGGAGTAATCTGCTGCGTTTGGGGTTCCGAGGTTGTTCTCTGTCTTTTGTCCCACTCTGGACGGCCCTCATCATCTTGGTCGTCACGTGATCTCATCGACTTCTCCGCTTCTCCGCGGCAAGACATCAGGATCATTAGCCGTAGCTTGATGTCTTGCTCCCTCTCGTTGAGAGCGAGGGCGGACTCATACCCGGGCTAGGAGGATGTTGTGGAGTTCTTCAATGGGTACGTCCCAAGGTCCTGGTTCGGAAGTGTGTGTGTTAGGGATATGCCGTCAGAATGTCATTCAAGAATGAAAGGTAATAGGGCATAAACGAACAATGTATTATTTGCTTTTTATATTTGAGCGATGTATTCAGATATTTTATTGGTCCAATATTTCTTACTTGGCATCCGGTAAGAAGGCGAATAAATAAAACCCAAATGTTTGGAGTTTAGTCATTGATCCTCGTTAGATGAGAGAGGGGGCAACGGTGAGTTATTATCCTCAAACGTTAAATACTTCCATAAGTCTTAGGCTCCAGAAGGGTGTTGGAATCGCCGTTCATGACTTATTTGTTGACGACTCTTACATGATTTTGCCAATCATTCACTTGGGAAATGGGAGGTCGTGACATTGGTACCAGTTGATGAGGGGATTAACTTGTATTTTTATACTGACTCGTAATAGAATGATCACATGGCTTATTACTCGAGGAGTGTCAATGATCGATCGATTGATTATAGTAGTCTTCGTGAACCTTAGACTGAAGGGGTCACTGACGGTGTTGACTTCGGGGTCCTGACCTGTCACTAGCTTTTCTAGGCCCGTATTACCGAGTGCATGGGTCGGCGGCGATACGCGGTCTTGACAACGAAGGGTGACTGCCAGAGTTTAACCACATAAAGGGATTCACTTTCTCATAAGTAATTGAGATATATGTTCTATGCATATTTGGGGACAGTAAATTAGTAAGTCTCTGGCCAGAGCAATAAACTGACTCACATGGAACGTTGAGGGTAGTTTAGTAATTTTTCCAGTCACGAATTTATCATAGAGCCGAGTTAGTGAGTTTCACAGTTCCATAACTCTCACTCGACCGGGACATATGTGAAGGGTTTAAATGTAGGACCAAAATCTATAGTCGGTTCGTGAATTATGATTAGTCACTTTCGTACTCAACTGGGGATCGGTTCGGTACCACGAGATAGGCAATGAGAATACCGAATTCATGGATTCATCCAAGTGCCGAATGAGATAAACCAAGAGGGTCGGCTTAAAAAGGACCACCAAGGTAATATCTATTAATGAGAAACTTAAACAAATACTTAACGGGCTTTGTGTCGTTAAGGTTGACGGTTTATGAATGTTTGCCATGGTTGAGCTTATCGAGACTTGAGTAATAGTCTAAGTGCTCGAAATTATTTTAAACTTAGGTTAAAGGCATGGCCGAAATTCATATATATATATAAATATATAATTATATTAAGTTATTATTTGAGAATGAGCTTAATTTAATTATTTAGCCTAACTTTAAATATAAGGTTAAATATGGTATTTTACCTAGACTTAATAGTAAGGGTAATATGGTATTTTACCTTACTTAATTTTCGAAATTAATATAAGATTAATATTTTCGATAATTATAAGCCTAAATAAAATAAAAGTTTGATTTAAATTTTGAATTAAAAATTCGATATTTATAAGCTCAACTAACTTTGAGAAAATTACTCAAACGTTGAATTTGTTTGGAACAAACTTGGACTAAGCAACAAACTACTCGAAATTTTTGTTTAAACTAAGCAAGGAGGTTTCAAAATTTTCTCTTGGACCATGTATCAAATTCGGCCACTATAAATAACACAAATGATGCTTAGTTTATTTCGACGGAAAATCAAGCAAGCAATTAACGTGAGTAAAATAGAAATTGTCAGAGAAAATAACGAAAGTATTCTTGTGCTCTCTTTCTCATATCACTCGATCTCCTGCTAGTCACTTTCGGAGGATTTCGAGTTTGATACATCCTCGGGGTCGGCGTGGCTCCTTTTTTGCGTTTGCTTGCAACCTAGGCGCGGTTTCAAACTGGGGGATTGGCGAAACCTAGCAACTCTTCACTTCGAGGGTAAAGTGGCTGAAACTCTTTTACGTTACTTATGATTGGGGTTTAAGGCTGCTTTATTTTAAATTCTGCACGTCTGAGGGACACCCCGGGAACGATCCCCAAAAGTGTGTTGGCGGAGCGGATGGAGGAGACGCAACAAGTTTGGTTTATGTGGCAGGGGCATTGCCTTTGTCTCCGGTTGACATTTCGAGGGCCGTGTTGACCTTGGTCATGTTTGAGTCCTCGAGCTTTTTGGCGAAATTCGCGAGTTTGGCCTCTGTCACGAACGGGGAAAATAACGGGACGGAGCCACTAAGGCATTCCGTCGTCAAGATCAGAGGAGAGAACTGACACGCCGCCTGTTTGCACATGACTTGAGAAACCGGGGCCACATAGGCGCACCATTGGCATCGGAACTGAGACAGACCCAATTCGATGGCCCAATGCAGCAGCTGCAGGGATGTTGGCTGCTGTTGGACTTCCCCGCTCAGCCCCTGGCTGGTTTCCAGTCAGGAGACACGGAAGAGCATTCTGTCAAGATCATTAAGACCTGGAGGTGCAGAAAAGTCTGTTTGTGTCCTAGGAAATGTAAAAATATTGGAGGATGATGACACTATGAAGGTGCAGAGTGAGGCGGAGGACTGCTGATTTCAACATTTACTGCCTCCCAGCGAGGCAATTATGGCATTCATGGCTCCTCGTGTGTGAATGAAACAACCATCTGTTGAGAGACGGTTAAGTTGCTAGGTAAGGGTAATTGCGCGGTTGGACCAGATGCCGCGACTTGTACTCATGAAACGATAATGTTTTCTCATGCACCTATGGACTCGGTCCGGGCTATTTATAGACTTAAGGACGGAGGATTTCAGTCGCTTCTTTGTTTTGTGCGCCGTTCATGTTCGCGTCTTACAACATCGCCTTTTGACTTCGTCCTTTATTTGCGAGCGGGGGATGCTGTGCGTCCTAGACCTAAAATTGGATTGGTGGGTAGGCTTATTCCCGGTGTCGGTCCAATTGGGATATGTTCGACCATAAGAACCTCCTCGAGCACGTTGTCCCGGACGATCGGATTGGCTGGGTCGGCGAGCCTTAGTAGGTCTTCAGGTATTGACATCGCCAACCAATCAAATTTGGTCTTTGATGAATGGAGAGAGCCGAGCTTCGGTGGTTGGTATCCTTCGGATGGATCTCGGCTCTCGATATCCGGGATGGTGTCGATGAAATGCTTGACGAAGACGGGCAACCACCTCAGGTAAGGCATGGCTTTCTTCTTATTTGAGGGGTGTCTCTTCTTCGGAATTGGTCGAGCAGGTCCGACCAGATGAGTTGAATGACATCGTACTTGTTGTTAAAGACGATGTCGTGAAGATGAGCATTATGTTTCTTTTGCATCTGTCAAGCCCGCAATGTTTGCGGGATAGACATTTATTTATGATGAAGAAAAAAGTCCGCCAAGGTTGAGGAATATCGTTTGCGGTGAAGTTAGGGAGGTGTATGGATTTGTGGGCGTCAGGTTTGTAGCCCATGAAGAGGAAGTCATGTTAAAGTTCCTCTTCAATGGCGTGTGGGTTGTAATTGAGGGATGATGGTCGGTGGAAAAGCTAGCCTAGTATGGGTTTACGACGGATGTTTGCTCGATTTGTGCGGTTAGGATGTTACGGTCTTGTAGTAGGATTTATAAGAGTGGCCCAGAATTGTTGGACATATATTTCTGGGACGCACTCCGATATGGTAAGGGCGGTGTATAGTGGGTGGTTGCGTAGGATTTGGAGAATTATGGGATTTGGGCATACGGCTTTCTCGAAATCGATTCGAGGTTTTTTGGGATTCAAGAATTATGGGGTTTGTTCGGGAAAACATTTCTTCAATCATACGCACCTTCTTTGTTCCGAAATGGATACATAGATAGTGCATAGAACATATAATTGTATAAATTGTCCTGATATAATTTCGTCATGTTAGTATGAAATCGCCCCATATAATTTGAACTTAGAAAATTTTCCAATTTAAATAAAAGTCCAAATATTCGGGTAAGAGACTCAGTCGACGATTATTGCATTTTTGGGTAATTCAATTCGAATTCGGGTGATGATTTTCTGGTAATACAAAGGCCGAATTTCGTTTAATCATGATATGAAAATCGGGTAAAATGTAGTTTTCGGTCAACACTTATCATGTATTTAAAAGTCGTCGCCGATTTGAAAAGTAAATTCGGGGGAAGTTTAATTTTCGGTCAACACTTAACATGAAAAAATCGTCGCCGATTTTGATTAAACTTCGGGTGATGAAAGTCGAGTGGATTTTTCGGGTAAAATATTAACGTTTGCTACAGTCAAAATTCGGCAATTTTGAAGAATTCGGGGAGACTAGTTTCGGATAGAAAAATTTTGGGTGGACACAGAATGTGTGTAAAGTAGATTTTCCGGGAGTAATTCAAATTTCATCCGAAAATTGCCCGAATGGTTAAACCCTAATTTACGTAACGTGGAAAAAATCAGCAAAAAACAAGTTAAAACTGGCAAAATTGAAGTCGTCCTTACCGATTTTGGTTGAATATGTGCCGAAATGGAAGAAAAGTTTGGATTTAAGTTGGAAATGGAGAAATTTTTTCTGGAAAGTCGAGAGGCTTAGTTTAATTTTCTGGTGAGTTTTTAATAGTAAATAGTGAAATGAGAATTTTCGGGTAACTTAGTAAATATAGAAGTTACTGTTGATTTTCGGGTGAAATGTATTTTTTGGGTAGGTCAAATTTCGCGGAGATTTATTTTCTTAATATAAAATAATGACTAAACAAGCGAAAACTGACATGTACTCGAAATTTTTGAAAGTTAGATATTTTTACCGAAAATTATAATTTCAACAAATTTCAAAGGTAAATATTTGGAACTCCCCCTTAATTTATGCATTTATTTCAGAAACTCTCCCTGGATAGAGTAGTAAACACTCCCCCTCGTTTTGTGCACACAAAGAGACAGAAAAATAAGAAAAAAAAATACGTAAGACATATATTCACAATCTAAGGTTCATGGAGGCACCATTGATCATGTCTTGAGGTTCAACATGCCTAACTTAGACACGAGAAATTGGAATCGTTTTTCATCAAATGCCGTAGTGAATAGGTCGGCAAATTGAAGCTCTTTGTTAACGAAATGCATTTCGATGGTGCTTGGTCCCCCATGTTCATTAATAAAGTGATACATAATGTCTATGTGTTTTGTACGTGAATGATGCACAAGATTACAAGTTATCGCTATTTCACTCTTAGAGTCGCTAAATATGGGCATATTCTTGTGTAAAAGATCAAAATCTCATTGCTGGGTCCTCCGCTGTTCAGGCTGAGATGCAGTTTTGGTTCCTAGAAGACCAGCTTACGAGTTTACCCCTAGAAATTGAGCAGCTCCGGATGTTATTTTTTGTCCAGCTTGCATCCCGCGTAGTCTGCATCGGTGTATCCAACGAGCCTGAAGTCTGAATTCATAGGGTACCATAGACAAAGATTTGGGATGCCCTTGAGGTACTTGAAGATCCTCTTTACGCCTAGCAGATGGGATTCCTTCGGACCGTCTTGGAAGCGAGCACAAAGACACGTTATGAACATGATGTCTAGTCGACTAGACGTGAGATAGAGCAATGATCATATCATGCCTCGATAAGTGGTGTGGCTGACAGATATTCCTGTGGTATCCGCATCGAGCTTGCATAAAGGAGACATCGGAGTCTTGGCAGGAGTGGAGTTGTCCAATTTGTACTTCTTGAGGATGTCGTGAATGTATTTGGACTAACTGATGAAGATTCCGTCATGAAACTGCTTGACTTGAAGACTTAAGAAAAAGCTCACTCCCATCATACTCATTTCAAATTTATGCTTCATCATGTCTCCAAAATTCCTCTAGAGTCTTGCGTCCGTTGAGCCAAAGATGATGTTATCGACATGTATTTGTACGAGCATTATATCTGATCCGCTTCTTTTTTTGAAGTTAGTCGTGTCAATCTTCCCTTTCGTGTAACCGGATGAGATGAGAACATCCGAGAGGACTTCATACAATGCTCGGGGAGCTTGTTTGAGTCTGTAGAGGGCTTTGTCCAGCCGATACACGTAGTCGGGATTCTCTTTGCTCACAAAGCGTTCAGGCTGAGAGACGAATACTTCTTCCTTTAATAGTTCGTTGAGGAAGGCAGTCTTGACGTCCATTTAGTACACTGTGAAGTTTCTGTGGGAAGCAAAAGCTAGGAAGATCCTAATCGCTTCAACTCTGGCAATATGTACATATGTCTCCTCGTAGTAAATTCGTTCTTGCTGATTGTATCATTATGCTACTAGCCTAGCTTTATTTTTTATCACGACCCCTTGTTCGTATTTCTTGTTTTTGAAGATCCGCTTGTGCCAATTATGGTTTTCCCTTTCGGCCTCGGTACTAGTTTCCAAACGTTCAGTCTCTCAAACTGGCTAATTTCTTCCTGCACAGCAATGATCCATTCTGGACCGGTAAGAGCGTCGGCAACTTTGGTCGATTCCTTTTGACTGAGAAAACATGAGTAGAGACTTTCATTGATCATTGAAGCGCGAGTTGTAACACCACTGGAGGGATCCCCAATTATTTGTGACTTTGGATGAGTGTGGGCCCATTTTCTTTCGTGTGTGTGAGAAGGTTAAGTGATATCGTTTTCCACGTGAACTCCCTAATTTGGAATGATTTCTGATTCCGTAGGCTCATCCGATTGGTGCTCTAACTCTGCTGATGATGCTTATGGCGCGTAGTCAGTGGTTTGAGTGGTGCCATCTTCTGAGCTTGCAATGACATATGATTCGGTTGGAGGTATATCCTAGTCGGTTGGAGGTACATTATCTTCGCCGATGTGGAGATTTTATATCGTAGGAGGCGAAAGGTCATTGCTTGGGGCTACAGAAGAGATAGAAACGGCGGGTGGCGGTGGTCATGGATAGAGATGCTCAAATAGCAAATCAAGACCCACATCGCTTGGAGTAGAAATATTTGCAGTTGTGCCCACCGTGGAGGTGCTTGGTTGATCATTCGTCAACTCTCGTAGAAATCCGGGTTTTGGACTGATTTGTGCAAAAGCCACTGGTCTACTTCGTCAAATGTAATGTTGATACTTTCCATGACAGACCTTCTCTCTTTTAGGTGTACTCGGTAGGCTTTAGAGTTTGTCGAGTATCCTACAAGTATGCATTCGAAAGCCATTGGATCAAGTTTGCCCCGATATTCCTGATCATTGGCAACATAGAACTTGCATCCGAATAGCCTGAGAAAAGAGACATCTTGTACTCTTCGGTTGATCATCTCATACGAAGTTCTCATAAATCTTCTGTGAAGACAGGCACGATTCTGTGTGAAGCACGTTGTATTTAGTGCTTCGGCCCATAAGAAGTGTGGCAATCCAGAATGAATCAGGAGAGTCGTGGTTGCTTCAACTAGGGTCCTGTTGGGATTTCTTTGCAGCTAAGAACTGTTGGGTCATGCCAAGTGATCCATAGATGTCACTGAGCTTTCTGTTCTTGAATTCAGTCCCATTGTTAGTTATGATTATTTGGACGGTAAGTTGGTAAAGATTATGTATTGTCTTCACAAATTCGATGATGAGATCCGGTGTTTCGTCTTTTATTCGGAGAACTTGGTCCATGTCAAGCGCGAGAAATCGTCCACAATTACTAACACGTATATTCACCCATTGATGGTCTGAGTGCGCATAGGTCCACAAAGATCCATGTGAATGAGCTCGAGAGGTTTGGAGGTTGACGCCGTGTGTTTGGTGTTGTGAGACGCTTTCCTCTTCTTCCCCATTTTGCACGCTGAGCAAAGATGCTCTTTGTGGTAACTAAATGAGGGAAGCCCTTTGACCAAGTTGTCCGCTCGGAACTTGTTTTGATCCTCGAAATTGAGATGTGAGAGGCGTTGGTGCCAAAGGTCGTTGGATGTAGAGAGTCTCGAGAGATGAGGCACGTTGGTCGAGTGGTCTTCAGATCAATGGAGTATAGATTCGTCTTTTTGTGGGCAGTGAGTAGCTCCATTCCTTTATCATTGATGACGCTACACTTGTCATAGACGGTCAGCCAACCTTCAGAAGGGTAACTGAAGGAGTACTATTGATGAGCCATTTCTGTAAAAAAAATTAATAAGATTCATTAGATTGGAATAATCATACGCAAATTATATTAAGCAATTGTGTGTTGAAAAATTTAAATTTATGTCGAGGCGCAAACAGTGTTTATGTGTATAACGAATGACTTAGAAAAATTTTAAATTTTTTTTTAAGTGTTTAAGTGTATAACCAATTACTTAGAGAAAATTTTGAAAAATTTTCTAAGTGTTTAAGTTTATACTGTTTACGGCGTGGTTTTATTCGAGGTAATTTTTATTCGAACGCTAAGTTTTGCGATCTAATAAAAACTTAACAAAAATTCAGGATTTTCGCCGCTGAGTTTTGCGATCGAATAAAAATATATAGAAAACTAAAGTCTTTCGCTTAGTATTTTTGCGATCGAATAAAATGTTGTCGAAAAACTTAAGTTTTTCGCCGCCTAGTTTTGCGATCGAATAAAATGTTGTCGAAAAACTTAAGTTTTTCGTCGGGTAGTTTTGTGATTGAATAAAAATGTATCAAAAAACTTAAAGTTTTCTTCTCTTATTTTTGCGATCGAATAAAATTTCATCGAAAAACTTAAGTTTTCGCCGTTGTTTTATGATCGAATAAAAACATATCGAAAACATAAGGTTTTCGCCGCTGAGTTTTGCGATCGAATAAAATTGAACGAAAATTATAGTTATTTGATGGTACTGTTTGCGATAAAACGATTTTCGACCTAAAAAAATTGAAATCAAAAAGTAAATTCTTATGAACACAAATGACGATTTTGGGAAAATCATTAGTTAATATGGACATGTAATGACTAGAAATCAGTTGCGAATCCAAATATCATGTATTTAATCAAAATGGTCGAATCTAAACATGGTAAATTTGATTTTTTAAAATTTCACATTTTGTCAATTCCGGACCAATGCATGTGGTACTTCATTTAAAATGTGCGAAAATATTTTTGTTTTGGGGTCAGATTGTCCATTTTGAACATTATCACGCAAAATCTCATGACACAATAGATAATTTGCCATCAAACAATGTAACTAAACTAATATTCTAAGATCATAGTTTGAATCATTTTGACAACTCTCACAAGGTTCGCTCATAACACTCAATTTATTTTTATCTTTCAAATGTTTAGTAGACATATCACCCATATCAACACGACAAATTTTATCAATTAATCTGTTATCGTAGCACATTTAATCAACAGATCGAGTGAAAATTCATCAATTTGAATCAAAGAGACTTTGAAGATATTATTATTTTTAGGCGCTGACTAAAAGGTTAGGATATTTTTGGGATTAGTGAGCTTAAAAATTGTTCACTTCTAGGGGCCCTTTTGAAATTCATTTCTGCTCCTTTTTCTTTTCTATTCTTCTGCACTTGCTCAGGATGAGTCTCTTCTTCTTTAAGAGGCTTTGAGAGATGAAATCTTCTTTTGTTTTTGGGCCGAGACCGTGTTCCTTTTGAAGGTTCACAGTTATGGAATTCGAACCCAAGGTCGTGCTTCTCTTCTCGTTTTCTCCGTTGGAGAATCACTTCAAGGTGCTTCTCTTCTAGGACTATACGAGATTATCTAGGAGAAGTTCATAGCGAGATCCATGTTTTTCTTTTCAAATGATCGGGAGAAGTTCATCATGTGCATCTTCTTTTCTCCCTCTCTTTTTATTGATTGAGCAACCCCAAAACTTAGGAATAAGGTTGACGGCTTGATCGGGTTTCAGAAGAAAAAGAATATTGGAGAAGGCTCAAATGGGATCACTAGAGGAAAAAGTAAAGAATTGATAGTTTGGGCCATGTGTGGAATTTCCTAATTTGCCCTTATCATTTTCATGACGAACTAACACAAAGCAAGAATGAGGCGACGAAGTACAAATCAAGAGATAAACATTTGAAGTGTGACACACTCAAGGATAATTCCTTAAAAAATATTGAGGCTCAAATTCTCACATATATGATGTTGCTTTGTGTCTAGTGAACAAACTAAGCTCTTTGAATAAAAGAATGTCACATGAGTTTTTAAGCAAAGAACTCGGCAGATATCGTAGAAATATTTTTGTGAGTAAATCAAATAGACAAAATTATCGTCATCCCCCATTTTTATGGCATTTTATGTTATTATTATTATTGTATATATACTATATTAGTTTTATTTATTTTTAGTTTTATATATATATTAAAAAATTTGAGAAATAAAATCAGCAAGATATAACAATGAAGATCAAGAAGCACATAGAATATCATAATATAGCATGTGAAACACATTTCAATCAAGATCGAGATTCAACATGGCTAGCTTAGCAAAAAGGAATTAGAATCGTTTTCATCCAATGCCTTAGTGAATAAGTCTGCAAGTTGAAGATCCGTTATTTAACAATATACATATCTATAATGTCTTTTTCTACATGATATTTGACTTTTTCTACATGATATTTGGTAAAATAATAGCGGATGTCTATGTGTTTCGTGCGTGAATGATGAACAGGATTGCAAGTAATGGCAATAGCACTTTGAGAATCGCTATAAATGCGAATGTTATTAAATTCAAATCCGTAGTCGCGTAGTTGCATCCTCATCCACAGAACTTGAGAGCAACAACTGGCAGCCACGTCGTACTCCGCCTCGGCCATTGAAGTTGTACGCAATTTTGCTTCTTTGAGGACCAGCGGACCAACTTATCACCCAAGAATTGTGCTCTGCCAGACATGCTTTTCCTGTCCATTTGACAACCTGCATAATCAGCGCCAATATAACAAATTAATCTAAAATCAGTGTCCTTTTGATAACATAACCCTAATTTGGGAGTTCCATTGAGAAAACGTAGAATTCGCTTGACCGCATGCATGTGGGACTCCTTTGCGTCAGCTTGAAAACGAGCAAAAAGGCAAGTGGCAAACATGATATCGGGTCGGCTAGACGTTAAGTAGAGAAGAGAGCAAATAATACTTCTATAAGTTGTGATGTTGATTGCCTTGTCAGAAGGATTAGCATCCAGTTTGTTGACATGGGAGTACTCATATGTGTGCTCTTGTCTTGATTAAATCTCTTCAAAATATCTCGTATATACTTGGTTTGACTGTTGAAGATTCCATCGCCGAGTTGATTGACTTGAAGTCGAAGAAAGAATTGGAGTTCGGCCATTAAGCTCATCTCGAATTTTGTCTTTATCAAATCACCAAATTTCTGACAGAGTCGTTAATTTGTTGAGCCGAAAATGATGTCATCGATGTAAACTTGAACGATCATCAAGTCCTTGCCTTGCTTTTTGATGAATAGTTTCGTATCAATTGTTCCTCTTATAAAGTTAGACTTTACTAGAAATTTGCTCAGAACATCATACCAAGCACAAGGGGCTTGTTATTATCCGTAGAGAGCTTTATCCAGACATAATCAGCATGATTTTCATGCACGAATCCTTCGGTTGAGTGACGTAGTCCTCTTCTTTTAACACGTCGTTGAGAAAGGCGGTTTTTACGTCCATTTGATAGACTTTGAATTCTTTATGAGCCGCATACGCCAAAAATAATCGAATAACTTCAATACGAGAAATAGGGGCATACGTCTCGTCGTAGTCCGTTCCTTCTTGTTGATTGTACCCCTTAACGACGAGTCGTGCTTTATTCCTGATAACTTCACCGTTCTCGTTCTTCTTATTTTTGAAAACCCATTTAGTTCCAATAATTGTTTTGCCATGCGGTCGAGGAACTAATGTCTAAACTCGTACACGCTCGAATTGGTTGAGTTCATCTTGCATTGCGATCACCCAATCCGTGTCTTTAAGGGCTTCGGCTACCTTGAGTGGTTCATTTTGGCTTAGGAAGCACGTGAAGAGTCCGCGTTGTGTAGATGTCCCAGTACGTAGTCCACCTGAAGGATAACCAATTATTTGATCGACAGGATGAGCTCGAGTCCACTTGCGTTAATGAGAAAGAACCGAAGTAGAACCATCGTTGATATGTAGGCCGAGACGTCCTGAACTGATATATGGATCATTCGTTATCGATAAATTCATCTCTGAATTTGAATTTGATGGAATTTCCGTATCGGCATTAGTAGGAGCGGCAACACTAGTTGGTGATTCATAATTTGGAGAATCTAGAACAATTGTTTGAGTTTGAGGGTTGAGAATCTCAACTGTAATTTCCACCGTAGAAGGGGAAGGTGCGCTGCTTGGTATAGAATGGGACAAAGCAGGCATCTGAGACTCATTCGAAATTGGCGGGAATTGCTTCTTCTGACGGTAAGGTAGATGTTGTCGGAATTGGTTGACTTTGTGCCAACACGCCTATAAGTCCGGATTCTGAACTATTTTGTTCAGAAGCCAATTCTGTCACCTCGTGAAAAGTGACGTTGTAGCTTTCCAATATTGTATGAGAAGACTTGATATAGACGCGGTATGCTTTTGAAGTTGATGAATATCAAACAAATACGGCTTCAAATGCTTTAGGGTCGAAATTGCTTCGATATTCTCGATTGTCCACAAAGCATTTGCACCAGGAGACTTTGAAGAAGAAGATTTCGAATTCTTTGATTTATTATCTCGTACGACGTCTTTTCAAAGTGTTTGTGAATAATTGTCCGACTTCGTGTAAAACAAGCTGTACTCACTGCTTCAGCCCACAGAAAGTAAGGAAGACCGGAATGTATAAGCATTGTTCTTGTGGCTTCAACCAAAGTTCGGTTCTTTCATTCTACGACGCCATTTTGTTGAGTGCGGCTGAAAATTGTTGAATGATTCCAAGTGATTGATAGTAAGTACTGAGACGCTGATTCTTGAATTCAATCCCATTGTTAGTCCTGATTACTTGGATCATCTATTGCAAGAGATTCTGAGTTGTATTCACAAAACTTATTATCACGTCTCCAGTCTCATCTTGTCCATGTGTAGCGAGAATAGTCGTTGAGAATTACTAGCACATACTTACGACCGTTGATACTTTGTGTTAGCATTGGCCCACAAAGGTCCATGTGGTGTAATTCCAAAGATCGAGATGTGGCAGCTACTTGCTTGAGTTTGTGTGACGCTCGCTTCATTTTTCCCATTTGACAAGCCGAGCATTGATGCTCTTGGTGAAGTGAAATAGTTGGTAGAGCGTTGACCAACTTTTTAGTAGAAAGCTTGTGAAGAGCTTTGAGATTTAGATGAGACATTCATTGATGCCATAAATTGTTCCTCTTAATAGTCGTCGAAGGTCATACAGTTGTATATTTTTTGTGGAGAGATTTGATCTTCGAGATCCTGTAAGAAGTTCTTGATTCTGACTATTAAGATTCTGCACTGATCAGATAGAAATACCAGTTGAAAGCCTTTATTGCATAATTGTCCAATGCTGAACATGTTGTGATTAAGACCTTGGACATAAGAGACATCTTTTATTGTCAGATTCTTTAGGATTATATCTCCAAAGCCTAGAATTGGAGCTGAATCGTTGTTGCCGAATGTAACTTTACCATTGTATC
This sequence comes from Linderniella brevidens, assembly GCA_004919715.1. Lineage (NCBI taxonomy): Eukaryota > Viridiplantae > Streptophyta > Magnoliopsida > Lamiales > Linderniaceae > Linderniella > Linderniella brevidens. Next base: position 10,803,700 of record SWDC01000151.1, on the reverse strand, counting down.
GGTGTTGATAGTTGCTCAACAGTTTTTGGTTTCCTATAATGTGTGTGGAGCAACCCGAATCTAGATACCACACATGATGGATCTGCGTAGAAAGGTTTAGAGAGACTTAGGTACCCGTTTATAAATGGGTTCTTCTCTGATTAGCAGATTTAGTAGGTAATGTTTGTTCATTTTTGGTTAATAAACTAATGTTATTCTTTTGTACCTAAACCACGTAGAAGTAGTTGATTTAGGTGGTACCTCTTTAGGCAACTTGGCCTTCATGGCTTGCTTTCGCCTAGATGGTGTTTTGTGAACCCATTGAGGGTGAACCTTACATGGTAAATTAATTTCAGCTCGGACAAATGTCTTATCAGTCTTAGTGCGTGAGAAAATCGTTTCTCTAACTAGTCTCCTAAGGTGTTTAGCCGAGTGTTCTTGGATTGGGTACCTTAGATGAGAGGAAGAGTGAATCGAGCTACAAGCTTGCTTAATAGTTGGATCTTGTCTCCTACGAGACGTAAGACTCGCATTTGTCTTAGAATGAGTGTTTTTGTTTCTAGAAGTGGAGCAGATTTCAAAATTTGTGCTTTCAAAATTAATGCTTTAAAGCATAAGTTGAAGCAACAAAAATAGAAACGACTGTCTTTTTACGAGTGTCCTTTGTTTTTGATACATAAGAAAATTTTAAAATGAATCATTAATAATTCTTCTTAATTTCTAGGCTATGCACTCTCTCTTTAGTATGCTTCCTACGTACTCTACATGTGGATGAAGTAGAAAAGAATTAGTAATAATATTTTTTGCTTTTGAAGCATTTAAAGACTATTTTTCTCTCTTGACACTTTTTAAAGAGAGTTTTTCTTCTTTTGAAATATTTTGTAATATAGTAGGAGAAATTTTCTTAAATTTTGTCTTGTCCTTGATTAATAATTTTTCTTTCATAATTGTATCATGGCAAGATTTTAAAACGTTAGTGAAAACCGATAAATTTTTTAGATTAGAAATCTCCAATAAAAGCGCATTATTTTCTGTTATTTCTAAAAATTTCTAAATATCTCTGACTATCGCTAAGAGTTTTACTAAGGTCGATGATTTTTGTCTGAGAAGTAGCTATCCTAGATTCAAGACTAGTTATTGTTTCCTTAGCATTAGATAATAAAATTTCTAAAGGAACTGTTTTATCTAATTGATTTTGGAAATTATTTCGCTAAGTGCTAGTCTCTCCTCTAACTCTTTTGTACTTTTTCGCTCATTTTCATGTTAGCATATTTAATTTGTAAAGATTCTAACATGGTTAATAATGTAGACTCGGGTTTAGTAACCTCTTGAGATGAGGTTGATGCTTTGTCGTCGTTGGACCTCCTCGTTGAGCTTTTGTCAGAAGCATCGTCAATAAATGCCATGAGAGCTAGATTTTCTGTGTCAGAATCAGTTGTGTCTTCTATCTAGTTCTCTTGTTCAACCATCAGAGCTACTCCAGCTTCCTTTTGTTTAGTTAACTGAAATTTCTTGGAGTAGTAGTTGGCGTCTTTCTTCTTCACCAGATTACATTCTCTAGCGAAGTGCCCTATTTTTCCATAATTGTAGCATTTTTGTGGTTTTTTGGCATTTTTGGATTCTGACGACTCGGTCGGTCTTTCCTTGTGCTTAGAGCTTGAGGTCTGAAATCGATTAGTGGAGGAGGAGGATTTCTTTTTGTAGAACTTTGTGCTCATCATTTTAGTAATGAGAGCCAATTGTTTCTTGAATTCTTTCATATCGTGCTCGGAATCCGATTCTGACTCGTCTTCTTCTTCTTAACAACTCGGCAATTTGATGCTTTTATCTTTACGAGATCGACTAGTTTTTTCTTTCCGAAACTAGAGTTATTGAGTCTTCGGTCTGTTTGCTCTTTTGTTCTTTTTGTATCTCGCTAATATCTTCCTCGTGTAGAGCGAGATTGTCGAAAACGGCGTGAATATCCATTTCGTCCAAATCCTTGTTTTGATGGATTTGCATGGATATTTTCTTCCACTCCGGTTGAAGAAATGAAAGAAATCGGATATTTATCTCGATATTTGTCTTGAAAATTCTATTTTCCTCATCTTTTTAAGAAGAGTCAAATAGCGTTGATAGAGTTCGTAGAGATTTTCCTCCGTCTTAGCTTTGAAGGAGTCGTAAGTTGTGAGAAAGTTCGTTTTCTTAGCCTTGAGTCCGACTTTGATCTGTTGCATCATTTTGTGGAGCTCGTCCCACATAGCGTTAGCACTTGATAGACTATCTATTTCCATATAGATGTCATTTGGGATGCCTTGCATCAGGAATGTTTTATCCCCGAGATCTGCTTTAGCTCTTAATCTCTCCCCCTCAGAGTATTCACTAGGAATTTTGAGTCTTCTAGTGGCAGGGATGGGAGGAATATTTGTGGCATCGCCTTCTTCGATAAGCCAGAATTGAGCGGATCCGTCTTGGAGATAAGCTATCAAATTTCTAGCTTGATCTTTTGTCTCCAAGAAATTCATAAATCGACTTCTCCATAAGGTGTATTCGCCTCTTCGTAGAATTGGAGGACGGACATCGTTTCCAATTGAGTAAGCATCCATTGTAGTAGTTTATTGGTAGGATCTCGTGAAAGTTTGGAGTTGAAATGGTAAAAGTGCTTCACAAGTGACAAACTAGTTTAGTAATGTTTGGTTCGTACTTTAAGCAATTTCCTTTTCGGACCTATTTTTCGGTTCAAAGAAAAATTGTTTTTGAGTACGAAAAATATTTAGCATAAAATTAATACTTCAAAATTTTGCTAAAGAATTTTGAATTTATGATCAAAAATTTTGAGTGTCGAGAATTATTATTCGAAAAAAAATTTCGTAATTTTTGAATATTAAATTTTGATTCCTTAAAAAAAATTCAGATCAGTGTAAAATGTGTGTGTGTTTGAAAGTTAGGTAATTGGAAATTTTTTCGAGCAGTAAGATTTTCGATTTCAAAAATTTCGATCCTTATAATCGAAAATGATTTTCGTTAGTATAAATTTTTCGATGTATGTTTATTGAAGATTATTTTTCGAATGATAAAAGTTTTGCAAAAGTATCCTATAGAAAAATAGTTTATCGAAATAAATTTGTTAATCCCAAAACCTTTTATCATAATATTTGTTATCGAAAAATTTAAAATGATCGAAAATATATGTCTTTTAAAGAAAATGTTTCGATAAGTTTGACTCAAATTGTTGACTAAACTTATTCGAGTATGAAATATTCGATCACAATATGTTTTCGCTAAGTTTTAACTCGAGAATTTAAATGATCGAAAAACTTGTAATAGTAAAACAAGTTTTTCGTGTCAAAAAGGATATTTATCTAGCAAAAACAGTATTCGTCGAAAAAATTTACACTTAGTTACGCTCGAAAAAAGATATTTATGTGTGAGTCGAAAAACTATTTATCGAAAATAAAGTTTTTCGAGTCTTATGTATGAGTGAAACTCGCGAAAATAGTGATAGTATCGAAAACAATGATACTATCGAAAAACGATCGAAAAACACGACTCTAGTTCAATGGAACAGTAAAAACCCAGATTCAATTGAAAAACTCAAGTTAGACGCTGAGATTATGGATAATCACTCGAATATGAGTTCTGAATATGAATAAAAACAAGATTAACCAGGTTTTACAGCAACATATATCGATTATGATGAAAATCAAATCATATTCAAAACTCAATCGCAAACAGTAAAATCGATCTAAATCGAAAATCAGAAATAATTTGATGTTCTAAGCGATTGAAATCAGCACATAAATCATTCCAAACATATAATCATCACTTTAGCAGCAGGATCATTGTTAGGGCCGATTTTATCAACTAATGATCGATCTAAGCATGAATTCTAGATATTCGAATGAGAAATCTTACGAATTACCTTCGGTCGAATATCGGTTTTGAAGATCTTGAGAGAGAAACGATTAGAGAGTTTTTCGGTTGCTTTTCTCTGTCTTAGAATGTGAATTCAATGCTTGTTATTTTTTCCGAAATAACTTGTGTATTGATTTCGATAGTGTACAATTATTTATACATATTTACATGGTATATTTACTATTTAGTCCTACACTTATCAAAACTATAAGTTAAGCCACTAATTATGAGGATAACAAAATAACAAAGCACAATTCTAATATCTCTTCAATCTCCCCCTTTGTGTTTGTCTTCATTTCAGCTCCGTTTATCCTTGTCGAGCGTAAAATGATTTCCGCAATCCCAATGCTGTCTCGTAGTGTCGGACTTCATTACTAGCTCCAATCTTTCATTAATTGCATCCAGAAGCTCATTTATGAGCGGTGCCTCTTCTTCTCCAAGATCCTCGAAGATCGTCTCTTCAATGATCTCTGCCAACCTCTTTTGGATGTTTTTCCTCACTAGTTTCAACGTCCCGTAACAGAATTTGTGGATTTTTTACTTCATCACAACTCCCGTCTTTCCAATAATTGGATTTCGATAAGTTATGGCGAGACCATGTTTCTTGAATATGTAGTTCTCGAGGAAGTCGTTGAGTGGGAAGCCCTTCATGAGCGGAGACTCCATGTTGACCTTCTTTATATTGTTCTCTTCAACAATTTGAAGGTCGTGTGCGGTGTCATACTTGATCTGCCGCACCATGAATCTCTTTAACCCTTTGAGTCCTTCCATCTTGATGTAACCGGAGGGCGTCTGGTATTTTCTCTTGTACATTTAATATAGATGGTAGACCTCGTCCGGTGGAAGGAATGAGATATAGCTCTCATCTACCTCTTCTCGAGTGTGGTTGCTGTCCGCTCGCTCAATGTGATAGATTGGGGTTGGATAACTTCCACGAGTTGGCGAATCGGTGGCTTGTCCCTGAAATTTTTCTTGAGTTGATACGTTGGGATGCCACTTCGATCTGGACCAAGATAGTTGAGCATGAAGATGTGCTCCATCTTCTTCTTATCTTCCCAATGGGAGATACCCCGTAGATTTAGTTCATTGAGCTTCTTTATACGGTTAGGAGCCCTCCATATTTGCTTCCTTGTATCTTCAATAAACGGAACTTCAATCCGAATATTCTCCCAAGGTGTCTCGACTCTGACGGTCCCCTTTGATAAGCGGGGAGGAGAGTCGACTCTATGCTTGATCATTTCTGGTAGTTCGGGGAGAGCGGAATTGTAGTTCTCGCCTTCTTGAAGTTCTTCATCTTCAAGTAGCACCAAGTCAACAGATGTTTGTTGTAGGAAGTATCTGACGTTGGAGAGTCTGTCTTGAACAGCTTCCTCTGGTTCCCATTACGTCATCCACTTCTCGTTTAAGATATAATCATCTATGATCGCATGTGAATCGTAGACGACTGCTTCTGGTTGGTTTTGGAGGAGGTTAGAGGTCGGGATTGGATTTGGATTTGTGGGAGTGGGAGGTAGTGTTTGTACGTGGGATGTGGTGGGAGATGTGGTTGTTTCTTGGCGGGTGGTGGGTTGTGTGTTTGGTGAGTTTGTGGATGATCCTCCAGTTTCTTGAGTCGTTGTCTGCTTCTCTCGACTCTGAACATGGCCGCTGCGTGTGGTCCTTTGCCTTTTCTCCCCCTCATGACGATCCGGATCATCGGGATCATCATGTCTTCTTTTGGTGCGGGAGCTTTCTTCACGGCACCTTGTCTGGGCGGGCGCTCGGGTTCGTCGATCAGCCTTTTATAAAGACTCTCCTCTGCTGGGGTCCTTGTCTCTACGGCTAGGAGTCTGGAAATGAGGATGTCATGAAGCTGGGTGATCGGGATGGTGTATGGGTTGATGAGGGAAGGTGATTGAGTTGGGGTGGTGAGGGTGGGTGGTATGGGGGTGTGTATGGTGGTGGTTAGAGGTGGGAGGAGACGGGGTGGTGCGGGCTTCGGACGGAGCGGCCTCGGAGACTGGTACTTTCTCAGTATCCCTTCGGGAAGTCTCAATAGCATGGAGCATTCTGTCCATCAAGCGATCTTCAATTGAAGAGATGGTTGTGGAGTGTACTTCTTGTAAGCGTTGCTCCGTCACGATCATCGGTGGAGTGGGGCCAGGGAGGCGCTCCACTATCACAACATCCGAAAAGATTTCCGATGTGCCGCATGGAATAGGTCTTGAGATTTGGAAACGTCCAGGAACATCCGTTATCAACCCTGAAGTCACCACTTCAGTGGGTCTGCCAATTGTTTGCTCCAAAGATAGTGGGGGTCCAATAGGGCTTGCACCCAATCATTGAGAGATACGGTATGTATCACCTCTATGGGTGTTGAAACAAATTCAATTTGAATCTGTACGGTTAACTGATCCATAGTTGGTAGAGGAGATGTCACCGAAGCGAGTAATGTTGAAGCAGATACAGACGGGGCAGAGATTTGATGTCGGCGTGAGCCCCTTCTTTGAAGTCTGTATTCTTCAACGAATTCGGTGGTCTCAGGAGATTCATCTGGAGGGACACCTTCGGGATCGACGGCCGGTGTCTGTGCCTCCTGAGCCGCGGCTTCGGGCTCGATTGTTTCCACCAAAGATGCCCGTTGAGAAGGCGCTGGAGCTTGATCCACGGCCCGTACCATTTCCTCCGTGATGGAGTTATTTTGACAGTAGTCCTGGTAGGCCTCGTCAGCTGGATCGGCTAGGCTGAGCAGCTCCAATTTGATCAGCATCGGTTGGAGTGCTAGGTCGGCTACCTTCGGGTTGTAAAAGAAGCGAAGGCAAGGTGGGATATATCCTCCAATGGGTGGTAGTCTCGGGATCTCCGGATGAACGTCCATGAAGTGGGAGATCAGCACCGGGAACCACCGATCGTATGGAAGGAACTTCGCGTTCGATATAGTCTCCCTCTGACGTATCTGGTCCGCTAGATCATTACATATAAGCTGAGCCACGTCATTCTTCTTTGAAAAGATCACTCCATCGAAGATGCGAAGGATATTTCCGTTCGCCTTGTCAAATCCATTAGCCGAATTGGTGTGCGAGGCTCCCAACGGGGGTGCTGCATACACAAGTCACAAGGTTTCGAACCCGAGACTTTACTGTAGCAATACCAACGAACCCCCGTGGTCCATGAAAAATATTCTTAGACATTTAATTAACTTAAGGAGTACCATTAATTTTAAGAATTAAAGAACAGAAAACCGCATATTACAAAAAAAAATAAAAAATATTATATGGTGACAAATGTAAATCCATCATTATTCTATGTATAATAAAATGTCTATTTTCAGAAAAATAAAATGAAATCGAGAAACACAGCTAGAGCTCCAATGCCTCTGCGTGCCTATGTCCTCTTCATGATGTACCCAAACAGCATACCCAGCAACCCAACAACGACCACCAAAGTGACCGACACTCCGCCGCCGCCGCCGCCGCCTCTCTTGCTCTCGCGCTTCAACAGCTCCTATTTACACCACCAAAAAACCACCTGTAATAACGACGTCGAACACAAGCAAAAGAGTAAACGCGATTCTAATACACAAGAAGATCACCGACCAGATCCTGGCGGAGCTTGTTGTTCCGTTGAACCGCAGCGTCTTTCTCCGCCGTCAGCTTAGAGAGGAGGGATCTCGCCTGTTTACGATGTGTTATATAAGTCGACAGCAAATGACCGAACAGAGTCCCGCAATTTGGGATCCCGCAATTTGGGAAATTCGGCAGTTTGGTCAGCGGGGGCTTGTATCCCATCCGAAGCAGGTCTTCCACGATCTCCCCATCCGTTGGAAGCTGATCATAGTGTTCCTGGTGCGGTAGATCGAGCACCATGGCCATTAGGTTCTTGTTCAGGATGATGTGTCTTTGATTGATATTCGTAGTGCATACATCCCCAGAATTGCTGGAGCTAGACCATTTGTACGGAGGCGGTCATTGTCAGAGCTGGCCATAGTGGGTGTCATTTGAGGATGGAGATGATAACTTCATCCAGACACCGAAATGTAGAAAGGTCCAAGTTGTTTGTTGCCGTGGATAGAAGGGTAGATGTGAGAATATTCACGATGTGCCATTTTTGTAAATAATGAAATAAAATTCATTAGATGAATATTTCATATGTGAATTGATCGAATTAAATGAGAACTTAGAAAAATATCAAAATTTTCTAAGTGTTAAAGTTTATTAGCGAAAGACTTAGTGTAAAAGTTGAAAAATCTGCTAAGTCTTGTTAGCGTATTTTTATTCGATCGGGAATTTATTCGAACATTAAGTTTTACGATCGAATATTTTCTAAGTCTTAGAGAAAAAACTTGAAAAAATTTCTAAGTCTTTTCATCGTGATTTTATTCGACTGACAATTTATTCGATCGTCAAGTTTTACTATCGAATAAAAATGTATCGAATAACTCAAGTTTTTCGCCGATGACTTATATGATCGAATAAAATGTTGTCGAAAACAAGAGTTTTTCGCTGAGTAATTTTGTGATCGAATAAAAGGTTATCGAAAAACTTAAGTTTTTCAACGCGTAGTTTTGCGATCGAATAAAAGAATATCGAAAAACTTAAAGTTTTCGCCGCAAAGTTTTCCGATCGAGTTAAAATATATCGAAAACTTAAGGTTTTCGACGCTGACTTTTGCGATCGAATAAAACTTAACGAAAAATAAAGTTCTTCGACGACACTGTTTGGGATAAGAACTTTTTCGATCGAAAATTTTTCAAATCAACAGTAAAGCTTTAACACGTAAATGTCGATTACTCGGTAAATCATGAGTTAGTCTGGATTCTGAACGTTCAGAAAACACTTGTGAATTCTAATATCATGATTTTAACCCAAACGGTCGAGTTTAAACGTGTTAATTTGAGAGTTTAAAATCGTTTGAGTTGAAAAATGTCGAAGTTAAAATTTTCGTCAAAAGATTTGAAGAAATTGTCGCGAATCGTCTGTTTTTTAATGGATCCGAAATGGGTTTCTACCTTTGATTTAGCAAGTTGGACGAAAAATTACTGAGGATTGAGAAGTTACGATGAAATCGCCGAAAAAAGTTCGAATAAAATTTTTTTTGGAAGTCGAAAAGTTTTTCAAGTGAGAGGAGTTGCGTGTGAGTGAGTTTTTCGATCGCTAAAGTGATAATAATACTTTATGAAAATTTGGGCTTTCGTTAAAATTCAGGTCTGATTAAACTAAAATTTAATCTTTTATGGATGAACCCAAAACTAAATTGCATAATACTGCCTATATTTCTGAAATAAATGCAATTATCTCCCAATGTTAATGAAATTCAACACTTGACTCCTCGGATGAGCTCGAACTATTCTGTGATGCTTAAAAAAAATATTAGAAGTCATGTTTTACAAGTAAATCATATAGGAGATAAGAACAAATTCTCATGTAAAACTCCCCCTCAACAAATGCACATTTTAAATTTTCGGCATTTAAACACAAGTAACGCATTTAGGCAATTCAGCATAGATTCATTAAATTTTGCGTTTTGCAAGAAAAAATTCGCAGTTTATCAATTCTGAACCAATGAATGTATTAATGCATTTAAAATGTGCGAACAATATTTTCATTAAAAAATATTTTTATCATAAAAATTTTGTTTTGGGTTCAGATTGATTATATTGAACATTATCACACAAAAATTTCTCATGACATATAAACTAATAATTATTCTTCAAATCAGGTAACTAAACTAATATTCTAAGATCATAATATGAATCATTTTGACAACTCTCGCAAGGTTCGCTCATAGCACTCAATTTATTTTTATCATGGAGATATTTAGTAGATAGACCACTCATATCAACACGACAAAATTATATCAATAAATTTGTTATCGTAGTATATTTAATCAACTTACTAAGTAAAAGTCCATCATTTTGTATCAAAGGGACTTTAAAGGTATTTTTAGGCTCTGACTAAAAGGGTAGGATAATTTTGAGGATTATTGTGCTTAAAAATTCTTCAATTCCAGGGGCCCTTTTTGAAATTCATTCCATATCCTTTAGCTTTTCTTTTCTTCTGTGCTTGCTGAAGACGAGCATCGTCTTCTTTACACAACTTTGAGAGATGATATCTTCTTTTTGGGCCGAGACAGTGTTCCTTTCGAAGGTTTCACAGTTATGGAATTCGAACCCAACACCGTGCTTCTCTTCTCGGTTTCTCTATATAGAAGATCTAGATTATCGTTGGAGAAGTTCACTTCAAGATGCTTCTCTTCTAGGATATACGAGATTATCTAGGAGAAATTCACAACGAGATCCGTGTTTCTCTTCTATAATGATTGAGACTTCCATCATATGCATCTCTCTTTCTACCGCTCTTTTTCTTGACTGAGCAACCCCGAAACATATAAATAATGTGGAAGGCTTGATCGGGTTTCAAAAGAAAGAAAATGTCGGAGATGGCTCAAAGGGGATTTCTAGAGGTAAAAGTAAAGGATTTATAATTTGGGCTAAGTGAGGAATTTCCTAATTTGCCCTTATCATTTTCATGACAAACTAACACAAAAGCAAGAATGAAGCTACGAAGTACAAACAACAGATAGTCATTTGAAGTGTGACACTCTAAAGAAAAAATATTGAGGTTCAAATTCTCACATATATGATGTGGCTTTGTGTCAAGTGAAACAAACAAAGTTATTTGAGTAAAAGAAAGTCACATGAATTTTTAGACAAAAAAACTAAATCATATATCAAAGAAATATTTTTTGTGAGTATTTCAAAATTGGAAAAATTATCGTCATTCCCCATTTTTTTATTATTATACATATATATACTATTTTATTTTTATTTTTGATCTTGTAAATATATAAAAAAAAATTGAAAGATAGAGTCACGCAAGATAATCAAGGAATATCAATAAGCTCATAGAGTATCATATAGAAGCATAATAGAGCATGTAAATCCCATTTCGGGTAAGAGTGAGATTCAACATGCCTAACTTAGCCATAAGGAATTGAAATCGTTTTTCATCCAATGCCTTAGTGAATAAGTCGGCAAGTTGAAGCTCCGTTTTTACAAAATACATATCTATAGTGCATTTTTCTACTTGATCCTTTATAAAATGATAGCGAATATCTATGTGTTTCGTGCGTGGATGATGAACAGGATTGCAAGTAATGGCAACAGCACTTTGAGAATCACTGTATATGGGAATGTTATTAAATTCAAACCCGTAATCGCGTAGTCGTGTCCGCATCCATAGAACTTGCGAGCAACAGCTGGCAGCTGCTACGTATTCCGCCTCGGCCGTCGAGGTTGACACGCAATTCAGTTTCTTTGAGGACCAGCAGACGACCTTGCCTAAAAATTGTGCTCCGCCAGACGTGTTTTTTCAGTCCATTCGACAACCTGCATAATCAGCGTCAGTATAGCCAATTAATCTAAAATCAGTATCTTTTGGATCCATGGCCCTAAGTGTGGAGTTCCTTTGAGATAACGTAGAATTCGCTTGACTGCATGCATGTGGGACTCCTTTGGGTCAGCTTGAAAACGAGCACAGAAGCAAGTGGCGAACATGATGTCGGGTCGGCTGGACGTCAAGTATAGAAGAGATCCAATAATGTTTCGATAGGTTGTGATGGTGACTTCCTTTCCAAACGTATCAGCATCCAATTTGCTGTTTGTTGACATGAGAGTATTCATCGGTGTGCTCTTGTCTTGATTAAATCTCTTCAGAATATCTCGAATAAATTTGGTTTGACTGATGAAGATTCCATCTTCGAGTTGCTTTACTTGAAGTCGAAAAAAAAATTGGAGTTCTCCCATTAAGCTCATCTCGAATTTCGTGTTCATGAGTTCACCAAATTTCTGACAGAGACGTTCATTCGTCGAGCCGAAGATGATGTCATCAACGTAAACTTGAACGATCATCAGGTCTTTGCGTTGTCTTTTGATGAAGAGTGTCGTATCGATGGTTCCTCATATGAAGTTGGACTTGACTAAAAATTCACTTAGAACATCATACCAAGCACGAGGGGCTTGTTTTAGTCCATAAAGAGCTTTGTCCAATCGATAGACATGATCGGGATGATTCTCGTGCACGAACCAATTGGGTTGAGCGACGTGCACTTCTTCTTTTAACACATCGTTGAGAAAGGCAGTTTTAACATCCATTTGATAGACTTTGAAGTCTTTATGAGCCGCGTATGCTAGAAATAGTCGAATTGCTTCGATGCGTGCAACTGCAGCATACATCTTGTCGTAGTCAATTCCTTCTTGTTGATTGTATCCCTTGGCTACGAGTCGTACTTTATTCCTGATAATTTCACCGTTCTCGTTCTTCTTATTCTTGAAAACCCATTTAGTTCCAATAATTGTTTTGCCATGCGGTCTAGGAACTAATGTCCAAACTCGTAGATGCTCGAATTGGTTGAGTTCATCTTGCATCGCGATTACCCAATTCGGGTCTTTAAGGGCTTCGGCAACCTTAATTGGTTTGTTTTGACTTAAGAAGCATGTGAATAATCCGATTTGTGTAGACGTCCTAGTGCGTACTTCACTTGACGGATCACCGATAATCTGGTCAATAGGATGAGCTCGAGTCCACTTGCGTTCATGAGGACGAACCGAATTATATTCATCGTTGATTTTTAGATCGAGACTTTCTGAATTGATGGGTTGATCATTCGTAATTGGGAAATTCAATTCTGAAGTTGAATTGAAAGGTATTTCCGCATCGACGTTGGTAGGACATGCAACACGAGTTGATGATTCGGAATTTGAAGAATCTAGAACATTTGTTGGAATATGAGGATTGGGAGTCTCAATTTGAATTTCTTCCATAGAGGGAGAAGGAGCGCTGCTTGGTATTGAGTGAGACGAAGCAAGCATTTGAGACTCGTTCCGATAAAAATGTTCAAATAGAAAAACCAAATCTTCTAGGTCGGCGGGAATTGCTTCTTTTGATTTTCAGGTAGAAGTTGTCGGAAGTTGTTGATTTTGTGCCAACGCCTATAAGCTCTGGTTCTGAACTGTTTTGTTGAGAAGCCATTTCGGTCACTTCTTGAAATGTGACGTTGTAGCTTTCCAAAATAGTACGAGAAGACTTGATATAGATGTGGTATGCTTTAGAAGTGGATGAATATCCAGCAAAGACGGCTTCAATGATTTAGGGTCGAATTTGCTTCGATGCTCCCGAAAGAGATATTCGAAATCCTTTGATTAATTATTTCATAAGCCGTCTTTTCGAAGCGTTTGTGAATAATCGTCCGATTTTGTGTAAAACACGCGGTACTCACTACTTTAGCCCATATAAAATGAGGGAGACCGGAATATATTAGCATTGTTCTTGCAGCTTCAACTAAAGTCCAGTTCTTCCGTTGTACGACACCATTTTTTTAGGCGTTTTAGCGGCTGAAAATTGTTGAATAATTCCAAGTGACTGATAGTAATTGTTGAGACGTTTATTCTTGAATTGAGTCCCGTTATTAATACGGATTACTTGGATTTTCTTTTGCAGGAGATTCTGAGTCGTAGTCACAAAGCTTATTATCATGTCTCCAGTCTCATCTTTAGTTCGAAGATATCTTGTCCAGGTGTAGCGAAAATAATCGTCGACAATTACTAACACTTATTAACGACCGTTGATACTTTGTGTACGCATTGGTCCACAAAGGTCCATGGGAAGTAATTCCAAGGGTCAAGATGTAGAAGCAACATGCTTGAGTTTGTGTGATGCTCGCTTCATTTTTCCCATTTGACAAGCCGAACAATTATGCTCTTGATGTATGGAAATCGTTGGAAGACCGTTTACCAACTTTTTGATAGAAAGTTTGTGAATAGCTTTGAGGTTTAGATGAGACAGACGTTGATGCCATAAACTGTTCCTCTTGATTGTAGTCTGTGAGATGAGGCAAACAGCTGTCGAAGGTCGTACTGTTGTCAGATTGATAGTGTATAGATTAGATCTCGAGGTCCTGTTAGAAGGTCTTCATTCTCGAGATCAGCTAGAAAATCCACTTGAAATCCTTTATCGCAGAATCGTCCTATGCTGAACAGGTTGTGTTTAAGACCTTAGACGTAAGAGACATCTTTGATTGTCAGATTCTGTAGTAGAATATCCCTAAAGCCTAGTATTTGAGCTGAATCGTTGTTGCCGAATCTGACTTCTCCGTTGTAACGGACTTGATAGTTGCTCAACAGTTCTTGATTTCCCGTCATGTGTGTGGAGCAACCGGAATCTAAATACCACACATGATGGATATGCATAGAAAAATTTCAGAGAGACCTAGGTACCCACTTAGTAATGGGTCCTCTTGGATTAGCAAATTTGGTAGATAAAGTTGTTCATTTTTGGTTCCTAAACCATTTATGCTTTTAGGTACCCAAACCAACTTGGAATTAGTTGGTTTAAGTGGTACCTCTTTAGGCAATTGGCCTTTGTGGCGTGCGTTGGCCTAGATGGTGTCTTGGGAACCCATTGAGGTTGAACCTTACATGGGAGGTTAATTTCAGCGAGGACAAATGTCTTATTAATCTTAGTCCATGAGAAAATCTTTTCTCTAGCTAGTCTCTTAGGATGTTTGACTGAGTGTACTTTGATCGGATACCTTAGATGAGGACAAGAATGTATCGAGCTATAAGCTTTCTTTATAACTAGATGTTGTTTCCTACGAGACTTAAGATTTGCATTTATCTTAGAATGATGGTTTCTATTTTAAGAAGTAGAGCCTATTTCAAAATTTGTGCTTTCAAAATTAATAGGCTTTAACGCATAAGTGGAAGTAACACCATTAAAATTGGAAACAGTTGTGTTCGTACGAGTGTCCTTAAAAAAGTTTACTAACTCTTCTAGAAATTTTACTAAATCATTTTTAGTAAAATTTTTTTTCCCTTTTGAAGCATTGAAGTACTCTTTTCCTCCCTTTACGTTTTTTAAAGAAGATTTGTCTTCTTTTAAAATATTTTGTAAAATAATGGGAGGCATTCTTAGATTTGATCTTGTCTTTAATTATTGATTTTTCTTTCAAAGTAAAATCAGGACAAGATTTTAAAATTGAGGAAGTTTTGAGATTAGAAATCTCCAATAAAAGCTCATTCTTTTCTGCTTTGAAATTCTTTCTTTCTGTTTATAAGGAAGCTTTTAAATCAGCTATTTTCTTAATAATAGCAGGAATATAAAAGAAAGTAGAATTTTGAAAATGATCAATATTTTCTTCCTTAACTTTAGGAGAATCTTCTAACGGATATAATGAATTATAGTCACTAGATAGGTTGACTTCCCGTATCTTGTAACTATTATTCAAATCCGTGTAGTCAAAGGGGATATTAGTCCTATTAGTGGTGTTTCGTTTATATTCTTCTAGGGCATTTATTTCGAAAGAATTAGTAAAGGCCATTAGAGAAGTTAATCCTAGTCCCATATATTTGATGTCATATAACTGTTTGACATTGACCTTTTTCAAATTACAGGGATTCTTAAAACCTAAGCCTTCTTTAGAATTATAAAATTCTATATCATGAGGTTGATTTAGAAAGATAGTCTGATCCGTTTGCCCCCTTTTTGTTAGAAGATCGTCTAAAGTTTTAATTCTAGAGTAAATCTTCTTACGTTCGTCATAGATTTCCTTCAAATTATTTCTAGAAATTTCAACATCTCTCTTACAATCGCTAAGAGTCTTGCTGAGGTTATTTATTTTTATCTCGGAGGTAACTGTCCTAGATTTGAGACTAGTTATGGTGTCTTTAGCATTAGATAAGAGAATATCTAAGTGAATTGTTCTATCTAATTGCTTTTGAAAATTATTTTCACTAAGGGTTAGTCTTTCTTCTAATTCCTTTTTACTTTTCCGCTCATTTTTCATGTTAGAATACTTAATTTGTAAAGATTCTAACATGTTTAATAATGTAGACTTAGGCATCGTTACCTCTTGTGATGACGTTGATGCTTTTTTCTTCATCATCTGACCTCCTTGATGACTTATCGTTTGAGGCGTCGTCAAGATATGCCATTAGAGCAAGATTTTGGTCTTCAGAATCTGTGGTGTCTTCCAGACAATTCTCTTGTTCGGCCATCAGAGCTACTCCAGCCTCTTTTTGTTTAGTTAGTTTGAATTTCTTGGAGTAGTAGTTGGCGTCCTTCTTTTTGGGAAGTTTGCATTCTCTGGCGAAGTGTCCTATCTTTCCACAATTGTAGCACTTTTGTGGTTCTTTTGCGTTTTTAGATTCTGATAATTCTTTCGGTCTTTCCTTGTGCTTGGAGCTTGATGTCCGAAGTCTATTAGCCGAAGAGGAGGATTTCTTTTTATAGAACCTTTTGCTCATCATCTTAGTAATAAGAGCCAATCGTTTCTTGAACTCTTTCATATCTGGCTCAGAGTCTGATTCGGATTTGTCTTCATCTTCTGAAGAACTTGGCAACTTGATGCTTTTATCCTTGGGAGATCGACTCGTTTTTCTTTAAGAAACTAGAGCTATAGAGTCTTCGATCTGCTTACCCTTAAGTTCCTTTTGTATCTCGCTTATATCTTTCTCGTGTTGAGTGGGAATATCAAAGATGGCGTGAATATCCATTTCGTCCAAATCCTTGTTTTGACGGATTTGCATGGATATTTTCTTCCACTCCGGTTGAAGAGAAGAGAGAAATCGGATGTTGACCTCCAAGTTCGTCTTGAAAATTTCTATCTTTCTCATCTCATTGAGAAGAGTTAAATAGCGTTGATATAGTTCATAAACGTTTTCCTCCGACTTTGCTTTGAATGAGTCGTAAGCGGTGAGAATATTAGCTTTCTTGGCTTTGACTCCGACTTCGGTCCTTTGCATCATTTTGTGGAGTTCATCCCACATAGCTTTTGCACTAGATAGACTATCTATTTGCATATAGATGCAGAATTCCTTGCATTAGGAAAGTTTTGGCTCCTAAATCTGCTTTGGCTCTTAACCGCTCGCCCTCGGTGTATTCACTAGGAATTTTGAGTCTTCTTGTGGCGGGAATGGGAGGATTATTAGTGGCATCGCCTTCTTGGACAAGCCAAAATTGAGCGGGACCTTCTTGAAGAGAAGCTATCAAATTTGCAGCTTGATCTTTTGTTTCAGAGAAGTTCATGAATCGGCTTCTCCATACAATGTATTCGCCTCGTCGTAGAATTTGAGGGCGGACGTCGTTTCCGAGTGAGTAAGCATCCATTTGTAGTTGATTGGTAGGATCTTCGTAAAAGTTTGGAATCGAAATGGTAAAAGTGTTTCACAAGTGACAAACTTCGTTAGTAATGTTTGATTCGTACTTTAAGCAATTTCCCTTTCGAACCTATTTTTCGGTTGTTATAGAGAAATTGTTTTTATTTCGAAAAATATTTGATATGAGAATTAATACTTCAAAATTTTGCTAAAGAATTTTGAATTTCAGATCGGAAATTTTGAGTATCGTATAAGATAATTCGGAGACAAATATTTTCGTAAGTTTTGAAAATTACGAAATTTGATATCTTTCAAAACATTGTAAAATGTGTGTCTGTTTGAGCAGTGTATGAAAATTTTTTGGAGCACTAAAGTTTCCGATTTAAAATTTTTCGAACCTTTAATCTAAAAAGATTTTCGATCGAATAAGTTTTTCGTTGTATTTATTGAAAATTATTTTTCGAACGTAGGAGTTTTTGCAAAGTAAATATCCTTTCGAAAAATAGCTTGTCGAATAATTGTTGATCGCAAAAACCTTTATCGAAAAATTAAAAGGGATCGAAAAATTTCGTTAAGTTTGACTTATATTGTTGACTAAAAGTTTTCCGAGTATGAATTATTCGATTGAAATATGTTTTCCCTAAATTTTGACTCGAAAATTTAAATGATCGAAAATCTTGAGATCGGAAAACTTGTTTTACTATTACAAATTTTTCGAGTCAAAATTAGATATTTATTTAGCGAAAACAGTATCCGTCGAAAAAGAAAACGCTTTATTACGCTAGAAAAATATATTAATATATTAATCGAAAAACTAATTATCGAAAATAATGTTTTTCGAGTCTTATATTTGAGTAAAATACACGAGAACAGTGTTTGTCATCGAAAAATTTCTCGGCTGCAAACTTATTCGAAAAATATTTTTCGAGCCATGTTTATCGATCGAAAAACGATCGAAAAGCAAACTTCATGTTCAATGTAACAGTGAAAAATCCAGATTCAACCAAAATGTTCAAGTTAGGTGCTGAAATTCTGGATAATCACTCGTATCTTAGTTCTGAATATGAACAAACACAAGATTAACCACGTTTTAGAGCAAAATATATCGATTATGAAGAAAATCAAATCGTAATCAAAACTTGATTGCAAACGCAAATATCGATGGAAATCGAAAATATGAATTAATCTGAAGTTCTAAGCGATTGAAATCAGTACGTAAATCATTCCTAATCAGC
Organism: Linderniella brevidens; assembly: GCA_004919715.1. Taxonomy (NCBI): domain Eukaryota; kingdom Viridiplantae; phylum Streptophyta; class Magnoliopsida; order Lamiales; family Linderniaceae; genus Linderniella; species Linderniella brevidens. The sequence goes on along the minus strand of SWDC01000151.1, from coordinate 10,785,460 downwards.
AAGATCATCAACAAAATTCGCGAACATTAAACGCATTGATCAAAATACATTTCACGTAAGTTTTTCGATCGAAAAATCTGGAAAATTATTTTGACTGATAATAGCAAAATCAATCCAAGAGCGATCACGATCAGCTCTGATACCAATTGTTAGGTCCTATTATATCAAGTAATGATCGATCTAAGCACGAATTCTAGATATTCGAATGATAAATCTTACAAATTACCTTCGATCGAATATCTTCTTTAAAGATCTTGAGAGAGAGAGTTTTTGATTGCTTTCCTCTCTCTTAGAATGTGAATTCAATGCTTGTGATTTTTCCGAAAATGAATTTGTATTTTGATTTCGATAGTGTACATTGTATTTATTCTTATTTACATGGTATATTTACTATTTAAGAGAGGGGCCTCTTCTTCACCAAGATCCTCGAAGATCGTCTCTTCTATTATCTCTCCCAATCTTTTCTGGATGTTCTTCCTCACTAGCTTCAACATTCCGTCACAGAACTTGTGGATTTCTGACTTCATCATAGCTCTCGTCTTTCCAATGACTGGATTCCGATAAGTTATGCCGAGGCCAGGTTTCTTGAATATGTAGTTCTCGGGAAAATTATTGAGTATGAAGCTTTTCATGAGCGGAGACTCCATGTTGACCTTCTTCATATTGTTCTCTATAGCAATTTGAAGGTCGTGTGCAGTGTGATACTTGATCTGCCGCACCATGAATCTCTTCAATCCCTCGAGTCCTTCAGTCTTGATGTATCCGGAGTGCGTCTCATATTTTCTCTTGTACATCTGATACAAACGGTAGACCTCATTCGGTGGAAGGAAAGGGAGATAGCTTTCATCTATCTCTTCTCGAGTGCGGTTGTCGTCCGCTCTATCAATGAGGTAGATACGGGTAGGGTAGCTTCCGATCATATGCGAAACTCCGATGAGTTGGAGAATCGGTGGCTTGTCCCTGAAGTTTCTTCAGTTGATCAGTTGGGATGCCACTTCGATCGGGGCCAAGATAGTTGAACATGAAGACGTGATCCATTTTCTTCCTATCTTCCCAGTGTGAGATGCCCCGAAGATTTAGTTCGTTGAGCTTCTTAATCATGTTTGGAGCCCTCTAGATCTGCTTTCTAATATCTTCAATAAACGGGACTTCAATTCTGATATTCTCCCACGGCGTCTGGACTCTAACTGTCCCTTTTGATAAGCGGGGAGGAGAGTCGACTCTGTGCCGATCATTTCTGGTAGCTCTGGGAGAGCAGAATTGTAGTTCTTGCCTTCTTGAAGTTCATCATCTTCATGCAGCACCAAGTCCACTGAAGTTTGTTGTAAGAAATATCTGACGTTGGAGAGTTAAGCTTGAACAGCTTCCTCTGGTTCCCATTGCGTCATCCATTTCTCATTTAAGATATAATCGTCTACGATCAAATGTGGATCGTAGACGACTGCTTCTGTTTGGGCATGGAGGAGGTTAGAGATTGGATTTGGATTTGTAGGAGATGGAGGTAGTGTGTGGGATATGGTGGGTGATGTAGTTGTTTTTTGGCGGGTTGTAGATTGTGTGGTTGGTGGGTTTGATGATGATCCTCCAGCTTCTTGAGTCTTTGTTGTTTGCTCTCGACTCACACCACGGCCGCTTCGTGTGGTTCGTTGCCTTTTCTCCCCCTCATGACGATCCGGATCATCGGGATCGTCATGTCTTCTTTTGGTGCGGGAGCTTTCTTCTCGGCACCTTGTTTGAACGGACGGCTCGGGTTCATCTACCACCCTTTTGTAGAGACTCTCCTCAGCGGGGGTCCTGTTCTCTAAGCCGAGGAGTCGGGACAATGAAGCTAGGTGATCGGGATGGTATATGGGTTTAAAAGTGAAGGTGATGGTGTTGGTGTGGCGAGGGTGGGTTGGATGGGAGTGTGTATGGTGGTGGTAAGAGGTGCTGAGGAGACGGGGGTGGTTTGGGTTTCGGTCGGAGCAGCCTCAGAGACTGGTGCTTTCCCGGTATCACTTCGGGAAGCCTCGATGGCCTTAAGCATTCGGTCCATCAGGCGATCTTCGAGAGAAGAGATGGCTGTGGAGAGTGCTTCTTGTAAACGTTGCTCTGTCACGATCATCGGTGGAGTGGGGCCAGGGAGGCGCTCCACTGTCACAACATCGGAAAAGTTTTCCGATGTGCCGCTTTGAATAGGTCTTGAAATTTCTACCTTCGAAATCGGCGAGTTTAAGGAAAAATATCTGAAGATTGTTAGGTCCGTTTGAAATCGCCGAAGTGAGTTTGAAGAGTGTTTGGAAGTCGAAAAGTTTTTCGATGAGAAATGTGTTGCGTGTGAGTGAGTTTTTTCGATCGATAAAGTGGTATTAAAACTTTACGATCGGGTAAGGTAAAAATGCATCGGGCCGTAAAAAAATATTTTGGGCTTTAGTTAAATTCAGAAAAAAATCTTTTATGGATTAACCCAAAAGTAAATTGCATAATACTCCATGTATTTTGTGAAAGAAATGAAATTATCTCCTAATGTTGATGAAATTCAACATTTGACTCATCGGAATGAGCTCGAAATTTTCTGTGATGCTTAAAAAAAATATTATAAGTTATGTTTTACAAGTAAATCATATAGGAAATAAGAACAAATTCTCATGTAAAACTCCCCCTCAATTGCATTATTTAACGTTTCGGCATCTAAGCACATATTTAGTACAAATTGGCATATGAAAATTTACTATGTAAGTACAAGTAGCGCATTTTAAGCAATTCAGCATAAATTCATTAAAATTTTGCGCTTTTCAGAAACAAAAATTCGCATTTTATCAATTCTGAACCAATGCATGTATTAATGCCTTTGAAAAGTGCGAATGATATTTTCAATAAAAAAATTTCACAAATATTTTTGTTTTGGGGTCAGATGGGATATTTTGAACATTATCACGCAAAATTTCTCATGACATATAAAATAATAATTTGCCATAAAATCATGCAACTAAACTAATATTATAAGATTATAGTATGAATCACTTCGACAACTCTCGCATGTTTCGCTCATACCACTCAATTTATTTTTATCATGGAAATATTTAGTAGATATATCACTCATATCATCACGACAAAATTATATCAAAATTTGTTATCGTAGTATTTTTAATCAACTTACCACGTGAAAGTTCATCAATTTGAATTAAAGGGACTTTTAAGGGATTATTTTTAGGCTCTGACTAAAGGGGTAGAAAATTTCGGTTAGTGAGCTTAAAAATTCTTCAGTTCCAAGGGCCCTTTTGTGAAATCTGTTCTGATCCTTTAGCTTTTCTTTTCTTTTGTACTTGCTCAAAATGATTTTCGTCTTCATTTCAAGGCTTTGAGAGACGAGATCTTCTTTGTTTTTGGGTCGAGACTGTGTTCCTTGTGAAAGTTTCACAGTTATGGAGTTCGAACCCAAGACTGTGCTTCCCTTCTCGTTTTCTCTACATAAGATCTAGATTATCATTGGAGAAGTTCACTTCAAGGTGCTTCTCTTCTAGGAGTATACGAGATTATCTAGGAGAAGTTCACAGTGAGATCAGTATTTCTCTTCTATAATGATTGAGAAATGCGTAATGTGCATCACTTTATCTCTCCCCCTCTTTTTCTTGATTGAGTAACCCCGAATCTTGTGAATAAGGTTCAAGGCTTAATTGGGTTTGATAAAGAAAAAGAATGTCGGAAAAGGCCCAAAGGGGATTTCTAGGGAAAAAATTAAAGGATTTATAATTTGGGCTAAGTGAGTTTGAAATCTTAATATGCCCTTATCATTTTCATGACGAATTAACACAAAAGTAAGAATGAAGCTACGAAGTACAAACCAAAAATAGTCATTTGAAGTATGACATACTCAAGAAAAAGTTAGAGGTTCAAATTCTCACATATATGATGTGGCTTTGTGTCTAGTGAAACAAACGAAGCTCTTTGAATAAAAGAATGTGACGTGAATTTTTAGGCAAAGAACTAAGCATATATATCGAAGAAATATTTTGTGGGTAATTCAAAATAGGCAAAATTATCGTCATCCACCATTTTTTATTATGACTTTTTATATACTATTATAAACAAATTTGAGAGATAGGGTCACGCAAGATAATCAAGGAATATCGAGAAGCACATAGAGTATCAAATAGACGCATAGTAAAGCATGTAAAGCACATGTCAAGTAAGATTGATATTCAACATGCCTAATTTAGCAATAAGGAATTGGAATCGTTTTTCATCCAATGCCTTAGTGAATAAGTCGGCAAGTTGAAGCTCCGTTTTCACAAAACATATCTATCGTGCCTTTTTCTACATGATCTTTTATGAAATGATAGCGAATGTCTATATGTTTCGTGCGTGAATGATGAACATGATTGCAAGTAATGACAATGGCACTTTGAGGATCACTGTAAATGGGAATGTTATTAAATTCAAACCCGTAATCGTGTAGTTGTGTCCGCATCCATAGAACTTGCGAGCAACAGCTGGCAGCCGCGACGTACTCCGCCTCGGCCGTCGATGTTGACACACAATTTTGTTTCTTTGATCACCAGCAGACCAACTTTTCGCCTAAAAATTGTGCTCCGCCAGACGTGCTTTTTCTGTCCATTCGACAACCTGCATAATCAGTGTCAGTATAGCCAATTAATCTAAAATCAGCATTTTTAGGATGCCATAGCCCTAAGTTGGGAGTTCATTTGAGATAACGTAGAATTTGCTTGACTGCATGCATGTGGAACTCCTTTGAGTCAGCTTGAAAACGAGCACAGAGACAAGTGGCGAACATGATGTCGGGTCGGCTGGACGTCATGTAGAGAAGAGATCCGATAATGCTCCGATAGGTTGAGATGTTAACTACCTTGCCAGACGGATCAGCATCCAATTCGCATCTTGTTGAGATGGGAGTATTCATCGGTGTGCTCTTGTCTTGATTAAATCTCTTCAGAATATCTCGGATATATTTGGTTTGACTGTTGAAGATTCCATCTTCGAGTTGCTTTACTTGTAGTCCAAGAAAGAATTGGAGTTCTCCCATTATGCTCATCTCGAATTTGGTCTTCATGAGCTTACCAAATTTCTGACAGAGACGTTCATTTGTCGAGCCGAAGATGATGTCATCAACGTAAACTTGCACGATCATCAGGTCTTTGCCTTGTCTTTTATGAAGAGAGTCGTGCTGACGGTGCCTCTTATGAATTGGACTTGACTAAAAATTCCTTAGGACATCATACCAAGCACGAGGGGCTTGTTTTAGTCCATAGATAGCTTTGTCCAATCGATAGACATGATCGGGATGAATCTCGTGCACGAACCCGTCGGGTTGAGCGACGCAGACTTCTTCTTTTAACACACCATTAAGAAAGGCGGTTTTAACATCCATTTTATAGACTTTGAAGTCTTTACGAGCCGCGTATGCTAGAAATAGTCGAATTGCATCGATACGTGCCACCGGAGCATAGGTCTCGTCGTAGTTAATTCCTTCTTGTTGATTGTATCCCTTGGCTACGAGTCGTGCTTTATTCCTGATAACTTCACCATTCTCGTTCTTCTTATTCTTGAAAACCCATATAGATTCAATTATTATTTTGCCTTGCGGTCGAGGAACTAATGTCCAAACTCGTAGACGCTCGACTTGGTTGAGTTCATCTTGCATTGCGATTACCCAATCCGGGTCTTTAAGAGCTTCGGCTACCTTAATTGGTTCGTTTTGGCTTAAGAAGCATGTGAATAAGCCGCTTTGTGTTGACGTCCTAGTGCGTACTCCACTTGAAGGATCGCCGGTGATTTGGTTAATATGATGAGCTCGAGTCCATTTTGGTTCATGAGGAATAACCGAAGTAGATCCTCTGTTGGTTTGTAGATCGAGACATCCTGAATTGATGGGCTGATCATTCGTAGTTGGGAAATTCAATTATGAGGTTGAATTGGAAGGAATTTCCTCATCTGCATTTGTATGAGCTGCAACACTAGTTGAAAATTCAGAATTAGCAGATTCTTGAACATTTGTTGGAGTCTGAGGATTGGGAGTCTCAATTGGAATTTCTTCCGTAGAGGGAGAATGAACACTGCTTGGTATTGAATGAGAGGAAGCGGGCATTGGAAACTCGTTCCGATAAAAATGTTCAAATAGAAAGTTCAAATCTTCTAGGTCAGCGGGCATTGCTTCTCTTGACTTTGAGGTAGAAGTTTTCGGAAGTTGTTGACTTTGTGCCAACACGCTTATAAGCTCGGGTTCTGAACAGTTTTGTTCAGAAGCCAATTCGGTCACTTCTTGAAAAGTGACGTTGTAACTTTCGAAGATAGTATGCAAAGACTTGATATAGACGTGATATGCTTTAGAAGTGGATGAATATCCAACTAAGATGGCTTCAAATGCTTTAGGGTCAAACTTGCTTCGATGCTCCTGATAGTTGGCCACAAAACATTTGCACCCGAGTACTTTCAAGATGAGATATTCGGAATCCTTTGATTAATTATCTCATACGGCGTCTTTTCAAAGCATTTGTGAATAATCTTGCGATTTTGCGTAAAGCACGCGGTACTTACTTCTTCAGCCCATAGAAAGTGAGGGAGACCGGAATGGATCAGCATTGTTCTTGTAGCTTCAACAACAGTCCGATTCTTCCGTTCTACGACGCCATTCTGTTGAGGCGTTTTAGCGACTGAAAATTGTTGAATAATTCCAAGTGACTGATAATAATTGTTGAGACGTTGATTCTTGAATTCAGTTCCATTATCAGTCTGGATTACTTGGATTTTCTTTTGCAGGAGATTCTGAGTCGTATTCACAAAGCTGATTATCACGTCTCCAGTCTCGTCTTTAGTTCGGAGATATCTTGTCCATGTGTAGTGAGAATAATCGTCGATAATTACTAACACATATTTACGACCGTTAATACTTTGTGTACACATTGGTCCACAAAGGTCAATGTGAAGTAATTCCAAGGGTCGATATGTAGAAGCAACGTGCTTGAGTTTGTGTGATGCTCGCTTCATTTTTCCCATTTGACAAGCCGAACAAGTATGCTCTTGATGTATGAAAATAGTTGGTGGACCGTGTAATAACTTTTTGATTGAGAGTTTGTGACGAGCTTTGAGATTTAGATGAGACAATCGTTGATGCCACAAGTTGTTCCTCTTGATTGTAGTCTGTGAGATGAGGCAAACAACTGTCAAAGGTCAAACTGTTGTCAGATTGATGGTGTGTAGATTTGATCTTCGTGATCTTGTTAGAAGTTCTTGATTCTGACTATTTAAAATTCTGCACTGATCAGCTAGAAACACCACTTGAAATCCTTTGTCGCAGAATTGTCCTTTTCTAAACAGATTGTGTTTAAGACCTTGGACGTAAGACACATCTGTGATCGTCAGATTCTGCAGTAGAATATCTCAAAAGCCTAGTATTGGAGATGAATCGTTGTTACCGAATCTGACTTTTCCATTGTAACGGTCTTGGTAGTTGCTCAACAGTTCTTGCATTTATGTGTTTAGGTACCCAAACCAACTTGGTATTAGTTGGTTTAAGTGGTACCTCTTTAGGCAATTTGGCCTTTTGGGCTTGCGTTGGCCTAGATGGTGTCTTGGGAACCCATTGAGGTTGAACCTTACATGGGAGGGTAATTTCAGCGCGGACAAATGTCTTAGTAGTCTTAGTGCATGAGAAAATCATTTGTCTAGCTAGTCTATTAAGGTGTTTGGCTGAGTGTAAATCGGATAGCTTAAATGAGGATAAGAATGTATCGAGCTATAAGCTTTCTTTATAGCTGGATCTTGTTTCCTACGAGACTTAAGACTTGCATTTGTCTTAGAATGATGGTTTATATTTATAGAAGTAGAGCCGATTTCAAAATTTGTGCTTTCAAAATTAATAGGCTTTAACACATAAGTGGAAGCAGAAACATCAAAATTTGAAACGGATGTCTTGTTGCGAGTTTCCATAGTTTTTGGTACAGAAGAAAATTTTGAAAATAAGCATTTCTATCAATTTTCTTCTGAAATTCTATCATATGCACTCTTTCCTTTGCATGCTTCACCTATTTTTCTACTCTACCTGTGGATGGATTAGAAAAAGAGTTAGAAAAAGTCTTTTTCCTTTTTGAAGCATTTAAGGATTCTTTTCCTCCCTTTACGATTTTAAACAAGATTTATCTTCTTTTAAAATACTTTGAAAAACAATGGGAGGTGTTTTCTTAGATGTAATTATGTCCTTCATTAATGATTTTCCGTTCAAAGTAAAATCAGGACAAGTTTTTAAAGTAGATGAGTTTGAGATTAGAAATCTCCAGTACAAGCTCTTTCTTTTCAGTTTTGAAATTCTTTCTTTTTGTTTCTAAGGAAGCGTTTAAATCAGCTATTTTCTTAATAATAGCTGGAATGTAACAGAAAGTAGAATCTTGATAATGATCATTTTTTTCTTCCTTATCTTTAGAAAAATCTTCTAGGGGATATAATGAATTATAATCAGTAGACAAGTTGAGATCTCTTGTCTTGTAACTATTATTCAAGTCGGTGTAGTCAAAGGAAATTCATTCCTATTTGTGGCTTTTCGTTTAGATTCTTCTAAGGCATTTATTTCTGAAGAATTAGTAAAGGCCATTAGAGAAGTTAAACCTAATCCCATGTACTTGATATCATATAATTGTTTAATATTGACGTTTTTCAAGTTACACGGATTGTTAAAACCTAAGCCTTCTTTAGGATTATAAAATTCTATATCAAGAGGTTGATTTAGAAAGATAGTTTGATCCGTTTGACCCCTTTAAGATCATCTAAATTTTTAATCCTTGAGTATAAAGTTTCTTACGTTCGTCTGAGATTTCTTTGAAATTATTTTTAGAAATTTCTAAATCTCTCTGACAATCGATAAGAGTCGTATTAAGGTCATTGACTTTAGTCTCAGAGGTAGCTATGGTTAATTCAAGACTAGATATTTTTTCCTTAGCGTTAGATAAGAGAATTTCTAAATGAATTGTCTTATCTAATTGATTTTGGAAATTGTTTTCACTAAGAGCTAGTCTCTCTTCTAATTCCTTAGTTCTTTTCCGCTCATTTTTCATGTTAGAGTGCTTAATCTGTAATGATTCTAACATGTTTAATAATGTGGAATTAGGCATCGTTACCTCTTGTAATGATGTGGATGCTTTTTCTTCATCATCTGACCTCCTTGAGGAATTATCGTTTGAGGCGTCGTCAAGGTACGCCATTAGAGCAAGATTTTCATCTTCAGAATCTGTGGTATCTTCGAGCCAATGCTCTTGTGCCGCCATCAATGCTACTCCAGCCTCTTTTTGTTTAGTTAGTTGGAATTTTTTGGAGTAGTAGTTGGCATCCTTTTTCCTGGGAACTTTGCATTCTCTGGCGAAGTGCCCTATCTTACCACAATTATAGCACTTTTGTGGTTCTTTGACGTTTTTAGATTCTGATGACTCGGCCGGTCTTTCCTTGTGCTTGGAGCTTGATGTCTAAAGTGTATTTGCCGAAGAGGAAGATTTCTTTTTATAAAACTTTTTGCTCATCATCTGAGAGCCAATTGTTTCTTGAACTCCTTCATGTCTGGCGCAGAGTCCGATTCGGAATCATCTTCATCTTCTGAAGAACTTGGCAACTTGATGCTTTTATTCTTGCAAGATCGACTCGTTTTTCTTTCAGAGACTAGAGCTATAGAGTCTTCGATCTGCTTGCCCTTAAGTTCTTTTTGTATCTCGCTTATATCTTCTTCGTGTTGAGCGAGATTATCAAAGACGACGTGGATATCCATTTCGTCCAAATCCTTATTTTGACGGATTTGCATGGATATTTTCTTCCACTACGATTGAAGAGAAGAGAGAAATCGGATGTTGACCTCCATGTTGGCCTGGAAAATTTCTATCTTTCTCATCTCATTGAGAAGAGTTAGACAACGTTGATAGAGTTCATAAACGTTTTCCTCTGACTTTGCTTTAAATGAGTCATATGCCGTGAGAATATTGGCTTTCTTGGCTTTGACTCCGACTTCGGTTCTTTGCATCATTTTGTGGAGTTCATCCCACATAGCTTTTGCACTAGATAGACTATCTATTTGCATATAGATGTCGTTAGGAATTCCTTGCATTAGGAAAGTTTTGGCTCCTAAATCCGCTATTGCTCTTAATAGCTCTCCCTCGGTGTATTCACTTGGAATTTTGAGTCTTCTTGAGGCGGAATGGGAGGATTATTGGTGGCGTCGCCTTCTTGGATGTGCCAAAATTGAGCGGGACCTTCTTGAAGAGAAGCTATCAAATTTGTAGTTTGCTCTTTTTTTTTTCCAAGAAGTTCATGAATCGGCTTCTCCATACGGTGTATTCGCCTCTTCGTAGAATTGGAGGGCGGACGTCGTTTCCGAGTGAGTAAGCATCCATTTGTAGTTGATTGGTATGATCGTTCGTGAAAGTTTTCAATCGAAATGATAAAAGTGCTTCAAGTGTGACAAACTTCTTTAGTAATGTCTGTTTCGTACTTTAAGCAATTTCCCTTTGGTACCTATTTTTCGGTTGTTAAAGAGAAATTGTTTTTATTTCAAAAAATATTTGATATGAGAATTGATACTTCAAAATTTTGCTAAAGAATTTTGATTTTAAGATCGAAAATTTTGAGTATCGTAGAAGATAATTCGGAGACAAATATTTTTTGTAAATTTTGAAAATTACGAATTTTGATTTCTTTCAAAATAGTGTAAAATGTGTGTGTGTTTGAGCAGTGAACGAAAAGTTTTCGAACAATAAAGTTTTCGATTAAAAAAAACTCGAACCTATGATCGAAAAAAAACTTATTTCCGATTAATTGTATAAGTTTTTCGTTGTATTTATCGAAACTTATTTTTCGAACGTAAGAGTTTTGCAGAGTAAATATCATGTCGAAATAGAGTTTGTCGAATAATTGTTGATCTCAAAAACTTTTATCAAAAAAATTGTAATCGAAAAAGTAAGAGTGATCGAAAATTTTTTCGTGAAGTTTGACTCAAATTGTTGACTAAAAGTTTTTTCCAGTGTGAATTATTCGATCGAAATAAGTTTTCGCTAAATTTTGACTCGAAAATTTAAATGATCGAAAATCTTGTGATAAAAAACTTGTTTTACAATGACAAGTTTTTGGTGTCAAAATTAGATATTTATTTAGCGAAAATGGTATCCGTCGAAAAGAAAATACGTTTTATTACGCTCGAGAAAATATATTTATATATGAATCGAAAAACAAATTATCGAAATAATATTTTTCGAGTCTTATATTTGAGTAAAACACACGAGAACAGTGTTTGTCATCGAAAAATTTCTCGGCTGCAAACTTATTCGAAAAATAATTTTCGAGCCAAGTTTTTCGATCGAAAAAACAGATCGAAGAACAACAAAGTTCAATGTAACAGTGAAAATTCCAGATTCAACCGAGATGTTCAAGTTAGGTGCTGAAATTCTGGATAATCACTCGTTTCTTAGTTCTTAATATAAGCAAAAACACAAGATTAACCACGTTTTACAGCAAAATATATCAAATACTACGAAAATCAAATCGAAATAAAAAATTAATCGCAAACGCAATTATCGATCTAAATCGAAAATCTGGATTAATATGACGTTCTAAACGATTGAAATCAGTACGTAAATCATTCCTAACATATAATCTATCACTTAATCAGCAAGATCATCAACAAAATTCGCAAACATTAAGCACATTGATCAAAATCTATTTCACGAGAGTTTTTCGATCTAAAAATCTGGAAATATTATTTTGATCTTATAATCGCGAATTCAATCCAATAGCGATCACAATCTGCTCTGATACCAATTGTTAGGTCCTTATCTATCAACTAACGATCGATCTAAGCACGAATTCTAGATATTCGAATAATAAATCTTACAAAATACCTTTCGGTCGAATATCTTCTTTGAAGATCTTGAGAGAGAGTGTTTCTCAATTGCTTTTCTCTCTCTTAGAATATGAATTAAATGTGTGTTTTTCTGAAAATGAACTTGTGTTTTTTGATTTTGATAGTGTACATTGTATTTATACCTTTTTACATGGTATATTTACTATTTAGTCCTACACTATTAAAACTACTAATTACGCCCATAATTGCAAGGATAATAAAATAACCAAGCACAATTCTAAATTCTCTTCAAAATGCACATATAATGTTTTGGTAATTTAGTACATATTCAAAACAATTATGTACATGACAATATACGATATAAGCACAAGTAACGCATTTAATTAATTCAGCATAGATTCATGATCCCCTAATCATGTATATCAAAATTTTGCGTTTTCGTAAAATTTCGCATTTTGTTAATTCCGTACCAATGCATCTGGTAATGCATTTAAGATGTGCAAAAATATTTTTATTTTTGGGGTCAGATTTTCCATTTTGAATATTATCACGCAAAAATTTCTCATGAAACATAGAATAATAATTTGCCGTAAAATCATGTAACTAAACTAATATTCTAAGATCATAGTATGAATCATTTCCACAACTCTCGCATAGTTCGGTCATAGCAGTCAATTTATTTTTATTATGGGAATATTTAGTGGATACATCCCTCATATCAATACGACAAATTTTTATCAATTAATTTGTTATCGTATCGCATTTAATCAACTTACCAAGTGAAAGTTCATCAATTTGAATCAAAGGGACTTTGAAGGGATTATTATTTTTAGGCTCTCACTAAAAGGCTAGAATAATTTTGGGATTAGTGAGCTTAAAAACTCTTCAATTCTAGGGGCCCTTTTGAAATTCATTTTGCTCCTTTTGCTTTTCTTCTGCATTTGCTCAAGATGAGTCTTTTCTTCTCTAGGAGGCTTTGAGAGATGAAATCTTCTTTCGTTCTCGGGTCGAGACCGTGTCCCTTTTTAAAGGTTTCACAGTTATGGAATTCGAACCGAAGGCCGTGCTCCTCTTCTCGTTTTCTCGATATAAGATCTAGATTATCGTTGGAGAAGTTAACTTCGAGGTGCTTCTCTTCTATGAGTATATGAGATTATCTAGGAGAAGTTCACGACGAGATCCATGTTTTTCTTTTATAAAGATTGAGAAGTTCATCATGTGCATCTCTTCTTCTCCCCCTATTTTTCTTGATTGAGCAACCCCAAAAATTTGCAAAAAGGTTGAAGGCTTGATCGGGTTACAAAAGAACAAGAATGTTGGAGAAGGTTGAAAGTATTACCAAAGGAAATAGTAAAGGATTGATAATTTGGGTTATTTGAGGAATCTAAATTACCTTTATCAATTTCCTGACGAACTAACGTAAAGCAAGTATGAGGCTATGAAGTACAAATTAAAGGACAATCATTTGAAGTGTGACGCACTAAAAAAAAATTTGAGGGTCAAATTATCACTTGTATGATGTGGCTTTGTGTCTAGTGAAACAAACGAAGCTCTTTGAATAAAAGAATGTCAGATGAATTTCTAAGCAAAGAACTAGACATATTCAAAAAATATTTTTGTGAGTAATTCAAAATAGATAAAATTATCATCATCCCCCATTTTTATTTTATTTTATTGTTATTGTTATATATATATATATATACTATTTTTATTTATATTTATCTTTCTTATATAAAAAATATGATAGATAGAATTACGCAAGATATATCAAGGAAGATCAAGAAGCACATAGAATATCATACATAAACATAATAGAGCATGTGAAACACATTTCAACTAAGATTGAGATTCAACATGCTTAGCTTAACAATAAGGAATTAGAATCGTTTTTCATCCTATGCCTTAGTGAATAAGTCGGCAAGTTGAAGCTCCGTTTTAACAAAATACATATCTATAGTGACTTTTTCTACATGATCTTTTATAAAATGATAGCGAATATCTATGTGTTGGTGCGTAAGTGATGAACAAGATTGCAAGTAATGGCAATAACACATTGAGAATCACTATAAATGGGAATGTTATTAAATTCAAACCCATAGTTGCGTAGTTGCGTCCGCATCCAAAAAACTTGTGAGCAACAGCTGGCAGCCGCGACGTATTCCTCCTCGGCCGTCGACATTGACACGCAATTCTGCTTCTTTGAGAACCAGCAGACCAACCTATCGCCTAGAAATTGTGCTCCACCAGACGTGCTTTTTCTCTCCATTTGACAACCTGAATAATCAGCGTCAATATAGCAATTAATCAATATCAGTGTCTTTAGGATACCATACCCCTAAGTTGGGAGTTCCTTTGAGATAGCGTAGAATTTGCTTGAGGTAGGAGGGTCAGCGTGAAAACTAGCACAAAGACAAGTGGCGAACATCGTCGGGTCGGCTTGACGTTATGTAGAGACAGATCCGATAATACTCCGATAGGTTGTGATTTTGACTACCTTTCCAGAATGATCAGCATCCAATTACAGTTTGTTGACATGGGAGTATTCATAGGTGTGCTCTTGTCTTAATAAAATCTCTTCAGAATATCTCGGTGGTTTGACTGATAAAAATTCCATCTTCGAGTTGCTTGACTTGTAATTCAAGAAAGAATTAGAGTTCGCCCATTAAGCTCATCTCGAATTTTGTCTTCATCAGATCACAAAATTTCTGACAGAGTCGTTCATTTGTCGAGCCGAAGATGATGTCATCAACGTAAACTTGAACGATCATCAAGTCATTGCCTTGCTTTTTGATGAAAAGAGTCGTATTGATTGTCCTGTTATAAAGTTGGACTTGACTATAAATTCGCTAAGAACATCATACCAACTACGAGGGGCTTATTTTAGTCCGTAGAGAGCTTTTTCCAATCCATAGACATAATCAGAATGATTCTCGTGCACAAACCCGTCGGGTTGAGCGACGTAGACTTTTTCTTTTAACACGCCGTTGAGAAAGGCAGTTTTGACGTCAATTTGATAGACTTTGAAGTCTTTATGAGCCGCGTATGCCAGAAATAATCGAATAGCTTCGATATGAGGAACCAGGGCATAAGTCTCATCGTAGTCAATGCCTTCTTGTTGATTGTACCCTTTCTACGAGTCGTGCTTTATTCCTGATAATTTCATCATTCTCGTTCTTCTTATTTTTGAAAACCCATTTAGTTCATATAATTGTTTTGCCATGTGGTCGAGGAACTAGTGTCTAAACTCGTAGACACTGGACATTGTGATCACCCAATCCGTGTCTTTAAGGTCTTCGACTACCTTAAGTGGTTCGTTTTGGCTTAAGAAGCACGTGAATAGTCCGCTCTGTGTAGATGTCCTAGTGCGTACATCACTTGAGGATCACAAATTATTTGGTCGACAGGGTGAGCTCGAGTCCACTTGCGTTCATGAGGAAGAACCGAAGTAGATCCATCGTTTATATGTAGGTTGAGACATCCTGAATTGATAGGTTGATCATTCGTAGTAGGGAAATTCATTTCTGAAGTTGAATTGGAAGGAGTTTCCGCATCGGCATTAGTAGGAGGTGCATCACTAGTTGAAGATCATTAGTAGGGAAATTCTCTTCAAAGCTTTTGTGAATAATCGTCCAATTTTGAGTAAAGCACGTTGTACTCACTGCTTCAGCCATAGAAAGTGAGGGAGACCGGAATGCATTAGCGTTGTTCTTGCAGCTTCAATTGAAGTACGATTCTTCCGTTCTACAACGCCATTTGTTGAGGTATTTTAGCGACTGAAAATTGTTGAATAATTCCAAGTGACTGATAGTAACTGTTGAGACGCTGATTCTTGAATTCAGTCCTATTGTCAGTCCTGATTACTTGGATCTTCTTTTGCATTAGATTCTGAGTTGTATTCACAAAGCTTATTATCAAATCTCCACTCTCGTCTTTAATTCGGAGAAATCTTGTCCAAGTGTAGCGAGAATAATCGTCAACAATTACTAGCACATACTTACGACCGTTGATACTTTGTGTTCGCAATGGTCCACAAAGTTCCATGTGTAGTAATTCTAATGGTCGAGATGTGAAAGCTACTTGCTTGAGTTTGTGTGACGCTCTTTTCATATTTCCCATTTGACAAGCCGAATATTGATGCTCTTGATGAAGGGAAATAGTTGGTAGATCGTTGACCAACTTTTTGATAAAGAGTATGTGAAGAGCTTTTAGATTTAGATGAGACAGACATTGAAGCCATAAGTTGTTCCTCTTCATTGTAGTCTGTGTGATGAGGCAAACAGCTGTCGAAGGTCGTACTGTTGTCAGATTAGTGGTATATGGATTAGATCTTCGAGATCCTGTAAGAAGTTCTTGATTCTGACTATTTAAGGTTCGGCACTGATCATCTAGAAACACCATTTGAAACCCTTTATCACAAAATTGTCCTATGCTGAAGAGGTTGTGTTTAAGACGTTGGACGTAAGAGACATCTTTGATTGTCATATTCTTTAGAAGAATATCTCCAAAGCCTAGTATTGGAGTTGAATCATTGTTGCCGATTCTGACTTTTCCATTGTACCGATCTTGTAGTTGCTCAACAGTTCTTGATTTCCCGTCATGTGTGTGGAGCAATCGGAATCTAGATACCACACACGATGGATCTGCATAGAAAGGTATAAGAGAGTCTTAGGTACCCACTTATTAATGGGTCCTCTCGGATTAGCAGATTTTAGTAGGTAATGTTTGTTCATTTTTGGTTCCTAAACCATTTGTGCTCTTAGGTAGGTACCCAAACCAACTTAGAAGTAGTTGGTTTAAGTGGTACCTCTTTAGGAAACTTGGCCTTGTTGGCTTACATTGGCCTAGATGGTGTCTTGGGAACCCATTGAGGATGAACCTTACATGGGAGATTAATTTCATCTCGGACAAATGTTTTATTAGTCTTAGTGTATGAGAAAATCGTTTCTCAAGCTAGTCTCCTAAGGTGTTTAGCCGATTGTACTTGGACTGAGTACCTTAGATGAGGGCAAGAATGTATCGAGCTATAAGCTTGCTTAATAGCCGGATCTTGTCTCCTAAAAGACTTAAAACTTGGATTTTTCTTAGAATGATGAAATTTGTGTTTAGAAGTAGAGCCGATTTCAAAATTTGTGCATTCAAAATTAATAAACTTTAAAGTATAATTTAAAGCAACAACATGAAAATTAGAAACAATTGTCTTCTTACGAGTGTCCTTAGTTTTTGATAAAAAAGAAAGTTTAGAAAATAAGTCATTTCTATCCTTTTTTTCTCAAATTCTATGCTATACATTCTCTCCTTTGCATGCTTCATCTCCGTAACTACTCTATATGTGGATGGAGTAGAAAAAGAATTAGTAAAAATATTTTTCGTCTTTGAAGCATTTAAGGACTCTTTTCCTCCCTTTACGCTTTTTAAAGAAAATTCTTCTTTCTTTTCAAAAAATTTGTAATGTAATGGGAGGTGTTTTTTAAATTTGGTCTTGTCATTAATTAATGAATTTTCTTTCAAAATTCAACCGGGACAAGATTTTAAAACTGAGGATGTTTTGAGATTAGAAATCTCCAATAAAAGCGCATTCTTTTTTGCTTCAAAATCCTTTCTTGTTGTTTATAAAGAAGAGTTCAAATTAGATGTTTTCTTAATAATAGCGGGAATATAACAGAAAGTAGAACTTTTAGAATGATCATCATTTTCTTCCTTAACTTTAGGAAGATCTTCGGAAGGATATAATGAATTATAACCACTAGACGTGTTTATTTCCCGTGTCTTGTAACTATTATTCAAATCGGTGTAATCAAATGGAGTGTCAGTCCTATTTGTGGTTTTTCTTTTGGATTTTTCTAAGGCATTTATTTCGGAAGAGTTAGTAAAAGTCATTAAAGAAGTTAATCGTAAACCTATGTACTTGATATCATATAATTGTTTGACATTTACCTTTTTCAAGTTACATGGATTGTTCAAACCTAAGCCTTCTATAGGATTATAAAATTCTATATCATGAGGTTGCTTTAGAAAAATAGTCTGATCAGTTTGTCCCGTTTTTGTTAGAAGACCGTCTAAAGTCTTAATCCTAGAGTAAAACTTCTTAGGTTCGTCATAGATTTCCGTAAGGGTGCATTTGGATTGGAGTATTTGGATTGAAATCCGTGATCTCAAATTATAAATTTCAAAATCCTAATTTCAAATCCACATCCATCGTTTGGCAAATGTTAGGATTTCGGAATCCGGATTTCAAAATGGAGCTCGAGCTCGAGCTCCAACTCAGGAAACTCGTCGAGCTCGACCTCAAACTTTTTATTAAAAATTAAAATGTAAAAAAAAATATAAAACTAACAAAATAAAATAAGCTCGTGTGTCGGCTCGCGCGCTTTTGATCAGCGTTCGTCATTCGCCGAGCTTAAGTCAAGCTATTTTTGAACCAACTCGACGTCGTACGTCGAGCTCGAACCGCCTCGTCGAGCTCGCAAGCAGGATCAACTCATCGTTCGTGGAGCTCGAGCCGAGCTTTTATCGAGCCGGCTCGACTCGTCGTTCGTCAAGCTCGAGCCGCCTCATCAAGCACGCGAGTCGGTTCGACTCATTGTTCACTAATAATTGTTATTATTATTATTATTATTATTATTAGTATTATTATTATAATAATAATTATTATTATTTTATGAAAATTATTAAGGCGAGAATTTGAATTTCGAAAGCGGACCACTTGAGGTCAAATTTCAAAATCATCAAACAACAAAGAGTTTTAATTCTCCTCGGATTTGGATGAAATCGAAATCCAAATCCGAGCGCTCTCCAAACGAATGATTTGGAGGAAATCCGAATTTCAAATCGAAATCCACGAATCCAAAAGGACCATAAAATTATTTCTAGAAATTTCTAAATCTCTCTGACTATCGCTAAGAGTCTTACTTAGATCGTTGATTTTTGTCTTAGAAATAGCTAACCTAGATTCAAGACTAGTTATTGTTTTCTTAGCATTAGATAATACAATTTCTAAGGGAACTTTCTTTTCTAGTTGCTTTTGGAATTTCACTAAAGGCTTATCTCTCCTCTTATTCTTTTGTACTGTTCCGCTCATTCTTACATGATTGATAATGTAGATTCGGGTGTAGCTACCTCTTGAGATGAGGTGGATGCTTTGTCTTCGTCATCGGACCTCCTCGTTGAGTTTTCGTCTGAGGCATCGTCAAGAAATGTCATGAGAGCTAGATTGTTGGTTTCAGAATCCGTTGTGTCTTCTGGTCAGTGCTCTTGTTCGACCACTAGAGCTACTCCAGCTTCCTTTTGTTTGGTTAGTTAAAATTTCCTCGAGTAGTAATTGGCGTCTTTCTTCTTAGGAAGAATGCATTTCCTCGCGAAGTGCCCTATCTTTCCACAATTGTAACATTTTTGTGGTTCTTTGGCGTTTTTTGATTCTGATGACTCGGCCGGTCCTTCCTTGTGCTTAGAGCTTGAGGTCCGAAGTCTATTGTCCGAGGAGGAGGATTTCTTTCTGTAGAACTTTTTGCTCATAATTTTAGTAATGAGAGCCAATTGTTTCTTGAACTCTTTCACATCGGGCTCGGAATCCAATTCTGATTCGTCTTCATCTTTGGAAGAACTCGAAAATTTGACGTTATTATCTTTACAAGATCAACTAGTTTTTCTTTCCGAAACAAGAGCTATTGAGTCTTCGATCTGTCTGCCGTTTTGTTCTTTTTGTATTTCGCTAATTTCTTCCTCGTGTTGTGCGAGATTGTCAAATACGGCTTGGATATCCATTTAGTCCAAATCCTTGTTTTGACGGATTTGCACGGATATTTTCGTCCACTCCGGTTGAAGCGAAGAAAGAAATCGGATATTGACCTCTTTATGGTCTTGAAAATTTCTATTTTCCTCATCTCGTTCAGAAGAGTCAACTAGCATTGATAGAGTTCGTAGAGATTTTCCTCCATCTTCGCTTTGATGGAGTCGTAAGCGGTGAGAATGTTTGATTTCTTAGCCTTGACTCCGACTTCGGTCCGTTGCATCATTTTGTGGAGCTTGTCTCACATAGCATTCGCACTTGATAGACTATCTATTTGCATATAGATGTCAATCGGGATACCTTGCATCAGGAAAGTTTTAGCTACGAGATCTGCTTTAGCTCTAATCGCTCACCCTCGGTGTATTCATTAGGAATTTTGAGTCTTCTAGTGGCAGGAATGAGAAGATTATTAGTGGCATCGCCTTATTGGATAAGCCAAAATTGTGCGGGACCTTCTTGAAAAGAAGCTATCAAATTCGTAGCTTGATCTTTTGTCTCCAAGAAGTTCATGAATCGACTTCTCCATACGGTGTATTCGCCTCTTTGTAGAATTGGAGGACGGGCATCGTTTCCAAGAGAGAAAGCATCCATTTATAGTTGATTGGTAGGATCTCGTGAAAGTTTGGAATTGGAATGGTAAAAGTACTTCACAAGTGACAAACCTAGTTAGTAATGTTTGGCTCGTACTTTAAGTAATTTCCTTTTCGGACCTATTTTTGTTCAAAAAGAAATTGTTTTTTAGTACGAAAAATATTTTGTATAAAAATTGATACTTCAAAATTTTGCTAAAGAATTTTATAATTTTGATCGAAAATTTTGAATGTCGAAAATGATTATGCCAAGAAATATATTTTTTGTAAGTTTTGAAAATTATGATTTGGATTTCTTTAGGATCAGTGGAAAATACGTGTGTTTGTGAGTTTAATAGTCGATTTTTTTTTTCGAGCAATAAGTTTTTCGATATGAAAAATTTCGAACCTTATAATCAAAAAAGATTTTCAATAGTATAAGTTTTTCGAGGTATGTTTATCGAAAATTATTTTTCGAACGAAAGAGTTATGCAAAGAAAACATTCTATCGAAAAGTAGTTTGTCGAATAATTTTGTTTGATTGAAAAAAACATTTATCGAAATATTTGTAACGAAAACTTAAGAGTGATCGAAGTTTTTCGAAAAACTTTTCGTCTGTAAAGTTATTCGAAAAAAGACTTTTTGGAGCCATGTTTTTCGATCGAAAAATGATCGAAGAACACGACTCGAGTTTAATGGAATAGTGAAAATCCAGATTCAATTGAAAAACTATGTTAGACGTTGAGATTCTGGGTAATCACTCGAATATGAGTTCTGAATATGAACAAACACAAGATTTAACCACATTTTACAGCAACATATATCGAATACGAAAAAGTCGAACCGTATTCAAAACTCAATCGCAAACACTAATATCAATCGAAATCAAAAATCTGATATAGTTCGATGTTCTAATCGATTGAAATCAGTACGTAATTCATTCCTAACATATAATCTATCACTTTAGCAACATGATCATCAACAAAATTCGCAACATTAAGCACGTAGATCAAAATGCATTTCACGTAAGTTTTTCGATCGAAATATCTGAAAAATATATTTGATATAGAATAGTGAATTCAATCCAAAAACGATCATGATTGGCTCTGATACCAATTTTTAGGTCCAAATTAATCAACTAACGATCGATCTAAGAATGAATTCTAGATATTCGAATAAGCATTCTCGAAAGTTAATTCCGGTCGAATATCATGTATGAGGATCGGGAGAGAGAAACGATTAAAGAGTGAAAGTTTTCGATTGTATTTCTCTCTCTAGAATGTGAATTCTATGCTTTGTGAATTTCTGAATTTCTTGTGTATTGATTTTTGTTGTGTACATTGTATATATACCTCTATACATGGTATATTTACTAGTCCTACACTAACCAAAATACGAGTTGCGCCCCTAATTATAAGGATAACTAATTTAACAAAGCACAATTTCTACGTATCTTCAGTTATTGTAAAAGTTTTTCAAGAAGTAAGATTTTCGATTTAAAAAATTTCGAACCTTATAATAGAGAATGATTTTCGATAGTATAAGTTTTTCGAGGTATGTTTTATGAAAATTATTTTTCGAGTAAATTTTTTTTTTTTTGTAAAAGTATCCTATCGACAAGTGGTTTGTCGAAAAATTTTGTCAATCGCAAAAACTTTTATAGAAATATTTGTAATCGAAAAAGTAAAGTGATCGAAAATTTCGTTAAGTTTGACTCAATTTGTTGACTTAAACTTATTCGAGTGTGAAATATTCGATTGAATATGTTTTCGCTAATTTAGACAATCGAAAAACTAGAGATCGAAAAACTTGTAATAGTAAAACAAGTTTTTCGTGTCAAAAGTTAATATGTAAATAGCGAAAACAGGATTCGTTGAAAAAAAATTTACGCTTAGTTAAGCTCGACACACCTGTAAGTTTATTCGAAAAATATTTTTCGAGCCAAGTTTTTCGATCGAAAAACGATCGAAGAACACAGTTCGAGTTCAATGGAAAAGTGAAAATCCAGACTTAATTGAAAAACTCAAGTTAGATGCTGAGATTCTGGATAATCACTCGAATATGAGTTATGAATATGTTTAAATACAATATTAACCACGTTTTACAGCAAAATATATCGATTATAAAAAAATCAAATCGTATTCAAAACTCAATCGCAAACACAAATATCAATTGAAATAAAAAATCTGAAATAATCTAATGTTCTAAGCGATTGAAGTCAGTACGTAAGTCATTCCTAATATAAAATCTATCACTTTATAAGCAAGATCATCAATAAAATTCGCAAAATTAAGCACGTAGATCAAAATGCATTTCACGTAAGTTTTTCGATCGAAAAATCTAGATGATAATTTTGATCTTAGATTAGCGAATTCAATCCACAGCGATCACAATCTGTTCTGATACCAATTGTTAGGTCCTATTTTATCAACTAACGATCGATCTAAGCATGAATTCTAGATATTCGAATAAGAAATCTCGAGAATTACCTTCGATCGAATATCGATTTTGAAGATCGGGAGACAGAAGCAATTAGAGAGTAGAAGTTTTCGATTGTATTTCTCTCTCTAGAATGTGAATTCAATACTTTGCAATTTTTCTGAAGTTCTTCTGTATTGATTTTTGTTGTGTACATGATATATATACCTCTATACATGGTATATTTACAAACTAGTCATACACTAACAAAAATACGAACTACGCCCCTAATTACAAGGATAACAAATTAACAAAGCACAATTTCTATGTTTCTTCAAAAACATTAGTTTTCGATAAGATTTTATTCGATCACGAAACTTGCCGTTCGAATAAAGTTTCGTTCGAATAAAAACAAGCCGCAAACAGTATACACATTCAACACTTAGAAAGTTTTTCAAAGTCTTTTTAAAATCATATGTTACACATATGAAAACCATATGTTACACATATGAAAACTGTTTGCACGTTATAAATTAAGTTAACAAACCCCACTTTAAGCTACTGCAAAATATTTTCAAAGTTAACGATGTGTGCTCGGCAAAAGTTTAAATTATTTAACACTAATTTTATTTTAAATTGAATTTTATAATCTAATGATCCTTATTTATTTTTCTTTTCAGAGATGGCTTATCAAGAATACTCTTACATCTATCCAACCAAGGCTTGGCTAACAGTCCACGACAACAATTATCAGCTGGACTTAGCAACCTTCCGATGCCCTGATGACGTCATAATCTCAATTCTCAAAGGACGTCCACTATGGCCAACTCTAACGATGACGGCATCCCTATAGATGGTGTATCTCCAACAATTATGGGGATGTATGCAGAGCCATATTGTGGGCGATGACGTAGCATACAAAACAAAAATCAACCAGGAGAACGTCATCGTGACGTTTACGATCCCCTACCATCTGATGCGGAGATCGTTGCCGACATGCTTTGGATGGGATACAAGCCCTCGCTGGCAAAGCTCGCCAACTTTCAGAACAACGGATTCCTCATCCTTGGAGGACCTTGTTTAGGATCATCAGTAAATGTCTCTCCCCGAAGCATTTGAGCTTCGACAAGGCGAACGTGAACATACTACGGATCTTCCATGGAGTCGTCTTCTCCAAAAATTATGATGTGGCCCAGCTCATCTGGAACGACCTGGCTAACAAATGCATCAACGGGAGACCAAGTCCAAGACCAAGTTTATGCCTTACGTCCGATGGTTTCCAGTACTGATTTCTCACCTAATGGAAGTCCATTCGAAGATTCCTCGCCTACCACCCGTCGGAGGATACACATCTGCGGTGCTTTCACAATCCCAAGGTATCGAATTTGGCACTCCAACCAATGTTTATCCCTTTCGAGCTCCTACGTCTGGCAGATCCTTCACATGAAGCATATGAAGACTACTTACTGCCAGAACAATTCAATCAAGGAGGCCATGGTTCTCGGTCCACCGACCCAGCTCCGATGCATATCAGTCAAGAACAATCTTTTGAGGCACAAGAGCCCAAAGCTAAGACTCGGGAGTCTGAGGCAGCGGCCATGGAATCCGAGGTTGAAGCGCGTGTGCCCACACCTCCAATAGTTGTCTCACCTGAGGCCACCAACTCGGATGAAGATTGCAGACTACTTCGAAGGGGCTCTCGCCGACAACGATCTCCAGTCCCGTCTGCATCTCCATCAACTACAACAGCTTCGGTGTTGCCTCCTCCACTACATGTCTTGACGACTACATAGGTTCACGTCGAACCTTTCACAACATCCATAGAAATGATTCATTTGGTTTCATCTCAAGGATTGGATGGAAGTCCCGTTGGTCCACCGACATCTTTGGAAACAACAACGGGCCAACCCACTGATGTTGTGACTTCTGGGTTGACAACGGGTGTCCTCGGACGTCTCGGAATCTTAAGTCCTTTCACAGGCGGTACGTCAAAAATCTGACGTTGTGACAGTGGAACGCCTACCAGGCTCCACTCCGAAGGTGTCACCGTTTGTGACGGAGCAAAGACTACAAGCTGCTCTTTCAACCGCTCTAAACACTCTCAAAGACCGGCTGATGGAAAGAGTCCTCCATGCCATTGAGCTTTTCCGACGTGATACCGGGAAACCACCAGTCTCCGAGGCTGCTCCGTCCAAACCTGTTTCCCACCACCACAAACCACCACCATACATACTCCCCATCCAACCCATACAAACCACCCCAACCCCATCTCCATCCCTTATCAACCCATACACTATACCCATCACACAGCTTCACGACAACCTGATTTCTCGCCTTCAAGCCCTCGAGACAAGGACCTCTGCCGAGGAGAGTCTCTACCGCAAGCTAGTTGAGCCATCGTAGACGACTACATGTTGAGCAAGAAATGGCTGACGCACTGGGAACCAGAGGAAGCAGCTCAAGCTCGCCTCTCCAACGTTGGATACCTCTTGCAAGAAGCCTCAGTCAATCTAGTTCTGCTTGAAGAGGAAGATCTTCAAGAAGGAGATGACTACAGTATCGAACTCCCATAGTTACCAGAACACACCGAGTGGACACCCCTCCACGTCTTTCAAAGGGGATCGTCCGAGTCGAAACGCCATGGGAGAATATTCGGATTGAAGTGCCCTACCTTAAAGAGATAAGAAAGCAAATCTGGCGAGCACCAAACCATATCAAGAATCTGAACGAGCTAAATCTACGGGGGATTTCTCACAGGGAGGAGCGGAAGAAGATGGAACACATCTTTATGCTTACCTATCTCGGTCCAGATCGAAGTGGCATTCCAAAAGATAAACTCAGAAGAATTTCATAGACAAGCCACACGGATCTTCCAACTCGTGGGTGTATCACACACGATTTGACCATTTCCAACTCCGATCTACATCATTGAGTGAGCGGATGAGACTCACACTCGAGAAGAGATCTATCTTCCCAACCTTCCACTGCACGACGTCTATCACCTTTTCCAGATGTACAAGAAGAAATATCAGACACCTATTGGGTCCATCAAGAAGGAAGGGCTCGAGGGATAGAGGAGATTCATGGTACGGAATATCAAATTTCACACCGCACACGACCTTCAGATTGCTGTTGAGAATAACATGAAGAAGAACATGGAATTGCCGCTCATGAAAGGCTTCCCGCTTAACGACTTCACAGAGAACTAAATATTCAAGAAGCCAAACCTGGCCATCACTTATCGGAATCCAGTTATTAGAAAGATGAGAGCAATGACGAAGTCCGAGGTACATAAGTTCTGCGACGGAACGTTGAAGCTCATAAGGAAGAACATAGAAAGGAGATTGGCAGAGATCGATGAGGACACGAACTTTGAAGACCTTGGAAGAGAAGACGCCCCGCTCCTAAATGAGCTTCTTAGCGCTATTAACAAATGGTTGGAGTTGAGGAATGTTGTCGGACACTACGAGACATCATTGGGATTGGGGAAATCTTTCTACGCCCGACAAGGATAAATAGAGCTAAGTTATATATACTTAGTGTAGGACTTACTTGTAATTATACCATGTATATAGGTATAAATACCATGTACACTATTGAAATCAATACAGAAGAATTGAGAAAAATCACAAGGGCTTGTAATTCACATTCTATAGAGAGAAACACACACAACACTTTCTCAAACTAAGGTTTTCTCTCTCATGTTCTTCATGGAAGATATTCAACCGAAGGTAACAATAATAGATCTACACTCGAATATCTAGAATTCATGCCTAGATTTCTCGGTAATCGATAATTTAGTACCTAACACCTTAGTAACAGACAACATGCTCAAGAGGAGCACTAAATCTGGGAAGAACAAGGCTCTGAAGCCTCCCACTCCGTCAGAAAGTGAAGACTCCTGACTCCGACCCCAAATTCAGATATTTCGAGAAGTAGATGACTCTCATGATGAAGATGATGGGCAAGAGATTCTTTAAGAAGTCGTTGTCATCTGCAAACAAATAGAGAGTCTCATACAGCTCCAAACAACCACCAAAACCTCCTCAGCAGTCGGAGACAAAGAGTGCCACTGAACCTAACAAATGCTACAATTGTGAAAGTCCGAGCACTGGCGACAGACTGCTTCCTTTCAAAGAAGAATGACGAGGAATATTACACTAGGAAGGTTCAGCTCCTGAGGCAAAAGAAAAGTGGCGTAACACTGATGGCTTAGCAGGACCACTGGATTGAGGACACCTCATAACGCGAGCAGAGAACATAGCCTTGATGACCTTGCTGGATGGAGCTGAGTCAGGTGACGAGAACAAGGAGCAAGAGTTCGGTGACGGTGAAGGCAAAGCATCGACGTCATGGAGGGAGGTAGAATCTGTTAGGACACATTTATTGTGTTCAAATATAAATGTTATGTTAGTCATGTAGTGTAATTAGTTGTTTGAGCTTAATTGCAATTAAGCCAAATATGAGGACTACTTAACAAATATACCAAACTTATTTGGTATATAAAGAACCCTAATGTAATGTATTAGGATTAAGAATTCATTTTAATAGAAAACCAAGCTTTACAACGTGAAGAACGCTCTCAAGCTTCCCGCCAGATTCAAACGTGTTCTTCGTAAGTTTTACATTTTCTATCGAATTGTTCACCGAACATAATCGTGTTGGATATAATAGGACCTAACAATTGGTATCAGATCAAAACGTGTTTCGATTTGATCGAAATTGTCGAATTTCCGGACTGATATTTTTTTTTCAAATATTTCGCACACGGCAATCTTTGAATTTTGGTTTGATTCTTTAAATTTTGCATTAATTTGCTGCTTTTAGGCTTCAATCTGAGTGTTTTAAACATGTCTGGGCTGAATTTTGATTGATCGAAACTCTAATTATTGCGAATTCTGAAGATCCGATGAACAGTGTTGTTCGTGAAATTCATCCGATTTCTCAAAAATTCAACCTTTTTGTTGTTTGCTTATTTAATTGAGTGTTATAATATCAGATTTAGTAATTTCGATCCATAACCCATGTCTAATTTGAACAATTTTGTGTTTTGGATCGAAATGTGTGTTCATTCATAGTTCTTCACGTACAGACATTTATCGCAAAGCTTTCTGTCTTGAAATTGTCAACTATCGAAAAACTATATTGTACTATCGAAAAACATTTCTCATACTATCTTTTATCGACCATGATTTTTCGATACCCATAGAAATTTTGCAGTATTATCTATTCGATACATATTTCATCTAACCTCATTTTCGATACCTCTTTACCAAAAAAATAAAACTTTCATATACCTCTTTACCGGAAAATTTTTTGATACCACTTTACAAACCTTCAAAGATTTCGGCAATACACTTTTTCGGCAATATATTCCTTATCGAAAAAATTTTCTCTGTAACTCAAAGTTCTCCATATATAATCACATATCGCAAAGTTTTAGCTTTACATCATAAAATAATAATACACTTTGCAACCTGACATGCTAATAATAATATAATTTATAATTTTGCGAGAGTTGCTTTACGATATGTAACAAATTTTTTTCAATAATAGCTTTGTCAGAAAATTTATCGACAACAGTGCGCCACCAAGCAAATTAAATTTCCTCAACAAAATTTCACGACATGAAAAACTTCTCGATACAGCCTTGCACTTACAAAATATTTCTCGATAACATAATAAATTTTCGCACTCACACACATATAGGGAAAATAATTTTCGCACTCCATACCGAAAAGTATTTTTGCATCTTCCGAAATTTTTTTTTTCATCTAATTTTTTTTTGGGCAGATTATAAGAACATTTTGGTATTTCTTACGAAGTTTTCGACATCAATATAAAACATTTCGGTATATACCAAAAGTTTTCAATACTTATATAATTTTCGAAACTTCACTTTATTTCACGAAAACACCAAAAATTTTCGATACGGAATTTTACAAAGCCAATTTTACATATCTTATCGAGAAATTTTTTATCGAAGAAAATTTTACCGAGAAAAGTTAGTCAATCCGAAAAAATTGGTCAACCCGAGAAAGTTTAGTTTTCGCAAAGGTGTTATCGAGAATCTCTTATCGCAAAATAAAGTTTCTCGTTACAAAAAATTTTCTCGATACACATATTTTTCGATACTTAACCTTTGGACCTGAATTTTCTTTAGACTTCAATATTTTGATCCAACAGTTTTTAATTTCAAAATTTTTCAGAAACCGTTTTCAACCTTATTCAATATATTCTTGGCACAATATCACAAAAGTTTTGGTCAATTTTTGAATTATTGAACATCAATTTAAAACTTTTCGGTATGCTCCAAGAACTTTTCAATTCTCAAAATTTTCAATACTTCACGATTATTTTTTATTAATACCATTTGATACTGACTTTTATAAAAGCCAAAAGTTTCAAATATTAAAAATTGAACATCTAAAATTAAAAAATGCGTCAACGGTCATATATCCAACCTAACCAAAACAAACGGAGGATACCTACTGTATGGAACACAGCCAAGACATAATTGATGTTATTCATAGAACATGGTATCTACGAATGAACTCTTCAACTGACCATCTCAAAGTTAGTCCTTCTGACTCTAGTTTATTTGAAAACTTAGGAAAAACAGTTAAAGAGTTAGTAGCAAAAAACAAGGAACTTACCACGAGTCTTAAAAATAGTGACGCAACGTGTCATAATAAGTCACTCCTTTATGATGAATTAGTTGAGGAACACGAAAAATTGTACTCTAAAATTAAAAATTTAGAAGACAATCTTGCGAAAAAGGGTCAAAACGACCAAAATTCCTTTAAAGCCTTAGCATCTAATTGAGAAAATATTTTACATTCTGATAAACCTACCCCGTGTTGGGAAATTGCGGTGGTTATTCATAAAATAACCGAATTACACGCAACTCTGAAATCAGAAAGAGTAGGTTTCCGAGCGGAAAAGAAAAATGAGGAGATATCAAATCTAAAAAATTCCCCTCATTTACATGATATAGAATTTTATAATCATGTTGAAGGCTTAGGCTTTACTAATCCTTGTAACTTGAAAAAGGTTAACATAAGACAATGATATGATATCGAATACATGGGTTTATGACTAACTTCTTTAATGACTTTTACTAACGCTTCAGAAATAAATGCCTTAGAAGAATCCAAAAGAAAAGCCAAAACTAGGACTCAAATCCACTTTGATTACACTGATTTGAATAATAGTTACAACACGCGGGAGATACACATTTCTAGTGACTATAAATCATTATATACGATAGAAAACATTCCTAAAGTCAAGAAAGTAGTATTCCTGATATTGTTAAGAAAGTAGTTGATTTGAACTCCTCCTTAGAATCAGAAAGAAAGAATTTTGAAGAAAAAAATGCGCTTTTATTGGATATATCAAATCTAAAAAATTCCTCTCCTTTACCTGTTTTAAAAGATATTTCTAAAGAAAAATCTTTTCCGAAAAAGGATAAAGCAACGCAAGCGGACGTTTTTGTTCCTAAAATCGAAATGACTTACTAATAATTATACGTCAATTTTGACCGAAACTGAAATTCAAAGTAAAAGCCAAGACATCGAATTGCTAAGGAACAAATACAACTTAGGAAGAAGAAACTAAAATCTACATATATTTTAAACGTTACAGAACGGAAATTTAAAGAACAACAATTTTCCTCTCCTATTCATATAAAGAAATCTTTTATCGAAAAGGCTCCAAGTTCTAGCAAACAAACTTCATCGTGTGCTTCAAATGATTTTTACAATTCGCCATTTAAGAAGCGTAGATGTTAGGTCGTAATTAATCAACTAACGCTCAATCTAAGCATGATTCTTGATATTCGAATAAGTATTCTCGAAAGTTACATTCGGTCGAATATCACGTTTGAAGATCGGGAGAGAGAACGCGTTTAGAGTGAGGAGTTTATCGATTGTATTTCTCTCTCTAGAATATGAATTCTTTTCTTTATGTATTTCTGAAATTCTTGTATATAGATTTTTGTTGCGTACATTGTATATATACCTCTATACATTGTATATTTACTAACTAGTCCTACACTAACAAAAATACGAGTTGCACCCCTAATTACAAGAATAACTAATTAACAAAGCACAATTTCTACGTTTCTTCAATCTCCCCCTTTGTGCTTGTTTGCTCTTCAGCTCCGTTTATCCTTGTCGGCGTAGAGGACCTCCTCAATCCTAATGCTGTCTCGTAGTGTCGGACAACATTCCTTAGCTCCATTCTTTTATTGATAGCATCCAGAAGTTCATTTAGGAGCGGAGCCTCTTCTTCTCCAAGGTCCTTGCTGATCATTTCTTTATCGATCTCCGCTTACCTCTTCTCGATGTTCTTCCTTACGAGCTCCAACGTCCCGTCACAGATTTTGTGTACTTCAAACTTCATCATCACCCTCGTCTTTCCCATAATTAGATTCTGATACGTGATAGCGAGGTCTTGCTTCTTAAAGATGTAATTCTCTGGGAAGTCGTTGAGCGGGAAGCCTTTCATGAGCGGCGACTCCATGTTGACCTTCTTCATATTGTTTTCTACGGCGATTCGAAGGTCTAGGCGGTGTGGAACTTGATCTGCAGCACCATGAATATCTTCAGCCCCTCGAGTCCCTCCTTCTTGATGTAACCATTGGGTGTCTGGTATTTTCTCTTATACATCTGGAACAGACGATATACTTCCTCTGGTGGAAGGAAAGGCAAATAGCTTTCGTCTATCTCCTCTCGAGTGTGGTTGTTGTATGCTCGCTCGATGTGGTAGATCGGGGTTGGAAAGCTTTCAATAGTGTGCGAGACACCCACGAGTTGGAGGATCAGTGGCTTGTCCCTGAAATTTCTTCTAAGCTAATCCGTTGGGACGCCACTTCGATCCGGACCGAGGTAGGTCAACATGAAGATGTGCTCCATCTTCTTTCTTTCTTCCCAGTGAGAGATGTCCCGTAAATTAAGCTCATCTAGCTTCTTGATCCGGTTTGAAGCCCTCGAAATCTGCTTCCTTATGTCATCAAGGAATGGAACTTCAATCCGTACGTTCTCCCAAGGTGTCTCGATTCTGACGGTCCCCTTTGATAAGCGAGGAGGGGTGTCGAGTCGGTGTCTAATCATCTCTGGTAGTTCAGGGAGTTCGGAGTTGTAGTCTCACCTTCTTGAAGTTCTTCATCTTCTAGTAGGACCAAATCTACCGAAGCTTGTTGTAGGAAGTATGGAAAGTCTATCTTGTGCAACTTCCTCTGGTTTCCATTGCGTCAGCCACTTGTCGTTTAAAATGCCTACGATTGCATGTGGATTGTTGACGCTTCAGGTTGGTTTTGGATGTTGGATGTCAGGATTGGGTTTGGACTTTTGGGAGTTGGAGGTAATGTGTATGAGTGGGACGTGGTGGATATGTTGTTTTTTTGTTGGCGGGTGTCATCGGGATCGTCATGTCTTCGCTTCGTGCGGGAGCTTTCTTCGCGGCAAGGTGTTTGAGCACGCGGCTCGGGTTCATCTACTAGCCGTCAGTAGAGACTCTCCTCAGCTGTGGTCCTTGTCTCAAGAGCTAGTAGGTGAGAGATTGGGATGTCGTGAAGCTAGGTTATTGGAATGATGTATGGGTTGATGAGGGAAGGGGATTGGGTCGGGGTGGTTAAGGTGG
This sequence comes from Linderniella brevidens, assembly GCA_004919715.1. NCBI lineage: Eukaryota > Viridiplantae > Streptophyta > Magnoliopsida > Lamiales > Linderniaceae > Linderniella > Linderniella brevidens. Next base: position 10,753,218 of record SWDC01000151.1, on the reverse strand, counting down.
GTTGTATGGGAGTGTGTATAGTAGTGGTTAGTGGTGGTGATGAGATGGGTTGGGAGTGGGTTTCGGAATGAGTTGTCTCTGAGACTGGTGCTTTCTCGGTATCCCGTCGGGAAGTCTCGATGGCGTGTAGCATCCGTTCCATCAGCCGATCTTTGAGGGAGTTGATGGATGTGGAAAGGGCTTCTTGAAGTCTTTGCTCCGTCACGATCATTTGTGCCGCCGGAGTGGGGCCAGGAAGGCGCTCCACTGTCACAACATCAGAGAATATCCCTGACTTGCCTATTATAGGACTTGGGATTCCGGAACGTCCAAGGACATCCATTAACAACCCATAAGTCACCACTTCGGTGGGTTGCCCGTTGTTGGCTCCGAAGATGTGGAGGGTCCAACGGGGCTTCCATCCAATCCTTGAGATGATATTGAAGGTATCATCTCTATGGATGTTAAGACAGGTTCATTGTGAACCTGTGTGGTTGTCTGAACCGGTGGCGGTGGAGGAGCTAACACTGAAGCCGTTGGTGTAGAGGTAGATGCAGATGGGGCAGGTATTTGTTGTCTTCGTGAGTCCCTTCATTGTAATCTGCATTCCTCATCCGATTCAGTAGCTTCAGGAGATTCGGCTTGAGGTGTTGGTTGACTAGTAACATCTTTGAGCTCAATGGCCGGTGTTTCTATCTCCTGAGCAGCAGCTTCGGGCTCGTGTGACTCCACTGGGGATTCGCGTCGGGAAGGCATCGGAGCCGGATCGACGGACCATACTATTGCCTCCGTGATCGAGTTTTTTTTACACTAGTCTTGGTAGGGCACGTCGGTGGGATTACCCAGGCGTAGCTGCTCCAACTGTATCCGCATCGGTTGGAGCGCTAGATCCGATCGCTTCGGATTGTGGAAGAACCGCAGCCTCGGCTGTATGTATCCTCCGACGGGTGGCAGACGAGGGATCTCTGGGTGTACTTCCATTAGGTGGGAGATCAGCACTGGGAACCACCGTACGTAAGGCAAAAATTTTGCCATCGACTTCATCTCCCTTTGCCGCATTTGATCCGCTAGATCATTCCAGATTAGCTGGGCCACGTCGTATTTCTTCGGGAAGACGACTCCGTGGAAGATTCTGAGAATGTTCTCGTTCGCCTTGTCGAATCTGGAGTGCTTCAGGGAGAGACATTTGTTGATGATGCCAAATAATGTCTTCCATGGATGTGGGATCCCGTTGTTTTGGAAGTTTGCCAATTTCGTCAGCGGTGGCTTATATCCCATCCGAAGCATGTCTTCTACGATCACCGCATGTCGGTAGTGGGTCGTAAACTTCGTGATGCGGTAGATCGAGCACCATGACCAGTAGATTCTTGTTGATGATGACGTGTTTCTGGTTTATTTTGGTTGTGTAGACCACGTCATCATCGTCGGTGTGGCTCTCCATGTACACCCAGAACTGCTGAGGTAGACCATTTGAACCGAAGCAGTCATGGTGAGAGCTGGCCATAATGGATGTCCTTTGAGGATGGATATAATAACTTCCTCAGGACACCGGAAAGTGATGAGGTCCAGTTGGTAGTTGTTGTCGTGGACAGTCAGCCAACTGTCGGAAGGGTAGATGTAGGAGTGCTCTTGATGCATTTCTGAAAAAATAAAATGAATAAAATTCATTAGATTGAAATATTCAATTGCAAATTAATTAAGAAGTTGTGAATGTGGAAAAATTTTAAATTTCAATTCAAATTGTTGTTAATGCACAAACAGTGTTTATGTGTTAGAGAAAATGACATAGAAATTTTTTTCAAAATTTTTTCTAAGTGTTTAAGTGTATTATCGAAAGACTTAGACCAAAAAGTTTGAAAAATTTTCTAAGTGTTACACCGTGATTTTATTCGAGCGAAAATTCGAACGCTAAGTTTTGCAATCGAATAAAAATTTAGCGAAAATTCAAGATTTTCGCCACTAAGTTTTGCGATCGAATAAAATTGATCGAAAACTAAAGTTTTCCGCTGAGTAATTTTGCGATCGAATAAAATCTTGTCGATAAACTTCAGTTTTTCACCGCGCAGTTTTGCAATTGAAAAAAAATATATCGAAAATCTAAAAGTTTTCGCAGCTTATTTTCGCGATCGAATAAACTTTTATCGAAAACGAAAGTTTTCGCCGCAAAATTTTACGATCGAATAAAACATATCGAAAACAGAAGGTTTTCGCCGCTGAGTTTTGCGATCGAATAAAACTTAACGAATACTAAAGTTCCTCGATGACACTGTTTGCGATAATAATATTTTCGATCAAAAAAGTTTCAAATCAAACAGTAAATGCGTAAGAACGTAAATGACGATTCTTGGTAAATCATGAGTTAAACTTGACTCGTAATGATTAGAAATCAGTTGCAAATCAAAATATCTTGTTTTTAATCAAAATGGTCGAATCTAAACACATAAATTTTGAGTTCTTAAGAGGTTTCAGTCGAAAAAGTCACGAAGTTGAAAATTTTTGTCTAATGATTGTGAAAAACTGTCGCGATTCGTGTGTTTCGGAACGGAAATAAGAACCGAAACTGGTTTCTACCTTCAAATTTCGCGAGTTTTGACAGAAAAACGATGTGGATTTAAGAGAGTTTTGAAATCGCCGGTTGAAGATTTTGGGAAAAGTTTTGCGATCATTTTCGTTTGCGTGAGAATGAGTTTTTCGATCGAAAAAGTTATATTAATAGTTCGGGCTTTCGTCAAATTTGAGTCGTAAAAACATATTTCGGGCTTTCGTTTAATTAATCAGGTTTGGTTAATGAAAAAAATTTAATCTTTTACTTTTGCACCAAAAAACATATTTCATAAAGCTCCCTGTATTTCTGAAATAAATGTAATTATCTCCCAGTTGTGATGAAATTCAACACTTGACTCCTCGGATGAGCTCGAAATACTCTTTGACACTTAGAGAAAAACATTAGAAGTCGTGATTGCAAGTAAATCATTTAGGAGATAAAAACAAATTTTCATGTAAACTCCCCCTCATTTAGCACATATTTAGCACAATTATGCATATGAGAATTTACGTTTATAAACACAAATAACGCATTTAATAAATTCAGCGTAGATTCATGATCCTCTAATCCTGTATATGAAAGTTTTGTGTCGTTTTTCAAAAATTTCGAATTTTATCAAATTTGAACCAATGCATGTATTAATGCATTTAAAATGTGCGAAAATATTTTTGTTTTTGGGGTCCGATTTTCCATTTTGAACATTACCACTCAATTTCATATGACATATAGAATAATAATTTGCCGTCAAATCATGTAACTAAGCTAATATTCTAATATCAAAGTATGAATCATTTTGACAACTCTCGCAAGGTTTGCTCATAGAATTCAATTTATTTTAATCATGGAAATTAGTATATATATCACTCATGTCAATACGACAAAATTATATCAATTAATTTATTATCGTTGCCTATTTAATCAATTTACCAAGTGAAAGTCCATCAATTTGAATCAAAGGGACTTTGAAGGGATTATTATTTTTAGGCTCTGGCTAAAAGTGTAGGATATTTTAGGTTTAGTGAGTTTAAAAATATTTTTCAATTCCGGGGGCCCTTTTGAAAAACATTTCTGCTCCTTTTTCTGTTCTTTTCTTCTGCACTTGCTTAAGATGAGTCTCTTATTCTTTACGAGGCTTTGAAAGATGGAATTTTCTTTTGTTCTCGGGTCGAGACCGTGTTCCTTTTGAACGTTTCACATGTAGGGAATTTGAACCCTAGGTCGTGCTCCTCTTCTCGTTTTCTCGATATAAGATCTAGATTATCGTTGGAGAAGTTCACTTCGAGGTGCTTCTCTTCTAGGAGTATACAAGATTATCGAGGAGAAGTTCACAACGAGATCCATGTTTCTCTTTTTCAAATGATCGGAAGAAGTTCATCATGTGCATCTCTTTTTCTCCCCCTCTTTTTCTTGATTGAGCAACCCCGAAACTTTGGAAAAAGGTTGAAGGCTTGATCGGGTTTCAAAAGAAAAAGAATGTTGGAGAAGGCTCAAAGTGGATTACTAAAGGAAATAGTAAATTATTGATAATTTGGGCCATGCGATGATTTTCCTAATTGCCATTATCATTTTCATGGTGAACTATCATAAAGAAAGTATGAGGCTACGAAGTACAAATCAAATGACAGTCATTTGAAGTGCGACACACTCAAGGATAATTCCTTAAAAAAATATTGAGGCTCAAAATCTCACATATATGAAGTGGCTTTGTATCTAGTGAAACAAACTAAGCTCTTTGAATAAAAGAATGTCAGATGAATTTTGAAACAAAGAACTAAGCTAATATCAAAGAAATATTTATGTGAGTAAATCAAAATAAATAAAATTATCGTCATCCTCCATTTTTATGTTATTATTATTATATAGACTATTTATTTTTATTTATCCTTTTGTCCATATATAGAAAAAATTTGAAAGATAGAATCACGAACGATATAGTAAGGAAGATCAAGAAGCACATAGAATATCATATGTAAACATAATAAAGCATGTGAATCACATTTCAAGTAAGATTAAGATTCAACATGCCTAGCTTAGCAATAAGGAAATGGAATCGTTTTTCATCCAATGCCTTAGTGAATAAGTCGGCAAGTTGAAGCTCAGTTTTAAAATAAATATCTATAGTGCCTTTTTCTACATGATCTTTTATAAAATGATAGCGAATATTGTGACGACCCTCATTTTCTAAATATAATTAGTGGCGGATTTTTCGCAACGAAAGCCGAGGAAAAACCCATTTTTTAAAAAAAAAACATATTATTTTTTTTTTTAAAACAAAAGTATTTCACACAAATATTTTAAAACATCGTAAAAAGGGATAGCGTTTCCAAAAGTCAAAATAGCATAACAACGCTCCACAGGTCTTCATCCATGTACCGCTCCGCTCTCGAAAGCCCATGGAGTCACCGCCGCCAGCCCATCTCAACCGCGACGTTCATCGACGTCGGGCTCAGTCATACCTACAACACGCAAACAAATGAGCAATTGCCCAGTAGGTAAAACATGCATGAATGCAATATGCGCTCAAGTCCCATCCCAACTCATCTCCCAATAAATGCACGCTCGACTCTCATCTCGCTTCCTAACAAATATAAATCAGGGCCCAAGGTCGGTATAGCCACTTCGCGCGCATACCAAAATCAATAAATCAAATCCCGAGCCAGGAGTCCGCCCCCGGATAGCCTACGCTGTCAACACAGGTCGCTCCTTTCCGAGTCCCCTCCGGCTCCGGCGGTGCCCACGCTAGTAGTGTACTCCCGGAGCATCCTCCTGCTAGGTCGCCCCTTCCGCCGATCGGACAGTCACATGCCAACAGGGTACCCCGGGTCGCCCCCTGCTAGTCAGTTCTGTCTCGACAATACACACACTGATAGGGTACCCCAGGTCGCCCCCTATCAAGTCACGCTACTAGGTGTACTAATACCAACCTTCAACTCTACAAACGACTCGACCGCCAATATCGGCAAAAATCTACCCCGCTTATCGGCATTGTAAAGTGCCACCGTATCAACCCGGTTATCAACTCTCAGACTATCATGAAATGCATATGGCGTGCACATAAAAAAAAAATATGTAAGATATAAGGAACATGCCATGTTTCAAAAAGTAAAGGTCCCATGTAATTGGGGATCCACGCCTTTAGGCAAGCACACACATACAAACAAGAAATTCGGCCTCGCCCGTGAGGAAAACCCGCACTTAAGCGCGAGGTGTCCGCACGCTTGCTCGAGAAACCCGTGTAGTCGAAAAAGGGCGCATGCCGGCCATAGTGCGCGGCGCTGGCGTCCGCAGCGCCGGCCTGATTGCCTTTGCGCCGGCCCTACATGGCGTGGGACGCCGAGCGTGGGGTGCGCGTACGTTCACGGGGTGCGAGTGCGGTGCTGCGCGTACAGTGCTGCCGTAACCGCGGCGCTGGGCGTGCTGCCGCAGCGCAGCGTGCGCGCGCGGTCCGGTGCGGGCTGCAGCTGTGCGGGCTGCAGCTGTGCGGGCTGCAGTGTGGGCTGCTGTGCGGGCTGCAGCTGCTGTAGATCAGCGTGCGCGCGCGGTGCTGTGCGCGCTGGGCTGCCGTAGCCGCGGCGCTGGGCGTGCTGCCGCAGCGAAGCGTGCGCGCGCGGTGCGGTGTGGGCTGCGGCTGTGCGGGCTGCAGCTGCTGTAGATCAGCGTGCGCGCGCTGTGCTGTGCGCGCTGTGCTGCCGCAGCGCAACGTACGCGTGCGGCAGCTGCAGGGCGCGCGCGACCAAAGCGCACGCCGTGCTTGTTTCGACCCGTTCCGAAATTTTCTATGCAACCTATGTTCTCATTTGATTCTAACATGAACTTATCACATATAAATACTCCAAATCACACGCATAATTATATGAACCTCGCGTTTGCGTATTGTAGGTGCGTTTCACCTACCTTTCCTCCGAAGATTAGCTAATGTTTCGACTAATTTCGGATCCTCGCACGCGAAATCGCTTTGGACTTCTTTGGCCTTTCTTCCTTACTTTCTTTTTCTCTTCTTTCTTTCCTCCTTTCTTTCCTTCCCTTTCTTTTCTCTCCTTTCTCACGTCCTTCTCTTCTTTTTTTTTTTTATTAAGGTGTTTGATTGAGTTATATCTTTTTTTATGCTTAGGAGGTACATATATATATAAAATATTTGTCTAAAGGTGACTTATTAATGATTAAGCTACAATCATTCACATTAATGATTAAGCTACAATCATTGATGTTTGTTTATTGCATTTAAAATCCTAACTTGATTCCTTATCACTTCTTAGTCCCTTTATTATAATTATTTTTCCTTACCCAAAAGTTTTCTAATTTTTAATTTTGGTCCTTAAATTTTTGGCTCCCTTCCAAAATAATTATTTAAGCTCCTTTTCGAAAATTACTACTTATTTTACGTCTTAATAACTTAGATAAATCCCGATTAAATTTTAACGGGTATTACATCCTCCCCCCCTTAAACGAATTTCGTCCCCGAAATTACTCTAAATGGAATAACTCGGGATAACGATCTCTCATATCATCTTCTCGTTCCCAAGTGGCTTCCTCAACTGATTGACTCCGCCACAACATTTTTACGAGGGGAATGGTCTTGTTTCGTAATCATTTGGTTTCTCGCGCCAAAATCTCCACGGGTTGCTCCTCATAACTCAAATCTGGCTTAAGTTGGAGGTGAAGATTCTCGTCCCTCAGTACATGACTCGGATCGGAAACGTACTTTCGCAATGTCGACACGTGGAAGACGTCATGTACTTGTGCCAATGATGTTGGTAGCTCCAGCTGATATGCAACTTCGCCAACTCTTTTTAGTATTCGAAAAGGTCCGATATATCTCGGACTCAACTTCCCTTTTTGCCCAAACCTCTTTACACCCTTCATGGGTGATATCTTCAAAAACACTTGATCTCCTTCCGCAAACTCCAATGGCCTTCGTCTCTTATCGGCGTAGCTCTTTTGTCGACTCTGAGCCGTTCGCATTCGCTCCCGTATTTTTGCTATCGCCTCGGTTGTTTCTCGAACCAGGTCGGGTCCTAAAATCGCTCCTTCGCCAACTTCATTCCAATGCACTGGGGATCGGCATTTACGCCCATATAAGGCTTCGTACGGCGCCATCCCGATCGTGGCATGATAGCTGTTGTTGTAGGCGAACTCAATCAACGGAAGATATCTGCTCCAGTTCCCTTTGAAGTCCAGAACACACGCCCGCAACATGTCCTCGAGAGTTTGGATCGTTCTCTCCGATTGTCCATCTGTCTGAGGATGATAGGCTGTACTGAATGAAAGTTTAGTACCCATCGCTTTTTGTAGACTCATCCAGAATTTAGACAGAAATCTCGAATCCCGATCCGAGACAATCGAAGATGGAATACCGTGAAGTCGAACTATCTCCTGAATATATAGTTCGGCATATCGTTCTATGGTAAAGGTCGAGCTGATCGGCAGAAAATGAGCCGATTTGGTTAACCGATCAATAATTACCCAAACGGCGTCGTGGCCCTTAAGAGTTTTCGGCAGGCCCACGACAAAATCCATTGTGATATGATCCCACTTCCACTCGGGAATTGATAATGGTTGTAACATTCCTGCCGACCTTTGATGTTCAGCTTTCACCTGTTGACAAGTTAGACATTTACTTACAAATGTCGCCACGTCTCGTTTCATCCCTGGCCACCAATAATTAGTTCGCAAATCCCGATACATCTTTGTCGCACCGGGGTGTACAGAGTAGACCGTAGCATGCACTTCCGTCATTATTGTCCTTCGCAGCTCTTCGTCAATAGGCACGTACAAACGATTTTTAAAGCGTAGGCTCCCGTCCTCTCGGACCTTGAAATCGGATGGCACTTCTTTCGCGAGTTCGTTTTTCACCTTTAGATATAGTTCGTCCGTTTCTTGAGCATGCTTAATTCGTTCCAGCAACGTGGGTTGAAGTGTTAAAGTCGCCATCTTCATTTCGACTTCGCCAAGATTGATCACCTCCACTTCCAGTTGCTGTAGCTCGGTATTCACGACTTTCCTACTTAGAGCGTCGGCGACAACGTTTGCCTTGCCCGGATGGTAGTTGATTACGCAGTCGTAGTCCTTCACCAATTCTAGCCAACGTCGCTGTCGCATATTTAGTTCTTTCTGTGTAAAAAAATATTTCAGGCTTTTATGATCGGTGTAGATTTCACACCGTTCACCATACAGATAGTGCCTCCAGATTTTCAGGGCGAACACCACTGCGGCAAGTTCCAGGTCATGCGTGGGATAATTCTTCTCGTATTCCTTCAATTGGCGAGAAGCATATGCAATTACCTTCCCGTTCTGCATCAGCACGCATCCCAAACCATTCTTCGAGGCATCGCTATAAACAGTGAATCCACCAGTCCCCGAAGGAATAGTCAGGACTGGGGCTGAGGTAAGTCGTCGTTTCAGCTCCTGGAAACTCTGCTCACAAGAATCAGTCCATATAAATGGAACGTTCTTCCTGGTCAGGTTCGTCAGGGTCGAAGCAATGCTAGAGAAATCCGCGATAAATTTACGGTAATATCCAGCGAGTCCTAAGAAGCTTCGAACCTCAGTAGGAGTAGTCGGACGTGGCCAATTATTTACAGCTTCGATTTTGTTAGGGTCCACCGAAATTCCATTTCCCGAAATAACGTGCCCCAAGAAAGCCACTTGTTCAAGCCAAAACTCGCACTTCTTGAATTTGGCGAATAGCTTCTTCTCCCGCAATATTCCTAAGACCGCTCTGAGGTGTCCTTCGTGCTCCTCTCGGTTCTTAGAATAAACAAGAATATCATCAATAAAGACGATAACAAACTGGTCTAGGAATTCTTTGAATACCCGGTTCATTAGATCCATGAAAGCAACAGGCGCATACGTCAATCCAAACGGCATAACCAAGAATTCGTAATGGCCGTACCGTGTGCTGAATGCCGTCTTCGGAACATCTGCTTCTCGGATTTTAAGTTGATGATACCCCGAACGCAAATCAATTTTTGAGAAAACCGTAGCTCCTTGCAATTGATCGAACAGGTCATCGATTCGCGGCAACGGGTATTTATTCTTGATCGTAATTTTATTTAATTCACGATAATCGATGCACAATCTCATCGACCCGTACTTCTTCTTTACGAATAGAACTGGAGCTCCCCATGGCGAGAAACTCGGTTGGATAAACCCCTTTTGTAGTAGTTCATCCAGTTGTTCCTTCAATTCCCGCAATTCGTTAGGCGCCAAACGATAGGGGGCTTTAGTTTACGAAAACGATCGCCAATAATTTCCACTCGTTCACACGGTGGGGATTTATGATTCTCCGACGAGCTCTGTCGATGAATGAGCTCATTGATCTGATCCGACTGGCGTTGGATCAGCTCGGTTAGCCTAAGTATAGTAGCGTCTCGTTCGTTCGGTGGGGACTCCGATTCAGTCCTACGGCTAGATTCGCCAATATATTCTCTACGACCCCTCGGCATTTTATCAGGAATATATACAATTATTTAAAGCACGCAAACACGTCACTAAACTACATAATTACTCAAAACTTTAAAACTTACAGGCAGGGCTAGTTCTCCAGGCTTCCGAGCAGCAGTACATGGACAGTCTACAGAATCTTATAACCTCGCTCTGATACCACCTGTGACGACCCTCATTTTCTAAATATAATTAGTGGCGGATTTTTCGCAACGAAAGCCGAGGAAAAACCCATTTTTAAAAAAAAAAAACATATTATTTTTTTTTTTTTAAAACAAAAGTATTTCACACAAATATTTTAAAACATCGTAAAAATGGATAGCGTTTCCAAAAGTCAAAATAGCATAACAACGCTCCACAGGTCTTCATGATTGTGAAAAAGTCACGAAGTTGAAAATTTTTGTCTAATGATTGTGAAAAACTGTCGCGATTCGTGTGTTTCGGAACGGAAATAAGAACCGAAACTGGTTTCTACCTTCAAATTTCGCGAGTTTTGACAGAAAAACGATGTGGATTTAAGAGAGTATTGAAATCGCCGGTTGAAGATTTTGGGAAAAGTTTTGCGATCATTTTCGTTTGCGTTAGAATGAGTTTTTCGATCGAAAAAGTTATATTAATAGTTCGGGCTTTCGTCAGATTTGAGTCGTAAAAACATATTTCGGGCTTTCGTTTAATTAATCAGGTTTGGTTAATGAAAAAAATTTAATCTTTTACTTTTGCACCAAAAACATATTTCATAAAGCTCCCTGTATTTCTGAAATAAATGTAATTATCTCCCAGTTGTGATGAAATTCAACACTTGACTCCTCGGATGAGCTCGAAATACTCTTTGACACTTAGAGAAAAACATTAGAAGTCGTGATTGCAAGTAAATCATTTAGGAGATAAAAACAAATTTTCATGTAAACTCCCCCTCATTTAGCACATATTTAGCACAATTATGCATATGAGAATTTACGTTTATAAACACAAATAACGCATTTAATAAATTCAGCGTAGATTCATGATCCTCTAATCCTGTATATGAAAGTTTTGTGTCGTTTTTCAAAAATTTCGAATTTTATCAAATTTGAACCAATGCATGTATTAATGCATTTAAAATGTGCGAAAATATTTTTGTTTTTGGGGTCCGATTTTCCATTTTGAACATTACCACTCAATTTCATATGACATATAGAATAATAATTTGCCGTCAAATCATGTAACTAAGCTAATATTCTAATATCAAAGTATGAATCATTTTGACAACTCTCGCAAGGTTTGCTCATAGAATTCAATTTATTTTAATCATGGAAATTAGTATATATATCACTCATGTCAATACGACAAAATTATATCAATTAATTTATTATCGTTGCCTATTTAATCAATTTACCAAGTGAAAGTCCATCAATTTGAATCAAAGGGACTTTGAAGGGATTATTATTTTTAGGCTCTGGCTAAAAGTGTAGGATATTTTAGGTTTAGTGAGTTTAAAAATATTTTTCAATTCCGGGGGCCCTTTTGAAAAACATTTCTGCTCCTTTTTCTGTTCTTTTCTTCTGCACTTGCTTAAGATGAGTCTCTTATTCTTTACGAGGCTTTGAAAGATGGAATTTTCTTTTGTTCTCGGGTCGAGACCGTGTTCCTTTTGAACGTTTCACATGTAGGGAATTTGAACCCTAGGTCGTGCTCCTCTTCTCGTTTTCTCGATATAAGATCTAGATTATCGTTGGAGAAGTTCACTTCGAGGTGCTTCTCTTCTAGGAGTATACAAGATTATCGAGGAGAAGTTCACAACGAGATCCATGTTTCTCTTTTTCAAATGATCGGAAGAAGTTCATCATGTGCATCTCTTTTTCTCCCCCTCTTTTTCTTGATTGAGCAACCCCGAAACTTTGGAAAAAGGTTGAAGGCTTGATCGGGTTTCAAAAGAAAAAGAATGTTGGAGAAGGCTCAAAGTGGATTACTAAAGGAAATAGTAAATTATTGATAATTTGGGCCATGCGATGATTTTCCTAATTGCCATTATCATTTTCATGGTGAACTATCATAAAGAAAGTATGAGGCTACGAAGTACAAATCAAATGACAGTCATTTGAAGTGCGACACACTCAAGGATAATTCCTTAAAAAATATTGAGGCTCAAAATCTCACATATATGAAGTGGCTTTGTATCTAGTGAAACAAACTAAGCTCTTTGAATAAAAGAATGTCAGATGAATTTTGAAACAAAGAACTAAGCTAATATCAAAGAAATATTTATGTGAGTAAATCAAAATAAATAAAATTATCGTCATCCTCCATTTTTATGTTATTATTATTATATAGACTATTTATTTTTATTTATCCTTTTGTCCATATATAGAAAAAATTTGAAAGATAGAATCACGAACGATATAGTAAGGAAGATCAAGAAGCACATAGAATATCATATGTAAACATAATAAAGCATGTGAATCACATTTCAAGTAAGATTAAGATTCAACATGCCTAGCTTAGCAATAAGGAAATGGAATCGTTTTTCATCCAATGCCTTAGTGAATAAGTCGGCAAGTTGAAGCTCAGTTTTAAAATAAATATCTATAGTGCCTTTTTCTACATGATCTTTTATAAAATGATAGCGAATATTGTGACGACCCTCATTTTCTAAATATAATTAGTGGCGGATTTTTCGCAACGAAAGCCGAGGAAAAACCCATTTTTTAAAAAAAAAAACATATTATTTTTTTTTTTTAAAACAAAAGTATTTCACACAAATATTTTAAAACATCGTAAAAAGGGATAGCGTTTCCAAAAGTCAAAATAGCATAACAACGCTCCACAGGTCTTCATCCATGTACCGCTCCGCTCTCGAAAGCCCATGGAGTCACCGCCGCCAGCCCATCTCAACCGCGACGTTCATCGACGTCGGGCTCAGTCATACCTACAACACGCAAACAAATGAGCAATTGCCCAGTAGGTAAAACATGCATGAATGCAATATGCGCTCAAGTCCCATCCCAACTCATCTCCCAATAAATGCACGCTCGACTCTCATCTCGCTTCCTAACAAATATAAATCAGGGCCCAAGGTCGGTATAGCCACTTCGCGCGCATACCAAAATCAATAAATCAAATCCCGAGCCAGGAGTCCGCCCCCGGATAGCCTACGCTGTCAACACAGGTCGCTCCTTTCCGAGTCCCCTCCGGCTCCGGCGGTGCCCACGCTAGTAGTGTACTCCCGGAGCATCCTCCTGCTAGGTCGCCCCTTCCGCCGATCGGACAGTCACATGCCAACAGGGTACCCCGGGTCGCCCCCTGCTAGTCAGTTCTGTCTCGACAATACACACACTGATAGGGTACCCCAGGTCGCCCCCTATCAAGTCACGCTACTAGGTGTACTAATACCAACCTTCAACTCTACAAACGACTCGACCGCCAATATCGGCAAAAATCTACCCCGCTTATCGGCATTGTAAAGTGCCACCGTATCAACCCGGTTATCAACTCTCAGACTATCATGAAATGCATATGGCGTGCACATAAAAAAAAATATGTAAGATATAAGGAACATGCCATGTTTCAAAAAGTAAAGGTCCCATGTAATTGGGGATCCACGCCTTTAGGCAAGCACACACATACAAACAAGAAATTCGGCCTCGCCCGTGAGGAAAACCCGCACTTAAGCGCGAGGTGTCCGCACGCTTGCTCGAGAAACCCGTGTAGTCGAAAAAGGGCGCATGCCGGCCATAGTGCGCGGCGCTGGCGTCCGCAGCGCCGGCCTGATTGCCTTTGCGCCGGCCCTACATGGCGTGGGACGCCGAGCGTGGGGTGCGCGTACGTTCACGGGGTGCGAGTGCGGTGCTGCGCGTACAGTGCTGCCGTAACCGCGGCGCTGGGCGTGCTGCCGCAGCACAGCGTGCGCGCGCGGTCCGGTGCGGGCTGCAGCTGTGCGGGCTGCAGCTGTGCGGGCTGCAGTGTGGGCTGCTGTGCGGGCTGCAGCTGCTGTAGATCAGCGTGCGCGCGCGGTGCTGTGCGCGCTGGGCTGCCGTAGCCGCGGCGCTGGGCGTGCTGCCGCAGCGAAGCGTGCGCGCGCGGTGCGGTGTGGGCTGCGGCTGTGCGGGCTGCAGCTGCTGTAGATCAGCGTGCGCGCGCTGTGCTGTGCGCGCTGTGCTGCCGCAGCGCAACGTACGCGTGCGGCAGCTGCAGGGCGCGCGCGACCAAAGCGCACGCCGTGCTTGTTTCGACCCGTTCCGAAATTTTCTATGCAACCTATGTTCTCATTTGATTCTAACATGAACTTATCACATATAAATACTCCAAATCACACGCATAATTATATGAACCTCGCGTTTGCGTATTGTAGGTGCGTTTCACCTACCTTTCCTCCGAAGATTAGCTAATGTTTCGACTAATTTCGGATCCTCGCACGCGAAATCGCTTTGGACTTCTTTGGCCTTTCTTCCTTACTTTCTTTTTCTCTTCTTTCTTTCCTCCTTTCTTTCCTTCCCTTTCTTTTCTCTCCTTTCTCACGTCCTTCTCTTCTTTTTTTTTTATTAAGGTGTTTGATTGAGTTATATCTTTTTTTATGCTTAGGAGGTACATATATATATAAAATATTTGTCTAAAGGTGACTTATTAATGATTAAGCTACAATCATTCACATTAATGATTAAGCTACAATCATTGATGTTTGTTTATTGCATTTAAAATCCTAACTTGATTCCTTATCACTTCTTAGTCCCTTTATTATAATTATTTTTCCTTACCCAAAAGTTTTCTAATTTTTAATTTTGGTCCTTAAATTTTTGGCTCCCTTCCAAAATAATTATTTAAGCTCCTTTTCGAAAATTACTACTTATTTTATGTCTTAATAACTTAGATAAATCCCGATTAAATTTTAACGGGTATTAAAATATCTATGTGTTTCGTGCGTGAGTGGTGAACATGATTGCAAGTAATGGCAATAGCACTTTGAGAATCACTGCAAATGGGAATGTTATTAAATTTAAACCCGTAGTCGCGTAGTTGCGTCCGCATCCATAGAACTTGTGAGCAACACCTGGCAGCCGCGACGTACTCTACCTCGGCCGTCGATGTTGACACGCAATTCTGCTTCTTTAAGGACCAGCAGACCAACTTATCGCCTACAAATTGTGCTCCACCAGACGTGCTTTTTCTGTCAATTTGACAACCTGCATAATCAGCATCTGTAAAGCCAATTATTCTAAATTCAGTGTCTTTAGGATACCATAACCCTAAGTTGGGAGTTCCTTTGAGATATCGTAGAATTTGCTTGACGCGTGCATGTGGGACTCCTTCGGGCCAGCTTGAAAACGAGCACAGAGGCAAGTGACGAACATGATGTCTGGTCCACTTGATGTTAAGTAGAGAAGAGATCCGATAATACTCCGATAGGAGTATTCCCATTTGTAGAGAACATGATGTCTTGCCAGAAGGATCAGCATCTAATTTACAACTTGTTGACATGGGAGTATTCATAGGTGTGCTCTTGTCTTGATTAAATCTCTTCAAAATATCTCGCATATACTTGGTTTGACTGATGAAAATTCCATTTTCGAGTTGCTTAACTTGTAATCCAAGAAAGAATTCAAGTTCACCCATTAAGCTCATCTCGAATTTTGTCTTCATCAGATCACCAAATTTCTGACATAGTCGTTCATTTGCCGAGTCGAAGATGATGTCATCGACGTAAACTTGAACGATCATCAAGTCGTTGCCTTTCTTATTTATGAAGAGTGTCGTATCAATTGTTCCTCTTATAAAGTTGGATTTGATTAGAAATTCGCTCAGAACATCATATTAAGCATGAGGGGCTTGTTTTAGTCCGTCAAGAGCTTTTTTCAATCGATAGTAATAATCAGGATGATTTTCTTGCACGAACTCATCGGGTTGAGCAACGTAGACTTCTTCTTTGAACACGCTGTTGAGAAAGGCGGTTTTTACGTCCATTTTATAGACTTTGAAGTCTTTATGAGCCGTGTATGCCAAAAATAATCGAATAGCTTCGATACGAGCGATCGGGGCATACATCCCATCGTAATCAATGCCTTCTTGTTGATTGTACCCCTTGGCTACGAGTTCATTCTTTATTCCTGATAATTTCACAGTTCTTGTTTTTCCTATTTTTGAAAACCCATTTAGTTCCTATAATTGTTTTGCCATGCGGTCGAGGAACTAGTGTCCAAACTCGTAAACACTCGAATTGGTTGAGTTCATCTTGCATTGCGATCACCCAATCTATGTCTTTAAGGGCTTCGACTACCTTAAGTGGTTCGTTTTGGCTTAAGAAGCAAGTGAATAATCTGCTTTGTGTAGATGTCCTAGTGGGTACTCCACTTGAAGGTTCACCAATTATTTGATCGACAGGATGAGCTCGAGTCCACTTGTGTTCATGAGAAAGAACCGAAGTAGATCCATCGTTGATATGTAGGTCAAGACATCCTGAATTGATAGGCTGATCATTCGTAATAGGGAAATTCATTTCAGAAGTTGAATTGGACGGAATTTCCGCATCGTCATTATTAGGAGCTGCAACACTAGTTGAAGATTCAGAATTTGGAGAATCTGGAACATTTGCGGGAGTTTGAGGGTTGGGAATCTCAATTGTAATTTCCACCGTAGAAGGGGAAGGTGCGGTGCTTGGTATAGAATGAGACAAAGCATGCATTTGAGACTCGTTCCGATAAAAATATTTAAATAGAAAATTCAAATCTACCAAATCAGCAGGAACTGCTGCTTCTGACGATGAGGTAGATCTTGTCGGAATTTGTTGACTTTGTGCCAACACGCCTATAAGCTTGGGTTCTGAACGGTCTTGTTCTAGGACGCCTATAAGCCTGGAATTTTTTGCAGCTTCAACCGAAGGCCGGTTCTTTCATTCTACGACGCCATTATGTTGAGGCGTTTTAGCGGCTGGAAATTGTTGAATGATTCCAAGTGACTGATAGTAATTGCTGAGATGCTGATTCTTGAATTCAGTCTCATTGTAAGTCCTGATTACTTGGATCTTCTTTTGCAGGAGATTCTGAGTTATATTCACAAAGCTTATTATCACGTCTTCAGTCTCATCTTTAGTTCGGAGATATCTTGTCCAAGAGTAGCGAGAATAATCGTCTACAATTACTAGCACATACTTACGACCGTTCATACTTTGTGTTCACATTGGTCCACAAAGGTCCGTATGTAGTAATTCCAAAGGTCGAGATGTGGAAGTAGTTGATAGACCGTTGATGCTCTTGATGAAGGGAAATAGTTGGTAGATCGTTGACCAACTTTTTGATAAAGAGTATGTGAAGAGCTTTTAGATTTAGATGAGACAGACATTGAAGCCATAAGTTGTTCCTCTTCATTGTAGTCTGTGTGATGAGGCAAACAGCTGTCGAAGGTCGTACTGTTGTCAGATTAGTGGTATATGGATTAGATCTTCGAGATCCTGTAAGAAGTTCTTGATTCTGACTATTTAAGATTCGGCACTGATCATCTAGAAACACCATTTGAAACCCTTTATCACAAAATTGTCCTATGCTGAAGAGGTTGTGTTTAAGACGTTGGACGTAAGAGACATCTTTGATTGTCATATTCTTTAGAAGGATATCTCCAAAACCTAGTATTGGAGCTGAATCGTTGTTGCCGAATCTGACTTTTCCATTGTATCGGTGTTAATAGTTGCTCAACAGTTCTTGATTTCCCGTCATGTGTGTGAAGCAACCGGAATCTAGGTACCACACATGATGGATCTGCATAGGAAGGTTTTAGAGAGACTAAGGTACCCACTTATTAATGGGTCCTCTCGGGTTAGCAAATTTTGTAGGTAAAGTTTGTTCATTTTTTGTTCCTAAATCATTGGTTTGCTTAGGTACCCAAACCAACTTAGAAGTAGTTGGTTTAAGTGGTACCTCTTTAGGCAACTCGGCCTTTTTGGCTTGCGTTGGCCTAGATGGTGTCTTGGGAACCCATTGAGAGTGAACCTTACATGGGAGATTAATTTCAGCAGGGACAAATGTCTTATCAGTCTTAGTGCATGAGAAAAAATTTTCTCTAGCTAGTCTCCGAAGGTGTTTAGTCGAGTGTAATTGGACTGGGTACCTTAGATGAGGGCAAAAGTGTATCGAGATATAAACTTTCTTAATAGCCGGATCTTGTCTCCTACGGATCTTGTCTCCTACGGATCTTGTCAAAGGGGATTTAAGTCCTATTTGTGGCTTTACTTTTGGATTCTTTTAAGGCATTTATTTCGGAAGAGTTAGTAAAGGCCATTAAAGAAGTTAATCATAAACTCATGTACTTGATATCATATAATTGTTTCATAAATATTCTAACATGATTAATAATGTAGATTCAGGTGTAGCTATCTCTTGAGATGAGGTTGATGCTTTGTCTTCGTTGTCGGACCTCCTCGTTGAGTTTTCATCTGAGACATCGTCAAGAAATGCCATGAGAGCTAGATTGTCGTTATCAAAATCCGTTGTGTCTTCTAGTCAGTGCTCTTGTTCGGCCATTAGAGCTACTCCAGCTTCCTTTCGTTTGGTTAGTTGAAATTTCTTGGAGTAGTAATCGACAGCTTTCTTCTTAAAAAGATTGCATTCTCTGGCGAAGTGCCCTATCTTTCCACAATTGTAGCATTTTTGTGGTTCTTTGGCGTTTTTGGATTCTGATGACTCGGCCGGTCTTTCCTTGTGCTAGAGCTTGAGGTCCGAAGTCTAATAGCCGAGGAGGAGGATTTATTTTTGTTGAACTTTTTGCTCATCATTTTAGTAATGAGAGCCAATTGTTTCTTGAACTCTTTCATATCGGGCTCGAAATTTGATTTTGATTCGGCTTCATCTTCGGAAGAACTCAGCAATTTGATGCTTTTATCTTTATGAGATCGACTAGTTTTTCTTTTCGAAACTAGAGCTATTGAGTCTTCGATCGGTTTGCCCTTTTGTTCTTTTTGTATCTCGCTAATGTCTTCCTCGTGTTGAGCGAGATTGTCAAATACGGCGTGGATATCCACTCCGGTTGAAGAGAAGAAAGAAATCGGATATTGACCTTCATATTGGTCTTGAAAATTTATATTTTCCTCATCTCATTAAGAAGAGTCAAATAACATTGATAGAGTTCGTAGAGATTTTCCTCCGTCTTCGCTTTGAAGGAGTCGTAAGCGGTGAGAATGTTTGCTTTCTTAGCCTTGACTCCGACTTCGTTCCTTTGCATCATTTTGTGGAGTTCGTCCCAAATAGCCTTTGCACTTGATAGACTATCTGTTTGCATATATATGTCATTCGGGATGCCTTGGATCAGGAAAGTTTTAGCTCCATGATCTGCTTTACCTCTTAATCGCTCCCCCTCAGTGTATTCACTAGGAATTTTGAGTCTTCTAGTGGCAGGAATGAGAGGATTATTTGTGGCATCGCCTTCTTGGATAAGCGAAAATTGAGCGGGTCCTTCTTGAAGAGAAGCTATCAAATTTGTAGCTTGATCTATTGTCTCAAAGAAGTTCATGAATCGGCTTCTCCATACTGTGTATTCGCCTCTTCGTAGAATTGGAGGACGGATATCGTGTCCAAGTTGATTGGTAGGATCTCGTGAAAGTTTGGGGTTGAGTTGGTAAAAGTGCTTCGCAAGTGACAAATTTATTAGTATGTTTGGTTCATTCTTTAGGCAATTTTATTTTTGGACCTATTTTCAGTTTAAAAAGGAATTGTTTTAATTGCGAAAAATATTTTATATGAGAATTGATACTTCAAAATTTTGCTAAAGAATTTTGAATTTTTGATCGAAAATTTTGAGTATCGAAAAAGATTAGGATTAGTGTAAAATGTGTGTGTGTGTGTTTGAAAGTTCAGTTATCGAAAATTTTTTCGAGCAATAAAATTATTCGATTTGAAAATTTTCGATCCTTATAATTGAAAAAGATTTTCGATACTGTAAGTTTTTCGATTGTATGTTTATGTAAAATTGTTTTTCGAACGAAAAAGTTTTGCAAAGAGAACATCCTATCGAAAAATAGTTTGTCGAATAATTTTGTCGATCGCAAAAACTTTTATCGAAATATTTGTAATCGAAAAATTAAAAGTGATCGAAAATTTCGTTAAGTTTTACTAAATTTGTTGACTAAATGTTTTTCCAGTGTGAAATATTCGATCGAAGTATGTTTTCGCTAAATTTTGACTCAAATTTAGACAATCGAAAAACTTGAGATAAAAAAACTTGTAATAGGAAAACAAGTTTTCGTGTCAAAATTAGATATTTATCTAGCAAAACCTGTATTCGTCGAAAAAGTTTACGCTTATTTACGCTCGGAAAAAGTTATTTATCTGTGAATCGAAAAACTAATTATCGAAAATAAAGTTTTTGAGTCTTATATATGAGTGAAACTCACGAAAACAGTATGAGCATCGAAAAAAATTTCGCCTGTAAACTTATTCGAAAAAGATTTTCGAGCCAAGTTTTTCGATCGAAAAACGATCGAAGAATACAACTCGTGTTCAATGGAACAGTAAAAAACCAGATGCAAAACTCAAGTTAGACACTGAGATTCTGGATAATCATTCGAATATGAGTTCTGAATATGAACAAACACAAGATTAACCACGTTTTACAGCAAAATATATCGATTATGAAGAAAATCAAACCGTATCCAAAACTTAATCGCAATCACTAATGTCGATCGAAATTGAAAATCCTAAATAATCCGATGTTTTAACATATAAACTATCACTTTAGAAGCAGGATCATCAACAAGATTCGCAAATTTAAGCACGTAGATCAAAAATGCATTTCACGTATGTTTTTCGATCAAAAAATCTGGAAAATAATTTTGATCTAAGAATAGCGAATTCAATCCAAAAACGATGCCAATTGTTAGGTCGTAATTAATCAACTAACGATCAATCTAAGCCTGAATTCTAGATATTCGAATAAGAATACTCGAAAGTTACCTCCGGTCGAATATCACGTTTGAAGATCGGGAGAGAGAACGCGTTTAGAGTGAGGAGTTTCTCGATTGTATTTCTCTCTCTAATTACAAGGATAACTAATTAACAAAGCACAATTTCTACGTTTCTTCAGTAGACTTGGATATACGTTTCGTAATTCTTCTCATCATTCTAATGTGAATTGTGTGAATTCTCAACGTAGGATACACGACTTATATGCTATTGATGCTTATAATTCTATACGCTCGTATTCCTACATGAAGTATCCAGTCTAAGTCCATTCTAAGAAGCATCTTATGCAACTGGCTTCGGAAAAATATTTATCTTCTCCGAGACACACTTTCACCAAAGCTGAAATTTCTCTTCCGTGTCAAATCACTCCTACATGGGTTCCCATGTCTACAATCAAGTTAGGAAATCCCACACAAATTTGGGTACCTAAACACACATTAATGGATGATTTAAGACCGAAATTAAATTTGACTCCATCTATGCTTAACTCGTTTTCTGCTACTAAGGGAGGACCCACATTACAATGGGTACTAAAATCCCGATATTGTTTTGCTGATTCCCTCATGTATGATATTTGACGTAGTGGCTCCACATACATGATAAAGGGAAGAGGCGTGAGCTACTACAACTACACTTCAACGAGATAGATTCTAATTATGCGTATGCTGATCGAACTTTCAATATTTTAAATTTGCATATGCATACGAGCTATATCGAAAAATACCTATTATTTTTCAAAACGGTACATTTGAAATATGCATTTTCAAAACTTTAAGAGATTTTAAAGTATAAATGCATATTACATACAGAAATTATAAATACCATATTTTTTCAATATAATATCTTTAAAGGAGCTTAATTTGAGGGGGAGCTACTCTTTTATTTTAAAGAGGAGCGACTCTTATTTCTTTCAAGATGGAGCAACAATTTTAACTTTTGAGGGGGAGTTAAAACTTTAAACAAATGAATTATGGGAAAGAGATTCGTAATATTTTTTTATCTTACTTCACAACTATCTAGGGGGACACACTTTATTTCGGAAGCATTATTTGAGAGGGAGAAATTAAAATATAGATATACTTTTCAATATTAATTTTTGAAAATTCTACCGACAAAGTTTACCGATAAATTTTCTACACTTTCTCGAGAAATTCTATTGCAAGACTTTCTCGACACATTTTTTATCGACAAACTTTCTCGATACGTAATGTGAAAATTTTATCGACAATTTTTTCGTGAAAGTCTTTTGTTTAGTCTTTTCGAAAAACGTTATCGTAATTTTTTTTTCTCTCGTGAAACTTTATCGAGAAATTTTCTCCGAAAACTTTATCGACAATTTTTTTCGCACAACTTTCTCGTGAAATTTTTCTCGTTGAACATTATCGTAAAAAATTTATCGAGAAATTTTCTGCACTATATCGAGAAATTTTTTTTCGGTAAAGGCGGTATCGAGAAATTTTATCGATGTATCTCATTGGAAAAAAAAACACAGAGAAAATATTAAACCGACTTCAAGTTCCCGGAAGCAGCACAAATAAAGCAACACTCCTCACGTCTCCCGGAAGTATGGAATTCAAGTTCTCATGGTTCAGTCTAAACCGACTTGATCCTAACCCCGGAACACGTCCGAGCATTAGTGACGATTCAACCTCTCACCTTCCGAATCATCCGAACCAAAACACGAAGATGACTTCCATGATGACTTGGAAATCTTTGAAGGTACATAAATCTCTTATCCTATAAATTATTCGGACCAATTCCCCATAAGTACATGTGCTAATTTTATTAGCTCACGAGTAGAAGATGCCGCATTCGGTCCAACGGTGCATGCACATCCGAGCCTTACCCACTCATCGTCTCCTAAAAGATCGATGTTTCATTTTCTCACGGGGAGCCACATCTACTATCACCACTTCACTCGGAAGTAAGGATATTGAACTAAGTGGTAATCCGCCCCGTACCACGCTTTCATTGATCACATCGTGTCTAGTGTGTCCTCATTTCCTACATTTTTATAATTTTCTAGGACACACACACTTTTTCTATACTTGGTCTGTGTGATCAAGTTAGAACTTTCGTAGACATGTCATTCTCAGACATGCTTCGATGATCAAAAGGAAGTCTTGTCGTTGCAACATCAAAACAACAACGATATCAGGCCGTCTTCTACGAGCAACGCTCCTAGAACAATGTAAATGGGAAGTCTACGTGGACCCGGTTTCATATCGGCGGAACGCCTTCGTGGCTCCGTCGGGTTATTACCGAATTTGATTTCCTACGAAGTCTACAAACTCCATCTCCTTGTCACAACAATACAATCTTCTTGCCAACGACAATGCCCCATTTTGATACATCGCCATGATGATCTCCCCACTCGATCATCATGAGGGGAGTAGTACTAAAGAAATGGGAGCAATACAACAACGAAAGTGCAAGATTTATCGGAAATACTAAATTCTTAAGCGACGTCGAATCAAGCAAACACCACGAGCTTCAATGACCGAAGTTGTCGCTTGTGTACGTCTCTCCAAATTTCAAATCGAATTCTCAGATCCTACACAAGGTCGGGGGAGTTTCGTCGCTATCAAAGTGAGAGATGGAACACAAAAGAGGAGATTCTCCAAATCCGGCAAACAACTTCACACACTTTCCGACGATGTGGAGAAGAGAAAAGAACAAGACATGGTGAGCCTGAATATCTCCAAAGAAGGAAGAGATCACAAGACAAGATATAAAGGAAGAGATTATACAAATAATCTCATAAAGAGGAGATTGTTATGACTATGAATCTTTTTCAAAAACAAGAAAAAATAACCAATGCTCAAGTGAAGATTGAACACAAAGGGGGAGATTGTTAGGACACATTTCTAGTCTTATAGTTATTTAGTAGTTTGAGCTTAATTGTAATCAAGCCATAGATTAGGACTACTTAGCAAATGTACCAAACTTCTTTGGTATATAAAGAACCCTAATGTGATGTATTAGGGTTAAGAATTCATTTTAATAGAAAACCAAGCTTGACAACGTGAAGAACGCTCTCAAGCTTCCGCGCCAAATTCAAACGTGTTATTCGTAAGTTTTACATTTTCTGGATATAATAGGACCTAACAGAATCTTTTGACCTTAGCATATTTTTAGAACTTCAAGAAAAATTTTAAGCCTTTCGGAAAATCTTGACCTTATACATTCTGCTCTCCCTCACTTTCTATGGGCTGAAGTAGTGAGTACATCTTGTTTTACGCAAAATCGGACGATTATCCACAAACTCTTTGAAAAGACGTCATACGAGAGAATAAATCAAAGGATCCGGATATCTCGTTCTTCAAAGTCTTCGACTGCAAATGCTTTGTGGCCAATGATCGAGAGCATCGAAGCAAGTTCGATCCCAAAACATATGAAGCCGTATTGTTGGATATTCATCCACTTCTAAAGCATACCGCGTCTATATCAAGTCTTCTCGTTCCATTTTGGAAAGCTACAACGTCACTTTTCACGAGATGACCGATTTGACATCTGAACAAAACAGTTTAGAACTCGGACTTATAGTCCTGTTGGCACAAATGCAACAAATTCCGACAACATCTACATCACTGTTAGAAGAAGCAATTCCCGCCGATTTGGAAGACTTGGATTATCTCTTTGAACATATTTATCGTAAGGAGTCTCAAATGTCTCCTTCGTCCCATCTATACCAAGCAGCGCACCTTCCCCTTTTACGGTGGAAATTACGATTGAGATTCCCAACCCTCAAACTCCAACAAATGTTCCAGGATCTCCTAATTCTGAATCACCAACTAGTATTGCAGCTCCTACTATTGCCGATGCGAAAATTCCTTCAAATTCAACTTCAGAAATGAATTTCCCTATTACGAATTATCAACCTTTCAATCTAGGATGTCTCGGCCTACATACAACGACGGGTCTACTTCGATTCTTCCTCATGAACGCAAGTGAACTCGAGCTCATATTGTCGATCAAATAGTTGGTGATCCTTCAAGTGGAGTACGCACTAGGACATCTACACAAAGCGGACTATTCACGTGCTTCTTAAGCCAAAACGAACCGCTTAAGGTAGTTGAAGCACTTAAAGACACGAATTAGGTGATCGCAATGCAATATGAACTCAACCAATTCGAGAGTCCACGAGTTAGGACATTAGTTCCTCGACCACATGACAAAATAATTATAGGAACTAAATGTGTCGTCAAAAATAAGAAAAACGAGAACGGTGAAATTATCAGGAACAAAGCACGACTCGTAGTCAAGGGGTACAATCAACAAGAAGGCATCCACTACGATGAGACGTGTGCCCCTGTTGCTCGTATCGAAGCTATTCGATTATTTTTTACATACGCGGCTCATAAAGAATTCAAAGTCTATCGAACGGACGTAAAAACCACATTTCTCAACGGCGCCTTAAAAAACGAAGTCTACGTCACTCAACCCAAAGGATTCGTGCACGAATAATCATCTTGATTATGTCTATGGATTGGATAAAGCTCTCTACGGACTAAAACAAACCCCTCGTGCTAGGTATGATGTTTTGCGAATTTCTAGTAAAGTCCAACTTTATAAGAGGAACAATCGATACGATACTATTCATCAAAAAGCAAGTCAATGACTTGATGATCGTTCATATTTACGTCGATGACATCATTTTCGGCTCGACAAATGAACGACTCTGTCAGAAATTTGGTGATCTAATGAGATAAATTTTGAGATGAGCTTAATGGGCAAACTCCAATTCTTTCTTGGACTTCAAGTTAAACAACTCGACGATGGAATCTTCATCAGTCAAACCAAGTATATAAGAGATATTCTGAAAAGATTTAATCAAGACAAGAGCACACATATGAGTACTCCCATGTCAACAATCTATAAATTGGTTGCTGATCCTTCTGGCAAGGCAGTCAACATCACAACTTATCGGAGTATTATTGGCTCTCTTTCCTACTTACCGTCAAGCCGACCCGACATCATGTTTATGGTATCTAAAAGGAACTCCAAACTTAGGGTTATGGTATCTAAAAGATACTGATTTTAGAATAATTAGCTATACTGACGCTGATTATGCAGGTTGTCGAATGGACAGAAAAAGCACATCTAGCGGAGCACAATTTTTGGGCGGTAAGCTGGTCTGTTGGTCCTCAAAGAAGCAAAATTGTGTGTCAACTTCGACGGCCGAAGCGGATTACGTCGCGGCTGCCAGCTGTTGCTCTCAAGTTCTAGGGATGCGGACGCGACTACGCTACTACGGGTTTAAATTTAATAATATTCTCATTTATAGTGATTCTCAAAGTGCTATTGTCATTACTTGCAATCCTGTTCATCATTCATGCACGAAACCCATAGATATTCGTTATCATTTTATAAAAGATCATGTGAAAAAGGCACTATAGATATGTATTTTGTTAAAACTTAGCTTCAACTTGCCGACTTATTCACTAAGGCATTGGATGAAAAACGATTTCAATTACTTATTGTTTAGCTAGGCATGTTGAATTTCAATCATGCTTGAAATGTGCTTCACATGCTCTATTATGTTTACGTATGATATTCTATGTGCTTCTTGAACTTCTTTGCTATATCTTGCGTGATTTTATTTCTCAATTTTTTTATATAAAAAAAATAAGTAAATAATAATATCTTATATATAATAATAACATAATATCAAATAAAAAAATGGGAGATGACGATAATTCTGTCCATTTTGATTTACTCACAAAAATATTTCTATGATATATGTCTAGTTCCTTGCTTAAAAACTCATGTGACATTCTTTTATCCAAAGAGCTTAGTTTGTTTCACTAGACACAAAGCCACATCATATATGTGAGATTTGAGCCTCAATATTTTTTTTAAGGAATGATCCTTGAGTATGTCACACTTCAAATGATTGTCTGTACTTCTTAGCCTCATTCTTGCTTTGTGTTAGTTCGTCATGAAAATGATAAGGGCAAATTAAAAAATTCCTCACTTGCCCAAATTATCAATCATTTACTTTTTCCTCTAGTAATCACCTTTGAGCTTTCTCCAATATTCTTTTTGTTTTTGGAACCCGATCAAGCCTACAATCTTATTCCTAAGTTTCGGGGTTGCTCAATCAAGAAAAAGAGGGGGAGAAAAGGAGATGCACATGGTGAACTTCTCCCGATCATTTGAAAAGAGAAACATGGATCAAGCTGTAAACTTCTCCTAGATAATCTCGTATACTCCTAGAAGAGAAGCACCTCAAAGTGAACTTCTCCAACGATAATCTAGATCTTATATCGAGAAAACAAGAAGAGGAGCACGGCCTTCGGTTCGAATTCCATAACTGTGAACCTTCAAATGGAAAACAGTCTCGGTCCGAAAACAAAAGAAGATTTCATCTCTTAAAGCCTCGTAAAGAAAAAGAGACTCAACTTGAGCAAGAAGAGAAGAAAAGAAAAGAAAAAAGGAGCAGAAATGAATTTTTAAAAAAAAGGGCCCTCGGAATTTAAGAATTTTTAAACTTGCTAATCCCAAAAATATCCTACCCTTTTAGTCAGAGCCTAAAAATAATCCCTTCAAAGTTCCCTTGATTCAAATGGATGGACGTTCACTTGGTAAGTTGATTAAATGCGTTACGATAACAAACTAATTGATAAAATTTTGTCGTGTTGATATGAGTGATATATCCACTAAATATTTCCATGGTAAAAATAAATGAAGTGCTATGAGCAAACCCTGTGAGAGTTGTCGAAATGATTCAACATATGATCTTGGAATATTAGTTAGTTACATGATTAGACGACAAATTATTATTCTATATGTCGTGAAATTTTTGCGTGATAATGCTCAAAATGGATAATCTGACCCCAAAACAAATATCTTTTCGTATACACGATTAGAGGACCATGAATCTACGCTGAATTGATTAAATGTGTTATTTGTGCTTATATTGTATATTTTCATATGCATAATTGTGTTAAATATATGCTAAATTGCCGAAAAGTTATATGTGCATTTGTTGATGGGGGGTTTACATGAAAATTTGTTATTATTTCCTAAATGATTTACCTAGAATCACGACTTCTCATGGTTCTACTCTAAGTGTTAGGTCCAAATTAATCAACTAACGATCGATCTAAGCATGAATTCAAGATATTCGAATGTGAATTACCGAAAGTTACCTTCGGTCGAATATCTCGGATGAAGAGTCGAATATATCGGATGAAGATCCAGAGAGAGAAAATGTTTAAAATGAGGAAGTTCTCGATTGTATTTCTCTCTCTATAATGTGAATTCTTTGCTTAGTGAATTTTCTAAAATTCTTGTATATTGATTTTTATTGAGTACATTGTATATATACCACTATACGTGGTAAATTTACTAACTAGTCCTACACTAACAAAAATACGAGCTACACCCCTATTTACAAGGATAACTAATAAACTAAGCACAATTTCTATGTTTCTTCAATCTCCCCCTTTGTGATTGTTTGCTCTTCGGCTCCGTTTATCCTTGTTGGGTGTAGAAGGACCTCCTCAATCCCAATATTGTCTCGTAGTGTCGGCCACATTCCTTAACTCCAATCTTTCATTGATAGCATCGAGAAGCTCATTTAGGAGCATGGCCTCTTCTTCTCCAAGGTCCTCGAAGATCGTTTCTTCATCGATCTCCGCCAACATCTTCTCGATAGTCTTCCTTACGAGCTTCAACGTCCCATAAGAGATTTGTGTACTTCAGACTTCATCATCGCTCTCGTCTTTCCAATAATTGGATTTCGATATGTGAAGGCGAAGCCTGACTTCTTCAAGATGTAATTCTCTAGGAAGTCGTTGAGCGGGAAGCCTTTCATGAGCGGCGACTCCATGTTGACCTTCTTCGTGTTATTTTCTACGGCGATGTGAAGGTCGTATGCGGTTTGCAACTTGATCAGCCGCACCATGAATCTCTTTTACCCCTCGAGTCATTCCTTCTTGATGTAACCAAGTATGGTATTTTCCCTTATACATCTGGAAAATACGATATACTCCATCTGGTGGAAGGAATGAAAGATGGCTTTTGTCTATCTCCTCTCGAGTGTGGTCATTGTCCGCTCGCTCGATATGGTAGATCGGGGTTGGATAGCTTCCAATCGTGTGCGATATACCCACGAGTTGGAGGATCAGTGGCTTGTCCCTAAAATTTCTTCTAAGCTGATCCGTTGGGACGCCACTTCGATCCGAACCGAGGTAGGTCAACATGAAGATGTGCTCCATCTTCTTTCTTTCTTCTCAGTGAGAGATGCCCCATAAATTAAGCTCATTCAGCTTCTTGATCCGGTTTGGAGCCCTCCAAATTTGCTTCCTTATGTCTTCAAGGAACGAAACTTCAATCCGTACGTTCTCCCAAGGCATCTCGATTCTGACAGTCCCCTTTGATAAGCGAGGAGGGGTGTCGACACTCTGTGCCTAATAATCTCTGGTAATTCAGGGAGTTCGGAGTTGTAGTTCTCGCCTTCTTGAAGTTCTTCATCTTTAAGCAGCACCAAATCTACCGAAGCTTGTTATAGGAAGTATTTTGCATTGAAAAGTCTGGCTTGAGAAGCTTCCTCTGGTTCCCAATGCGTCAGCCACTTCTCGTTTAAAATGTAATCATCTACGATTGTAGGTGGATCGTAGATGACTGCTTCAGGTTGATTTAGGATGTTGGAGGTTAGGATTGGGTTTGGACTTTTGGGAGTTAATGGTAGTGTTTGTGTGCGCGATGTGGTGGATATGGTGGTTGTTTGTTGGCGGGTCTTAGTGGGTTGTGTGGTTGGTGGGTTGGTGGATGAACCTCCAGTCGAGGATGGTTTCTCTCGACTCTGACCACAGTTGCTTCTTGTGGTCTTTTGTCGTTTCTCCCCCTCATGACGATCAGGATCATTGGGATCGTCATGTCTTCGCTTCGTGCGGGAGCTTTCTTTGAGGAAACGAGTTTGACCAGGAGGCTCGGGTTCATCTACTAGCCGACGGTAGAGACTCTCCTCAGATGGGATCCTTGTCTCAAGATCTAGTAGGCGAGATATGAGGATGTCGTGAAGCTGGGTTATTGGTATGGTGTATGGGTTGATGGGGGAAGGGGATTGGGTCGGGGTGGTTAAGGTAGGTTTTACTTCTTGCACGGAAAATGAGGAATGGGAGTGTGTTAGTGGTGGTGAGCATAAGGGTTGGGAGTGGGTTTCGGAAGGAGTTGCCTCTGAGACTGGTGCTTTCCCAGTATCCCTTCGAGAAGTCTCGATGGCGTGTAGCATCCGTTCCATCAGCCGGTGTTCTAGGGAGTTGATGGCTGTGGAAAAGGCTTCTTGCTATCTTTGCTCCGTCACGATCATGGGTGCTGCCGGAGTGGGGCCAGGAAGGTGCTCCACTGTCACAACGTTAGAGAATATCCCTGACGTGCCGTCTATGATAGGACTTGGGATTCCGGAACGTCCAAAGACATCCGTTAACAACCCAGAAGTCACCACTTCGGTGGGTTGGCCCGTTGTTGGCTCCGAAGATGTCTGGGGTCCAGCGGGGCTTCCATCCAATCCTTGAGATGATACTGAACCGTGGATTCGCGTTGGGAAGGCATCGGAGTCGGATCGACGGACCGTACCATTGCCTCCGTGATCGAGTTGTTTTGGAAAGCAACTCCAATGGTTCAACATCGTTGGAGCACCAGATCGGATACCTTCGGGTTGTGGAAGAACCGCAGTCTCGGCGGTATGTAGCCTCCGACGGGGGGCAGACGAGGGATCTCCGGATGCACTTCGTCTCCCTTTGACATATTTGGTCCGCTAGATCGTTCCAGATTAGCTGGCCACGTCGTATTTCTTCGAGAAGACGACTCCGTGAAAAATTCTGAGAATGTTCCCGTTCGCCTTGTCGAATTCGGAGTGCTTCGGGAGAGACATTTGTTGATGATTTCGAATAATGTCCTCCATGGATGTGGGATCCTGCTATTCTGGAAGTTTGCCAATTTCGTCAGCGGTGGCTTATATCCTATCCGAAGCATGTCTTCGACAATCACCGCATCTGTTGGTAGTGGGTCATAAACTTCGTGATGCGGTAGACCGAGTACCATGGCCAGTAGATTCTTGTTGATCATGACGTGTTTCTGCTTTATTTTGGTTGTGTAAACCACGTCATCATCGTTGATGTTGCTCTTCATGTATGCCCAGAACTGCTGGAGATAGACCATTTGAACCGAAGCAGTCATGGTTAGAGCTGGCCATAATGGATGTCCTATGACGATGGATATAATAACTTCGTCAGGACACCGGAAAGTGGCGAGGTCCAGTTGGTAGTTGTTGTCGGGGATGGTCAGCCAACCGTCGGAAGGGTAGATGTAGGAGTACTCTTGATGAGCCATTTCTGACAAAAATGAAAAAAAGTCATTAGATTGACATAATCATATACAAATTGTATTAACCAATTTAAAATTTTCATTTTGAAATTCTTGTTAATGCGTAAACAATGTTTATGTGTATAGAGAATGACTTAGAAAAAAAAAATTTGAAAATTTTTTCTATGTGTTTAAATGAATTATCAAAACACTTGGACAAAAAAGTTTGAAAAATTTTCTAAGTGTTTACAGCGTGATTTTATTCGAGCGAAAATTTATTCGAACGCTAAGTTTTGCGATCGAATAAAAACTTAGCAAAAATTCAAGATTTTTGCCACTGCGTTTTGCGATCGAATAAAATTGATCGGAAACTAAAGTTTTTCGCTGAGTAATTT
This sequence comes from Linderniella brevidens, assembly GCA_004919715.1. Lineage (NCBI taxonomy): Eukaryota > Viridiplantae > Streptophyta > Magnoliopsida > Lamiales > Linderniaceae > Linderniella > Linderniella brevidens. The sequence goes on along the minus strand of SWDC01000151.1, from coordinate 10,721,626 downwards.
TGCGATCGAATAAAATATTGTCGAAAAAATTAAGTGTTTCAACGCGTAGTTTTTCGATCGAATAAAAATGTATCGAAAAACTTAAAATTTTCGCCGATTATTTTTGCGATCGAATAAAATTTAATCGAAAACTAAAGTTTTCGCCGCAAAGTTTTAGATCGAATAAAAACATATGAAAACATAAGTTTTTCGCCGCTGAGTTTTGCGAGCGAAAACTAAAGTTCTTCGATGAGACTGTTTGCGATAAGACTATTTTCGATCGAAAAAGTTTGAAATCAAACAGTAAATGCGTAAGAACGTAAATGGCAATTCTGGGTAAATCATGAGTTAAACTGGACTCGTAATGATCAGAAATCAGTTGTGAATCCAAATATCATGTTTTAAATCAAAATGGTCGAATCCAAACAAATTAATTTTGAGTTCTTAAGAGGTTTCAGTCAAAAAAGTCGCGAGGTTGAAAAATTTCCTCGAATGATTTTGAAAATATGTCGCGATTCGTGTGTTTCGGAACGGAAATACGAACCGAACTGAATTCTACCTTCCAATTCAGCGAGTTTTGACGGAAAATCGGTGAGAATTAAGAGAGTTTTGAATTCGTCGTTTGAAGAGTTTGAGAATACGAAAAGTTTTGCGATCGTTTTCGTTTGCGTGAGAATGATTTTTTCGATCGAAAAAAGGTATATTAATACTTTTCGATCAGGTAAAGTTAAAGGGCTTTGGGCCGTGAAAAGTTATTTTGGGCTTTTGTTCAAAATCAGGTCTGGTTAACGAAAAATAAATTTAATCTGTGACACTTAGAGAAAATCATTTAGGAGATAAGAACAAATTTTCATGTAAACTCCCCATCAACAAATGCACGTTTAACTTTTCGGCAATTTAGCACAAATAACGCATTTAATCAACTCAGCGTAGATTCGTGATCCTCTATTCATGTATATGAAAATTTTGCGTTTTTCAAAAATTTCGCATTTTATCAAATCTGAACCAATGCATGTATTAATGCTTTAAAATGAGCGATAATATTTTTGTTTTGTTTTGGGGTCAAATATTCCATTTTGAAAATTATCACGTAAAAATTTCATATGATGTATGGAATAATAATTTGTCGTCAAATCATGTAACTAAACTAATATTCTAAGATCATAATATGAATCATTATGACAACTCTCGCAAGGTTCGCTCATAGCACTCAATTTTATTTTATTTTTATCATGGAAATATTTAGTAGATATATCACTTATATCATCACTACAAAATTTTGATCAATTAAGTTGTTATAGTAGCGCATTTAATCAACTTACCAAGTGAAAGTCCATCAATTTAAATCAAGGGGACTTTGAAGGGATTATTTTTAGGCTCTGACTAAAAGGGTAGGATATTTTTGGGATTAGCGAGTTTAAAAATTCTTCGAAGGGCCCTTTTTTCTAAATTCATATTATGCTCCTTTTTTATCTTCTTTTCTTCTGTACTTGCTCAAGATGAGTCTCTTTTTCTTTACGAGGCTTTAAGAGATGAAATCTTCTTTTGTTTTCGGGTCGAGACCGTGTTCCATTTGAAGGTTCACAGTTACGGAATTCGAACCCAAGGTCGTGCTCCTCTTCTCGTTTTCTCGATATAAGATCTAGATTATCGTTGGAGAAGTTCACTTCGATGTGCTTCTCTTCTAGGAGTATACGAGATTATCTAGAAGTTCACAGCGCGATTCATGTTTCTCTTTTAAAATGATCGGGAGAAGTTCATCATGTGCATCTTCTTTTTCTTTTTTCTTGATTGAGCAACCCCGAGACTTTGGAAAAAGGTTGAAGGCTTGATCGAGTTTCAAAAGAAAAAGAACGTCGGAGAAAGCTCAATGTGGATTACTAAAGGAAATAGTAAATGAGTGATAATTTAGGCCAAGTGAGGATTTTCCTAATTGCCCTTATCATTTTCATGACGAACTAACATAAAGCAAGTATGAGGCTACGAAGTACAAATCAAAGGATAGTCATTTGAAGTGTGACACACTCAAGAATAAAAATATTAAGGCCCAAATTCTCACATATATGATGTGGGTTTGTGTTTAGTGAAACAAAAGAAGCTCTTTGAATAAAAGAATTTCACATGAATTTTTGAGCAAAGAACTAGACATATATCAACGAGATATTTTTGTGAGTAAATCAAAACAGTTAATATTATCGTCATCCCCCTTTTTTTATTTTATTTATGTTATTATTATTATATATATACTATTTTATTTTTATTTATCTTTTTGTATATATAAAAATTTTGAAAGGTAGAATCACGCAAGATATAGCAAGGAAGATCAAGAAGCACATAGAGTACCATATGTAAACATAATAGAGCATGTGAAGCACATTTCAAGTAAGATTGAGATTCAACATGCATAGCTTTTAGCAATAAGGAATTGGAATTGTTTTTCATCCAATGCTTAGTGAATAAGTCGGCAAGTTGAAGCTCCGTATACATATCTATAGTACCTTTTTCTACATGATCTTTTATAAAATGATAATGAATATCTATGTGTTTCGTGCGTGAATGATGAACATGATTTCAAGGAATGGCAATAACTCTTTGAGAATAAATATAAATGGGAATGTTATTAAATTCAAACCCGTAGTCGCGTAGTTGTGTCCGCATCTATAGAACTTGTGAGCAACAGCTGGCAGCCATGACGTACTCCGCATCGGCCGTCGCCATTGACACGCAATTCTGCTTCTTTGAGGACCAGTAGACCAACTTATCGCCTAGAAATTGTGCTCTGCCAGACGTGCTTTTTCTGTCCATTCGACAACCTGCATAATCAACGTCAGTATAGCCAATTAATCTAAAATCAGTGACTTTAGGATACCATAACTCTAAGTTGGGAGTTCCTTTGAGATAGCGTATAATACGCTTGCCCGCATGCATGTGGGATTCCTTTGGGTCAGCTTGAAAACGAGCACAAAGGCAAGTGGTGAACATGATGTCGGGTCGGCTTGATGTTAAGTAGAGAAGAGATCCAATAATACTCCGATAGGTTGTGATGTTGATTGTCTTGCCAGAAGGATCAGCATCCAATTTACAGTTCGTTGACATGGGAGTATTCATAGGTGTGCTCTTGTCTTGATTAAATCTTTTCAGAATATCTCGGATATACTTGGTTTGACTGATGAAGATTCCATCTTCGAGTTACTTGACATGTAATACAAGAAAGAATTGGAGTTCGCCCATTAAGCTCACCTCGAATTTTGTCTTCATCAGATCACCAAATTTCTGATAGAGTCGTTCATTTATAGAGCCGAAGATGATGTCATCAGCGTAAACTTGAACGATCATCAAGTCATTGTCTTGCATTTTGATGAAAAGTGTCATATCAAATAATCCTCTTATAAAGTTGGATTTGACTAGAAATTCGCTCAGACACATCATACCAAGCACGAGGGGCTTGTTTTAGTCCGTAGCGAGCTTTTTTCCAATCAATGGACATAATCAGGATGATTTTCATGCACGAACCCATCGGCTTGAGCGACGTAGACTTCTTATTTTAACATGTCATTGTGAAAGGCGGTTTTTACGTCCATTTGATAGACTTTGAAGTCTTTACGTCCATTTTACGTCCATTTTACGTCCATTTTACGTCCATTTGATAGATCCATCGTTGATATGTAGGTCGAGACATCCTGAATAAATAGGTTGATCATCGTAATAGGGAAATTCAATTCTGAAGTTGAATTGGAAGGAATTAACACATCGGCATTAGTAGGAGCTCCAACACTAGTTGAAGATTCAGAATTCGGAGAATCTGAAACATTTGTTGGAGTTTGAGGGTTGAGAATTTCAACTGTAATTTCCACCGTAGAAGGGGAAGGTGCGCTGCTTTGTGTAGAATGAGACGAAGCATGCATTTGAGACTCGTTCCGATAAAAATGTTCGGATAGAAAATCCAAATCTTCCAAATCAGCGGGAATTGCTTCTCTTGGCGATGAGGTAGATGTTGTCGGAATTTGTTGACTTTGTGCCAACACGCCTATAAGCCCGGTTCTGAACTATTTCAAAAGCCAAATCAGCTTCCTGAAAAGTGACATTGTAGCTTTATGAAATTGTACGAGAAGACATGATATAGACGCGATATGCTTTTGAAGTTGATGAATATCCAACAAAGACGGCTTGAAATGCTTTAAAGTCGAGCTTGCTTCGATGCTCTCGATCGTTGGCCACAAAGCATTTGTAACAGAAGACTTTGAAGAATGCTTTTTGCGTAAATCACGTTGTACTCACTCCTTCAGCACATAGAAAGTGGGGGAGATCGGAATGTATTAGCATTGTTCTTGCAGCTTCAACTAAGTCCGGTTCTTACGTTCTACGATGCAATTTTGTTGAGGCGTTTTAGCGGCTGAAAATTTTTGAGTGATTCCAAGTGATTGATAGTAATTGCTGAGATGCTGATTCTTTAATTCAGTTCCATTGTCAGTCCTGATTACTTGGATCTTCTTTTGCAGGAGATTCTGAGTTGTATTCACAAAGCTTATTATCAAGTCTCCAGTCTCATCTTTAGTTCGGAGAAATCTTGTCCAAGTGTAGCGAGAATATTCGTCTACAATTACTAGCACGTACGACCAGTAATACTTTGTGTTCGCATTGGTCCACAAAGGTCCATGTGTAGTAATTCCAAAGGTCGAGATGTGGAAGCCACTTGCCTGATTTTGTGTGACGCTCGCTTCATTTTTCCCATTTGACAAGCCGAACATTGATGCTCTTGATGAAGGGAAATAGTTGGTAAATCGTTGACCAACTTTTTGGCAAAGAGCTTGTGAAGAGATTTGAGATTTAGATGAGACAGACGTTGATGCCATAAGTTGTTCCTCTTAATTGTAGTCTGTGACATGAGGCAAACATTTGTCGAAGGTCGTATTGTTGTCAGATTGATGGTTAGGTTAAATCTTCGAGATCCTGTAAGAAGTTCTTGATTCTGACTATTTAATATTTTTCACTGATCAGCTAGAAATACCACTTGAAACCCTTTATCGCAGAATTTTCCTATGCTGAACAGGTTGTGTTTAAGACCTTGGAGGTAAGAGACATCTTTGATTGTCCGATTCTTCAAAAGGATATCTCCAAAGCCTAGTATTGGAGTTGAATCGTTGTTACAGAATTTGACTTTTCCGTTGTACCGGTCTTGATAGTTGGTCACCAGTTCATGATTTCTCGTCATGTGTGTGGAGCAACTGGAATTTAGGTACCACACATGATGGATCTGTATAGAAAGGTTTTAGAGAGACTTAGGTACCAACTTATTAATGAGTCCTCTTGGATTAACAGATTTAGTAGGTAAAGTTTGTTCATATTTTGTTCCTAAACCATTGGTTTCTTAGGTACCCAAACCAGCATAGAAGTAGTTGGTTTAAGTGGGTACCTCTTTAGGCAACTCGGCCTTTTTGGCTTGCGTTGGCCTAGATGGTATCTTACATGGGAGATTAATTTCAGCTCGCACAAATGTCTTATCAGTCTTAGTGCATGAGAAAATCTTTTCTCTAGCTAGTCTCCTAAGGTGTTTATCCGAGTGTACTTGGACTGGGTACCTTAGATGATGGCAAGAGTGTATTGAACTATAAGCTTGCTTAATAGTCGGGTCTTGTCTTCTGTGAGACTTAAGACTTGCATTTGTCTTAGAATGATGGAATTTGTTTTCATAAGTGGAGCCGATTTCAAAATATGTTCTTTCAAAATTAATAGACTTTAAAGCATAAGTTGAAGCAACAACATGAAAATTAATACGGTTGTCTTCTTATGAGTGTCCTTAGTTTTTTATACAAAAGAAAGTTTTGAAAATAAGGCATTTCTATCAATTTTCTTCTTAAAGTCAGACAATCTCTCCTTTGCATGCTTCATCTCCTTAACTATTCTATCTGTGGATCGAGTAAAAAAAGAATTAGTAATTTAAGGACTCTTTTCCTCCCTTTACGCTTTTTAAAGAAAATTTTCTTCCTTTGAAATATTTTGTAAAATAATGGGAGTTGTTTTCTTAAATTTGGTCTTGTACTTAATTAATGATTTTTCTTTCAAAATTAAATCAGGACAAGATTTTAAAATTGAGGAATTTTTTAGATTAGAAATCTCCAATAAAAGCGCATTTTTTTCTGTTTCAAAATTCTTTCTTTCTGATTCTAGGGAAGAGTTTAAATCAACTATTTTTTTTAACAATAGCTAGAATATAACAGAAAGTAGAATTTTTAGAACGATCATCATTTTCTTCCTTAACTTTAGGAAGATCTTCTAAAGGATATAATGAATTATAATCACTAAACATGTTTATTTCCCGTGTCTTGTAACTATTATTCAAATCGGTGTAGTCAAAGGGCATGTCAGTCCTATTTGTGGCTTTTCTTTTGGATTCTTCCAAGGCATTTATTTCGGAAGAGTTAGTAAAAGCCATTAAAGAAGTTAATCCTAAACTCATGTACTTGATATCATATAATTGTCTGACATTTACCTTTTTCAAGTTACATGGATTGTTGAAGCCTAAGCCTTCTATATGATTATAAAATTTTGTATGATGAGGTTGATTTAGAAATATAGGTTGATCCGTTTGTCCCTTTTTTGTTAGAAGATCGTCTAAAGTCTTAATCATAGAGTAAAGCTTCTTACGTTCATCAGAGTTTTCCTTAAAAATTATTTCTAGAAATTTCTATATCTCTCTGACAATCGCTAAGAGTCTTACTAAGGTCGTTTATTTTTGTCTCAGAAGTAGTTAACATACATTCAAGACTAGTTATTGTTTCATTAGCATTAGATAAGAGAATTTCTAGGTGAACTTTCTTATCTAGTTGCTTTTGGAAATTATTTTCACTAAAGGCTAGTCTCTCCTCGAATTTTTTTGTACTTTTCCGCTCATTTTTTCATGTTAGTATATTTAATTCATAAATATTCGAACATGATTAATAATGTATAATCGGGTAGCTACCTCTTCAGATGAGATTGATGGTTTGTCTTCGTCGTCGGACCTCCTCGTTGAGTTTTCGTCTGAGGCATCGTCAAGAAATGCCATGAGAGCTAGATTGTCGTTGTCAGAATCCGTTGTGTCTTCTAGCCAGTGCTCTTGTTCGGCCATTAGAGCTACTCCAGCTTCCTTTTGCTTGGTAAGTTGAAATTTCTTGGAGTAGTAATTGGCGTCTTTCTTCTTAGGAAGATTGCATTTTCTGGCGAAATGCCCTATCTTTCCACAATTGTAGCATTTTTGTGGTTCTTTAGCATTTTTTTATTCTGACGACTCGGCCGGTCTTTCGTTGTGCTTAGAGCTTGAGGTCCGAAGTCTATTTGCCGAGGAGGATGATTTTTTTCTTTTTAACTTTTTGCTCATCATTTTAGTAATGAGATTCAATTGTTTCTTGAACTCTTTCATATCGGGCTCGGAATTCGATTTTGATTCGTCTTCATTTTCGGAAGAACTCGGCAATTTGATGCTTTTGTCTTTACGATATTGACTACTTTTTCTTTCCGAAACTAAAGCTATTGAGTCTGCGATCTGTTTTCCCTTTTTTTTTGTATCTCGCTAATGTCTTCCTTGTGTTGAGCGAGATTATCAAATACGACGTGGATATCCATTTTGTCCAAATCCTTATTTTGACGGATTTGCATGGATATTTTCTTCCACTCCGGTTGAAGAGAAGAAAGAAATCGGATATTGACCTCCATATTGGTCTTGAAAATTTATTTTCCTCATCTCGTTAAGAAGAGTCAAATAGCGTTGATAGAGTTCGTATAGATTTTCCTCCGTCTTATCTTTGAATGAGTCGTAAGCTGTGAGTATGTTCGCTTTCTTAGCCTTGACTCTGACTTCGGTTCGTTGCATCATTTTGTGGAGTTCGTCCCACATAGCCTTAGCACTTGATAGACTATCTATTTTATTATAGATGTCATTCGGAATGCCTTGCATTAGGAAAGTTTTAGCTCCGAGATCTGCTTTAGCTCTTAATCGCTCCCCCTCAGTGTATTCACTAGGAATTTTGAGTCTTCTAGTGGCAGGAATGTGAGGATTATTTGTGGCATAGCATTTCTGGATAAGCCCAAATTGAGGGGTCCTTCTTGAAGAGAATCTATCAAATTTGTAGCTTGATCTTTTGTTTCCAAGAAGTTCATGAATCGGCTTCTCCATATGGTGTATTCGCCTCTTCGTAGAATTGGAGGGCGGACATAATTTCCAAGTGAGTAAGCATCCATTTTAGTAGTTGATTTGTAGGATCTCGTGAAAGTGTGAATTTGAGTTGGTAAAAGTGCTTCACAAGTGACAAACTTGTTAGTAATGTTTGGTTCGTACTTTAGGCAATTTCCTTTTCGGACCTATTTTTCGGTTTAAAAAGGAATTGTTTTGATTGCAAAAAATATTTTATATGAGAATTAATACTTCAAAATTTTGCTAAAGAATTTTGAATTTTGATCTAAAATCTTGAGTATCGAAAAAGATTATTCGGAGAAAAATATTTTTCGTAAGTTTTGGAAAGTATGATTTTTTATTTCCATAAAAATTAAGATTAGTGTAAAATGTGTGTGTGTTTGAATGTTCAGTAATCGAAATTATTGTTTGAAGGTAGAATCCAGTATAGGTTCACATTTTTGTTATGCAAATCACGAATTGCAACAGTTTTTTCAAAATCATTTGAAGAAATTTTTCAACTTCGCGACTTTTTCGATTGAATCCTCTTAAGAAATCAAAATTAATGTGTTTAGACTCGACCATTTTGATTAAAAGCATGATATTTGGAGTTGACTTTGGGTTTTGACTTGTCACTAGTTGGCTAGGCCCGTTTTGTTCGTAGACGAACAAGGGTCGGCTTTGACATGAGGTCTTGACAATAAAGCGTGGCTGCCTGGCTTTGACCGCCGTGATGGTTTCATAGTATCATTAGTAATCGAGAAACATGTCCAAGAATCCAGTCCGATTATGGCTAAACAGGTTAACGAGTCCACAACTCGGCTGAGCAGTCGAAAGGGGTGGTTTACGATTCCGTACTACGTACTAGTAGTCGTAGGAAAGGGGTGAAAGGTTCCGATAGCGTCTTGACCCCCATCCAATTTTTGGGCCAATTCCCCCTTCGTACTACCTCAGGACATGAGGTCCATAATATATATCGGTCGGGCTCATTAGGCTCTGTAGTATTAGGATCTGTAGTATTTCACGCGGCGAAAATAATGAATTTGTCCAATGCCTTAGTTTCGACGCAGCAAGGAGAACAGGAGGAAGCTGCTAGAACTTCTCCAACGTAGAGATAAGACTATTGTACGACCTTATTGAAGCAGATAAAGCTCTGCATATTTAGGGACGGAAAATTATAAAATCGTTGGCAAAGTGATAAAATAACTTGTCTGGGGCGTGTAATGCAGTTTGGTAATATTTCCAGTCACGAATTTATCATAGTGTCGAGTTCGGTGAGTTTAACATAACCATGCCTCTCACTCGACCGGGACATATGTGAAGGGTTTATATGTAGTACGGAAATCTATAGTCGGTTTGTAGATTATGATTAGATCAAATTCGTACTCAACTCGGGATCGGTTCGGTACCACTGATTGACAAAAAGAAAACCGAACTCCTGGATTCCTCCCACTGCCAGTTGGGACGAATCTAGAGAGTCGGACTTAAAAAAAATCATTATATTTATTGTGGACTATGGACATGGGCCCGAAAATTATATTAAGTTATTATTAGATAACAGACTTAATTAATTTATCCAACATAAGATAGTAAGGGTAAAAATGGTATTTCTTCCTATTATAATTTAAATTATTAATTTGATTAATAAAACATATTTCGAAATTATTATATAAATTATTATTATTATTATTATTATTGAATCACTCACACAAAAAAAAAAGAGGAACTACGTGTTGCTAAGAGCAACGTTCTTAGATATGAATGATGATCCGTCGCGTGGTGAGGAAGGTTTTATGTTGTGGCTCGCATTCTGTCGAAGAAATCCTTTAATTTTGAGGCTATTAAAAACACTCTTACGACTTAGTTTAATCCGGGGAAAGAGATGTCTATGCTTCAAGTTGACGATAAGAGATTCATCATCAGGTTTTATCACGAGTTAGATCGACGTCGTATTCTCTGCATGCATCTCCTTGGGCCTTCGAGAAGCAATTGATCGTTATGCGTGACTTCGGCGTGATAAAGATACATCTCAGGCTAATCTTGATTGGTGCTTGTTTCATATACAAGTTCACAATATCCCATCTTGGGTACGCACAGAACAGAAGGCCGAGGTAATTGGATATTATCTTGGGGAATTTATTGAGTTGGACACATCCTCAACCCATCATTGGCAACCTTTTATCCGCATACGAGCCCCCATTGATGTTCGAAAGCCACTGAGGCGAGTGATGAAGCTGGAATGCTTAGGGAAGGCTGATGTGGTCATCAATTTCAAATACGAGCTGCTACCAGATTTTTGTTACCTATGTGGACTCATGGACCATATTTTATCTACATGTTCGCTTCAATGAGGAGGGTTTTGACCCCAGACAACAATCATTTCCGTATGACCCATCACTAAGAGAGACTCGCTTTAGCCCGGTAATGCAAAAGATCAAAGGCTCTCCAGCGGTGTCATCCGCCTCGACCCTGGCACTGGCAGCTCAACGCCTTGTCTCAATCACCAAAACCCTAACCCATGTCCAAACCCTAGCTCAACCCTAGTCCCAGCAAAAAATCTGCGGGTATTCCTCAAATTGTGGAAAAACAATTTAGGACCCCCCATTATATCCTTTCCCAATTTAAATCTCCAAAACAAATCCTTTTCAATCACAATATTTTCTCCCGAAATTATGCAACTAATCATCCTCGAATAATCGATCCACTCTTTAATACCGAGATTTTATATCCCCATCATCATTGCTTATCAAATCTGTTAATGTTTACATTGGCAATGTGGAGCCAACACCCGAGTCAACATTGGCTCAGACATTGGTCCATTTCCGATTTTGTCTTTCATACCCGAAAACCTTTTTACATAATCTTGAATATATCACTGTTCGAGTTTTTGGGAGGAAAGACAAAAAAGGGGGAGATTGTTAATGTTGACATTAACGATGTGGAATCAATATTTAAGTCAACATTGTTTGACTCGGACTTGGTCCATCCTTGATTTTGTTTTTCAAATCCAAAAACAGTTTACCCTATTATTGTGGCTTTATTTACGTGTGTGCAGGAGTTATTTACGAGCTGGACTTATTCAAATAGGATCGAATAAAGTGGAGTTAGTTGGAACTAAAAAGGAGGAGACGAATTAATTTAAAACAGAGATTGAACGACTCAAACAACAACTACCACGAAAATCGAGCACGACCATCGGAGTAGTTGTTGGTTACACATCTATATAAAGAGGAATTTCGACCTCGATGAATAACGAACGATAGACGACGAATGGACGAAAAACGCACATCTAGAGTGGCGAACGAGTAAAAAGAAACGAGAGAGCTCTCTACATATATTCGTCATCATAGTTCTTTACCTAGTGTTTTACCTTCACATAGATCGTAGGTTATCTGTGTGAAGATTAAGAGAGTCGTTAGATTCTGCACTAGGTTGTTTCTACTATATTTCGATAGTTCGACTTTTTTTAATCCATTCTTTGTAGTGGAATTTTGCCCTGAAGGCGCGTAACAAGTTATTTAACTTGCTGCGTATTTAAAACTGCGTCTCTGTCGTTTTTTCTGCTAAGTTTAAAATTTTCCGCTGTGCAAAATATTCTGATCCCGAATGTTGTTTCAACATTAGGGTCAACATTTAAGTTTACGTTTAACTTAGCTATTTCCATATCAATTTATTGGTACCTCGCTCCCCGCCGCGCTCCCTTCCCCTTTCAAATTGGTATCAGAGCAACCGCTTGATACACTAAGCGTTTTTATCCTAGATATGGATGCCTTAAGCTCAAACTACTTTAGCAAAGTTCCCGTCCTTGACGGATCAAACTATGCCTATTGGAAAATCCGAATGCGACAATGCATAAAGTCGATTGACTCTCGTGCTTGGGATTTGGTTCGTAATGGTTATACCCCTCCTAGAACCCTTCCAGATGCTGATGGAGAAGTGTTCGACAAACCCATTGCCGAATGGACTGCTCTTGAAAGAGCAGCAGCTGATTGTAACGAAAAAGTTTTACATGCCATTTTTTCTTCCGTCGATATTTTTACGTTCAAAATCATCGAAAATTATACCAATGCGAAACATGCGTGGGATATGTTGCAAAGGTATTGTGAGGGTGATGCGAGCGTTAAAGACACAAAGTTGCGTCTTTTAAATAGCCAATTTGAAAACCTTCGTATGAAGGACGATGAAGATATTACTACTTATTTTGGAAAAGTTTTGAATATTTCTAGCGAGTGTCATAGCCTAGGTGAACCTATCTCTAACAAAGTGTTGAATTCTAAGGCTATCAGGTCATTATTCGAGAAGTTCAACGTGAAGGTGGCAGTTGTAGAGGAAGCCCACAATCTGGCCACACTCGACTTCAATACCCTCATGAACATTATGAAGAACTACAAGACCAATCTCGAAGTTCAGAAGAATGCGTCTAGGGGTATGGAAAAGGATATTGGGTTAGCCTATCTAATGATGAAGAAGATGCGCCAGCAAGAAATACATATCAGGTTGCCCAATGGACAAAAGTTCTTAATCCAACCTTCTCTGACAACGAAGATGAAGATCATCATACAGGATTTAATGCGGTAACGGATGTTCATCCAACATTGGATTCAACATCTGAGCACTATATTATCTTTGATTATGATGAATCAAACAATTTTGATGAATCTTTGCTATTAGACGATACAGATGATCTTTTAGAACTTGCTGAGGATGGTGAATCACGTGAAGAAACGTACAAACAACTGTACGTAGAGTGGATGAATCAAAGGAAGCAAATCTCGAAACTGAAGGATTCCGTTCCAGTGCTGACTGAGGACAATCTCAACAACGAAAAGGTAATCAATAGCTTGCTTGAAGGGATGAGCAAGATGGAAGCCTTATTGACCAGAAAGGACAAAGAAATTGACAAGCTACAAACGCAAGTCAACAAGGCTTCAGATACGTTTTCAAAGATGAATAAAGGCAAGTCAAAACTTGACGAGGTACTCTCTTTCGGTAACACTTCTAAACATGGTTTAGGATTCAAATCACATCCTATTCTTGATAAAAAAATCTAAGCATTCTGCATCGAAGTCCAGGTCGAGAAGTATTAAGTGTCATTTTTGTCTTAAACCTGGACATATCAAACCTTATTGTTGGAAACTGAAAGATATGATTTCCAAAAAGCAAATGTTGACTGAAAAATCATTCAACATTCTCTCCAACATTGAGAGATCAGTGTTGAAGAGAATGTCCGGAGATAGTTCAGACAACCGTAGTTTAAATTATGTTAATCATAAGAATAGAGCTTTTTGGAGTCCATCAGTTCAGAAGAAAGTCTCGGTAAGAAAGTCGCCAATTCAATGTAATGTTGTTTACACGTCCTTGAAAGCTAATGTTTCAGGATCTTGGTACTTTGATAACGGTTGTTCACGCCGTATGACAGGTACAAAAGAGTCTTGATAGATTATACTCCTTTGAGTAATGGTACGATTATTTTTGGAGGTGGAACAAAAGGTAAAATTCTCGGACGAGGCAAGCTTAATGTGATTGGCTTTCCCACCCAAGGAATGTCCTTCATGTTGATGGACTTGTTGCTAATTTAATTAGCATAAGTCAACTATGTGACGACGATCTTGAGGTAAGGCTTAATAGAGAATGCTGTGAAGTTTTTAATGACAAGAATTTGTGTGTGATGGCAGGTAAAAGATCGAGTGATAATTGCTATCAAGTTGGTGATAAGGATGAGAGAAAAGAGGTATGTAAAGTCTCTACAACCGAAGATGATATTGTTCTATGGCACAATAAATTGGGTCAAGTCAATTATAGAACCCTAGAACAATTGATTCGGCATGAGGCAATTAGAGGAATTCCCAACCTAAAGGAATTTGGTAAGATTATTTGTGAGCAATGTCTTAAAGGCAAGCAGAAGCATGCCAGTCATAATGTTGACTAACATATTGCTCAACATTTTAGAACTGCCCACTGCTTTCAGCTACTTCACATGGATCTTATGGGTCCTATGGAAGTAGACAGCAGGTGGTAGAAAATATGCGTATGTCTTAGTTGATGACTTTTCTAGGTTTTCATGGATATTTTTTCTTAGAGAGAAATCCGAAACTTTTGATTTTTTTCAAAACTTTTTGTGCCATGATCAAAAATAATTTTTGAGCTCCCATTTTTCGTATTAGGTCCGATCATGGTAGAGAATTTGAAAATCAACTTTTCAAAGATTTTTCTGACAAAAGGGTATTATCCATGAGCTTTCTTCTCCTAAGACACCTCAACAAAATGCGGTAGTCGAAAGGAAGAAAAAGAACTCTTCAGGAAATGGCTCGTGTAATGCTCCAATCCAAGAGTCTTTCTAAAAGGTTTTGGGCAGAACCATTGAACACGGCTTGTCATATCTCCAATAGAGTTTTCTTTCGTCTTGGGACAAAGAAAACCTCTTACGAGATATTGAAGGGTACGAAGCCTACGGTCAAATTTTTTCACGTGTTTGGATGTACTTGCTATATGTTGAATGATCGTGAGTATTTGACGAAGTTTGATTCGAAAAGTGACAAATGCATATTCTTGGGATATTCTACTAATAGTCGTGCTTATCGTGTTTACAATCTTAGACTGAAAACTATTCAGGAATCAGTTAATATTGTGTTCGATGATTCCGCTGACATTAGCAGAAATACTCCTCAAGTTGATATTGCAGATATTGTTCCGACGGTTGGTCCAGCAGAGGATCTGGAAGCTAACAATGTTGAGTCAACATCCGACTCAACATTAGCTCCTAAACAAGATACTGACGATGAAACCTTAAATGTTCAGAGATATCCCCCTGCTAGGATTCAGAAGACTCACCCCTCTGATCAGATCATTGGCAGACTGAATGAAGGAAGGAAGACCAGAGATAAACCACGAAGAGATTATAGATCTATGGTAAAAAATGTATGCATGACTTCCGTATACAATGAGGTAAGGTTTAATTGTTTTGTATCTAAAATTGAACCGAAAAACGTTCTTGAAGCCCTCAAGGACAGTTTTGGATCAATGCTATGCAAGAAGAGCTTGTTCAATTTGATAAAAATCAAGTTTGGACTTTGGTTCCACGACCAAGCTACGGTAACGTCGTTGGTACAAAGTGGATTTTCAAAAACAAATCTGATGAGTACGGAAATGTTATTAGGAATAAAGCTCGATTAGTTGCCCAAGGCTATACCCAAGTTGAGGGTATAGACTTTGATGAAACCTTTGCCCCCGTAGCAAGGTTAGAATCTATAAGACTCTTACTTGCTATTGCATGTTGGCGCAACATTATCCTACACCAGATGGATGTAAAGGGTGCGTTCTTAAATGGCTTTATCGATAAAAAAATTTATGTTCAGCAACCTAAAGGTTTCGAAGATCCTTACCATGTTGATCATGTGTTTAAATTGCAAAAAGCTCTTTTTGGTTTAAAGCAAGCTCCTCGAGCTTGGTATGGTAGACTTACTTCGTTCCTCTTAGACTTTGGTTTTGTTAGAGGCGAAGCCGATAGAACTCTTTTCGTAAAAAGAGTTGGTAATGAAGTGTTAATCTCTCAAATTTTATGTTGATGATATAGTCTTCGGATCAACATCTCGATCTATGTCGGATGATTTTATCCAAGCCATGAATTCCACATTTGAGATGAGTATGATCGGTAAACTAACATTCTTCTTAGGTCTACAGGTGAAACAAAGCAAGGATGCCATATTTATGTCTCAGGAGAAGTATGCGAAAAATACTGTGAAGAAATTCGTGCTAGAAAATGCAAAGGTAATGAAAACTCCTATGGGATCTACGCAGAAGGTAAGTAAAGATAATGTTGGGGAAAATATTGATCCAACATTATACCGTTCCATGATTGGAAGCTTGTTATATCTTACTGCGAGTAGACCGGATCTTATGTATATTGTTTGCGTATGTGCGAGATATCAGGCCGAGCAAAAAATTTCACATTTAAATGCTGTTAAAAGAATTTTAAAGTATGTTGGTGGTTCTTGCAGTCTCGGTTTATGTTTTCCAAGGATACTAACACAAATTTAGTTTGTTTTAGTGATGCTGACTGAGCAGGTAACGAAGATGATCGCAAGAGCACAAGTGGTGGGTGTTTCTTCTTAGGTAATAATCTAGTGTCTTGGTTTAGTAAAAAGCAAAATTGTGTTTCTCTCTCTACGGCCGAATCTGAGTATGTGGTAGCAAGCAGTTGTTGTACACAACTCATATGGCTTAAGAGTATGTTGAGTGATTATGGGTTAGAGAGTGAAACTGTGCTGATGTATTGTGATAATTTGAGTGCTATAAATATTTCGAAAAATCCTATTCAGCACTCTAGGACTAAGCATATAGACATTAGACATATTTTTTTGAGAGATATAGTAGAAAAAGAGTTAGTGAAAATAGAGAATCAGCTAGCTGATATTTTCACTAAAGCGTTAGACTTTGAAAGGTTTTCAAGCCTTAAGAAGTCTATAGGTCTGTATCAGAGTCAGTAAATGTTCGTCCAATATCTGGATCAACATTTGCATATGTCAAATATGATTGTTACTGTTTCGATTTTTGGTCTAAATTTCTCTCAGCTAATTCCTTAAATGATTTGACTAAGCTAGACCATTTTCTGAAATGACCCGTTCACTAGCACAAGGTTTGCTCATGATCCTTTTTCAAGATACATGTTCATAATATTAAGAATCCTTAGATACACGGCATTCGCGGTGACGATGTATTCTTTGCGTGCAAAAAGCTGAACCTTGATGAAAAGGAAATCAATAAAGAGCAGTGCACAATATTTCATATCTATAATAAAGGTGAGAAAAGGGCAGATAATGAAAGAAAATTGAGTTCTGGGGTGTTAAACAGAAAATGAAGGAAATCGTTTGAGAATGCTGGATCAAATGTTGAGCAACATATGTGACTAATCATTTTGATGATGCGATATTTATATTTATACATATATATATACACAAATATTTATATATATAATTAGTCAGTCGAGTCTAGTATCTATATCTCTCATGATGACTTAAGAGAACATCGGAAACCCCCACTTGGAGCTCGCGGTTCATCAAGTCCTAACGGTTAGTTTTCATTCAAACTTTTTATTTGTGCTATTTTCCAAGTTGAAAACTAGTTACTGTTGCTGCAAAAACTTTCGATCGGTACTACATTTTCGCATTTGCCGACTCTTTATGCTCACTTGATATCTCCTAATTCGCACTACTCTATTGCATATTTTCAAAATCTATCTCTGCAAATCACGAATTTTTCGAGTTTTCATTATCCATCAATGACGAACTCTCTTTTTTTCGAACTCACCTCACTTTACAATGTGCTATTTAAAATAGCAATCTAAAATAGCAGTCATTTGACGGGGCTACACAAGGTTGTGGATCTGCCCTGGGTAGGAGCTCAAAATGCTGAACCAAATATTGGTTCATCATTTGCTCTAACATCAGTCCTGGAACGTCATATCAAGTATCTGGATGATACAATTGCTTCATTGGTTGCACAAAGAGATATTCTTAGGAGTTTCCTTTCTACCCAAAAAGGGGGAGATTTAGATGGTGCAGAAGAAGAAGCCGGGACGACTGATGCAACTGCTGCTGGTGAGGGAGATGATGCTGAAGCTAAAGAAGGAAACCGCTGAAGAAGAATCATAGGATTCTCTTATTTTTTAGATTTTCTAATCTATTTTTTGGTTTCTCTAATTTTTCTTTCTTGCAGGTTTAGTTAAGACTTAATCAGATTAGTCCATATGGTTATTCTTATCTAATGATAACCATATTTTGTTCTGATTAAATTAATGATTTCAGGGGGAGTTTTGTAGATTTAACTCTACACAGGTTTTGGGAAGAAAGACAAAAAGGGGGAGATTGTTAATGTTTACATTGGAAATGTGGAGCCAGCACCCGAGTCAACATTGGCTCAGACATTGGTCCATTTCCGGTATTGTCTTTCATACCCGAAAACCTTTTTACATAATCTTGAATATATCACTGTACGAGTTTTTGGGAGGAAAAACAAAAAAGGGGGAGATTGTTAATGTTGACATTGTTGACTTGACGATGTGGAATCAATATTTAAGTCAACATTGTTTGAGTCAGACTAAGTCCATCCTTGATTTTGTCTTTCAAATCCAAAAACCGTTTACCCTATTATTGTGGCTTTATTTACGTGTGTGCAGGAGTTATTTACGAGCTGGACTTATTCCAATAGGATCGAATAAAGTGGAGTTAGTTGGAGCTAAAAATGAGGAGACGAATTTATTTAAAATAGAGATCGAGCACGACCATCGGAGTAGTTGTTGGTTACACATCTATATAAAGAAGAACTTTGACCTCGACGAATAACGAACGAGAGACGACGAATGACGCACATCTAGAGTGACGAAAGACGCACATCTAGAGTGGCGAACGAGTAAAAAGAAACGAGAGAGCTCTCTACATATATTCGTCATCATAGTTCTTTACCTAGTGTTTTACCTTCACATAGTTCGTAGGTTATGTGTGTGAAGATTAGGAGAGTCGTTAGATTCTTTACTAGGTTGTTTTTACTATCTTTCGATAGTTCGACTTTTTGTAATCCATTCTTTGTAGTGGAATTTTGCCCTGAAGGCGCGTAGCAAGTTATTTAACTTGCTGCGTATTTAAAACTGCGTCTCTGTCGTTTTTACTGCTAAGTTTAAAATTTTCCACTGTGCAAAATATTCTGATCCCGAATGTTGTTTCAACATTTAAGTTTACTTTTAACTTAGTTATTTCCATATCAATTTGGGACCTCGCGCCCCGCCGCGCTCCCTTCTCCTTTCAAAATCTTCATCCAAATATTCCATCCCACAACCTATTATTTCCGAGACTGTGACCCAATCCTCAAAGCTTACAGATTCCTTGCCCATTTCAGTCCTAGCACAACCCACGGAAGATGATATCCAACCGATCGCCCATATCCGAACCCGACCCAAAAGGCAAGTTCGTACCTACCTTACTGAATCCTAACCATGTAGTCCTTCTTTGATAAAAAAAATCCTACTGTAACAGCTTCAATCAACCTTAACCCTAACAAACCTTCAACAGTTAAACATAAGTCTCGTGCTTGCAAGATCGGTGATAATCCTAATCCTAACACTATCCACCAGTCCCACTCTCACTTTCTCCCTCTTTAAGCCTTTACCGCCGATGAACCCTACAAATGTTATGATTAAGACTGAACACCCAGACCCTAAACCTCCTAAACTCCGGGCTAAACCTATCATTATCCCTAGACCAAAACATAATACTTCCCACTTTCTAAACCCTTGAATCTTGCATCAAAGAAACTTAAATGCTATGTGGATGATATTGCTAGCGATCCGTCCAAAAAACCATCCATACATGTCCCTGATTTCATGGATACCTCAGAGAGAACGGCGGAGGCTGTAGAGCAGCCCCGCCGAGCATTATGAATCTCCTCCTATGGAACTTTTGTTGTTTGGGTAGTACTACGACAGTTCACGAACGGCAGAAACTTACCCGATCTTACTCCACAGATATTATTTTCTTTCAGAGACGACAAAGATGCAGAATTTTCATTTTGAACGAGTGCGACGTAAGCTGGACTTTTTTGATACGTGTGTTGAATTGGAAGGACCTAAGGAGGGTCCCACCCTCCTCTGGAATAAAGGTGTACAACTTCAGCTTCAATCTTTTTTGAGATTCTACATTGACGCGTTTATTACAGATCAAGCTTCAGACTTTGCTGGAGGTTCTCAGGTTTCTACGGTGATCCAAACGGGACTAATCGAAAGCATAGCTGGATGCTCCTTAATCGCCTTCGTGACATGGGGTCGGCTCCTTGGCTTTGCGCAAGTGATTTTAATGAGCTTTTGGATCAAAATGAAAAGCGGGTAGGTGGATCACGACCCGATTGGCAGATCAAGAATTTCTGAGATGCTCTTAACACGTGTGCGGTCTCTCCACCCTAGAGTTCGAGGGCGATCCATTTATATGGAATGATCGATCGGCTGCCCCACATACAATACTTGAAAGATTAGATCGCACATGTGCATCTCTGGGATGGTTGAATTCCTTCCCATATGCTGAAGTTCTACATATTCCGACAATTTCCTCGGATCACCACGCCCTTCTTGTTCGTTGTTCTTCAGCTCTGCTTGAGCCTGTTAAGCAGAAACGTCCCTTTCGCTTTGAAGCTAGCTGGCTACAACATGCTGGTTGAGCTAATATTGTTCGGGAAACTTGTGATTCCATTGCGGCTGTATGGTCAGGTTGCGACCTATGGACAAAATTGCATGCATGTAGAGATCATTTACTTGCATGGAAGAAGTCGACGTTGGTTGATACAAATAAGAGACGTAAATTTCCTGAGGCCAAGTTTGCTGATACCCGCCGTCGATCACGATCATGTGCGTTGCAAAAAGAGGAAGCTGAAGTCAAAAGGAGCTTGAAATTCTAGTCCGCAATGAAGAGGTCAATTGGAGACAAATGGTTACGACATGGGGATCGTAACACGCAATTTTTTCAAAGATGCGCGACGACGAGGAAGGCTCGGAATACTATTACAAGCGTAAGGACTCACATGGAGTGCTGCGATTAACTCAAGGTGATATTCGGAAGGTGGTGACTGATTTCTTCGAAAACCTTTTTCTGTCTACGACACCCTTGGATGTGGACATGGACCGAGCTACCCAATATATTCCCCCACGAGTTACTGATGAGATGAACGGGATGCTCTTGAAGCAGTATACACGAGACGAAATCAAGGAAGCATTACGAGGTAAATTCCCGGGACCGGACGGTTTCTCGCCTATATTTTACCAAAATTTTTGAAAATTGTTGGTGAGGAAACATGCCGAGATATTGTTAACTTCCTCAATAATGGTATCTCTGCTTTCGGCCGAAAATTCCTAAGCCTGAGACTATTTCCCACTTTCGGCCTATTAGTTTGTGTGATATCGTATATCGTTTAACATCTAAATGTATCACAAACGTGTGAAAAATGTCACATGTGGCCAAATGGCCCACATCGAATACGACAAGAAAAATTAATCGGTATATAAGTTGATGGGTAACTCCTCCTATCACCAATTGGTTTTAGGAAGGAACCCCATCAAGCTTATACAGTCACCCCTCCTCCGTGTGGCGCGTATGCGCGGGCCCCGATAATCCAAATTTAACATGGTATCAGAGCGGAAGATCCGGGCGGATCCGTGAGGTTCGAAAAGATTCGCGTTCCTCATCCGACTCAAAAATTAAAAAATAAATATACGGCGGGTTCGAAAAGAATGACGTTCCCAACCGATTAAAAAGAAATAGGTTCACATGTGAGGGGAGAGTGAGAAAAATGTCACATGTGGCCAAATGTCCCACATCGAATACGACAAGAAAAATTAATCGGTATATAAGTTGATGGGTAACTCCTCCTATCACCAATTGGTTTTAGGAAGGAACCCCATCAAGCTTATACAGTCACCCCTCCTCCGTGTGGCGCGTATGCGCGGGCCCCGATAATCCAAATTTAACAAAACGGACCGAAGGATATTATGGATCTTGTTATCTCCCCATCTCAGTCAACCTTTATTCTGAATAGGCGCATTACCAACAATATCCTGATTGCATTTGTGACTAACCACGCCTTCAAATATAAACGGACACGTCGAGATGGTTTTTATGCCCATAAGACATGAGCAAAGCCTATTACCGGGTGGAGTGGTCGTTCAAAGAAAATGTTATGTGTAAGCTGGGATGTCATAGTCGCTTCGTTAAACAAATTATGTTATGCTCTGAAACGATCGTGATTCTTAGCTCAATTGAGCTAATCGTGTTGTTGAGCTCTCGATTGCTAGAGAGAAGTTAGACGACGGGGATTTTCTTTAGAATAGAAGTTCTAAAAGTATTATTCCAACGAAAGCGTATTTATACATGTACAGAATAAAGAAAAGAAATTACAACTCAGCTAAAACAGAATAATAAGAAACAAAAATAATAATAAATATTACGTAATTCGTTCATCCCCCCCGCAAGCTAAGCAATGAAGAAAAGACTTCATGCCAAGCTTCGAAATGATAGAAGAGAAGAGGGGCTTGGGCAAAGACTTGGTGAATACATCCGCGAGTTGATGAGAGATGGCGTGTGAAGAGGAACGAGCAAGCCTTGTAGATAATGTGAGCGAACAAAGTCGCAATCGATCTCCAAATGCTTGGTGCGTTCATGAAATACCGGGTTTTCCGTGATGTATATTGCAGCCTTATTATCACACCAAAGAGAGATAGGGAGAGGAACGGTGATACCAAAATCCTGAAGTAGATAGGTGAGCCATAGAAGTTCCTGAGCGGTGTAACTCATGCTACGATATTCGGCCTCGGCGGAAGAGCAAGAAACGGTGGATTGTTGTTTGGCCTTCTAGGAGTTTAAAGAAGAACCAAGGAAAATATCAAAACCAGTAATGGAGCGACGGGACAAGGGATCAGCAGCCCAATCTGCGTCGCTGAAAGCTTCCAGCTTGATGATAGATTCTGCCGAATAAAAAATGCTAAGTTCAGCTGTACCCTTCAAGTACTTGAGAATGTGAATCAAAGCAGTCCAATGTGCTTCATGAGGATCTTGGACATGTTTGCTAAGTTGTTGGACAGCAAATGTAATGTCGGGACAGGTGAAGTTCAAATAGAGCAGCTGCCCAACAAGCTTCCGATATCGTGTGGGATGTGGGATAGTTGAACCACAATTGTCTGAAAAATTGTGACTCTTAGGCAGCGGAGTAGCTGTAGGCTTACAACCAAGGAGCCCTGCATCTCGAAGAATATCAAGAATGTATTTTCGCTGGTTGAAAAATAGCCCACCTTCAGATATGGTGAATTCAATTCCCAAAAAATACTTGGCAATACCCAAGTCTTTAATAGAGAATTTTCGATTCAGAAAACATTTTACAGCCTCAATCTCCCCTTCATCTGATCCAGTGATGAGAATGTCATTGACATATACCAAGAGAGCTGTAAAATTTGTTGCGCCGCGCTTGATCAGTAGACAAGGATCATTATCTGACTGGATAAATCCACACTGTCGCAGCTGATGCGTAAGTTCCACGTTCCACTGTCGAGAGGCTTGCTTTAAACCATACAAAGATCTCTTTAACTTACAAACTTGTCCAGCTTTTGCAACATTATAACCTTCAGGAGGAATCATATAAACCTCTTCCTCCAAAAAACCGTGTAAGAAGGCATTATTGATATCGAGTTGAAACAGGGGCCAAGAAAAAGCTGTTGCTAAAGCTAATAGCAGCCGAACTGTTACAACACGCGCCACGGGAGAAAAACTATCATAATAATCCTCACCTTCAACTTGATTGTATCCCTTTGCCACCAAGCGTGCTTTAAATCGATCCAGGGAGCCATCCGGATGATATTTGACTTTGTAGACCCATCTAAACCCAATGGCGTGTTTGTGTGGTGGCAAATCAGTCAAGACCCATGTATCATTATCTTCTAGGGCCTTGAGTTCTAGGTTCATGGCACGTACCCAGTGTGGGTCGTTCTTAGCCTCTAAATAAGAGTTCGGAGCTCTATCGTTGTCTAACCGGGTCAAAAAGGACACATGATCCTGAGAAAAATAAGGACTGCAAACAAAGGGGTAAGTTGTAGGAGTATAAGGTGAAGAATGAGTGTTAGATCGACCATGCTGTGGAGAGCTAGAACCCGATTGTACATGAGAGACGTAGTCTTTCATCCATGATGGAATTATTTTAGTTCTATGACTCTTGCGGGTAACAAGTGTTGAAGTAGAAGGCTCTGAAACGGAACGTGATTCACTATTGGTTTCCAGCATTGAAGGTTCATTATTAGTGAGATGAGGTGTTGATTGTGATTGAGATAAAAGGTCGGTGGTAGGTGCAAGAGTTTGGTTCAGCTGTGATGAATGTTTGGGTATAGGGACAGTAATATGCGAATCAAGTGAATCAATTATATGTGGCACAACACTAGTAGGAACACCCAAAACCGAGGAATGTGTATCAGACAAAATTGCAGGTTGTTTTGAAAATGGAAAAATTGTTTCATGAAAAACCACATCCCTCGACACAATGACCCTTTTATTGTGTAAATCATAGAGTTTAAAAGCCTTTTGACCTTGAGGATAACCTATGAAAACACACTTATGAGCCCTAGGTTCAAATTTATCTTTATGAGGTATCACATTTGTGGCATAGCACAAACATCCAAAAACTCGAAGATGACTCAAATCTCGCACTTTGGAATAAAGAATCTCATATGGTGTTTTCATGTCTAGGAGCTTAGATGGTAATCTATTGATAAGGTAAGTAGCTGTGAGAATAGACTCACCCCAAAAAAATTTAGGTAAATGTGACTGAAACATTAGGCTTCGAGCCACTTAAAGTAAATGTTTGTGTTTACGTTCCACCACGCCATTTTGTTGTGGTGTGTATACACAAGATTTTTGATGTATGATTCCTAGCGAAGACAAAAGTTTTTGACATTCATGACTTAAGAATTCAGCTCCATTGTCTGATCTTACAAACTTAACAGGAGCATTGAATTGAGTCATTGTCATTTTAAGAAAATGCTCGAGCATACTAACAGTTTGTGACTTTGCTTGCATAAGAAAAGTCCAAACGGCTCGACTAAAATCATCCACTATTGTTAAAAAATAATATGCTCCACTAACAGCCTTTTGATGATATGGCCCCCAAATATCTAGGTGAATTAATTCACAAATCCGAGAAGTTCGTATAGCACTAGGTGAAAACTTTGTTCTTGCTTGTTTAGACAAAGGGCAAATCTCACAATGTATTTTATTCGTTATAGAAATTGAAGGTAATTTCAGAGATTGAATCACAAGATCAGAAGGGTGTCCTAACCGTTTATGCTACAAATCAAAAGATCCACTTGACACACAATTCATAGCAAGGTTATTGACGGGAAAACTTGAAAAATCAGCAAAGAAGGGATGATTTACTTGTGTAGTTATGACAGATTGTATGATGGCTTCTGAGAATGATTCCTTGTCAATCATGTACAATCTATTCCTTAATCTCCCTGCAGCTATAAATCGTCTAGTCCTCTGGTCCTGTAGGATACAAAAATCATTTGAGAACAAGCAATCAATTTTGGATTGGGTTGCAAGTTTGTTTATGGAAATAAGATTGAACTTGAAGTCGGGAATATAAAGGCATTCCTTTAATATTAGTGTATCAGTGAGCTTCAGGTCTCCTATGCTCTCAACAATTTTGATTCTTCCATCAGGAAGATATATTGGTGAGTAAGAATCGATGGGTCTTGGGTTAGAAAGAAGGGTAAGATCACAAATCATATGCCATGTTGCCCCGGTGTCCAAAGTCAAGAACTCCTTGCTCAGATTTTCGAGTGAGCTTAGAACATTATAAGATGCCATACCTGAGAACTCCAGGGAATGAGCAAAATTCACACCATTCACCTCCCGTGGAACGTTCTTTCCTTTGATGAGCTTGGTTACTTCATGTTGTAGTGCTTTCATATTGGTGAGAATCTGTTGCAGGTCTTCCCCATCTCCCTTGGAATTGATCGGTCCATCAACAAGATTATCATGATTTCGAGGTGCATTGTATGACTGTTGTTGTCTCTTTGTATCCTTATTTCCTTTCCACCAATCCGGATAACCAATTATCTTGAAGCATCCCTCCTTCAAGTGGCCATTTCCACCACAATAGTAGCATTTTAAGCTCCGTTTCAACGCCTTATCTCGTCTCAATTCATTCTCTCTGTTTCCACCATAATACCCTTTTTGTGTACCATTGTTTCCCGCTTTCCCTGCTAGCATCGCTGTGTGCTCATTACTGTCAAACAACACCCTTACTGCTTGCTGTTTTTCGACATTCGCCAACATAGCGTATGCCTTCCTTACTTCAGGCCAAGGCTCGGATGCTAAAATTTGGCTCCTAACTCCATCATATACCTCATTCAATCCCATCAGAAATTGTATGAGTTTTGTTCTTGCTTCTCTCTCACTGTTTCTTGTACCTTTGCATATACAGCCTCCACAATTACATCCATGATCAGGCGCAAGGCGGCTCAATTCATCCCACAACCTTTTTAATTTGCTAAAATACTGAGATAGGCTCATATTCCCTTGCACAATTGAACATATCTCCCTGTTTAATTGGTAAAGTTGCGGACCATTACTTGTTCGGTATTGCATCCGCAGCTCTTCCCATAGCTCCCTTGCAGTTTCAGCTAGACTAAAATTGTCTACCAATTCTTGCGAGATCGAATTTAAAATCCATGACACAATGGTGTCATTCACCCGAATCTATTGAGCAAAGTCTGCGTCATTTTCCTTTGGCTTAGCTACAGCTCCGTTGATGAATCCTAGCTTATTCTTCGCGCTCAACGCACGCTTCATTGAATGACTCCATGCTAGAGTTCGATTCAGTCAAGTGATTCGAGATAATAGTCAAACCTAAGCCATCCGAAGGTAGGAGCGTTAGATGATGTACATATCCACCGTAGCTAGCTGCTTCTGTCGCTCTGTTGTTCTGCACTTGTTCCTCGTTCACCTCTGGATTTTGTTGTTCCTCGTTCACTTCTGGATTCTGCTGTTCCTCCATCGCGATGCAACAAAATTCTCAAAGGAAATCTTCAGATCTATCCAAGCCGATGAGAATTATTCAATCGCTGAAGGCTTTTCTCACTCGCGAAGCCTTCAATTGAAATCAAAAAGCAGAATCGTCTGCTCTGATACCATGAAACGATCGTGATTTTTAGCTCAATTGAGCTAATCGTGTTGTTGAGCTCTCGATTGCTAGAGAGAAGTCAGACGACGGGGATTTTGTTTAGAATAGAAGTTCTAAAAGTATTATTCCAACGAAAGCGTATTTATACATGTGCAGAATAAAGAAAAGAAATTACAACTCAGCTAAAACTGAATAATAAGAAACAAAAATAATAGTAAATATTACGTAATTCGTTCATGCTCCGTTTAGATTCGTGGATTTCAATTTGAAATCCGGATTTCATCCAAATCACCCTTTGGCAACCGTTTTCGGATTTGGATTTCGATTTCATCCAAATCCGAGGAGAATTCAAACCCTTAGTTGTTTGATGGATTTGAAATTCGACAACAAGTGTGGTCCGATTTCAAAATTCAAAAACCCGTCGTAACGATTTTCATAAATAATAATAATAATAACAATAATAATAATATAAGTGAACGATGAGTCGAGCCGACTCGCGTGCTCGATGATGCGGCTCGAGCTCGACGAACGACGAGTCCAGTCGGCTCGACAAAAGCTCGGTTTGAGCTCGACGAACGATGAGTCGAGCTGGCTCGCGTGCTTAATGAGCATACTCGACAAAAGCTCTGCTCGAGCTCGACCAACGACGAACGATGATCGAAAGCTCGCGAGCCGATTCACGAGCTTATTTTATTTTGTTTTATTTTATTTTTGTACATTTTAATTTTTAATAAAAAGTTCGAGGTCGAACTCGATGAGCTTCATCATAATTTGGAGCTCGAGCTCGAGCTCCATTTTGAAATCCGGATTCCGAACTCCTAACGTTTGCCAAACGATTGATTTGAATTTGAAATTATGATTTTAAAATTTATAATTTAAAATTGCGGATTTCAATTCATATACACAAACCCAAACGGACCGTTATGCATTTCCTCTGTCTTTTTCTTTCATTCTCAATGGGTCTAGTTTCGGTCATATCCTCCAACTCGAGGTCTCCGTCAAGGAGACCCTTGTCACCTTATCTGTTTCTTTTTTACGCAGAAGCTTTTAGCAGTTTATTACAGGCGCCAGAGAATTCTGGCTCTCTGCATGGCATCAAGGTTCGACATAGTGATCCCTCGATTGTCACCTATACGATTATCTATAGCAAAGCAACCCCAGAAGCGATTAATGCTATTCAGACGATTCTTGATATTTATTGGCGAGCTTCGGACCAATTGGTTAATTTTGCTAAGGCATCGGCAACTTTCTCCTAATGTAGATCTCGCTGCAAGAAATACATGTGTTATTCTTGGTTTTGACCCACTTGCGAGGCATGATCTCTATTTGGACCTTCCCTCCCTGGTTGGTCGAAATAAACGGGAGATTTCAACTACTTGAGAACTCGGGTGTGGAAACGGGTCCAAGGATGGTTGGAGAAGCTTCTTTCTCTAGCCGACTGGGAGGTGTTGATCAAGTACGTCTTGGAGGCCATCCCAACTACCACAATGTGTTGATTCTTGCTACCAAAGAGGATGATTACAGATGTGCAGCGTCTGGTCTCACGGTACTGGTGGGGGTCGAACGGATAAGCAAGTTATTCATTGGTCCAGCAGGTCAAGCTTATGTCGACCTAAAATCGATGGAGGGATGGGCTTTAGGGATCTTCGAACCTTTTACCTAGCACTCTTAGCCAAACAAGCATGGAGTAAGTTTACGCAACGTAACATCTTGCTTGCTTGGATACTAAAACCTAAATATATTTTGATGGGGATTTTATGCTAGCTTCATTGGGATCGTCTCCTTCTCTTACTTGGTGTGCTATTTTCGAAGCTCGTGGTATCCTCAAGATGGGTTTTAGGTGGCAGATTAGAGAGGGTTCGCAAATTAAGGTGTGGCAAGGCCCATGGATACCCATGCCGAAATCTTTTATACCTATTACGCCGCAGCCATGTGATGTTAGTGAGCTTCGAGTGTCTGATCTTCGTGACCCTATATCACTTGGCCAGAATGAAACC
The DNA here is from genome assembly GCA_004919715.1 of Linderniella brevidens. Taxonomy (NCBI): domain Eukaryota; kingdom Viridiplantae; phylum Streptophyta; class Magnoliopsida; order Lamiales; family Linderniaceae; genus Linderniella; species Linderniella brevidens. The sequence continues at coordinate 10,692,799 of SWDC01000151.1, read as the reverse complement.
TTGGTGCGAGCAGTGTTGATGTAGATGTTATTCTCAGCATTCCATTGGGTATTGTTGCTTCCTCGGTTAAGATGTTTTAGCAATTCACGAAAAATGCTCAGTACTCTGTTCTATCCGCATATTAGGCTGCTATGGTGTTTTCCTTGGAACACCAAAGTTCGTCCTCGAATTAAGGTGTTTTCTTGGAGGCACTCTCACAACCTGTTGGCAACCAGTGAGAATCTTTTCGTAGGAGATACCTACCTACTATGAGTTGTAGTCACTGCGGATTTTATACGAAGGATGTTTTTCATACTTTCCCGGGGTGTTTAGCGTCGAAGCCTTTTTGGGAATCAGCCGGCATTCCGATGAGCTTGGTTCCCACATGTTCTGTGTTTGTTGTGGGGTGGCTTCGGACACTGCTGCGAGTTTGGAGGGCGTTTCACTTGCGCGATTCCTGGTGGCTTGTTGGGAGATTTGTAGGGCTCGAAACAAGTGGATTTTCGAAGGACACTACAACACGGATGCTATGATGAATGATGAGCTGTTATGGATGCTGCTATGGTTGATGAGGTGCACTCTCTTCATGCACGAGATAACCATCAGACCTTTTGGCGCTGCCCTCCGCGAGGTATATTGAAGATCAACTTCGATGGAGTTGTCCATCAGGACCTCCACGGTCTATCATACGGCCTTAAAGGGCATACCGATAATGGTGAATGTGTGCAATGGTGTACCCGGTTTATCAAAGGCATTCATGATGCGGAGGTTATTGAAGCACCTGCTGGCAGAGATGCCTTACGTCTTGCTCTTAGTGAACGATGAGATAACATAATCATTGAGGGAATGTTTGATTGAGATGATCAGACATATATATTCACATCTGATGTGAGTATCACTGTGATGTGAATCAAGGTGATATATCCTCACCATGTTTGTTTTGGGGTGATATATCATTTTTCATATTAAGGTGATATTTGAATATTGTGTTTGTTTATCAATGTGATGTGTGGGGTGATGTTGTAGAAATGTCTACCCTTATGTATATTGTATGTAAAGTAGGTTGATATATTCATTTTGAGATGATATTATACGTGATAATGATTAATGTTTCAATATAAGTATTAAGTTTTTCAAGCATTTTTTGTAAGTATTTTATATAATTCTTCAATATAATTCTTACTTTAAACATATATATTAAATTAAGTATTAATTATAATTTTTAATATAATTCTTTTATTTTTTTAAGCGTAGATATATTTTTTAATATTTAAATATGTCAGTTGGGTAATTAAAATATGAATAATGGTATACGAGGAATGAATGTTAAAATATAATGGTAATTTGCTCTAAAACATTCTTGAAAATATCACCTACTCGGGGTGATAGAGGAACACCCTGCTTTTTGGGGGTTATCCAAAAGTTGGAATATCACCCCTTTTTGATCACCTAGGGGTGTTTTTGTTTTGGGGTGATCCTCCAAGACATCACGGTGATTCTATCATCACCGCGTTTGTTTAATGGGGGTGATGCGCCATCAGCGTGATGAAGGATCACCTAAGTGATCAAAAGGGGGTGATATTCCAGCGTTTGGATCACCTCAAAAAAGCAGGGTGATCCTCCATCACCGTGATTAAGTGATATTCTTAATATTACATTGGACAAAATTACCCTTGTTCATTTCTTATATACCTTTTGTCCTACTTTTAATTACATAACTAACATATTTAAATCTTAAAAATATATTTAGTGCTTAAAAAAATAAAATAATTACATTGAAGAATTATATAAAATACATATAATTAATACGTGATTTTAAAATAGATGTTTAAGCTTAAAAATTAAAAGAAACATATTTAAGAATTATATAAAATACTTATACTTAATGCTTAAAAATAATTAATCATTATCACGTAAAATATCACATTAAAACGAACATATTAAACATGTAAACTGCATAATGTATCAAGGGTTAAATATGACATTTACTCAACATCACCCCACACATCACTGCGTTAAACAAACGCAATATTCCAATATCACCTTGATATGCAAAATGAAATATCACCCCAAAACAAACGTTGTGATGACAAATCACCTTGATCCCACATCACGGTGATACTCACATCACAGTGATGTGAGTATCACCGTCATGTTGGATCACTTCAAACAAACACTCCCTAGGTGATCCTCCATCACGGTGATGACTCATCACCCCCGCGAAACAAACGCGGTGATAAAGAGGTGATGTCGGGATCACGGCGATGTTTTGGAGGATCACCCCAAAACATACACCCCTGAGGGTGATTGCAAATCTGTCATTGATAGCCTTCATAATCGTCGTTTCAGAGTCCTCAAGCCAAGGATATTTATCTAGGGATTGTGAAAGTTTGATAGGCCTTTTCCGGAATCTCATTTTCTCTATTTGTAGGGAGGACAACGTCGTCGCTCATACTCTAGCTAAAAATTTGGGATGGAAAGCGGATGGTCATTGGCTTCCAAGCCAATATTTGGCTTCTCTTGTGTATCATGATTATATATGGGTATTTTTTCAAAAGAAAATCTAATATAATGGATTAGCAAATAATCGGACATAGAACAAGTTTGAACTTCTCTCATGCGCAAGACTTTTCATTGTTCAAGGAACAATGCCATGATAAAAGAAAGTAGCTAGCTTTGAGCTCTTAATCATTTGAGTTATCTCTTTGAGAATACTCTTTCTCTCTTGAATCAAATATTCGAGTTCTCCTCTAGCCATCCAAAGGGAGTTCTCCTCTAAATATATCTCATGGTCAGCGTGATGATCTAATGCAAAGGCGAGTTAGGTGATAGGCGCGGTTTACGACAACCGAGGGATCAGCGAGCGCTAGTAATGCTCTAGCTTCACGGATAATTTTCTCTTTAACCCTTTTACGTGTTTGTATCACTTATATGTTTCGTATTATAGCTGAGACGAACCAATCAAAATCCGTAATCCCAAGAAAAAAGTTTTAATTCAGCACCGTCCCCTGGACCCGATCCTGGACACTCGGGGTTCCCCAAGAGCCATCACTTGAGAATAATTCTACGGTTGAGCGGACATTTGCGATAACATTCTGTCAATTGCGTGCGCTTGTGATCTCCTTCTACGATTTGAGCTTACACTTGCGATTCCACAGTCGAGAATGATCCCCACCATACCTCACACCATTATTCTACTTGGACGTGTTGGTACAGGAGGAGGAAAGGTCGATGTTTGCGCACACGTAAAAGGAAGGTTTGTGTTCCAGGGGTCCCTCGTTAGCGAGCTGTTTGAAGTCGGGAATTGGAGATTTCCTAGTGTGGTGGAGCCAAACTCGGAGTGTGACAACCTAGATGCGAAAGTGGACTTGTTTCGCTTGTGTATTTGGCAAAATCGCTCAGTTGTGTAACCACTTACAGTTACATTAAAGGGATTGATAAAACCTCTATAAGATATATGCCATACACTTGCCACTAGGACATAACCTACGAAACGTTTTTTATAAGTAATCTCTTAGAAAGATTGACTTGTCTAGGCTATAATGTTCAAAAGTTTTTGAACAATATGAAGCAAAATTATACAAGCCTAATTCACACACTCCTCTTAAGCATATTTTTTACTTCGGGAAAGGCTTGCCAATTAATTAAAAAAACCCAACGTGGCACCACATCAAAAAAAGTGTTGATGTGGCGCCATGTCAAAAATGAAAATAAAAAATAATTAAAATCCCATCTCGCATCCCTTCATCTCCTAAATCTGCCACGACTCCGATCTCCAAATAGTCTGGCCGTCTGGGTCAGGCTTTCCCGGTAGAGAACCCAACGACTCCCCATCATGCTCGGCTTTCCCATATATCCTATATATCCTGGAATTTGAAATATCATTCCAAAGTGATCCTTTCATTCATATAGGGTAGTAATCAGCAATCCCTATGTGTTTTGAAGTGCGAGAATGTCCCGAGTCTTCAAGTAATATTCGTCGGAAAGCTTCGTTGAGTTGTAGTGATTCGATTATGAAGTCATTGAAGTCGTTTCATCTTGGGGACAATTGTCGTTGAACGATTGAGCATCTATTATCGAGTCATAACATCTTACGGACATCGTATACACTACGCGCCTCGACTTACCGTATAAGAAGGAAATCGACCGTCAGTCTGCTAATGAACAGATATTGACATATTCGAGATACTGGAAACAATAATCGTAAGATGATATCTTGTCTGAATGATGATGAACATTCCGACTGCTCTAACGTTACAAGTGACGACCAGCACCAGCCATGCCAAAAGATCGGGAAAATGAATGGGATGGAGTTTGAGCGTTTGAAGCAGACAATGTTGTTCTACATTACCACGCTGAACATGTTGTGGTTCCTGAAGGAGCTTCATCTGAAGATGATTGAACGTGCCGCTAATATCGGCACTAGAGACTTCGCAGGAATGCTGAAGATGCCGCAGATGATTTTTACAAGCATGAAAAGGTTGCGTTAGACGCTTGGAAGCATAACGACTTAATGTGTCGTAACTACATCTTAAATGCTTTTCACGACTCTATATACAACACATATGTAGTGACTATGACTACGAAAGAGTTATGAGACTCGTTGGATAAGAAGTACGAGACCGATGATGTCGGGCTAAAAAAATCATAATCGGTAGGATCTTGGACTACAAAGTGGCGGACTGCAAAGCGATATTTGATCAAGTCCAATATCTGCAATTGATCATCCAAAATATAAATAAAGAGAATATGCAAATCAATGAAACCTTCAAATACTATGATCATCGAAAATCTGATTGTGAGGCTCTGGATCGAGGAAGATAACCGGAACAACGAATCCAAGAACAAGAGGGGCAACATGGAGGCACGAGCAAACCTGGCCGAGTTAGGCACATGCATGGGCATGACGCAGAAACAATAACAAAAATCGGATTCAAGTAGAATCAATGGAAACTACTATAACTGCGACAAACCTGGACATCTTGCTAGAGATTGTTGCCGAAAGGAAAAGTGCAGCAAGAATCGGGCTCCTCTAACCGAGAAAAAATTGTCTATATTGGATCTATCGGAGTTAGACCTCGCCACGATCGTGTATGGGGCCAACGTGGTGGAGAATCCGAAGTTGTGGTACATCCACACCGGCTCTATGCGTCATATTTGCTCCGACAAAGATATGTTATCCATATCCATAAAAATTTTCGGTAGAATGTTGTACATGGAGACGCGAAGACTTCACCAATTGTAGGATTGGGAAAAAAGGTCCTCAAGATGACTCCGGGCAAAGAATGGACACTGATGAATGTACTACTTATCCCCGACATCCAGAAAAATTTAGTCCGGATCTTTGATGAGCAAATATGGATTTATACAGGTGTTTGAGGCCGACCAATATGTACTGACCAACGGTAACTTCGTAGGCAAGGTCTACTTTGAAAAATTAAGTATAATGCAAGTACATCGCGAGATTGAGCTTGCTAATTATAAAATAAGTTCAACTTATTTTTTGAGTGTTCTAGTTTGTGGCATGACAAATTAAGACATGTTGGTTTAAAGAAACTTTAAAAGTTCATAATTTAAACTTGCTTTCACAAATGGAAATCGACTCACAAGGCAAGTCTGAGGTCTTTGTTGAGGCAAAGATGGTGAAAACATCGTTTTTCTCCGTAAAGAGAATTAGCTCGCCCCTGGAACTGATCCATGTTTATATATATGATCTAAAATTCATGCAGACTTGAGGCAGAAAAAAGTATTTTATGTTTATCGATGAATACAGTGTATCTATTAAGTGGCAAAGATGAAATTCTGGTTGCCTTCAAAAGATGCAATAGTTAAGTGGAGAATCAACTCAACTCGAAAATTAAAGTGACAGAGAGGAGAATACATGGCACCATTCGATGAATTTTACCAAGAACATGACATTATTAATTAAACAATCGTGCCATATTCACCTCAGTCAAACGTCATTTCAAACGATACAATAGATTTTTAGAAGAGATGATGAATGTTATAATGATCACCACGGGGCTACCACATAACTTAAGTGAAACATCCTGTCAGCAAATGACATTCTGAATATGTTTCCAGAAAAGAAAAGAGATAAGACTTCATATGAGTTATGGAAAGGTAGGACGCAATTCTACGAATACCTTAAAGTGTGGGGATACCTAACAAAGATCGAGGTACCTAAACCAAAGTAGGTTACAATAGAACTCAAAACTGTTAATTGCATTTTCATCGGATATGTTAATAATAGGAGTGCATACAGATTTCTGGTGTGTAAACCAGAAATCCCTGACATGACACAAGGATGATAAATGAGCCGAGGAATGCAGTGTTCTTCGATAATGTCTTTCCAAATAAGGAGATAAAGGAGATAAGTCTGGGTAATGAACTTACGATGCCATTGGGAGTTTATCTGAGGAAAATGAGAAACTGAGACAAAGTAAAAAAAAAAAAAGTGGCAAAATCATTTGGAGCTGGCCTTCTGCCGTATATGATGGACGACGAACTCCAGACATTTGAAGAAGCATTGTCTAGTCTAGAAGCTCTACTATGATAGAAGCTTTAATTAGTAAAATTGAGTCCATCATTGAAAACGTGAGATTAGTATTAAATTTAAGGACTTATCTTTTTTTGGGCTTGAATCTTTCGCCATTTTCGGAGATTCTCTATTCTCTCTACTTTTAGTCGCCGCCGCCATTGCCGCCACCACTAGTCTCGGTGCCGGTGGTGTCGTCGATTACGTCGTCGTCCGAATCGGTATTCGTGAAATCTTGTGTCCGATGTTCGGCTCTCGCCCAATCATCGAGAAGGCATTGGTATTCGACGTTTTCTACCGTCAACCTCGAACGCCTTTCACTTAAAGTTAAGCCGCCCATGCTAAAAGCTTGTTCAACCGCGACGGTTGAAATTGGGACGGCAAAGATTTCCCCAGCGATCTTCGCCAACGTTGGATACGTTGGCGACATCTTCGACCACCATCTGAGGACGTCGAACTGATCCTCATCCTCGGTGAACTCAAAAGTGGTCGACAAGTAGTTATCTAACTCTATGAACGGGTTCGTCGACCTTTGGCGTTTGCTCATGTTGAGGAGGTTGTAGTAGGAGGCTAAGCGATCACTACCGCTAGCACTACTACTACTAGTGGATTGAGCCGAACTCGATCGAGTTGGGTCTTGGCCAATATCGGTCTTATACGCTCTAAAGACTGCCTTTAGAGCGTCATACCCTATATTCCTAACCTGAATATTGTAGTTATCGGGAATAACACTAGAATCAGCCGCAATGGACTGGTAGTATAGTGCCAGAAAATTATATGTCCCCTCTATGCGTATTTTGGGGTCTAATATCTTCGCAATGATGAAGATATCGGGTAGTTCCCAAAAGTATTTCAGCCATTTAGCCTTCATGGCTAAAACGGCCGGACCCGCTACCTGGTCATTGACAAAAGCGTTTAGAATGCATGCGACTTTAACACAATGATCTAATGCTAAGATTGATGTCGGGTAATATGTTCCCGACATCTCCTTCGTGGCATCGTGAAATACTTGAAGTATTTCACATATGCCGTTGCATCCATCCCACATCGTAGGATGTCATGCTACCCCGAATTCGGGGTTTTTGTCGTAGAAATCGCTCAAGGTGTGGCGATATTCGTACGACGTATCCAACATCTTGTAGGTGGAATTCCACCTGTTGGGTACATCTAAGGAAAACTTCTTGGGCGTGATTCCCAAACTTTTACAATGACGCTTCCACTTCTTCATTACAGAAGAGTGGCGCATCATGTAACTAATTGTCGTTCGTGTCGGCGTAACGTGTGCCTTTAGATGGGTGAGTGCGTCCTGAACACATAGGTTAAGTATGTGGCAGAAGCACCGCACATTAAAGAATCGACCGCCAAAATGACGGTCGATAATACTTAATCAAATCTTCAATGCTCACGTTATTAGCGCTAGCATTATCAAAGGATACCGAGAAAATCTTCTCGAGTATCCTATATTCCGATAAGATACTCCTAAGCTTAAGTGCGATGTTTTGAGCTGTGTCAAATTCCCTATACGCAATTAAGCGTTTCTGTACTTGCCAAGAATCATCAATCCAATGGCATGTAACGCCCAGTAATGATGATCTTGCCAGTGATCGCTCCATATATCGAAGGCAATGGACATTTTACACTCTAAATTTCCTAATTGATCTATTAACTCGCGTTTATACGCGAGTACCGTCTTCCTAATGTCTCGCGTAAGGGTGCTACGTGAAACTTTCTTTGCTTGGGGGTTATACCACTTTCTGATCCACTCTTCGTAGATCGGATCGTCGGCAAACCGAAAAGGAAGATGTTTTGCGCAAACAAATTTTGCAAGTTGTTCGCGCGCGACGTCTTCGTTGTACATGAACAAAGACGTCGGACTCGCACTGGGTCCTTGTCCGGTAGCGGACGAACCCGTACCCGTAGCCCCATGCATTTGAGTTTGACTTTGACTAATTCCTATCTTAGTAGGATGTTTTAAGCGGATATGACCGGTAAAATTGCCATATCCGCCCCCCTTCTTAAAAGGGAACTCCTTACCACAATAATTACATATAACTTTAAAAAAATCTTTATTTTCGGTCGGTACCTTCTTGAAGTGTACCGCGAAATATCCGAGCGTAGGGCGGCGGCGGCGGCCCGTGCTTGGGTCTCGGTCGGCGGCGTTGGCATCGGAGTTTCTTCCGGTTGGTCCCGTTGCGTGTTGCTCGCCGTTCCATCCATGTCCGAGCCGAGGACGTTACTTAGGTCGAGCATAATTTCGGGGGAGTCGTCATATTGGTAGTAGTCATCTTGCGATGAACTACCAACAATCTGTTTCCCCCTCGAACTCGATCCTCGACGATGGCTATCCATATCTAAAATAAAAGATTAGAATAAACGTTCGATAAAAATATGTGTAAATTTACGAAAAAAGAGGCGAGTAAAATTCGGAGCGTCGTGTTGTAGAGCCGGGCGGGGATTGATGAACTAGTATTTTAATTAGTTTATTTTTAATTCGTGGACTACAACGAGGCTGAGAATTACGTGTTTTCAGAGTAAATAATTGAGAGAAAGAGATAGAATTGAGTTGTGATTTTTTGAAGAGGGGGTCCCCGGTATTTATAATTTTTTTGGGGTAAGTAGCCGTTGCAACCGCCAGTTCCCGGTCAACCGCCGGTTGCAACGGCTAGTTCTTTAATTTTTTATTTTTTATCTCTAAAGTCTAACGGATATATTAATTATAATATTATATATTTTTATATTTTTTTCGTATTATATTATATATATATTTATATATTAAATATATAAATATATATATATTATACCGACAACCGCCGGTTGAACCGGCCAACCACCGGTTTACAACCGACGGTTTGCGGTTTGGGAATTTCCCAAACCGCGTGGAACCGGCCCCCCGCGGCCGCCGGTTGTGGCCGGTTGCGGTTACAAACCGGGACCGGCGGTTGAAAACCAATTCGAGCATCTACGAATTTGGACACTAGTTCCTCGACCGCACTGCAAAACAAGTATAGGAACTAAATGGGTTTTCAAAAATAAGAAAAACGAGGACGGTGAAATTATCAGGAATAAAGCACGACTCGTCGTCAAGGGGTACAATCAATAAGAAGGAATTGACTACGACGAGACGTATGCTCCGGTTGAACGTATTGAAGCTATTCGATTATTTCTAGCATACGCGGCTCATAAAGACTTCAACGTCTATCAAATGGATGTCAAAACCGCCATTCTCAACGGCGTGTTAAAGGAAGAAGTCTACGTCGCTCAGTGCGAAGGGTTCATGCACGAAAATCATCCTGATTATGTCTATCGATTGGATAAAGCTCTCTACTGACTAAAACAAGCCCCTCGTGCTTGGTATGATGTTATGAGCGAATTTCTAGTAAACTCCAACTTTATTAGAGGAACAATCGATACGACACCCTTCATCAAAAAGCAAGCCAAAAACTTGATGATCGTTCAAGTTTACGTTGATGACATCATCTTCGGCTCGACAAATGAACGACTCTGGCAGAAATTTGGTGATCTATGAAGACCAAATTCGAGATGAGCTTAATGGGAGAACTCTAATTCTTTCTCGGATTACAAGTCAGGCAACTCGAAGATGGAAAATTCATCAGTCAAACCAAGTATATCCGAGATATGCTGAAGGGATTTAATCAAGATAAGAGCATACCTATGAATACTCCAATGTCAACAAACTGCAAATTAGATGCTGATCCGTCTGGAAAGGCAGTCAATATCACAACCTATCGGAGTATTATCCGATCTCTTCTCTACTTGACGTCAAGCCGACCCGAAATCATGTTCGCCACTTGCCTCTGTGCTCGTTTTCAAGCTGACCCGAAGCATTCCCACATGCACGCAGTCAATCGAATACTACGCTATCTCAAAGGAACTCCCAACTTAGGGCTATGGTATCCTAAAGATACTAATTTTAGATTTAATTGGCTATACAGACGCTGATTATGCAAGTTGTCGAATGGACAGAAATAACACGTGGCGGAGCACAATTTCTAGGCTATAAGTTGGTATGTTGGTCCTCGAAGAAGTAGAATTGTGTGTCGACTTCGAAGGCCGAGGCGGAGTACGTCGTGGCTGCTAGCTGTTGCTCGCAAGTTCGATGGATGCGGACACAACTACGCGACTACGGGTTTGAATTCAATAACATTCCCATTTACAGTGATTCTCAAAGTGCTATTGCCATTACTTGCAATCATGTTCATTATTCACGCACGAAACACATAGATATTCGCTATCATTTTATAAAAATATCATGTAGAAAAAGGCACTATAGATATGTATTTTGTTAAAACAGAGCTTCAACTTGTCGACTTATTCACTAAGGCATTGGATGAAAAACGATTCCAATTCCTTATTGCTAAGGTAGGCATGTTGAATCTCAATCTTATTTGAAATGTGCTTTACATGTTCTATTATGCTTAAAAATCTCAATCTTATTGCTAAGTTAGGCATGCTTCTTGATATTCCTTGATTATCTTGCGTGACTCTATCTTTCAAACAAAAATTTATATACAAATAAAATAGTATATATATAATAGTAATAAAAAATGGGGGATGATGATAATCTTACCTATTTTGAACTACTTACAATAATATTTCTTTGATATATGATTAGTTCTTTGCCTAAATATTCATGTGACATGCTTTTAGCTTCGTTTATTTCACTAGACACATAGCCACGTCATATATGTGAGAATTTAAACCTCAATATTTTTTATTCTTGAATGTGTCACACTTAAAATGACTATCCTTTGGTTTGTACTGCGTAGCTTCATTCTTATTTTTGTGTTAGCTTCCTCACTTGGAGCCTTCTCGAACATTCTTTTTCTTTTGAAACCCGATTAAGCCTTTAACCTTATTCATAAGTTTCGGGGTTGCTCAATCAAGACAAATAGGGGGAGAAAAAGAGATGCACATGATGAATGTCTCAATCTTTATAAAAGAGAAACACGAATCTCGTCGTGAACTTCTCCTAGATAATCTCGTATACTCCTAGATGAGAAGCACCTCGAAGTCAACTTCTCCAAAGATAATCTAGATCTTATATAGAGAAAACGAGAAGAGGAGCACGACCTTGGGTTCGAATTTCATAACCCCTGGGTTCGAATTCCATAACCCCTCGGCCCGAAAACAAAAGAAGATCTCATCTCTCAAAGCTTTGTAAAGAAGACGTGACTCATCTCGAGCAAGTACAGAAGAAAAGAAAAGCAAAAGGATCATAAATGAATTTCTAAAAGGGCCCCTGGAATTGAAGAATTTTTAAGCTCACTAATCCTCAAATTATCCTACCCTTTTAGTCAAAGCCTAAAAATAATCCCTTTAAAGTCCCTTTGATTCAAAATAATGGACTTTCACTTGGTAAGTTGATTAAATATGCTAATAACAAATTAATTGATATAATTTTGTCGTGATGATATGAGTGATATATCTACTACATATGTCCATGATAAAAAAAAATTGAGTGCTATGAGCGAAACTAGTTAGAGTTGTCAAAATGATTCATATTATGATCTTCGCATATCAGTTTAGTTACATGATTTGATGTTCAAAATAGAAAATATGACCCCAAAACAAAAATATTTTTGAAAAATTTTGTTTGAAAATTTCGCACACTTTAAATGCATTAATACATGCATTGGTTCAGACTTGATAAAATGCGAATTTTTCTTGAAAAACGAAAAATTTTCATAAATCTATGCTGAGTTGATTGTGTTACTTGTGCTTAGATAGTAAATTCCCATATGCAAAATTGTTTTATCTATGTGCTAAAATGGCGAAAACGTTAAATGTGCATTTGTTGAGGGGGAGTTTTTCATGAGAGTTTGTTCTTATCTCCTAAATGATTTACTTGCAAACACGACTTCTAATTTTTTTTTTAAGTATCACAGAATATTTCGAGCTCATCCGATGAGTCAAGTGTTGAATTTCATCAACATTGGGAGATAATTGCATTTAGTTCAGAAATACAGGGAGCATTATGCAATTTATTTTTGGGTTCACAAGTAAAAGATTAAATTTTTTGTTTAATGAGACCTGAATTTCAACGAAAGCCCAAAATATTTTATTTTCGGCCCAAAACCCTTTAAACCTTACCTGATCGAAAAGTATTTATATAACTTTTTCGATTGAAAAAAAAACTTTTTGGATTCCAAAATCTCTTCGGCGATTTCTTCAAAACACTTCAATCTTCATTGATTTTCTGTCAAAACCGCCGAATTCGATGGTAGAAACCCGTTTCAGATCATCTTTCCGTTAAAAAATGCACAATTCGCGATAGTTTATCAAAATCATTTGACGGAAATTTTATCAAAATCATTTAACGTGTTTAACTTCGACCATTCAGATTAAAATCACGATATTTGGATTGGCAACTGATTTCTGATCGTTTCGAGTCCAGATTAACTCATGTTTTACCCAGAAATCGTCATTTACGTTTTTAAGCGTTTACTGTTTGATTTCAAACTTTTTCGATCGAAAATGTTCTTATCGCAAACAGTGTTATCAAAGGACTTTAGTTTTCATTAAGTTTTATTCGATCGCAAAACTCAACGACGAAAACCTTATGTTTTCGATATGTTTTTTATTCGATCGAAAAACTTTGTGGCGAAAACTTTAGTTCTCGATTAAATTTTATTCGATCGCAAAAATAAGCGGAGAAAACCTTAAGTTTTTCGAAATATTTTTATCGCAAAACTACGCGGCGAATTAAGTTTTTCGACAACATCTTATTCGATCCCAAAATTACTCAGCGAAAAACTTTTGTTTTCGACAAATTTTTATTCGATCGTTAAAGTCAGCGGCGAAAATCTTGAATTATTCGATAATTATTTTTTATTCGATCGCAAAACTTAACGATCGAATAAAAACACGCTGAAAAAACTTAGCAAATTTTTCAATCTTTTCTCTAAGTCTTTCGATAATAAACTCTAACACCTAGAAAATTTTGAAATTTTTTAAGTCATTTTCGCCATCCACATTTACTTCGAACAATTCGCATATGAAAATTTCCATCTAATGAATTTCGCTTCTTTTTTGCAAAAATGGCACATGAAGAGTACTCTCACATATATTCTTCTGACAGTTGGATGACGGTCCACGATAACAACTACCATTTGGACATCGCCATATTCCGATGTCTGGATGAAGTGATAATCTCCATCCTCAAGGGACATCCTCTATGTCCAGCTCTAACGATGATGGCTTCTGTACAAATGGTCTACCTCCAGCAATTCTGGGGATGTATGACGAGCCACATATTGGGGATGATGTGCGATACACAACGAAGATCAATAAAAAACACGTCATCTTTGACAAGAACTTACTGGCCATGGTGCTCGATCTACCGCATCACGAAGAATACGACCCACACCAACAGATGCGGTGATCGTCGAATATATGCTCAGGATGGGATATAAGCCACCGATGACCAAATTGGCTAATTTCCAAAACAGCGGGATCCCACACCCATGGAGGACACTGTTCGGCATCATCAATATATACCTCTCCCCAAAGCACTCCGGGTTCGACAAGGCGAATGGGAACATTCTCCGAATCTTCCACGGAGTCATTTTTTCGAAGAAATATGACGTGGCCCAGCTAAGTCGAATCTCTTGAGGCCACCAAGTCTGATGAGGAATGCAGACTACAACGACATGGATCACGGCAACAACAAATTTATGCCCCTTCTGCATCTCCTTCAACCCAAATAGCTTCAACGCCAACTCCTCCACCACTTTCGGATCAGACAACCACACAGATTCACATTGAATTTGTTTCAACACCCATAGATGATGGTACATACCGTATCTTCTCAAGGATTGGGTGGAAGCCCCGTTGGACCCCCGACATCTTCGGAGCAAACAATGAGCCAACCCACTGAAGTGGTGACTTCTGGGTTCTTAACGGATGTCCTTGGACGTTCTCGTATGTCACGTCCTCTCACAGGCGGCACATCGGAAATCTTCTCCGATGTTGTGACAGTGGAGTGCCACCCTAGCCCCACTCCACCCATGATCGTGACGGAGCAACGACTGCAAGAAGTTCTCTCCTCAGCCATCTCTTCTCTTGAAGACCGACTGATGGACATGATGCTCCAAGCTATTGAGACTTCCCGACGGGATACCGAGAAAACACCAGTCTCAGAGGCAGTTCCGTCTGAAACACACACCACATCCGTATCCTCACCACCACTAACAACCACCATACACACTCCAATACAACCCACCCTCACCACTCCAACTCAATTACTTCCCTCATCAACCCATACACCATCCCTATCACCCAGCTTCATGACATCCTCATCTCTCGACTACTAGCCCTAGAGACCAGGACCCCAGCTGAGGAGAGTCTCTACAAACGGCTAGTAGATGAACATGAGCCGCCAGCCGAAACACGGTGCCATGTAGAAAGCTCCCGCATGAAGCAAAGACATGACGATCCCGATAATCCGGATCGTCATGAGGGGGAGAAACGGCAAAGGACCACACGAAGCGGCCCTGGTAAGAGTCGAGAAAAACAAACAACGACTCGAGAAGCTAGAGGATCATCCACCAACCGACTAACCACACAACGCACTACCCGTCAACAAACAACCAAAACTCTCACCACATCCCACACACAAACACTACCTCCCACTCCCAAAAGTCCAAATCCAATCCCGACCGCTAACCTCCTCCAAAATCAACCAGACGCAGTCGTCTACAATCCACATGCGATCGTAGATGATACATCTTAAACGAGAAGTGGCTGACGCAATGAGAACCAGAGGAAACTGTTCAAGCCAGACTCTCCAACATAAGATACTTCTTACAACAAGCTTCGGTAGATTTGGCATTGCTAGAATACGAATAACTTCAAGAAGGTGAGAACTACAACCCCGCACTCCCCAAACTACCAGAGATGATCAGGCATTGAGTCGACTCCCCTCCCCGCTTATCAAACGGGACCGTTACAGTCGACACGCCTTGGGAGAATATACGGATTGAAGTTCCGTTTATTGAAGACATAAGGAAGCAGATTTGGAGGGCTCCTAATCGCATCAAAAAGCTTAATGAGCTGAATCTACGGGATATCTCCCACTGGTAAGAAAGGAAGAAGATGGAGCACATCTTCATGCTCAACTACCTTGGTCCGGATCGAAGTAGCATCCCAACGGATCAACTCAGAAAAAATTTCAGGGACAAGCCACTGATTCCCCAACGGATCTATCACATCGAGCAAGCAGACAACAACCCTCGAGAGGAGATAGATGAAAGCTATCTGTCGTTCCTTCCACCAGTCAAAGTTTATCGTCTGTTTCAGATGTACAAGAGAAAATACCAGACGCCTTCTGGTTACATCAAGAAGGAAGGACTCGAAGGTTTAAAGAGATTCATGGTGCGGCAGATCAAGTTCCACACTGCACACGGCCTTCAAATTGCAGTAGAGAACAATATGAAGAGGGTCAACATGGAGTCTCCGCTCATGAAAGGCTTCCCGCTCAACGACTTCCAAGAAAATTACATCTTCAAGAAACCAGGCCTCGGCATCACTTATCGGAATCCACTTATTGGAAAGACGAGAGCTATGATAAAGTCTGAAGTTCACAAATTCTGTGACCAGACGTTGAAGCTCGGGCGGAAGAACATCAAGAAGAGGTTGGCGAAGATCACTGAAGAAATGATCATCGGGGATCTTGGTGAAGAAGAGGCCCCTCTCCTAAATGAGCTTCTGGATGTAATAAATGAAAGATTGGAGCTGAGGAATGATGTCCGACACTACGATACAACATTGGGATTGAGGAGATCATTCTACGCTCGACAAGGATAAACGGAGCTTAAAGGAAAACAAGCACAAAGGGGAAGATTGAAGAAACGTAGAATTGTGCTTTATTAATTAGTCATCATTGTAATTAGGGGTGTAACTCGTAGTTTTGATAGTGTAGGACTTAATAGTAAATATACCGTGTGAATATGTATAAATACAATGTACACTATCGAAATAAAGAAAGAAGTTATTTTCAGAAAATTCACAAGTATTGAATTCACATTCTAGAGAGAGAAAGGCAATCGAAAACTTCTACTCTCTAATCGTTTCTCTCTCCCAATCTTCAAACTGGATATTCGACCGAAGGTAATTCTCTGGATTTCTCATTCGAATATCTGGAATTCATGCGTAGATTGTTTGTTAGTTGATGAATTAGGACCTAACATAGTATGCACTAGGACATCCACAACGGACTATTCTTGTGCTTCTTGGGCCAAAACGAACCAATCAAGGTAGCCGAAGCTCTTAAAGACACGGATTGGGTGATCGCAATGCAAGATGAACTCAATCAATTCGAGCGTCTACAAGTTTGGACACTAGTTGCTCGACCGCATGGCAAGACAACTATTGGAACAAAATGGGTCTTCAAAAAATAAGAAGAACGAGAACGGTGAAATTATTAGGAACAAAGCACGACTCGTAGCCAAGGGGTACAGTCAATAAGAAGGCGTTGACTAGGACGAGACATATGCCCCTGTTGCTCGTAGCAAAGCTATTTGATTATTTTTGGCATACACGGCTCATAAAGACTTCAAAGTCTATCAAATGGACGTAAACATCGCCTTTCTCAACGGCGTGTTAAAAGAAGAAGTCTACGTCGCTCAACCCAAAGGCTTCGTACACGAAAATCATCCTGATTATGTCTATCGATTAGATAAAGCTCTCTACGGACTAAAACAATCCCCTCGAGCTTGGTATGATGTTCTGAGCGAATTTCTAGTAAAATACAACTTTATAAGAGGAACAATCGATACGACACTATTCATCAAAAAGCAAGGCAAGGACTTGATGATCGTTCATGATTACGTCGACGACATCATCTTCGGCTCGAAAAATGAACGACTCTGTCAGAAATTTGGTGATCTAATGAAGACGAAATTCGAGATGAGCTTCATGGACGAACTCCAATTCTTTCTTGGACTACAAGTCAAGCAACTCGACGATGGAATCTTCATCAGTCAAACCAAGTATATAAGAGTTGTGAAGAGATTTAATCAAGATAGGAGCTCACCTATGAGTACTCCCATGTCCACAAACAGTAAATTGGATGTTGATCCTTTTGGCAAGGCAGTCAACATCACAACTTATAGGAGAATCACTGGATCTCTTCTCTACTTAACGTCAAGCCGACCCGACATCATGTTCGTCACTTGTCTTTGTCCTTGTTTTCAAGTCGACCCAAAAGAGTCCCACATGGATGCGGTCAAGCGAATTCTACGCTATCTCAAAGGAACTCCCAACTTAGGGTTATGGTATCCAAAAAACACTGATTTTAGATTAATTGGCTATACCGACGCTGATTATGCAATTTGTCGAATGGACAGGAAAAGCACGTCTGGCGGAGCACAATTCTTGGGCGATAAGTTGGTCTGTTGGTCCTTAAAGAAGCAAAATTGCGAATCAACTTCGATGATCGAGGCGGAGTATGTTGCGGCTGCCAGTTGTTGCTCACAAGTTCTGTGGATGCGGACGCAACTACAAGACTACGGGTTTGAATTTAACAACATTCCCATATATAGTGATTCTCAAAGTGCTATTGCCATTACTTGCAATCATGTTCATTATAAAATGATATTCGCTATCATTTTATAAAAGATCATGTAGAAAAAGGCACTATAGATATGTATTTTTAGACGGAGCTTCAACTTGTCCACTTATTCACTAAGGCATTGGATGAAAAACGATTCCAATTCCTTTTTGCTAAGCTATGCATGTTGAATCTCAATCTTGCTTGAAATGTCCTTCACATGCTCTATTATATTCTATGTGCTTCTTGATCTTCTTGCGTGATTTTATTTCTCAAATATTTTTTATTAAAATAAAAATAATATAGTATAATAAACAAAAATATATATAATAACAGTAATAACATAAAATAAAAATAAATGGGGGATGACGATAATTTTGTCTATTTTGATTTACTCACACATATTTCTATGATACATGCTTAGTTCTTTGCTTAAAAATTTATGTGACATTCTTTTGTCCAAAAAACTTAGTTTGTTTCACTAGACACAAAGCCACATCATATATGTGAGAATTTGAGCCTCAATATTCTTATCCTTTAGTGTGTCACACTTCAAATGCTTGTCTCTTGATTTGCACTTCGTGGCCTCATTCTTGCTTTGTGTTAGTTTGTCATGAAAATGATAAGGGCAATTAGGAAATTCCTCACTTGGCTCAAATTATCAATCCTTTACTTTTTCCTCTAGTAATCCCCTTTGAGCCTTCTCCAATATTCTTTTTCTTTTGAAACTCGATCAAGCCTTTAACCTTATTCATAAGTTTTGGGGGTTGCTCAAAAAAGAAAAAAAAAGTGTGAGAAAAGGAGACGCAAATGATGAATGCTCAAATAATCTCTCGATCATTGTAAAAGAGAAACAAGGATCTTGCTGTAAACTTCTTCTAGATAATCTCGTATACTTGTCAAAACTACTAGAAGAGAAGCACCTCGAATTGAACTTATCCAATGATAATCTAGATCTCATATCGAGAAAACGAGAAGAGGAGCACGGCCTTGGCTTCGAATTCCATAACTGTGAACCTTCAAAAGGAACACAGTCTCGGCCCGAGAACAATAGAAGATTTCATATCTCAAAGCCTCGTAAAGAAGAAGAGACTCATCTTGAGCAAGTGCAGAAGAAAAATAAAAGAAAAAGGAGCAGAAATGAATTTCAAAACGGCCCCTGGAATTGATGAATTTTAAAACTCAATAATTCCAAAGTTATCCAACCCTTTTAGTCAGAGTCTAAAAATAATAATCCCTTCAAAGTCCCTTTGATTCAAATTGATGGAATTTCATTTAGTAAATTGATTAAATGCGCTATGATAACAGATTAATTGATAAAAAATTGGCGTGTTGATATGAGTGATATATCTACTAAATATTCCTATGATAAAAATAAATTGAGTGTTAACCTTGCAAGAGTTGTCGAAATGATTCATACTATGATCGTAGAATATTAGTTTAGTTTATTTGACGGCAAATTATTATTTTACGTTTCATGTGAAATATTTGCGTGATAATACTCAAATGAAAAATCTCCAAAAACAAAAATATTTTCGCACATTTTAAATGCATTAGTACATGCATTAGTTCAGAATTGACAAAATGTGAAATTTTATGAAAACGCAAAATTTTGATATACATGATTAGGAGATCATGAATCTACGCTAAATTGATTAAATGCGTTATTTTGGCTTATATCATATATTTACATATGCATAATTGTGTTGAATATGTGCTAAATTACCAAAACATTATATGCGCATTTGTTGAAGGGGAGCTTACATGAGTATTTGCTATTATCGCCTTAATGATTTACTTGCAATCACGACTTCTCATGTTTCATTCTAAGTTTAACAGGGAATTTTGAGAACATCCGAGGAGTCCAATGATGAATTTCATCGCACATTGGGAGTTAATTGCATTTATTTCAGAACTTCGGGGATTTCTATTAAAATTTCTTTTTGGGTGTAAAAGCAAAAAGAATGAAATTTACATTATATAACTAACCAGACTCGATTTTAACGAAAGCCCAAAATGATTTTTCACGGCCCAAACCCTTTAACTTTACCTAATCAAAAAGTATTTATATACCTTTTTCGATCGAAAACCTCTTTCTCACGCTAACGTTAACGATCAAAAAACTTTTCGCATTCTCAAAAGCTTCAAACGGCAATTTTGAAATATCTTAACCTTCCTCAGATTTTCTGTTAAAAACTAACCTAATTTGAAGGTAGAATCCAGTTTCGGTTCATCTTTTTGTTCCGAACAATCACGAATCGCGACGGTTTTCAAAACCATTCGAAGATAATTATCAACTTCGCAATTTTTCGACCGAAACTTCTTAAGAAATCCCGTGTTTAGATTCGACCATTTTGATCTAATGCATGATATTTGGATTCGCAGCTGATTTCTTGTCTTTAGTCCACATTAACTCATGTTTAGCCCAGAATCATCATTCGCGTTTTTAAGAATTTACTCTTTTATTTAAAATTTTTTAGGTCGAAAATCTTGTTATCGCAAACAGTACCATTGAAGAACTTTAATTTTCGTTCAGTTTTATTCGAATGCAAAACCCAGCGGCGAAAACCTTATGTTTTCGATATGTTTTAAATCGATCGTAAAACTTAGCGGCAAAAACTTAAGTTTTTCGATAAAGTTTTATTCGATCGCAAAAATACGCGGCGAAAACTTTAAGTTTTTCGCTAAAGTTTTATTCGATCGCAAAACTACGCGGCGAAAAAGTTAGGTTGTTCGACAAAATTTTATTCGATCGCAAAACTACTCAGCGAAAAACTTTAGTTTTCGATACATTTTTATTTGATCACAAAACTCAGCGGCTAAAACCTTGAGTTTTCATTAAGTTTTTATTCGATCGCGAAACATAGCGTTCGAATGAATTTTCACTCAAATATAAAGAATAATGTTAGGACATTTTAATTGTGTTCAAATGTATATGTTATCTTAGTTTTGTAGTATAAATAGTAGTTTGTGCTTCATTGTAATTAAGCCATAGATTAGGACTACTTAGCAAATATATCAAACTTGTTTGGTATATAAGGAACCCTAATGTGAATTATTAGGGTTAAGAATTCATTTTAAAGAAAACCGAGCTTTATAACGTGAAGAATGCTCTCAGGCTTCTGCGCCAAATTCAAACGTGTTCTTCGTAAGTTTTACATTTTCTATCGAATTCTTCACCGAACTTAATCGTGTTAGATATAGAAGGACCTAACATTGGTATCAGAGCAAAACGCGTTAGGATTTGATTGAATTTTTTCATTTTTCAGTTCGAATTTCGTTGAAGAACTCACATGTAAATTTTCGAATTTCAGTTTGATTCTTCAACTTTCGATATGATTTGCTGTTTTTAGGCTTCGATCGAGTGTTTTAAACATGTTCATGCTGAATTTGATTGATTGAAACGCTAATTTTTGCGAATTTTAAAGATCCGATAAAGTTTAATGAAGAGAGTCGCGTTGATCTTCCCTTTTGTGAAGCCTGATTAGACCAAAAAGTTTGAGAGCACCTTGTACCATGCGCGGGGTGCTTGTTTGAGCCCGTATAGTGCCTTCTCTATGAAGTACACGTAGTCATGGTGAGCTTCGCTCACGCATCCTTTGGGCTGCGCCACGTAGACTTCTTATTTCAAGACATCGTGGAGGAATGCTGTATTGACATCCATTTGAAAGACAACGAAGTTATTGTGTACAACGTACGCAATGAATAACTGAATGGCTTCGACTCGAGCTACGGTTGTGAAGGTCTCGTCGTAGTTGATTCCTTCTTGTTGGTTGTAGCCTATAGCTACTAATCGAGCTTGGTTTCTTATTACGAACTCATCTTCATCCTTTTTGTTCTTGAAGACCCACTTAGTACCGATTATGGTTTTGCCCTGGGGTCTTGGGACTAATCTCCACACCTTCAATCGCTCGAATTGATGGATTTCCTCGTGCATGGCATTTATCCAGTCAGGGTCCGCTAAAGCATCTGTTACCTTGCTTGGTTCATTCAGACTCAGAAACATGCATAGAGATTCTCGTTGGTGGTTGAAGACCTTGTGCTTACTCCTAGATTTAGAGCTACAATTATTTAAGACGTTGGTTGAGCTTGTGTCCATTTCCTTTATTGTGGAAGTGGTTGATTAGATCCTTCGACATTTGGTTCCTCACCCAACACTGTCTCATTTGTACTAGAGATCTCAATTGGGGATTCAGCTTCTTCTGCTGAGTTATCTGTTGGGGGGTTTTCTTCTTCTTCGGTATTTTCTATCTGGAGATTAGTAGTGGCTAGAGGTTGAGTCGTTGTTATTGTTCCATCGGATCCAATTTGTTGTCCAATTGGTGGGTCCGATGCTTCACTACTTGGGTTGTTTGGAGGAGGAATTGATTGTTGACGAGAGCGAATGTAGAGACGTTGGAATAGTAAGTTCAGCTCTTCTTCTTTATTTATTTGCAAATTAGATGATCGTTCCTCGGATGTAGGACTGTGTTGATTAACTGTCAACACTCTTATAAGTTCGGGTTCTGGACTGATTTGTACAGAAACCATTAATGACGCTTCATCGAACGTCACATTTGTGCTTTCCATGACAGTCCTTTTCTGTTTTAGGTAGACTCTGTAGGCCTTTAATGTTGCAGAATATCCAATGAACACCCCTTCTAATGCCTTTGGATTGAAGTTTCCTCGATCTTCTCTATCATTTGCAACCACTTGCAGCCGAAGACTCGAAGGAATCCAATGTTGGGTATTCTTTGGTTGATGAGCTCGTACGGAGTTTTCCCAAATCTCTTATGAATGCTCGTCATGTTTCGTGTGTAGCAGGTCGGGTTGACTGCTTCAGCCCAGAGGAAGTGTGGAAGGCTTGAGTTCATCAGCATTGTCCGTGTTGCTTCTACTAGAGTACGGTTCCTTCTATCCACTACTCCACTTTGTTGAGGAGTCTTAGCAGCTGAGAATTGCTGAGAGATTCCAAGTGATGAAAAAAGTCATTGAGCAATTGATTCTTAAACTCTGTGTCGTTGTCAGTACGAATCACTTGGATGTTGCATCTAAGAAGATTATGAGTCTTCTTCACAAACGCTATGGTGAGATCTCGTGTCTTGTCCTTCGTCCTTGGAAATCTTGTGCATGTGTAGCGAGAGAAGTCGTCCACAATCACTAGAACGTACTTTCGTCTGTTGATACTTTGTACTCTCATTGGCCCACATAGATCCATGTGTAGTAGTTCTAGGGGCAAAGAGGTCGAGGCTATGTGCATTGTCTTGTGATACTTCCCATTTCACATGCGAGGCATAGATGCTCATTGTGATACTTCAAGGCCTACAGTCTTGTGACCAGCTTGTCAAATTGTAGCTTGTTCAGCGTCTTGAAGTTGAGGTGGGACATTCTTTGGTGTCAAAGGTCACTCTGTGGAAGTCAGGCCTTCGTCATCAAGTAGATGGCTGACGAGGGGTGGACTTCCTCATTCCTGTGAGGAGCTCTCTTCTACTCTCGTTGCT
Organism: Linderniella brevidens; assembly: GCA_004919715.1. Classification (NCBI taxonomy): domain Eukaryota; kingdom Viridiplantae; phylum Streptophyta; class Magnoliopsida; order Lamiales; family Linderniaceae; genus Linderniella; species Linderniella brevidens. Next base: position 10,669,233 of record SWDC01000151.1, on the reverse strand, counting down.
TATGCTGCATCCTTCAGCATGGAAACTGACCTTCAGCCTTCTGTCACAAAATTGGCTAATGCTGAAGAGGTTATGGCTTAGACCGTGTACGTATGAGGCATCCTTGATCATCAGGTTGTCATGAATGAGATCTCCATGTCATAATATTGGAGTTGATTGGTTTTTCCCGAAGTGCACATTCCCACCTGTTCACCTTTTTGGTTTATAGCTTTGAAGAGTTTTGATTATCTATCTAATTAGGGCTATAACTTGAGCAATTCGATTCGAATGTATTAAAATGTCTACGTATATGATAATATTCGACTATGCATATTTTATAGGATACATCATTGGAGAATGTCGAATATTTGATCTACATATGATTATGTGTTTAACTGGTAAAACTATGTGATCATATGTTATAGATGTCTCACATGCTAGGGAACATCTGATTGCAGATACACTGTGTTATTTATGGTGAAAACGTGTGAGATATCATGTTGAGCTATATATGGAATGTATGTTGTCTAAATATGGAATGTTTTATATCCGTTTGAATTTATCTATTCTGGGAAGAAATCAAGTTGATAATCTTTGCATGTATCTTACTTTATTTTATATGGAAAAATCGATTAGGATTTCTATTGCTAAAATTAAGGAACCATAAAAGGAAAAGATCCTGATTGATTGATTTTATATGATGCTAGTTGGATATCATATATGGAAAGTGCTGTTATGGAAAATATCATCCCGAATAGAATTATATGCCTTGATTGCAAATTTGTGCTTTTAAATGTAATAAAATCATACTATTATGAGCTTGTGACCGTTGTGATATTATACGAATGACATATTAATTGCTCGATAATTACATGGATTATGTGCATATTTTGGATATTATCTTGTGATTGACTTTCCATGTAAGTGTTGGTTCAAAGGGTCTATATATACAACACAACACTTAGAAATTATACCTAATAAGAGAGAAAAAGCAGAAGAAACGAGTTTTAGTGTTTGAGCTTACACTTGAGAAACCTTCTGCTGTTGAGCGGCGATTACTGATAACCTTCTGTCGACTGCATCTACACTTGCGATATCTTTTTGCAGTCTGAACTTACACATGCAAATTTCATTATTGGCCGAGTGATCCTTTCCATATCCCTCCACCATATATTCTGTCTTCGGACGTGATGTCTTCAGACGTGACCGATACACAAAAGGCAAGGTCGACATTTACGCGCACATGAAGGGAATGACTGTGTTCTGTGGGCCCTTCGGTAGCGAGCTATTTCCGATCGAGAATTGGAGATTCGCTGGAGCAAAACTCGGCGTGCGGTAACCTAGTGTGTCTAGTGTTCGACTTGTTTCAGTTTGTGTATTGGGCATAATCAATCCGTTTTGTAACCAACTAAGGTGACATTATAGTGATTGATTAACTCTTGGGGATCAAACCTCTGAAGGAGAGGACTAAACCCTGATTGCAGTATAACCTCTATAAAAATCCTATCTCACGTTACGTTTGAGTTCTTTATATTTCAGTGAGATATATCGGATACATATCCAACGCAAGTAGGATATAATCGACAAAACATTTTTTGAAAAGTAACTACTTAGAAAAGAAATATTTCTAGGATATCACATCAAAAGCTTTCGAAAAAGAAGCTGAATTTTTCAAGCCTAATTCACCCCCCTCTCTTAGGCACATTTTTTACTTCACCATCGAATCTTTCGGTGTAGTTGCTCAACAACTCCTTCCTTCCAATCATGTGTGTGGAGCAACGTGAGTCGAGGTACCACACGTGATGGATCTGCAAAACAAATTAAAGGGTTTTATGTACCCATTTAAGGACTGGTCCTCCCTTATTAGCCTTAAAAACTATGCATGTACTTTTTGTAGACTGGTGTCCTAAGTCGGTTTTCGATGTATCTATATCCTTACTGACGGACTTAGGTACCCAAATCTTTTAATTCCTAACGGAAAGCATTGTTTAGTGCTAGATGCAAGCTCTTGTTTTGTTACCCATATTTTCTTAATTCCTAAAGTTTTTGCTTTAGCTTTAGTTTTAGGGTGCTTTAACTTTTTGACTATAAGTTCTTTCTTTTTGTCGGGTTTAGACCGTGACGTGGGAGAAGAATGTATTGCTCTCTTTATTGTGTTAGTGATTGCTTTTCTATGAGGAGAATTTAAAAAAAGTGCATCATCATGACAATTTAAAGAATTAAAAAGCTAAGATGTTCTCATAGGCCCAAAAACATGAATAAAGATGGAAATGTAGCAACTCGAGTTTTAACACACAAAAGACGCCTATTACAATGTTGGGAACTAAATGCTTCTAAAGAAACTAGCTCCTTCTTTCGAAAAGAAAGAGCGACGCCTTCTAATGATAGGTCGTTGTGGATTTCTTCATCGCCTTTCTACTTAGATTTGGTCCTGTGGGTACATGCAAAGACAAGTTAGTGAGTTTGTTTTTACTAATGACAACCTGCTTTCTTAATGTTCTAGTCGTAGTGGGGGTTTCTATTTGTGGTTTGACTAGAGACGTATTTCTAGAAGTTGAAGCTATATTAGTGTCGATTTGCTTTTCAAGTGAAGAAATTGTACTTAGTAGTATTTCATTCTCAACCTGAAAAACAATCCTTTCTGACTCTAACGTTGAGCGCAAATTAGTGAATTCTCTGATTATTGCTGGTATATACACTAGAAGTTCTAGGTTTTCCTGTGTCAGTGGACTCTTCTTCGACAACTATTGCTTCAATAGAGGGTGTACAAATGGGTAGATAGTAATTAGACAAATGTGTTTCCCTTATCTTATAACTCCCGTTCAGTTCAGCTTAATCAAATGAAACTTCGGCCCCTGTCTTTGTATCTCACTTTATCTTCTCGAGAGCATCTATTTTTATGCTCTCGTGAAGGGCATTAGATGAGGTAGGTTTAAACCTAGATATCTAATGTCGTAAAGAGGTAGGGGGTTCTTTTCAACTGATTGATCAATTGGTTTGAAGCCCATGCCTTCACGAGGATTGTAAAATCTAGTGTCCCTAGGCTGGTTTAAGAAGATCATTTGATATGTTTGCCCTATTTTGGTAAGAATATCCTCTAGACTTTTAATCTTAGAGTATAATTTCCTACGTTCCCCGTTCATAAGGTTGTACTCGTTAGTCTTAGGATTTGCTCATCTTCACTCGTTTTCAAACTAGTTGTTAACTCACTAATCTGTGGTTTCAGCTTCTCTATTTCTAAGTCAGGACTTTCGACTCTCAATTGCGTAGCTTCCAGCTGGCAATTGAGAGTGCACTTTTCTCTCAATTGCTTAAGCAAATACTTATGATTATTGTCTAAACGAGCTTTCAAGTCCTTTATAGTCTTTTCGTGATCTATAAATGTACTTTTGGCTTGCTTGTAAGTAGAGAGACTATTGGTCAAAGCACTAATCTTTGATTCAGAATTAGCTATGGTAGCCTCAGAGGTAGCTAAACTAGTTTCTAATCTGCTAATTTTTTCATGTGTTAAAGCTAGGGTGGCTTCAGACTTATCTAATTTCTTTTCTATTGACATGATATTTTACGTTCCTACGAAAGGCTTTATATTTTTCTTTAAGTTCTAAACATATGCTAAGGTCAAAAGATTTTACCTCCCTCCCCGACATCGATTCTTCACGAGGGAAATTGGATTGAGGAAGATAGATGACTCTCTCTTTTTGGGACAAGACGTTAATAACGAGATCTCGAATCAACTTATTGGTCTTTCTTATGGAAAATAAAGGTTACAGATTCGGTCAAGCGACTGGCAGATAATCCGACGTTAATAGCTGATCTAATTCCGCGATAAAAGAGCTCTGTTTCCAAACAGATTTGTCCATCAGTAATGGAAATGACATTAGTAGGAATATAAGCCGAAACATCTCCTGCTTGTGTTTCAATGACGGGCAATGCAGTCAAGCTACTAGCGAACTATGGCTCCTTGTCCTCTTCTCCCGACTCAGCTCCCTCCACCAATGCCATCAGGGCTACATTCTCTGGCTCGCTTTCTGAGGTGTCCTCGAGCTAGTGGTCCTGCTCAGCCATCACTGCTACGCCACTTTTCTTTTTCCTCAAAAATTAAACCTTCCTAGCGTAGTACTCCTCGTCCTTCTTCTTTGGAATGAAGCAGGCTTTAGCCTAGTGCCCGGGCTCGCCACAGTTGTAGCATTTGTTAGGTTCAGTGGCACTCTTTGTCTCTGACTGGTGAGGAGGTTTTGGTGGTTGTCTGAAGGTGGATGAGACTCTCTGTTTGTTTGCAGATGACGACGACTTCTTAAAACATCTCTTGCCCATCATCTTCGTCATGAGAGTTATCTGCTTCTTGAAGTCTCTGAACTTGGGGTCGGAGTTCGATCCAGAGTCTTCACTCTCTGACGGACTTGGAGGCTTCACAGACTTGTTCTTTCCAGATTTAGTGCTCCTCTTTAGCGTGTTGTCTGTTACTAAGGCGAGTGGGTCTATCAATGCCTTGCTCCTTTGTTCGCCAATTTCTTCATTGATATCTTGTTCTACCTGAAGTTAGTGGCTATTTTCTTCCATTCTGGCAGTAGTGAAGTGAGGAATTTGACATTTTGCTCCACAGTCATTCTTGTGACGTTGATCTTCCGCATCTCATTTACTTGGATCATGAACCTTCGATAAGTTTCTCTAATTTGTTCCCCGGGCCTAGCCTTGAAGGAGTCGTAAGCAGCGAGGGTGTTGGCTTTCTTAGCTCTCAGTCCGACCTCAGTTCCCTGCATCATCTTTGTGACTTCATCCCACATTTCTTTGGCCGTTTGGAAGCTATCGACTTGGATGAAGATGTCGTTTAACATTGCTTGCAGAAGGTAGGTCTTTGCTAGGAGGTCGGCTCTGGATCGTTTCTTCTCCGCATCGTTTTACTCGGCCAGTGTTTTGAGTACTCTAGTTGGGAGAATTGCGGGGGTTGCATGTGTATCGCCAGGGATGGTCGTCCAAAATCGAGCTGGTCCGTCTTCTAGGGAGCGATTGATGTCATCTCCGCTCTCTTTTATCTCAAGGAAGTTCAGGAACCTGCTCCTCCAGACGGTGAATTCTCCCCGTATGAGCATTGGTGGACGAACATCACTTCCCATGGCCAGAGTGTCCATTGTTGGTTTTGTGTGTTTGGATCTTTACGTGTGTGCTTGGATTGTGTATGTTTATGTAAACGTGTGAGGATTTCGATTTTTGTAGTTGTTTATCGAAAAATGTAGTTACGAAAATGTAATTTCAAAAAGTTTTTGAGTGCGGAAATCAAGTTGCAGAAATTGAGTTTCGAAAGTTTTAAAGTTTTGAAAATCTGGATTTGCGAAATGAGTTTAAAAAATTTGTAGAAATAATTTTCGATATGCTTTCGAAAATGTTCGTTGCGAAAATTATTTTCGAAAATCAATCAGTTGCGAAAGTAATTTTCGAAATCAAGAGGTTGCAAAAATAATTTTCGAAATATGAGGTTTAGTTTCGAAAAATATTTTGGAGTGAGCTTTGCGAAACACTTTCCGAAACAAATTTTCGAGAGTTCGAAAATAAGTTTCGAAAACCTATAAACCCAGATTTTGCTAGAAAATCTCTCAAACTTGATGAAAATTCTGGGTTCTTTCACAGAAACACTCGAAAATGTCCTACAACACTAGATGAGTTTAAAACTAAGCAAAATAAGCACGATTTCACTCGAAAATTTGAAGAACAAGATAATATCGCAAATCACAATAAAACTTGCGAAAATGGAAAACAGCCTTGCAAAAATCCAAAATTTAAGTCCAATCGATCACATTTCGGCTATGATAACACTTGTAAGTTACCATACACCTCAACGATCAACAATGGGGGAATCACAAAGTGACTTACATGAGTTGTACCTTGATTGTGTGGTTAGTGTCTGTTCTTAGCGAGAGAGAATAGTAGCGACACAACTTCAAGGAATATTCTATTTGATTCACACTAATTAATGTTAAGGGTTAAGGTATTTATACCTTTGAATAGGTATAAACCGTTGGCCCACTACATGGCCCATTACAACGACTAGCCAAACAAGAGCCCACATTTCGGACTCTAGTTCACTTAATAAAAATAATTACAAGACTTAGACTTAATAAAATATATTGGACACTTTAATATATCTAAAAGATCATTTAAGACCGGTACGGACCAGGAGTTTTTTAAATTAGAAATCTCTTATAGAAGCTTTTGCTTTTCCGCTCGAAAACCTACTCTTTCCGATTACAGGGTTGCCGTTCAATTCTTATATTTTACTAGCAACGTCCGGAATTTCCCAACAAGAAGTAGGTTTTTCAAAATGTAAATTACGTTCCCCGTTGGACGATAGGTCAATAGAGGAATTTTTGGTCCGTTTGAACTTTCGTCGCAATAATGTCTTCTAAGTGTCGAACTTTAGAGTGTAATTTACCGCGTTCATCAAACAGAAGTTTAAAACTACTCCGCCAATTGCTCAAGTCTGAAGATGTGATTTTTAACTCATTTGTAATCTCACTAATTTAAGCTTTTAATTTTACTTCTTGAGATTCAAGATTAGTGATTCTCGTCTGCGCGTTTTCTAAATAACATGCAAGACTACACCGTTCTTTTAAACTCCTACTAAGTTTCATAATTTTTTGCTAATTTTCTTACTAACTCACGTATAGTTTGGTCATGTTGTGTAAGTTAAGTTAGTTCTTGCTTAGAGGAATTTATGTTCCTGGTCTGTTCACAAGCGTTAGTTTCAGAGCTGGCTAATTTTGATTATAGACTAGAAATAGTTTCTAGTGCACTAGATACCTTAATTTCTACTGCTTGGTTAGTCTTACGTTCATATTTAAGTTCACGACGCATGGTTTTATAATTTTTTTAAAGAAAGAAAATGTTAGGTCCTCATATATCAACTACCGATCGATCTAAGCACGAATTCTAGATATTCGAATGATAAATCTTACAAAATACCTTCGGTTGAATATCTTCTTTGAAGATCTTGAGAATAGTGTTTCTCGATAGCTATTCTCTCTCTTAGAATGTGAATTCAATGCTTGTATTTTTCCGAAAAATGAACTTGTGTATTGATTTTGATAGTGTACATTGTATTTATACCTGTTTACATGGTATATTTACTATTTAGTCCTACACTATCAAAACTACTAATTACGCCCCTAATTACAAGGATAACAAAATAACAAAGCACAGTTCTAAAGTCTCTTCAATCTCCCCCTTTGTGCTTGTCTTCGTTTCAGCTCCATTTATCCTTGTCGGGCGTAGAATGATTTTCGTAATCCCAATGCTGTCTCGTAACGTCGAACATCATTCATCAGCTCCAACCTCCAGAAGCTCATTTAAGAGTGGGGCCTCTTCTTCACCTAGATCCGCAAAGATCGTCTCTTCAGTGATCTCTCCTAATCTTTTCTGGATGTTCTTCCTCACTAGCTTCAACGTCCCGTCACAGAACATGTGGATTTCTGACTTCATCATAACTCTCGTCTTTCCAATGATTGGATTCCGATAAGTTATGGCGACATGTAGTTCTCGGGAAAGTCGTTGAGTGGGAAGCCCTTCATGAGCAGAGACTCAATGTTGACCTTCTTCATATTGTTCTCTATAGCAATTTGAAGGTCGTGTGCGATGTGATACTTGATCTGCCGCTCCATGAATCTCTTCAATCCCTCTAGTCCTTCTGTCTTGATATATTCGGAGGGCGTCTGATATTTTCTTTTGTACATATTATATAGATGGTTGACCTCATCCAGTGGAAGGAATGGGATATAGCTCTCATCTATCTCTTCTCGAGTGAGGTTGTTGTCCGCTCGCTCAATGTGGTAGATTTGGGTAGGGAAGCTTCCAATCGAATGTGAAACCCCCACGAGATGGAGGATCGGTGGCTTGTCCCTGAAGTTTTTCTTAAGTTGATCTGTTGGGATGTCACTTCGATCTGGACCAAGATGGTTGAGTATGAAGATGTGCTCCATTTTCTTCCTATCTTCCCAGTGTGAGATACCCCGTAGGTTTAGTTCGTTGAGCTTCTTTATCCGGTTGGAAGCCCTCCATATCTGCTTTCTAACATCTTCAATGAACGGGACTTCAATTCTTATATTCTCCCACGGGGTCTCGACTTTGACTGTCCCTTTTGATAAGTGGGGAGGAGAGTCGACTCTGTGCCTAATCATTTCTGGTAGTTCTGGGAGAGCAGAATTGTAGTTCTCGCCTTCTTGAAGTTCTTCATCTTCAAGCAGCACCAAGTCCACGGAAGCTTGTTGTAAGAAATATCTGACGTTGGAGAGTCGAGCTTGAGCAGCTTCCTATGGTTCCCATTGCGTCATCCATTTCTCGTTTAGGACATAATCGTCTATGATCAGATGTTGATTGTAGACAACTGCTTCTGGTTGGCCTTGGAGGAGGTTAGAGGTCGGGATTGGATTTGGATTTGTAGCAGAGGGAGGTAGTGTGTGGGATGTGGTGGGAGATGTGGTCGTTTGTTGGCGGGTTGTGGGTTGTGTGGTTGGTGGGTTTGAGGATGATCCTCCAGCTTCTGAGTCTTTGTTGGTTGCTCTCGACGCAAACCACGGCCGCTACGTGTGGTTCATTGCCTTTTTTTCCCCTCATGATGATCCGGATCATCGGGATCGTCATGTCTTCTTTTAGTGCGGGAGCTTTCTTCTCGGCACCTTGTTTGGACGGGCGGCTCGGGTTCATCAATCAGCCTTTTGTAGAGACTCTCCTCAGTGAGAGTCCTGGTCTCTATGGCAAGGAGTTAGGAGATGAATATGTCATGAAGCTGGGTGATCAAGATGGTATAGGGGTTGATGAGTGAAGGTGATGGAGTTGGGGAGGTGAGGGTGGGTTGTATGGGGGTGTGTATTGTGGTGGTTAGAGGTGGTGAGGAGACGGGTGGGGCCAGGGAGGCGCTCCACTGTCACAACATCGGAAAAGATTTTCGAAGTGCTGTCGGAACAGGTCTTGAGATTCCGGAACGTCCGAGGACATCCGTTATCAACCCTAAAGTCACCACTTCAATGGGTTGGCCTATTGTTTGCTCCGAAGATATCGGGCGTCCAATAGGGCTTCCACCCAATCCTTGAGATGATGCAGTAGATATCACCTCTATGGGTGTTGAAACAGATTCAGATTAAATCAGTACGGTTGGCTGAACCGTTGTTGGTGGAGAAGTTATTACCAAAGCCGGTAATATTGACGGAGATACAGACGGGGCCAAGGTTTGCTGTCGGCGAGAGCCCCTTCTTTGAAGTCTGTATTCTTCATCCGATTCAGTGGCCTTAGGAGATACATCTTGAGGGACACCATCGGGCTCGACGGTCGGTGTCTCTGTCTCCTGAGCCGTGGCTTCAGACTCGGTTATTACCACAAGAGATTCCCTTTGAGAAGGCATCGGTGCTTGATCCACGGTCCATACCTTATCTTCCGTGATGGAGTTATTCTGACAGTAGTCCTGGTAGGCCTCGTCCGTTGGATCAGCTAGGCTGAGCAGCTCCAATGGGATCAGTATCGGTTGGAGCGCTAGGTCGGTTGCCTTTGATTTGTGAAAGAAGCGAAGGCGAGGTGGGATGTATCCTCCAACCGGTGGTAGTCTCGGGATCTCAGGATGAACGTCCATAAAATGTTAGATCATCACCGGGAACCACCGTACGTATGGGTGGTACTTCGCCTTCGACTTGGTCTCCTTTTGACGTATTTGGTCCGCTAGATCATTCCGTATCAGCTGGGCTACATCGTATTTCTTTGAGAAAACCAATCCATGGAAGATGCGAAGAATATTTCCGTTCGCCTTGTCGAAGCCGGAGTGTTTTGGGGAGAGGCATTTGTCGATTATGCCGAACAAGGTCCTCCATGGATGTGGGATCCCGCTGTTTTGGAAATTTGCCAGTTTGGTCAGCGGGGGCTTGTACAACCCATTCAGAGCATATCTTCCACGATCTCCGCGTCCGTTGGAAGTTGATCGTAGTGTTCGTGGTGTTGGAGATCGAGCACCATGGCCATTAGATTTTTGTTTAGGATGACGTGTCTTGTATTTATCTGCGTCGTGTATTCCACGCCATCTCCGACTACATGGCTCTGCATACGTCCCCAGAATTGCTGGAGGTAGACCATCTGTACAGAGGCGGTCATTGTCAGAGCTGGCCATAGTGGGTGTCCTTTGAGGATGGGGATGATAACTTCATCCGGACACCGAAATGTGGCAAGGTCCAACTGATAGTTGTTGTCGTGGACCGTCATCTAACAGTCAGAATGGTAGATGTTAGCATATGCTGGTTGTGCCATTTCTGTAAAGAATGAAATAAACTTCATTAGATAAAGTTTTCATATACGAATTGATCGAATTAAATGTGCACTTAGAGAAATTTAAAAAAATTCTAAGTGTTAACATTTATTTGCGAAAGACTTGGTGAAAAAGTTGCAAAGTTTACCAAGTTTCGTAAGCGTATTTTTATTCGATGGGGAATTTATTCGAACGTTAATTTTTGCGATCGAAAATTTAAAGTCTTGGACAAAAACTTGAAAAATTTTCTAACTCTTTTTCAGCGTGATTTTATAAGAGTGACAATTTATTCGATCGTTAAATTGTTTCGATCGAATAAAAATGTGTCTTATAACTCAAGTTTTTCGCGATGACTTCTACGATAGAATAAAATGTTATCGAAAACAATAGTTTTTCGCTGAGTAATTTTGCGATCGAATAAAAAGTTGTCGAAAAACATAAGTTTTTCGCCGCATAGTTTTGCAATGGAATAAAAGAATGTCGGAAAATTTAAAGTTTTCACCGCTTATTTTTGCGATCGAATAAATTTAATCGAAAAATTATGTTTTCACCGCGAAGTTTTACGATCGAATACAAAAGGACGCTAAGTTTTGCGATCGAATAAAACTTAACGAAAACAAAAAAATTTCGACGACACCGTTTGCGATAAGAACTTTTTCGATCGAAAAATTTTCAAATCAAACAGTAAACGCGTAACACTTAAATTTCAATTTCTGGGTAAATCATGAGTTAATCTGGATTCAGAACGTTCAAAAAACAGTTAAATATCATGATTTTAACCCAAACAATTGAGTTTAAACACGTTGATTTGAGAGTTTAAAATGGTTTTTAGTCGAAAAGTATCAAAATGACATTTCTGCAAATATTTTTGAGAAACTGTTTGCGAATTGTTTGTTTTTGACCGGAAAGTGATTCGAAATGTGTTTCTACCTTCGAAATCGGCGAGTTATATGAAAATTTCTGAAGATTGAGAGGTTGTGTTGAAATCGCCGAAGTGAGTTCGAAATTTGTTTTCGGACGTCGAAAAGTTTTTCGAGTGAAATGAGTTACGTGTAAGTGAGTTTTTTGATCGATAAAGTGGTATTAATAATTTACAATCGGGTAAGGTAAAAATACTTTGGGCCGAAGAAAAAAAAATGTTTTGGGCTTTTGTTGAAATTCAGGTGTGGTTAAACAAAAATTTAATCTTTGATGAATTAACCCAAAAGTAAATTGTATAATGCTCCATGTATTTCAGAAAGATATGCAATTATCTCCCAATGTTGATGAAATTCAACACTTGACTCCTCAGATGAGCACGAAATTTTCTGTGATGCTTAGAAAAAAAATTAGAAGTCATGTTTTACAAGTAAACCATATAGGAGATAATAACAAATTCTCATATAAAACCCCCCCTCAACAAATGCACATTTGAACTTTTCGTCATTTAAGTACATATTTAGTACAATTTGGCATATAAAAATTTACTATTTAATTACAAGTAACACATTTAAGCAATTCAGCATAGATTCACTTGAATTTTGTGTTTTTCAAGAAAATTTTACATTTCTCAATTTTGAGCCAATGCATGTATTAATGCATTTAAAATGTGCGAACAATATTTTTAATAATAAAAAATATTTTTATCAGAAAAATTTCGTTTTGGGTCAGATTGGACATTTTTTAACATTATCACACAAAAAATTTCTCATGACATATAAAATAGTAATTTGTCGTCAAATCATGTAACTAAACTAATATTCTAAGATCATAGTATGAATCATTTTGACAACTCTCGCAACATAGCACTCAATTTATTTTTATCATGGAGATATTTTAGTAAATATATCACTCATATCAACACGACAAAATTCTATCAATTAATTTGTTAACGTAGCATATTTAATCAACTTATTAAGTGAAAGTTCATCATTTTGAATCAAAGGGACTTTGAAGGGATTACTTTTAGTCTCTGACTAAAAGGGTAGGATAATTTTTGGATTAGTGAGCTTAAATTCTTCAATTCCAGGGGCCCGTTTTTTGAAATTCATTTATGCTCCTTTTGCTTTTCTTTTCTTCTCAACTTGCTGAAGATGAGTATCTTCTGCTTTACTACGCTTTGAGAGATGAGATCTTTTTTTTGGGCCGAGACCGTGTTCCTTTCGAAGGTTCCACAGTTATGGAATCGAACCCAAGGTCGTGCTTCTCTTCTCGTTTTCTCTATTTATAAGATCTAGATTATCGTTGGAGAAGTTCACTTCGAGGTGCTTCTCTTCTAGGAGTATACAAGATTATCTAGGAGAAGTTCACAACGAGATCCGTGTTTCTCTTCTATAATGATTGAGACTAGTATATCTTTTTCTCCCCCTCTTTTTTTCTTGATTGAGTAACCCCAAAACTTAGGGATAATGTCGATGGCTTGATTGGGTTTCATAAGAAAAAGAATATTGGAGAAGGCTCAAAGTGAATTTCTAGAGGTAAAAGTAAAGGATTTATAATTTGGGTTAAGTGAGGTATTTCCTAATTTACCCTTATGATTTTCATGACAAACTAACACAAAAGCAAGAATGAAGCTATGAAGTACAAACCAAAAGATAGTCATTTAAAATGTGACACACTCAAGAATAAAAATGTTGAGGTTCAAATTCTCACATATATGATGTGGCTTTGTGTCTAGTGAAACAAACTAGGCTCTTTGAATAAAAGAAGGTCACATGAATTTTTAGACAAAGAACTTAATCATATATCAAAGAAATATATTTGTGAATATTTCAAAATAGGCAAAATTATCGTCATCCCCCATTTTTTTTATTTTATTATTATATTTATATACTATTCTATTTTATTTTTATTTTTCTTTGTAAAAAGAATTTGAAGAATAGAGTCACGCAAGATAATCAAAGAATATCAAGAAGCACATAGAAGCATATGTAAAGCACAATTCAAGTAAGATTGAGATTCAACATGCCTAACTTAGCAATAAGGAATTGGAATCGTTTTTCATCCAATGCCTCAGTGAATAGGTCGGCAAGTTAAATCTCCGTTTTAACAAAATACATATCTATATTGCCTTTTTCTGCCTGATCTTTTATAAAATGATAGCGAATATCTATGTGTTTCGTGCGTGAATGATGAACAGGATTGCAAGTAATTGCAACAGCACTTTGAGAATCACTGTAAATGGGAATGTTATTAAATTCAAACCCGTAAGCGCGTAGTTGTATCCGCATTCATAGAACTTGCGAGCAACAGCTGGCAGCCGCTCCATATTCGGCCTCGGCCGTCGAGGTTGACATGCAATTCTGTCTCTTTGAGGACCGGTAGACGCTCGAATTGGTTGAGTTCAACTTCCATTGCGATTACCCAATCCGGGTCTTTAAGGGCTTCGACAATCTTAATTGGTTCGTTTTGGCTTAAGAAGCGTAAATAATTCGCTTTGTGTAGACGTCCTAATGCGTACTCCATTTGAAGGATCACCGATAATTTGGTCGATAGGATGAGCTCGGGTCCACTTGCGTTCGTGAGGAAGAACCGAAGTAGATCCATCATTCATTTGTAGATCGAGACTTCCTGAATTGATGGGTTGATCATTCATAGTTGGGAAATTCAATTCTGAGGTTGAATTGGAAGGAATTTCCTCATTTGTATTTGTAGGAGTTGCATCACTAGTTGAAGATTCAGAATTAATAGATTCTTGAATATTTGTAGGAGTCTGAGGATTGCGAGCCTCAATTAGAATTTCTTCCGTAGAGGGAGAAGGAGCACTGCTTGGTATTGAATGAGACGAAGCAGACATTTGAGACTCGTTTCGATAAAAATGTTCAAATAGAGAATCTAAATCTTCCAGGTCAGCGGAAATTGCTTCTTTTGACTTTGAGGTAGAAGTTGTCGGAAGTTGTTGACTTTGTGCCAACACGCCTATAAGCTCGGGTTCTGAACTGTTTTGTTCATAAGCCAATTCGGTCACTTCTTGAAAAGTGACGTTGTAGCTTTCCAAAATAGTACGCGAAGACTTGATGTAGAAACGATATGCTTTAGACGTGGATGCATATTCAACAAAGACGGCTTCAAATGCTTCAGGGTCGAACTTGCATCGATGCTCCCGATCGTTGGCCAGAAAACATTAGCATCTGAATACTTTGAAAAATGAGATATTCGGAATCCTTTGATTAATTATTTCATACGGCGTCTTTTCAAAGCATTTGTGAATAATCGTCCTATTTTGCGTAAAGCACGCGGCACTCACTGCTTCAGCACATAGAAAATGAGGGAGACCGAAATGGATCATATTGTTCTTGCAGCTTCAACTAGAGTCCGGTCTTCTGCGATGCCATTTTGTTGAGGCGTTTTAGCGGCTGAAAATTGTTGAATAATTTCAAGTGACTGATAGTTATTGTTGACACGTTGATTCTTGAATTCAGTTCCGTTATAAGTCCGGATTACTTGGATTTTCTTTTGTAGGAGATTCTGAGTCGTCTTCACAAAGTTGATTATCAATTCTCCAGTCCCATCTTTTGTTCGGAGATATCTTGTTCATGTGTAGCGAGAATAATCGTCGACAATTACTGACACATATTTACGACCGTTAATACTTTGTGTACACATTGGACCAAAAAGGTCCATGTTAAGTAATTCCAAGGGTCGAGATGTAGAAGCAACTTGCTTGAGTTTGTGTGATACTCGCTTTATTTTTCCCATTTGACAAGCCGAACAATTATGTTCTTGATGTACGGAAATTGTTGGTAGACCGTGTACCAACTTTTTGATAGAGAGATTGTGTAGAGTTTTGTGATTTAGATGAGACGGGCGTTGATGCCATAAGTTGTTCCTATTGATTGTAGTCTGTGAGATGAGGCAAACATCAGTCGAAGGTCGAACTGTTGTCAGATTGATGGTGTATAAATTTTATCTTCGTGATCTTGTTAGAAGTTCTTGATTCTGAGACTATTTAATATTCTGCACTGACCAGCTAGAAACACCACTTGAAATCCTTTGTCACAGAATTGTCCTATGCTGAACAGAGTGTGTTTAAGACCTTGGACGTAAGAGACATCTTTAATCGTGAGATTCTGCAGTAGAATATCTCCAAAGCCTAGTATTGGAGCTGACTCGTTGTTGCCAAATCTGACTTTTCCGTTGTAACTGTCTTGGTAGTTGCTCAACAGTTCTTGATTTCCCTTCATGTGTGTGGAGCAAACAGAATCTAAATACCACACATGATGGATCTGCATAAATATTTTAGAGAGACTTAGGTGTTGGGAAAGGTACCCGGTTTGTACCCGAGACGCAACGCCCCGGGATACGGTGCGGAATAAAATTTTTTTCGGGTTCCTTCGCAGCTCGGATCGAAAACTCTAATCACGTTGACACGTAATAGGGCGGGTCATACCCGTGAGAGATTACCTTTGAAGCGAGTGGCAGCTCCTCGTCGATTGCGTCGTCGGCCGCGGTCGTGTTAGGTATCGTCTAGATCGTCACGCCGACCTCGCAGTGTACCACGGTTTCGATTCTCCGAAGATGGCTAGAGAGAATTGATCCGTCGCTCGGGAGAGTGGTTTGCGTTTGTGTGTTCGTGTTTTGATTCTCGGGTCGAGAAATTTCGCGTCGATTTTCTTCCCGTGTATCACTTTTTTTTTTCTTTTACGAGGGTCTCACCCTTATTTATAGTAGGGGATGACGAAATTTTCAGCCCTAAACAAGGCTAAAATCTCGAAATATTTGTTCCTAAATATGAGAGATATTCTTGCCAAAATATCTCTCCTAATTGAATTCAAAATTCTATTAAAGGAACATACTATAAATAGAAAACTAACTAAGATATTAAAATATCTTCAAATATGGTAAATAAATTTCGAAATTTATATAAAATATAAATTCGAATTTTAGTTTTAATAAATAATATTCCAAATATTTTTATTACCATATTTGTAAATTACGAAAATACCCTTTAAGGCATTTTTCGAATTTCTCGGCTTATGGTTGAATTCCAATTCTTCCCTCAAGTCTTTCTAAGCACATAGCCAAGCCTAAGTCTTAAAGTTAGTTTCATATGAAGTCCGACTTCGGTCCACTTAATGACCCCGAGGCCCAATAAGGCGTGGCATAACGACCCGAGGCCCGGTAAGGCCCAAAACACAATCTCTCCTTCTCGGTACACAATGATGATCCTTTTTAAGCCCGACTCTCTAGGTTCGACTCAATCGGCAAGGGAGGAATCCAAGAGTCCGGTAGGTGCCTAGCCAATCCCGCAGTACCGGACAGATCCCGACTTCAGCACGAATTTCGAACTAGTCTCATTCCAGAACCTAACTATATAATATAGTACTACGTACAAACCCTTCAGCTGTGTCCCGATCGAGTGAGAGCCATGGTATTTGTCAAACTCACTAAACTCGATACTATGATAAAATGACACGAGGCAAATTACCAAACTACCCTCCATGTCTAACATGAGTTAGTTTAATACATTGGCCAAGGATTTTGTAATTTCCCGTCGTCATTCTCATAGGACACTTGTCTCGATTACTTGCGAGACTGCGAATCCGTACTCGGCGGTCTAAGCCCGGCAATCACAAATATCCATCAAGACCGCATCTGTCCCGCTGACCCATGCAATAGCAAATCGGATCTAGCAAACCAGTGATAGTCAAGACTTCAAAGTCAACTCCGTCAAAGCCCCTTTGGTCTAAGGTTCAAGCAGACTACTATAGTTTTGTCGTCGATCATTGACACTCCTTGAGTAATAAGCCATGTTTGATCGTACGACTTGCGAGTCAGTGTCCATGAAACGATTCCATCCCTTGATTCGACTCGTATCACAAGTCATGACTTCCGTTTCCAAGCGGTATATCGGCACACGGTAAGTCATCGACAAATAAGCCAAGATTGGTTTTCCAGCACCCAACTGAAACCTAAGGCTTATGGACATTTTATGTTCGAGGTTAAGAGTCCACTGGTGCCTTCCTCTCTCGTACCCATCGAGAACAGTGACTCAACTCGACACATTTGGATTTATTCATTTATTGCTTTACCCGATGCTAAGTAAAGAACTCATATTACCAATAAACGAATAATGTCTTTATTAATACGCAAAATAATGTTTGATTACATTGACAATCGAATGATAAATAAGCTAATGCCCTATACATATCCAATCATCATATAGCATTCGAGGGCATATCCCTAACAATCTCCCACTTGCACTCAATGCCATGCGCTGTTGTATCTAATACCCATCTTCTCGAGATGTTTGTTCAGCACTGCCTGAGATAAAGGCTTGGTGAATGGGTCGGCCACGTTGTCCGCAGTCGCAATTTTCTGGACGGCTATGTAGCCACTCTCAACGAATCCACGTAACACGTGGTACTTTCTTTCTATGTGTTTGAATTTACTGTGAGATCTTGGTTCCTTCGCTTGCGCGATTGCACCACTATTGTCGTACCACAGTGGCAGTGGTTTTTCGGCAATCGGAACCACTTGCAGTTCTTCCAAAAACTTTCTCATCCAAACTCCTTCTTTAGCTGCCTCTGAGGTGGCTATGTACTCAGCCTCGCAGGTGGAATCAGCAGTTGTGCTCTAGTTGGAACTTTTCCAAGATACCGCTCCACCGTTGAGTGTAAAGACGAAACATGAAGTGGATTTTCGGTCGTCCACGTCTGACTGGAAATCCGAATCCGTATATCCTTCCACTTCTAATTCTCCATTTCCATAGACCAGCATCATATCATTTGTTCTTCTAAGATACTTGAGGATATTCTTGACTGCTGTCCAGTGTTCTTTACCCGGGTTGGCTTGAAATCGACTGACTACGCTCACAGCGTATGCTATGTCCGGTCGCGTGCAAAGCATCGCGTACATCAAGCTACCCACTGCGGATGCATAGGGGATTACATTCATCTCTTTTCTATCTACCTCACTTTGAGGATACATAGCTTTGGAGAGATGTATCCCATGCCCCATAAGTAAGAACCCTTTCTTAGAATTGTCCATGTTATATCGTTTCAGGATCTTTTCTAAGTACAGGGCTTGGGAGAGCCCTAACATCTTATTCGTTTTATCCCTATAGACACGAATTCCTAGGATGTAGGTCGCTTCTCCCAAGTCTTTCATGGAGAATTCGGTCGAAAGCCATGCTTTCACCATCGAGATCATCCCAATATCGTTTCCTATCAAAAGGATGTCATCAACGTACAATACGAGGAACGATATATTGCTCCCACTGCTTTTTCTGTAGACGCATGGTTCATCTTCATTCTTTATGAATCTGTAGCTTTTAACTACTTCATCAAACCGAAGATTCCAGCTCCTAGAGGCTTGTTTAAGTCCGTAAATTGACTTATTCAATTTGCATACTTTATGAGCATCCTTTTGTGATGTAAAACCCTTTGGCTGTTCCATATATATTTCCTCCTTGAGGTATCCATTTAAGAACGCGGTTTTCACATCCATCTGCCAGATCTCATAATCGTTATACGCTGCTATCGCAAGTATTATCCGAATGGACTTCATCATCGCAACGGGCGAAAAGGTTTCCTCATAGTTAATTCCTTCTTTTTGACTATAACCTTTCGCTACAAGCGTAGCTTTGTATGTATCCACCAGTCCGTCTGATCCAATCTTTTTCTTGAAGATCCACTTACACCCAATGGGTCTAAAACCATCGGGGAGATCAACAAGTGTCCAGACCTGATTTTCGTGCATTGAATCCATTTCGACTTGCATAGCTTCAAGTCATCTTACGGAGTCTATATCCATCATTGCCTGGTCATAGGTAGCGGGGTCGTCCCCGACGTTACCCTCCGTCGCAGCATCCCCGTGCTCGACGTGTACCATTCCATATCTCTCAGGCTGGCGAGATACTCTACCAGACCTGCGCAACTCTGATTGCGTCTTGGACTGCTCTACGCTGTCTTCTAACACTGGAGTTTGTGAAATCGTTTCTGTCGTTTCTCCAAGAGTTACTTCACGACCCACTGCACCTTCTCGAACGAACTCTTCTTTGAGAAAATGAGCCTGAAGGGCTACAACGATTTTCTGATCGTCGTGGAAGTAAAATTGGTATCCCATGGAATCCTCAGGATACCCGACAAAACGTCCTTTCACAGCTCTCGATTCCAATTTTTCTGTCTTGAGCTTTTTCACAAAAGCGGGGCAACCCCATATTCTTATGTGGTTCAAGCTCGTCTTTCTACCAGTCCATATTTCATAAGGGATCTGGTCGACAAAACTAGAAGGGATTCGATTTAAAACGTGCGTTGCGGTTAATAACGCATGACCCCACAGCGACAGTGGCAGGTCTGTGTAACTTAGCATTGATCGAACCTTGTCCAACAGCGTTCGATTTCTGCGTTCGAACACATCATTTAATTGTGGTGTTCCCGGAGGTGTCATCTGTGAAATGATCCCGTTCTCTTTCAAGAACTCGTCAAACTCGAGACTCATGTACTCGCCACCTCGATCAGATCGAATGGCCTTTATATGATTCCCAGTTTGTTTTTCTACTAAAGCCTTATATTCCTTGAACTTATCAAGGGCTTCAGACTTGTTTCTCATAAGATATACCTTCCAAAATCTTGAATGATCGTTGGTGAAGGTAATAAAGTAGTGGAAATTTCCTCGAGCCGCTTCCCCGAATGGCCCACAAACGTCTATATGAATCAAAGTGAGAAGTTATGTGGCTTTTTGGAAAGTCCCGGTAAAGGAAGACTTAGTCATCTTTCCAAGGATACACGATTCGCAAGTCGGATAAGGGTCCGAACCCAACGGCTTAATCATGCCATTTTCTCCAACTCACGAATCTTTTGATCTCCTGCATGACCAAGTCGAAGATGCCACAATTGTCTCATATTGGTCTCTAATTTTAGTTTGTTGGTAATTGTGTTCACAGATTCAGTTTTATCTTTGACATTTAGATAACATAATCCGTTAAGTAAAGTTGCACTTCCGACGCATTTATTTCCAAAATAAATATCGCAAATATTATTACTAAAGCGGAACTCATATCCGTTTCCGCTCAAAACGGGAATAGAAATAATATTCTTAAGCCCTCTGGGCAATACTAAACAATCAGAAAGCAATAACTTATGTCTACTAGATAAAACAAGAGTTCTTGATCCAATGTGGGTCGCCGGCACACTATGTCCGCTTCCTACGTTGATCATGACCTCTCGATCCGCCAACCTCCTACTTCGTTCCAGACCCTGGTTTGAAACACAAATGTGAGCGCTAGCTCCTGAGTCTAGGATCCATGAAGTGGAGTACACAGTCATAGAACAATTAGTTTCTAAAACATAAAGTTCTTTACCTGAGGCGGCTAGCTTCGGGCAATCGCGCTTCCAATGGCCGAGCTCATTGCAGTGAAGGCATTTGTCCGTGGGCTTGGCGCCTTTAGACACGTTTTTCTTGGCCTTGCCTTTTGAAACTCCTCCCTTGGGCTTAATGGGCTTGTCCGACTTTTTCTTTCTAATCGACTTCCGAGTCTTATAAGTCGCAACAAGAGCCACTTCCTTTCCCTTTATCTTTTTCATCTGAGTTTGGGCCGTTGACAACTGGTTCATCAACTCAGTTAATGTCATCTCGACCCTATTCAGATTATAATTCACAATGAAGGGATTAAAGGAAGCCGGCAGTGACTGGAGCACGAGATCGTTTTGGAGCTCATTGTCCATGAGAAGTCGAGTGCATCGAGTCTCTCGATCAAACCGATCATTTTCAGCACATGTTCTCTAACGTCGCTGCCCTCATCCATTTTGCAATGAAACAGTTGCTCTGTCAAAGAGTAGCGAGCACTCCTGGAGTGTTCACCAAAGAGCTCCTTCAAATGAAGCAAAATGGCGCCCACTTCCATTTCCGAGTGGCTTCGCTGCAACTCATTGCTCATGGATAGGAGTATATAGCCCTTGACCTTTGGCTCGTCTATTTGCCACTTGACATACGCAGCCCGGTCGTCGTCACTCGCATCAGTCCTGGGACTTGCGGTGTAGGGAATCGAGGACATAAGTCAAAACTCCATACCTAGAACTATCCTGAGGTTACGGAGCCAGTCCACGTAGTTTGGTCCTACCAAACGGTTCTTTTCAAGCAGCATGTTTAAAAGATTCGTCATAGTAACTAGAAAGAAAATAACTCTGCAGAAGATAAAGATCACATAGTTAGGTTTATTCTATCATTCATCAAGCGCAAACACGGACTTTTCGTTTCGCTTGACTCTACTATTTTCTCGAAAATTCTATTCTCGATTTAAGAATTTCGGAAACTTCGTTGAGTAGTTTCATAGTGGAGTTGAGGTCCCCGACTCGATTAGACATGCCTCAGCCTTTAACGCAATATTTGGCCTGCCTAATCGATCGAAGTCGAGTTTCACTCGAACCCATCCTATGAGTATTTCAACTATCTTTGTCTCAGTCAGTGACCCTCACGGCTAACCCTGCATTTTGGGTATAACTGTCTAAGTGCAACCTAATCAACTTATGCTCTAACCGCACATTTGAATTCCGCTTGCTGCCTTACGCTTCGTGGGGCGGAATATGCTATGGTGAGCGTCGTCAAACGAACCCGAAACGCTAATGTTAGGGCTTGATGTACGGCGCCAACTTACTCGGAACAAACCGTACAAACTCCCTAACACCAGACATCTCAAGCATGATAGAAGACAGGAACCCAATTCCTTTTCTCACTTAGTATTTATCAAACGGGAGAAAAAACCTTTTTCACATAAGAGCACATAAAGCATGCATATCATTTCACAAATCGACACGCACGTAAGTAGTAAATAAACCCTAGGAAAATAAACTACAAGGCAACACGAACGGGTTATTTATATTCTAGCCCTATTACGTGAATTATGTGTATGTGGCTTCAAAAAATCATCGGTTCTCCGTATGGGCTTTGAAGTCGACAATCGCCCTTCATCATTCGAACGGCCTCCAAGTCGTCGATCGTCCACCAAGTCATCTTCTCCCGGGGAGTCGTCAACCGTCGAACAGCTTCGTGTATTCTAAACTAAGCCTAATCTAATAAAGACTTTGAAGTACAACACGGGGGGATCATCAGTCCCAAACAACCCGTAAAAGACAAATACAACCCGGGGGGACGAGGCCCTTAACAAATAACCCGGAAAACCAAATAGAAATCCTAAACCCGTAAGTGTGCCTTAAATCATAATCATAACGAGCACGTTGACAATTTCATGAATTCTAACCGAAACCGACAATTTGGGCCTTAAATGGGCCATGCCCGATAAAAAGGCCCGTTAGGGTTTTTGGGCGAAAAACCCTAGGCGGCCGTCGTGTCCCGGAGGCTGCAGTTTCGTGCGGGTACGCGGCTGTCCGCGCGCCGCTGGCGCTGCCGTCAGAGGTAGCACCACCATCGGACAGCGGCGCGGTTGTTCGGGTCTTCGTTGCCCGAACCCGCGGCAGTGGATAGGCCGTTGCACGGCGCGGTTGCGCGTGCGGCTGTCTGCGTGTCGCAGCGTCTCGGCGGTGGTGCCTTCGACCCCGTCAAGCGGTATTGTGGTCGTGGGTTGGCAAGCGACGCATCGAGCAGCCCCACGCGCCTAGTGCGTTGGCTTTTCGATCGTCTCCCACGAGCCTCGTTTCGATTTAATCATGTTATGATTCCGATCACGAGCCCTGGCTCTGATACCACTGTTGGGAAAGGTACCCGGTTTGTACCCGAGACGCAACGCCCCGGGATACGGTGCGGAATAAAATTTTTTCCGGGTTCCTTCGCAGCTCGGATCGAAAACTCTAATCACGTTGACACGTAATAGGGCGGGTCATACCCGTGAGAGATTACCTTCGAAGCGAGTGGCAGCTCCTCGTCGATTGCGTCGTCGGCCGCGGTCCTGTTGGGTATCGTCTAGATCGTCACGCCGACCTCGCAGTGTACCACGGTTTCGATTCTCCGAAGATGGCTAGAGAGAATTGATCCATCGCTCGGGAGAGTGGTTTGCGTTTGTGTGTTCGTGTTATGATTCTCGGGTAGAGAAATTTCGCATCGATTCTCTTCCCGTGTATCACTTTTTTTTTTTTTACGAGGGACTCACCCATATTATTAGTAGGGGAGGACGAAATTTTCAGCCCTAAACAAGGCTAAAATCTCGAAATATTTGTTCCTAAATATGAAAGATATTCTTGCCAAAATATCTCTCCTAATTGAATTCAAAATTATATTAAAGGAACATACTATAAATAGAAAACTAACTAAGATATTAAAATATCTTCAAATATGGTAAATAAATTTCGAAATTTATATAAAATATAAATTCGAATTTTAGTTTTAATAAATAATATTCCAAATATTTTTATTACCATATTTGTAAATTACGAAAATACCCTTTAAGGCATTTTTCGAATTTCTCGGCTTAGGGTTGAATTCCAATTCTTCCCTCAAGTCTTTCTAAGCACTTAGCCAAGCCTAAGTCTTAAAGTTAGTTTCATATGAAGTCCGACTTCGGTCCACTTAATGACCCCGAGGCCCAATAAGGCGTGGCATAACGACCCGAGGCCCGTTAAGGCCCAAAACACAATCTCTCCTTCTCGGTACACATTGATGATCCTTTTTAAGCCCGACTCTCTAGGTTCGACTCAATCGGCAAGGGAGGAATCCAAGATCCGGTAGGTGCCTAGCCAATCCCGCAGTACCGGACAGATCCCGACTTGAGCACGAATTTCGAACTAGTCTCATTCCAGAACCTAACTATAGATTATAGTACTACGTACAAACCCTTCAGCTGTGTCCCGATCGAGTGAGAGCCATGGTATTTGTCAAACTCACTAAACTCGATACTATGATAAAATGACACGAGGCAAATTACCAAACTACCCTCCATGTCTAACATGAGTTAGTTTAATACCTTGGCCAAGGATTTTGTAATTTCCCGTCGTCATTCTCATAGGACACTTGTCTCGATTACTTGCGAGACTGTGAATCCGTACTCGGCGGTCTAAGCCCGGCAATCACAAATATCCATCAAGACCGCATCTGTCCCGCTGACCCATGCAATAGCAAATCGGATCTAGCGAAACCAGTGATAGTCAAGACTTCAAAGTCAACTCCGTCAAAGCCCCTTTCGGTCTAAGGTTCGAGCAGACTACTATAGTTTTGTCGTCGATCATTGACACTCCTTGAGTAATAAGCCATGTTTGATCGTACGACCTGCGAGTCAGTGTCCATGAAACGATTCAATCCCTTGATTCGACTCGTATCACAAGTCATGACTTCCGCTTCCAAGCGGTATATCGGCACACGGTAAGTCATCGACAAATAAGCCAAGATTGGTTTTCCAGCACCCAACTGAAACCTAAGGCTTATGGACATTTTATGTTCGAGGTTAATAGTCCACTGGTGCCTTCCTCTCTCGTACCCATCGAGAACAGTGACTCAACTCGACACATTTGGATGTATTCATTTATTGCTTTACCCGATGCTAAGTAAAGAACTCATATAACCAATAAAAGAATAATGCCTTTATTAATACGCAAAATAATGTTTGATTACATTGACAATCGAATGCTAAATAAGCTAATGCCCTATACATATCCAATCCTCGTATAGCATTCGAGGGCATATCCCTAACATTAGGTACCCACTTAGTAATGGGTCCTCTCGGATTAGCAGATTAGGTAGATAAGGTTTGTTCATTTTTGGTCCTAAAACATTTATGCTTTAGGTACCCAAACCAACTTGGTATTAGTATTTTTAAGTGGTACCTCTTTAGGCAATTTGGCCTTTTGGGCTTGCATTTGGCCTAGGTCATGTCTACGCTTGGTGCGGGAGCTTTCTTCTCGGCACCTTGTTTGTGCTGGCGGCTCTGGTTTATCTATCAACCTTTTGTATAGACTCTCCTCAGCATGAGATCTGGTCACTAAGGCAAGGAGGTTTGAGATGAGTATATCGTGAAGCTGGGTGATTGGGATGGTGTAGGGATTGATAAGTGAGGGTGAGGGAGTTGGGGTGGTGAGGATTGGTTGTAATGGGGTGTGGAGGGTGGTGGTAGGAAGTGGTGAGGATATGGGGGTGGTTTGTGTGGCGACCCTACTTCCTAATTAAGTTAATTGGCGGATTTCCCCGCAACAGAACACGCGGAAGACCCGATAAAATTTTCTTTTTTTTTTAAATAACCTACATAGTATTATATCGGGTTTACAAAAATATCTACTATTAATACTTTGGGCCGAAGCCCCAAAATTTCAAACCCAATATCAAACACTATGCCACTCCACAGGTCGCGTCCCATGTACTGCGCCACCCTCAAAAGTCCGTGGAGTCACCGCCGCCAGCTCGCCATGAATCTCAACCCTGACACTAGTCGGTGTCGGGTTCATTCTTACCTACAAACAAAAATAGGATAGAACCCTGAGCTATTGCCCAGTAGGTGATTACATAACATGCAATACGTGCGTGCACTCCACCCAATCCCGGTTCCTCACAATATAATATAATGCACACTCGACAAATCTCATCTATCAATTCTCAATTCTCAACAGGGCCCTAGGTCAGACTCGGCACCCACGCGCGCAATGGCAAAGTACACCATCAACCATGCGGTAGCCCACACCGGCCGCGCCGGGTCGCTCCTTCCGCACACAATCTCAACCCGACGGCTTTTTCCCCGAATGTTATACCACAAGTTCGGGTAGACAGGAATCTCACATCTGTCTGCCGTCCCTGAGCCAAATAATATCCGGTGGTTTACACCTCGGGTGGCTCAATCCCGAGTAGATGGGTGTCGCAAACCCCCTCTCCCACCAAGTGCATAATCGAGTCTGAACCTGACTGCCAAAACCGGCAACTCTACCCTTCTCACATTCGACACAATATCGTGTCACCGTATCATTACGGTACCTTCACCTCTCTTATGCATGTCGTGAAATGCATATCACATTCGTCACATATATCACGTATTATTTCTTACAAATAATATCCCAAAATACTCTCGTATCTTAAAATAAGGGTTGACCCGAAAGTTCTAGTCAAAGTATGAATATACTTTGATTTAAAGATAAAATGAACTTAAAATAATTTTATTCAAAGATGTGGGCTATTACCCGAATTTAACCTTTTAAATTCGGCGAAATTTAAATATTTCGCTTAGATATCGAAAGTCTACCCGAATTTGAAATATTAAATTCGGCGAAATAAAATGCCCGAATTTAACCTTTTAAATTCGGCGAAATTTAAATATTTCGCTTAGATATCGAAATTCTGCCCGAATTTGAAATATTAAATTCGGCGAAATAAAATGCCCGAATTTAACCTTTCAAATTTGGCGAAATTTAAAATTTGGCCCGCGACCTTCTTTTCTCACTCACATCTTTACAAATCTTTCGGCCCGCGAATTTTATCGCAGCCCGCGATTTTCTTTCCTCTCTCACACTTCACGAACCTTTTTGGCCCGCGAATTCTTTTCAACCCGCGAATTTCTCATGAGCTGAAACTTTCTTCATCTCATCGAAATTCATATTTTCCAGAACTAAATAAATTAAACTTAAAAACAGTTTGTAGGGGTTAAAAACCACCTACCTCACTTCCAAGTTAGCCGAAATTGCTTAGTTCTTCTCTGCTTTTCTTCGTTTGTTTTCTCCTCTTTCTCTTTCTCTTTTTCTTTCGTTTGATATTTTTGTTTGTCCTTATCACCTTTTGAGATAAACCTTTAAAAGGAAAGCTACGTTTCCTTTCTCTTAAGGAAATCTCTTATTGGGCCTACTTTAAATTAATTTGGGCCCATATCTATTTATTTTACTCAAAGAGTATTTTTCTTATTTTCGGTTCAATTTCCCGAAAATTCGCTTTGTCCGAAAATTAACTTCATAATTTTCCGAAACTTACAGAATAATTTTCACGCTAATTGCGCATTATTCCCGTATTAATTTTACGGGTATTACATCCTCCCCCCCTAAAAGAAATTTCGTCCCCGAAATTTAAGTTGTCTGAAACAACTCAGGGTATTTCTCTCTCATTTCGTCTTCTCGCTCCCAAGTGGCTTCTTCCAATATCTGGTTTCGCCATAAGACCTTCACGAGGGGAATATTCTTATTTCGTAATTGCTTCACCTCATACATTAGAATCTCTACCGGCTTTTCTTCGTAACTCAAGTCCGGCTTCAATTGTTGGTGAAGTCTTTTGTCTCTTAGCACATGATACGGGTCCAACACATACTTTCGCAGTGTAGACACGTGGAATACGTCATGGACTTGTGCTAACGACGTCGGTAATTCTAGCTGATATGCTACTTCACCGACTCTTTTCAAAATTTTGAAAGGTCCTATATATCTCGGACTCAACTTTCCTTTTTGTCCGAACCGTTTGACACCTTCATAGGTGATACTTTCAAAATACTTTATCACCTTCTTCAAATTCTAACGACCTTCGCCTCTTGTCTGCATAACTCTTCTGGCGACTTTGGGCCGTTTGCATTTTCTCCCGAATTTTCTTAACAACTTCAGTCATTTCGCGTACCATCTCGGGACCTAATAGCGCCTTCTCGCCGATTTCATCCCAATGAACTGGGGATCGACATTTACGTCCGTATAAGGCTTCGTAAGGCGCCATTCCGATCGTTGCTTGATAGCTGTTGTTATATGAAAATTCTATTAACGGGAGATATTTACTCCAACTCCCTTGAAAATCCAAGACACATGCTCTCAACATGTCTTCGAGTGTCTGGATCGTCCTTTCCGATTGTCCGTCAGTCTGGGGATGATAAGCTGAACTAAATGATAATTTAGTTCCCAGAGCTTTCTGTAAGCTTTTCCAGAACTGGGACAGAAATCTTGAATCTCGATCTGATACGATCGATATCGGAATTCCATGGAGTCTCACTATCTCTTGAATGTAGAGTTCAGCGAACTTCTCCATGGGATAGGTCTGGTGAATAGGCAAGAAATGGGCGGACTTAGTCAGTCTGTCAACAATCACCCAAATTGCATCATAACCTTTCACCGTTCTTGGCAACCCGACGACAAAATCCATTGTTATATGGTCCCACTTCCACTCGGGAATCGTCAAAGGTTGTAACATTCCTGCCGGTCTTTGATGTTCTGCTTTGATCTGCTGACAAGTCAGGCATCTATGTACAAATGCAGCAACATCCTTTTTCATTCCCGGCCACCAATAATTTAGTCGCAAATCACGATACATTTTCGTTGCACCGGGATGCACCGAATATATTGTCGTATGTGCCTCCGTCATTAAAGTTCGACGAATCTCTTCATCTTCCGGCACATATAAGCGACTTTTAAATCGTAAACTCCCGTCTTCTCGGAATTCAAATTCCGATGAGACTTCTTTATCTTGTTCTCTTTGTTTCTTCAAGTACAACTCATCTTTCTTTTGTACTTCAATGATTCGGTCTAATAGTGTTGGCTTGAGTGTCAACACTGCCAACTTTTCTTCAATCTCTCCGAAATTGATTACTTCAACTCCGAATTGGCGTAATTCAGTGTTTACAGTTTTGCGGCTCAATGCATCTGCGACTACGTTCGCTTTTCCTGGATGATAATTTATCACACAGTCGTAGTCTTTGACTAACTCGAGCCATCTTCTTTGCCTCATATTTAACTCCTTCTGGGTGAAGAAGTACTTCAAACTCTTGTGATCCGTGAAGATCTCGCATCTTTCTCCGTAAAGATAGTGTCGCCATGTTTTAAGAGCAAACACTACGGCTGCGAGTTCGAGATCATGAGTGGGGTAATTTTTCTCATATGGCTTTAATTGTCGGGAGGCATAAGCGATCACCTTCCCGTTTTGCATTAAAACACACCCCAACCCATATTTAGAGGCATCACTATAAACAGAAAAATTTCCAGTACCCGAAGGTATTGCTAACACTGGAGCAGTTGTTAGCCTTTTCTTTAATTCCTGGAAACTTTGCTCACATTCATCCGTCCATTTGAACGGAACATTTTTCTTTGTCAAATTGGTGAGCGTCGAGGCGATGCTGGAAAAGTCCTTAATGAACTTTCGATAATACCCAGCTAGCCCGAGAAAACTTCTTATCTCCGTGGGAGTGGTTGGTCTTGGCCAATTTTCTATAGCTTCTATCTTGCTGGGATCTACTGAAATTCCGCTTCCCGAAATAACATGCCCCAGAAAGATTACTCGATCCAACCAAAATTCGCACTTTTTAAATTTGGCGAATAATTGTTTCTCCCGAAGAATTCCTAGGACCGCTCTCAAATGTTCCTCATGTTCTTCTTTTGTCTTGGAATAAATGAGAATATCGTCGATAAAGACGATAACACATCGGTCCAGCAATTTTTTGAATACTCGGTTCATCAAATCCATGAAGGCTGCCGGAGCATTCGTCAATCCGAAAGGCATGACCAAAAATTCATAGTGGCCGTACCTCGTACTGAATGCGGTTTTTGGAATGTCCGCTTCCCGGATCTTCAGCTGATGATAACCGGAGCGCAGGTCGATCTTAGAAAATACTGTTGCTCCTTGGAGTTGATCGAATAAATCGTCAATCCTTGGCAATGGGTATTTATTCTTAATCGTGATCTTGTTGAGTTCACGATAATCGATACACATTCTCATCGACCCGTCCTTTTTCTTCACAAATAAAACCGGGGCTCCCCATGGTGAGAAACTGGGTTGAATAAAACCCTTCTGCAACAAATCTTCCAATTGCTCCTTCAATTCTCGTAATTCGTTCGGTGCTAACCGATACGGGGTTTAGAGATCGGGGCAGCTCCAGGTACAAGATCGATTGCAAATTTAATCTCCCGATCTGGGGGTAATCCCGGAAGATCCTCGGGAAATACATCGGAATATTCGTTCACTATCGGAACCTCCTCAAGTTTAAGCTGGGAAGATTCCTCAGCATTCACCGCAAAAACTAGGAACGATTCGCAACCCGTATTTACGAGTCGCTGAGCTTTTAAAGCAGAAATCCGAGGGATTGAGTTTCTATTCTTTCTTCCCGAAAATTCAAACTCCTCTCCCTCTGGCGATCGAAACCTAACTACCCTTTTTGAACAATCAATAATGGCTCCGTATTTTGAAAGCCAATCCATCCCGAATATAATATCGTAATCATTCATCGGGATTACTATTAGGTTCACATCTAACTCTCTACCCTCAATTCTTACGGGACATTTCTCAACCACCAAATTTGATCGAGTTGGATCCCCATGTGGTAAAGATACCACGAAATCACATAATGAACGGGAGGGATAGATTCCTGCCCTGGCCACAAAGTTAGCCGATACAAACGAATGTGTGGCTCCCGAGTCAATCAAGATCGAAGAGGGCACGTGAAATATACTCAACGTACCCGTAACTACATTCGGGTTTGCCTCCGCCTCCTCATTAGTCAGAGTAAAAACTCTTGCAGGCACAGGTGGAGGTCGAATGAGGTTACGCGGTTGAGTCTGCACTGGAGGCTGACCTCTCGGGCAATTCCGTGCGATGTGTCCGGCCTCACCGCACCGGAAACATTGCAGAGTCTGCACCGGTCGTGGTCCGTAGCATATGCCAAAGTGATTTCGTCCACACTGTTGGCATTGGGGCGCTGGTACCGGGGGTCGGTTGGGAACATTGGCCGGTCTCTGATAAGCATTCGGGCGCCACATCTGTTGACTCGGTCGATTTCCTTTATTCTTCGGGTCCTTGCCGAAGAATTGTCGCTTTTGGCCGCTTCCTCCTTGTTGTTGCTGACTCTCTCTTTTCCTACTTGCCTCTTGGGCTTCCCTTACTACTCCTTCCGCTTGTTCTGCGATCAACGCTCGCTTCGTCGCCTGACGGAACTCTAATTGGCGTACTCCCGCCACACTTAAATCTCGATAAAATTCGGGCTTCAGCCCTCGAAGAAATCTCGTCACCTTTAGAGTATTGGTTGCCACGAGATGAGGTGCAAAACGAGATAATTCTTCAAATTTGCAGATGTATTCCGCAACTGGCATTCGCCCTTGTTTCAGGTTCATGAATTCATACATTCGCTGCTCCTGATCGTGAGCAGTACATGGACAGTCTTCAGAATCTAAAGCCTAAGCTCTGATACCACCTGTGGCGACCCTACTTCCTAATTAAGTTAATTGGCGGATTTCCCCGCAACAGAACACGCGGAAGACCCGATAAAATTTTCTTTTTTTTTTAAATAACCTACATAGTATTATATCGGGTTTACAAAAATATCTACTATTAATACTTTGGGCCGAAGCCCCAAAATTTCAAACCCAATATCAAACACTATGCCACTCCACAGGTCGCGTCCCATGTACTGCGCCACCCTCAAAAGTCCGTGGAGTCACCGCCGCCAGCTCGCCATGAATCTCAACCCTGACACTAGTCGGTGTCGGGTTCATTCTTACCTACAAACAAAATAGGATAGAACCCTGAGCTATTGCCCAGTAGGTGATTACATAACATGCAATACGTGCGTGCACTCCACCCAATCCCGGTTCCTCACAATATAATATAATGCACACTCGACAAATCTCATCTATCAATTCTCAATTCTCAACAGGGCCCTAGGTCAGACTCGGCACCCACGCGCGCAATGGCAAAGTACACCATCAACCATGCGGTAGCCCACACCGGCCGCGCCGGGTCGCTCCTTCCGCACACAATCTCAACCCGACGGCTTTTTCCCCGAATGTTATACCACAAGTTCGGGTAGACAGGAATCTCACATCTGTCTGCCGTCCCTGAGCCAAATAATATCCGGTGGTTTACACCTCGGGTGGCTCAATCCCGAGTAGATGGGTGTCGCAAACCCCCTCTCCCACCAAGTGCATAATCGAGTCTGAACCTGACTGCCAAAACCGGCAACTCTACCCTTCTCACATTCGACACAATATCGTGTCACCGTATCATTACGGTACCTTCACCTCTCTTATGCATGTCGTGAAATGCATATCACATTCGTCACATATATCACGTATTATTTCTTACAAATAATATCCCAAAATACTCTCGTATCTTAAAATAAGGGTTGACCCGAAAGTTCTAGTCAAAGTATGAATATACTTTGATTTAAAGATAAAATGAACTTAAAATAATTTTATTCAAAGATGTGGGCTATTACCCGAATTTAACCTTTTAAATTCGGCGAAATTTAAATATTTCGCTTAGATATCGAAAGTCTACCCGAATTTGAAATATTAAATTCGGCGAAATAAAATGCCCGAATTTAACCTTTTAAATTCGGCGAAATTTAAATATTTCGCTTAGATATCGAAATTCTGCCCGAATTTGAAATATTAAATTCGGCGAAATAAAATGCCCGAATTTAACCTTTCAAATTTGGCGAAATTTAAAATTTGGCCCGCGACCTTCTTTTCTCACTCACATCTTTACAAATCTTTCGGCCCGCGAATTTTATCGCAGCCCGCGATTTTCTTTCCTCTCTCACACTTCACGAACCTTTTTGGCCCGCGAATTCTTTTCAACCCGCGAATTTCTCATGAGCTGAAACTTTCTTCATCTCATCGAAATTCATATTTTCCAGAACTAAATAAATTAAACTTAAAAACAGTTTGTAGGGGTTAAAAACCACCTACCTCACTTCCAAGTTAGCCGAAATTGCTTAGTTCTTCTCTGCTTTTCTTCGTTTGTTTTCTCCTCTTTCTCTTTCTCTTTTTCTTTCGTTTGATATTTTTGTTTGTCCTTATCACCTTTTGAGATAAACCTTTAAAAGGAAAGCTACGTTTCCTTTCTCTTAAGGAAATCTCTTATTGGGCCTACTTTAAATTAATTTGGGCCCATATCTATTTATTTTACTCAAAGAGTATTTTTCTTATTTTCGGTTCAATTTCCCGAAAATTCGCTTTGTCCGAAAATTAACTTCATAATTTTCCGAAACTTACAGAATAATTTTCACGCTAATTGCGCATTATTCCCGTATTAATTTTACGGGTATTACAGTTTGTGTGTCGGTCAGAGCAGCTTCTAAGACTGGTGTTTTCCCGGTGTCTCTTCGGGTAGTCTCGAGAGCGTGGAGCATACGGTCCATCAGACGATCTTGTAGAGAAGATAGAGCTGTGGAGAGCGCTTCTTGTAGTCTTTGCTCCGTCACGAACAGTGGTGGACTGGGGCCAGGGAGGCGCTCCACTGTCACAACATCGGAGTAGATTTCCGATGTGCCGCCTTGAGTAGGTCTTGAAGTTCCGGAACGTCCAAGGACATCCGTTGTGCCGCCTTAGGTTGGCCTATTGTTTGCTCCGAAGATATCGGGGGTCCAATAGGGCTTCCACCCAATCCTTGAGATGATACGATAGGTATCACCTCTATGGGTGTTGAGGCAGATTCAATTTGAATCTGTTCGGTAGGCTGATCAGTTGGTGGTCGATGTGTTGGCTCCGAAGCCGGTATGATTGAAGGCACTGCAGACGAGGCCGAGAGTTGTTGTCGACGAGGGCCCCTTCTTTGGATTCTGTATGCTTCATCAGAATTGGTTGCCTGAGGAGAGATATCTTGTGGAACACCTTCGGGCTTAATCTCCTGAGTCGTGGCTTCGGGCTCCGTTGTTGTCACCAGAGATTCCCTTTGAGAAGGTGTCGGAGCTGGATCCAAGGCACGTACCATCGCCTTCGTGATGGAGTAGTTCTGGCAGTAGTCCTGGTATACCTCTTCAGTTGGATCAGCTAGTCGGAGCAGCTCCAATGGGATCAGTATTGGTTGGAGTGCTAGATCGACGGCCTTCGGGTTGTGAAAAAATCCAAGGCGTGGCGGAGTGTATTCTGCAATTGGAAGTAGTCTCAACATCTCAGGATTGATGTCCATGAAGTGCGAGATCAGTACCGGGAACCATCGTACATAGGGAAGAGATTTGGCCTTCGACTTTGTCTCCTTTTGACGCATCTGGTCCGCTAGATCGTTCCAAATCAGCTGGGCCACGTCATATCTTTTGGAAAAGATCACTCCGTGAAAAATGCGAAGGATGTTCCCGTTCACCTTGTCGAAGCCGGAGTGTTTTGGGGAGAGACATTTGTTGATGATGTCGAACAATGTCTTCCACGGATGCGTAATCCCGCCATTTTGAAAGTTCGCCAGTTTAGTTAGCGGAGGTTTTTATCCCATCCGGAGCATGTCTTCTACGATCTCCGCATCCGTTGGAAGTTGATCATATTCGTCATAGTGCGGGAGATCGAGCACCATGGCCATCAGATTTTTCGTCAGGGCGATATGTCTTGTGTTGATCATCGTCATATATGCAATGCTATCGCCGTTGACGAAGCTCTTCATACTTCCCCATAATTGTTGGAGATAGACCATTGGTACGGTGGACGTCATAGTCAAGGCTGGCCATAGGGGGTGTCCTTTGAGGATGAATATTATGACTTCATCCGGACATCGAAACGACGTAAGGTCCAGTTGAAAGTTGTTATCATGGACTATAATATAACTTCCAGAGGGGTAGATGTGAGGGTAGTTGAGAGTTGCCATATCTGCAAAAATAACGTAAGGTTCATTAGTTGATAAATTTTCATATGCTAATTTGCGGGAATAAGAATGAACTTAAGAAAAATTGGAATTGTTAAGGTTTAAATACGAAAGACATAGTGAAAATTTTGAAAATTTGTAAGTTTGACGAAGTCTTATAAGTGTATTGTTATTCGATCGAGGAGTTATTCGAACATCAATTTTTTAAGTTGTGAAAAATTTTCTAAGTCTTTTTCAGCGTGATTTTATTGGAGTGACAATTTATTCTATCGTTAAATTTTGCTATCGAATCAAATTGTGTCGAATAAACTTTTTCGCCGATGACTTTTACGATCGAATAAAATTTTATCGAAAACAATAGTTTTTCGCTAAGTAATTTTGCGATCGAATAAAATGTTATCGAAAAACGTAAGTTTTTCGCCGCGTAGTTTTGCGATCGAATAAGAATGGTGGAAAAACTTAACTTATTCGCCGCGTAGTTTTGCGATCGAATAAAAATATATCGGAAACACAAAGGTTTTCAACACTGAGTTTTTGCGGTCGAATAAAGTTCTTCGATGACACTGTTTCCAATACGGACTTTTGCGATCGAAAAACTTTCAAATCAAACTTTTAACGTTTAACGCGGAAATTTTGATTTCTGGGTAAATCATGAGTTATTCTGGGTTCAAAATGTTTAGAAAACATTCGCGAAGCCAAATATCATGATTTTAATCCAGCAAGTCGAGTTTAAACACTTTGATTTGAGGGTCGAAAAACCAGTTTTCTTCGAAAAAATATAAACATGAACTTTCTTCAAACGTTTTTCGTGAAACTGCTTGCGAATCAGATGTTTTTGAACAGAAAATGATTCAGAACAAGTTTCTACCTTCGAAATCGGCAAGTTTAATCTAAACGTTCGAATATTGCGGGATTTGGT
This sequence comes from Linderniella brevidens, assembly GCA_004919715.1. Taxonomy (NCBI): domain Eukaryota; kingdom Viridiplantae; phylum Streptophyta; class Magnoliopsida; order Lamiales; family Linderniaceae; genus Linderniella; species Linderniella brevidens. The sequence goes on along the minus strand of SWDC01000151.1, from coordinate 10,633,693 downwards.
TTGAATCACCGAAGTCGGTTCGAAGAGTTCGTAGAAGTCGAAAAGTTTTTCGGTTGGAAATGTGTAGCGTGTGAGAGTTTTTCGATCGATAAAGTGATATTAATACTTTACGATCGCGTAAAGTAAAATTACATTGGGCCGTAAAAAAAATATTTTGGGCTTTAGATAAATTCAGGTCTGAAAAAAAAATTTATGAATTAACCCAAAAATAAATTGCATAATACTCCCTGTATTTCTGAAAGAGATGAAATTATCTCCTAATTTTGATGAAATTCAACATTTGACTCCTCGGATGAGCTCTAAATTTTCTGCGAGGCTTAAAAATGTTAGAATTCATGTTTTACGAGTGTAGAGGACAATAACAAATTCTCATATAAAACTCTCCCTCAACAATTGCATGAGTAAACTTTTCAGTACGTAAACATATTTTTAGTACAAATTGGCATATGTAAATTTCCGTTATAAGTATAAGTAACGCATTTTACGCAATTCAGCATAGTTTCATTAAAATATTGCGTTTTTCAAAATATATATTCGCATATTATCAATTCTAAACCAATGCATGTATTAATGCATTTAAAATGTGCGATTTTTATTTATTTATTTTTTTTAATAAAATTTAAAAAATATTTTTGTTTCTGGGTCAGATTTATTTATTTTTAAAATTATCACACAAAAATAATTTCAAGACACATAAAACATTAATTTGCCATAAAATCATGTAACTAAACTAGTATTCTAAGAGCATAGTATGAATTACTTCGACAACTCTCGCAAGTTTCGCTCATATCACTCAATTTATTTTTATCAAGGAGATTTTAAGTAGATATATCACTCTTATCATCACAACAAAATTATATCAATTAATTTGTTATCGTAGTATTTTTAATCAACTTACCAAGGAGTTCATCATTTTGAATCAAATGGACTTTTAAGGGATAATTTTTAGGCTCTGACTAAAGGGGTAGGAAATTTGGGTTAGTGAGCTTAAAAATTCTTCTCTTCCAGGTGCCCTTTTTGTGAAATTCTGTTCTGATCCTTTTTCTTTTCCTTTCTTTAGTAATTTCTTTTCAAGGCTTTGAGAGATGAGATCTTCTTTGATTTTGGGTCGAGACTGTGTTCCTTGAGATAGTTTCACAGTTATGGAGTTCGAACCCAAGACTGTGCTTCTCTTCTCGTTTTCTCTACATAAGGTCTAGATTATCATTGGAGAAGTTCACTTCAAGGTGCTTCTCTTCTAGGAGTATACGAGATTTTCTAGGAGAAGTTCGCAGTGAGATCAGTGTTTCTCTTCTATAATGATTGAGAAATGCATAATGTGCATCACTTTTGCTCTCCCCCTCTTTTTCTTGATTGAGTAGCCCCGAATCTTGTGAATAAGGTTGAATGCTTAATCTGGTGTTTATAAAGAAAAAGAATGTCGGAGAAGGCTCAAAGGGGATTTCTAGAAGAAAAAGTAAAGGATTTATAATTTGGGCCAAGTGAGGAATTTCCTAATATGCCCTTATCATTTTCATGACATACTAAACACAAAAGCAAGATTGAAGCTACGAAGTACAAACCAAAATATAATCATTTGAAGTGTGACACTCAAAAAAAATATTGAGGTTCAAATTCTCACATGTATGATGTGGCTTTGTGTCTGGTGAAACAAACAAAGTTCTTTTGAATTAAAGAATGTCATATGAATTTTTAGGCAAATAACTTAATCATATATATCGAAGAAATATTTTTGTGAGTAATTTCAAAAATAGTCAAAATTATCGTCATCCCCCATTTTTTTACTTTATTTATACTATTTATATATATATATTATATATATTTATATATATTTTATCTTTTAATAAGATAGAGTCACGCAAAAATAATCAAGGAATATCAAGAAGCACATAGAATATCAAATTGAAGCATAGTAGAGCATGTAAAGCACATTTCAAGTAAGTTTGAGATTCAACATGCCTAATTTAGCAATAAGGAATTGGAATCGTTTTTCATCCAATGCCTTATTGAATAAGTCAGCAAGTTGAAGCTCCGTTTTAACAAAATACATATCTATCGTGCCTTTTTCTACATGATCTTTTATAAAATGATATCGAATATCTATGTGTTTCATGCGTGAATGATGAACATGAGTGCAAGTAATGGCAATAGCACTTTGAGAATCACTGTAAATGGGAATGTTACTAAAATCAAACCCGTAATCGCGTAGTTGTGTCCGCATCCATAGAATTGCGAGCAACAGCTGGCAGCCGCAACGTATTCTACTTCGGCCGTTGACGTTGACACACAGATTTGTTTCTTGGAGGACCAGCAGACCAACTTTTCGCCTAAAAATTGTGCTCCGCCAGACGTGCTTTTTCTGTCTATTCGACAACCTGCATAGTCAGCATCAGTATAGCCAATAAGTCGAAAGTCAATATTTTTAGGATACCATAGCCCTATGTTTGGAGTTCCTTTGAGATATCGTAGAATCCTCTTGACGGCATTCATGTGGGACTCCTTTGGGTCGGCTTAAAAGCGGGCGCATAGGCAAGTTGCAAACATAATGTCGGGTCGACTGGATGTCAAGTATAGAAGAGATCCGATAATGCTCCGGTAGGTGGTTATGTTGACAGCCTCCAGACGGATCAGCATCCAATTTGAAATTAGTAGACATATGAGTATTCATCGGTGTGCTCTTGTGTTGATTAAATCTCTTCAGAATATCTCGGATATATTTGGTGTGACTGGTGAAGATTTCATGTTCGAGTTGCTTGACTTGTAATCGAAGAAAGAATTGGAGTTCTCCCATTAAGCTCATCTCGAATTTGGTCTTCATGAGATTACCAAATTTCTGACAGAGACGTTCATTCGTCGATCCGAAAATGATGTCGTCAACGTAAACTTGAACGATCATCAAGTCTTTGCCTTGCCTTTTGATGAAGTTGGATTTGACCAAAAATTCGCTCAGAACATCATACCAAGCACGGGGGGCTTGTTTTAGTCCATAGAGAGCTTTGTCCAATCGATACACATGATCAGGATGGTTCTCGTGCATGAACCCTTCGGGTTGAGCGACGTAGACTTCTTCTTTTAATATGCCGTTGAGAAAGGCAGTTTTGACATCCATTTGATAGACTTTGAAGTCTTTGTGAGCCGCACGTATGCTAGAAATAAGCGAATAGCTTCAATACGTGCAACCGGAGCATACGTCTCGTCGTAATCAATTCCTTCTTGTTGATTGTATCCCTTAGCAACGAGCAGTGCTTTTTCCTAATTACTTCACCGTGCTCATTTTTCTTGTTCTTGAAAATCCATTTAGTTCCAATTATAGTTTTGCCTTGTGATCGAGGAACCAATGTCCAAACTTGTAGACACTCGAACTGGTTGAGTTCATCTTTTATCGCACATACCCAATCCTGGTCTTTAAGAGCTTCGGCTACCTTATTTTGTTCGTTTTGGCTTAAGAAGCATGTGAATAAACCGCTTTGTGTGGACGTCCTAATACGTACACCACTTGAAGGATCACCGATAATCTGGTCAGTAGGATGAGCTCGAGTCCATTTGCGTTCGTGAGGAATAACCGAAGTAGATTCGTTATTGGATTGTAGATCGAGACATTCCGAATTAATGGGTTGATCATTCATAGTAGGGAAATTAAATTCAGAGGTTGAATCGATAGGAATTTCCTCATCTGCATTTATAGGAGCTGCAACACTAGATGAAGATTTTGAATTAGTAGACTCTCCAACATTTGTCGGATTTTGAAGAAAAGGAGTCTCAAAATGAATTTCTTCCATTGAGGGAGATGGGGCACTGCTTGGTGTTGAGTGAGACGAAGCAGGCATTTGAGACTTGTTCCGATAAAAGTGTTCGAATAGAGAATCTAAATCTTCATGGTCAGCGGGAATTGCTTCACTTGACATTGATGTAGAAGTTCCCGAAAGTTGTCGACCTTGTGCCAACACGCCAGTAAGCTCGGGTTCTGAACTGTTTTGTTCAGAAGCAAATTCCGTCATTTCTTGAAAGGTGACGTTGTAGCTTTCAAGAATTGTACGAGAAGACTTGAGGTAAACGCGATATGATTTTGAAGTAGAGGAATATCCGACAAAATTGGCTTCAAAGGCTTTGGGATCGAACTTCTTTCGATGCTCCCGATCGTTGGCCACAAAACACTTGCATCCAAATACTTTGAATGAGATATTCGGGATTCTTTGATTAATTATCTCATATGGCGTCTTTTCTAAGCGTTTGTGAATAATTGTCCTATTTTGAGTAAAACATGTCGTACTCACTGCTTCAGCCCATAGAAAGTGAGGGAGACCGGAGTATATGAGCATTGTTTTTGCAGCTTCAACTAAAGTCTGGTTCTTTCTTTCTATGACACCATTTTGTTGAGGCGTTTTTGCGACTGAGAATTGTTGAATTCCAAGTGATTGATAAAAGTTGTTGAGACGCTGATTCTTGAATTCAGTCCCATTGTCCGTTCTGATTACTTGGATTTTCTTTTGCAGGAGATTCTGAGTTGTATTCACAAAGCTTATTATCAAGTCTCCAGTCTCATCTTTAGTTCGGAGATATCTTGTCCATGTGTAGCGAGAATAATCGTCGACAATTACTAACACATATTTACGACCGTTGATGCTTTGTGTATGCATTGGACCGCAGAGGTCCATGTGAATTAATTCCAAGGGTCGAGATGTAGAAGCAACTTGCTTGAGTTTGTGTGATGCGCGCTTCATTTTTCCCATTTGACAAGCCGAATGGTGATGCTCTTGATGAGGAGAGATTGTTGGTAGACCGTTGACCAACTTTTTAAGAAAGAGTTTGTGAAGAGCTTTGTGATTTAGATGAGACGAGCGTTGATGCCATAAGTTGTTCCTCTTGATTGTAGTCTGTGAGATGAGGCAAACAGCTGTCGAAGGTCGAACTGTTGTCAGATTTATAGTGTAGAGATTTGATCTTCGTGATCTTGTTAGAAGTTCTTGATTCTAACTATTTAAAATTCTGCACTGATCAGCTAAAAATACCACTTGAAATCTTTTGTCGCAGAATTGTCCTATGCTGAATAGATTGTGCTGGAGACCTTGGACGTAAGAGACATCTTTAATCGTCAGATCTGGCAGTAGAATGTCTCCAAATCCGAGTATGGGAGCTGAGTCATTGTTGCCAAATCGGACTTTGCCATTGTAACGGTCTTGGTAGTTGCTCAACAGTTCCTGCTTTCCCATCGTGTGTGTGGAGCAACTAGAATCTAAATACTACACATGATGGATCTGCATAGAAATAGGTTAGAGAGATTAGGTACCCACTTTTGAATGGGTCCTCTCGGATTAGCAGATTTGATAAGTAAGGTTTGGTCATTTTTGGTTCCTAAATTATTGGAATGCTTAGGTACCCAAACCAACTTAGAAGTAGTTGATTTAAGTGGTACTTCTTTAGGCAACTTGGCCTTATTGGCTTGTGTTGGCCTAGGTGGTGTTTTAGGAACCCATTGAGGTTGAACCTTACATGGGAGGTTAATTTCAGCACGAGCAAATGTCTGATTTGTCTTATTGCTTGAGAAAATCTTTTCTCTATCTAATCTCCTAAGGTGTTTAGCTGAATGTACGTGGACTGGGTACCTTAGGTGAGGACAAGAATGTATGGAGCTATAAGCTTTCTTAATAGCCGGATCTTGTTTCCTATGAGACTTAAGACTTGCATTTGTCTTAGAATGATGGTAATTGTTTTTAGAAGTAGAGCCAATGTCAAAGTTTGTGCTTTCAAAAATAATAGGCTTTAACGCATAAGTTGAAGTAACAAAACTAGAAATGGTTGTCTTCGTAAGAGTGTCATTAGCTTTTAACATAGAAAAAAATAGATAACAAATCATTTTTCTTCTGAAATTTTATTCTAGGCACTCTTTCCTTAGCATGCTTCACCTCTTTTACTACTCTACCTGTGGATGGAGTAGAAAAAGAGTTAGTAAAAATCTTTTTCCTTTTTGAAGCATTTAAGGATTCGTTTTCTCTCTTTACAATTTTTAAAGAAGATTTATCTTCTTTAGAAATATTTTGAAACATAATGGGAGAGTTTTTCTTAGATTTAATCTTGTCCTTCATTAAAAGTTTTTCTTTCAAAATAAGATCAGGACAAGTTTTTAAAGTAGAGGAAGTTTTGAGATTTGAAATCTCCAGTAAAAGTTCGTTCTTTTCAGCTTTGAAAATATTTCTTTCTGTTTCTCAGGAAGCGTTTAAATCAGCAATATTTCTAATAATAGCCGGAATATAACAGAAATTAGAATTTTCAAAATGATCATTATTATATTCCTTGTCGTTAGAGAAATCTTCTAGGGGATATAATGAATTAAAATCACTAGACAAGTTGAGATCTCTTGTCTTGTAACTATTATTCAAGTCGGTGTAGTCAAAAGGAATGTTACTCCTATCTGTGGCTTGTCGTTTAGATTCTTCTAAAGCATTTATTTCGGAAGAATTAGTGAATGCCATTAGAGAAGTTAAACTTAATCCCATATACTTGATATCGTATAATTGTCTAACATTGACCTTTTTCAAGTTACAGGGATTATTAAAACCTAAGCCCTCTTTGGGATTATAAAATGATGTATCAAGAGGTTGATTTAGAAATATAGTTTGATCCGTTTGACCCCTTTTTATTAGAAGATCATCTAACGTTTTAATCCTTGAATAAAGTTTCTTACGTTCGTCAGAAATTTCTTTGAAATTATTTTTAAAAATCTCTAAGTCTCTTTGACAATCGATAAGAATCGTATTAAGTTCAGTAATTTTTGTCTCAGATGTAGCTATGGTTATTTCAAGACTATAGATTTTTTCCTTAGCGTTAGCTAAGAGAATTTCGAGATGAATTGTCTTATCTAATTGCTTTTGGAAATTGCTTTCGCTAAGAACTAGTTTCTCTTCTAATTCCTTTGTTCGTTTCCGCTCAATTTTCATGTTAGTGTACTTAACATGTACCGATTCTAACATGTTTGATAATGTGGAATTAGACATTTGTACCTCTTGTGACGAAGAGGATGCTTTGTCATCGTCGTCGTCAGGCCTCCTTGATGGGTCATCCGTTGAAGCGTCGTCGAGGTATGCCATAAGTGCAAGATTTTCGTCTTCAGAATCTGTGGTGTCTTCCAGCCAATGCCCATGTTCTGCCATCAGTGCTACTCGAGCCTCTTTCTGTTTAGTGAGTTGGAATTTTTTGGAGTAGTAGTTGGCGTCCTTTTTCTTGGATAGTTTGCATTCCCTGGAGAAGTGTCCGATCTTTCCACAATTATAACATTTTTGTGGTTCTTTGACACTTTTTGATTCTGAGGACTTGGTCGGTCTTTCCCTTTGCTTGGAGCTAGATGTCCGAAGTCTATTGGCCGAAGACGATGATTTCTTTCTGTAAAACTTTTTACTCATCATTTTAGAAATGAGAGCTAACTGTTTCTTGAACTCCTTCATATCAGGTTCGGAGTCCGAGTCAGATTCTCCTTCATCTTCTGAAGAACTTGGCAGCTTGATACTTTTATCCTTTCGAGATCGACTTTGCCTTCTTTCAGAGACAAGTGCTATAGAATCGTCGATCTGCTTGCCCTTTAGTTCCTTTTGGATCTCGCTTATATCTTCTTCATGTTGGGCGAGATTATCAAAGACGGCGTGGATATCCATTTCGTCCAAAGCCTTATTTTGTCAGATTTGAATGGATATTTCTTCCACTCCGGTTGAAGAGAAGAAAGAAATCTGATGTTGACCTCCATGTTGGTCTTGAATATATCTATCTTCCTCATTTCATTAAGAAGAGTTAGATATCTTTGATAGAGTTCATAAACTGATGCCTCTGTCTTGCCTTTGAAAGAGTTGTAAGCTGTTAGAATATTTGCTTTCTTTGCTTTGACTCCAATTTCGGTTCGTTGCATCATCTTGTGGAGCTCATCCCCCATGGCCTTTGCGCTCGATAGACTATCTATTTGCATATAGATGTCATTCGGTATTCCTTGCATTGGAATACACTATTAAAACTCTTAATTACACCCCTAATTACAAGGATAATGAAATAACAAAGCATAATTCTAATATTCTCTTCGCAAGGTTGCGAAAATAAATTTTCGAAGTTTAGAGTTGCAAATATAGATTTTTGAAGTCTGGGGTTGCGAAAATAGATTTTCAAAGTGAGGTGCAAAATCAAATTTTCGACGTAAGGATGCAAAAATCAGTTTCGAAGGGTAGGAGTGCAAAAATAAACTTTTCAGTGTAGTACACGAAAAATATTTGCAGGTTAGATGCGGAAATTTGAATTTTCGAAGTCTAGGTGCGAAAATTATGATTTTCGAAGTGTTGAATGCGAAAATGTTCCATATGTTGAGTGTTCGAAAATAATTTTCGGTATGATTGTTGTAGTGGATACCCAAAAAATTTGCGAAAATTTCGAGATGCACTGAACACAAAATTTTCGATCCAAAACACAAAATTGTTCAAATTAGGCTTGGGTAATGATCAAAACACTAATATCCTAGACCCAAAACACTCATTAACCATCTAAAACAAAAACACATCAATTTTTTCGAAATTTTTGAAGAATATCTCGATGAACTCCAAAATAAAATCCGAAAATTTTGACTCAAATCTTAACAAGCGTGGCTGTGATGCCAATTGAAAGTTCCAGATTTCATATCCAACCTATTAGATTAAAGGATTTACCACGAAAGACCGGAAGATTTAGGTTTAACGTTGGGTGTGTGTTCTTGAGGAGCATTGGGCGGCTCCCTTCCTTCTCTAAAATGATAATCCTTATTTTAGTCACACACTACCCACATACACAATTTTGTGTGTGTTAGGGTTTTAGTATTTATACCACATGATTGGTATATAAATACTTGGGCCCCTAATAAGCTCAATTAAACTAAAAGGCTTATTCTAATTAAGCTCAAACGTAATTAATTAAACTTTTCGACACTTAGTTTTTGATGCCCAACTTTGCGGTATCGAACTTTTCGATACAAAGTTAACTTTTTTGGGTATTAAAAGTTTTCGATAACACAACTTTTTAATATTTCTACTTTTTGACCTAGAGTTTTCAATAAACTACTTTTTGGCAAAGAACACAATTTGGAGAAGACGTTTCTTAATTTGTCTACAGTCAAAGAACAAGCATTGGAGAAGCTTGAATCAATCTTCACGGGAATCAACCATCTTTAATAGCAAAATATATGGAGATTTAAGAAGATCCGTTCGGACTCAAAACTTGATCGCAAACGCAAAAATCGATCTAAATCGAAAATCTGAATTAATATGACGTTCTAAGCGATTGAAATCGGTACGTAAATCAATCCTAACATATAATCTATCACTTAATCAACAAAATCAACAACAAAATTCGTACAATTAAGCATATTCATCAAAATATAAGTCACGTGAGTTTTTTTGATCGAAAAATCTAGAAAATTATTTTGATCTGAAAATTGCGAATTCTATCCAAAATCAATCACGATTTGCTCTGATACCAATTGTTAGGTCATGATTCATCAATCAACAAGCAACCTAAGCACGAATTCTCGGTATTCGAGTAAGAAATCTTACGGATTACGTTCGGTTGAATAACCACGTTGAAGATCTTGAGAGAGGTTGTTAGCTTTCCGAGTTTCTCGATCGTATTCTCTCTCAATTAAAAAATGAATTCGATGCTTTTAATTTTTTGAATAGTAAAACTTGTTTTTAATTTTGATAGTGTACATCATATTTATACATATATCAAAGGTATAATTGCTATTAGGTCCTACACTATCAAAACTTCTAATTACGCCCCTAATTACAAGGATAATGAAATAATAAAGCACAATTCTAATGTTCTCTTCACTTTCTTTCTCGTTAACTACGCGAGAACATAATGATATTCCCGTAAATATATTATTTTTTAATATTTTATTTTTTCATTTCATTTTTTTATTTTTTTTAGTTTTTTAATATATAAGTAAAACATAAAATAATTTTTTTTTATTATTTTCCTATTTTTTAAACATTTTTTTGCATTTTTAATAAATTTTTGTGCATTTTTATTAAAAAATAAAAACGAAAATAAAATTTATTATATTTAGTTTCATTTTTTTTAATTTTAATTTATTTTTTTTTCTCTTTTTTAGAGAGATAAACCTTTTTTTTTTCTTTTTTAAATCTTAATTTATTTATTTTTTAGATTTTAAGATGGGAGATAGTTAGGCCAATCGGGCGTCGACACGTGGCATTTTTCATCCAAATTGACGGAATTACTGACGGAGGGACCAATTTGGTTCAAAATCGACAACATGAGGGACTAAATTGGTTCACGCGAAACATCGGGGACTAAATTGGCCCATAGGATAAATATCGGGGACCATTTTGAGTATTCTCCCATTTGATTCCGTAATAACATGGAGGCATAACAATATTGTTGCCCCGTAGCATAATATTTGATGGACACTTTCATATATATTTTGAAGGGATAAAACCAATTTTGGTACTCAATGTTTGCCTTATGAACCAGTTTAGTCCCCGATGTTTCGATTGGACCAATTTAGTTCTCCATGTTTCGGAAATGAACCAATTTGGTCCCAACTTGACGGACTCTGTCAGTTTCAACATGCCAGACGAGGAGCGTTTAACTTAATTTAGTATAAATATATAATATGATATGAGCTTAAGCAACATGACACGCCGCCATTGTTTGGCATTTAAAGGTAAAGGTTAAGCTTACATATTTTCTTAACCCGTAATTTAGGGGTAGCATTATAGGTGTTGTTTTTGGTACGTCGGATATGTCAGTGTCTGTTCGGTAGAAGACTGATGGTCAGTTCCGTCGTATACGGTAAGTCGAGGGCCATATAATATACGTTGTCCGTAAGACGAATCACCCCGATAATACATGTTCAATCGGTTAAAGACGATTGTCCCCAAGATACAACAACTTCAGTAACTTCGGAATCGCAGCACTACGGTTCCACGAAACTCTCCGAAAAATCTTTCGTGAAGACTCGGGACAGCCCTGCACTTTTAAACGTCGAGAGATCCTGATTACTACTCTATATGAATGCATGAGATTACTTTAGAATGATTTTTCCAATTATAGGGGGACCTATTTATAGGCCACATAACTTTCTGGGGTCGATTTGCGAAAATTCGCAACTTTTGGCCAATTGATTCTGATTGTTTGACCGTTTGATTGTGGGTCACTTTGCGAATAGTCGCAAATGTTTGTCATCAAACGATATTACTGTTGGGAAAGGTACCCGGTTTGTACCCGAGACGCAACGCCCTGGGATACGGTGCGGAATAAAATTTTTTCCGGGTTCCTTCGTAGCTCGGATCGAAAACTCTAATCACGTTGACACGTAATAGGGCGGGTCATATCCGTGAGAGATTACCTTTGAAGCGACTGGCAGCTCCTCGTCGATTGCGTCGTCGGCCGCGGTCGTGTTGGGTATCGTCTAGATCGTCACGCCGACCTCGCAGTGTACCACGGTTTCGATTCTCCAAAGATGGCTAGAGAGAATTGATCCGTCGCTCGGGAGAGTGGTTTGCGTTTGTGTGTTCGTGTTTCGGTTCTCGGGTCGAGAAATTTCGCATCGATTCTCTTCCCGTGTCTCCCTTTTTTTGACGAGGGTCTCACCCTTATTTATAGTAGGGGAGGATGAAATTTTCAGCCCTAAACAAGGCTAAAATCTCGAAATATTTGTTCATAAATATGAGAGATATTCTTGCCAAAATATCTCTCCTAATTGAATTCAAAATTCTATTAAAGGAACATACTATAAATAGAAAACTAACTAAGATATTAAAATATCTTCAAATATGGTAAATAAATTTCAAAATTTATATAAAATATAAATTCGAATTTTAGTTTTAAAAATAATATTCCAAATATTTTTATTACCATATTTGTAAATTACGAAAATACCCTTTAAGGCATTTTTCGAATTTCTCGGCTTAGGGTTGAATTCCAATTCTTCCCTCAAGTCTTTCTAAGCACTTAGTCAAGCCTAAGTCTTAAAGTTAGTTTCATATGAAGTCCGACTTCGGTCCACTTAATGACCCCGAGGACCAATAAGGCCGTGGCATAACGACCCGAGGCCCGTTAAGGCCCAAAACACAATCTCTCATTCTCGGTACACATTGATGATCCTTTTTAAGCCCGACTCTCTAGGTTCGACTCAATCGGCAAGGGAGGAATCCAAGAGTCCGGTAGGTGCCTAGCCAATCCCGCAGTACCGGACAGATCCCGACTTGAGCACGAATTTCGAACTAGTCTCATTCCAGAACCTAACTATAGATTATAGTACTACGTACAAACCCTTCAGTTGTGTCCCGATCGAGTGAGAGCCATGGTATTTGTCAAACTCACTAAACTCGATACTATGATAAAATGACACGAGGCAAATTACCAAACTACCCTCCATGTCTAACATGAGTAAGTTTAATACCTTGGCCAAGGATTTTGTAATTTCCCGTCGTCATTCTCATAGGACACTTGTCTCGATTACTTGCGAGACTGTGAATCCGTACTCGGCGGTCTAAGCCCGGCAATCACAAATATCCATCAAGACCGCATCTGTCCCGCTGACCCATGCAATAGCAAATCGGATCTAGCGAAACCAGTGATAGTCAAGACTTCAAAGTCAACTCCGTCAAAGCCCATTTCGGTCTAAGGTTCAAGCAGACTACTATAGTTTTGTCGTCGATCATTGACACTCCTTGAGTAATAAGCCATGTTTGATCGTACGACCTGCGAGTCAGTGTCCATGAAACGATTCAATCCCTTGATTCGACTCGTATCACAAGTCATGACTTCCACTTCCAAGCGGTATATCGGCACACGGTAAGTCATCGACAAATAAGTCATGATTGGTTTTCCAGCACCCAACTGAAACCTAAGGCTTATGGACATTTTATGTTCGAGGTTAAGAGTCCACTGTTGCCTTCCTCTCTCGTACCCATCGAGAACAGTGACTCAACTCGACACATTTGGATTTATTCATTTATTGCTTTACCCGATGCTAAGTAAAGAACTCATATAATCAATAAACGAATAATGTCTTTATTAATACGCAAAACAATGTTTCATTACATTGACAATCGAATGATAAATATGCTAATGCCTTATACATATCCAATCCTCGTATAGCATTCGAGGGCATATCCCTAACAATTAGCACCCTTTCTGACCCACCGCTTCGGTTCGACTGTCGGAGCGATTACATGGGTCGAACCGATTCATGCCAACGGTCGCGCCCCATGAATCATAACGGGTCACTGCCACTTCGTCATCGTCCAGTATGCACCACATTGCCCTTTTATGTGCATGTGTCAACGAAAAGTCATCAGGTTCGCCATGTCAGCAACACTTACGTGTCATAGCCACATCGTGTGCCACGTGGGCGACACATCATCGTCACGCCTTACATCTACCCGACACGTCACCACCGATATCATGCATCCTCAATGCCACGTCACCTGAGCATAAATTTAATTCCATGTTCATGCTTGGGCTTGCCGGCCGCGCTGCTGGGCTCGGGTCAAGCTCGGCTCGTGGGCCTTTGAGCCCACCTCCTTGGCTCACCAATTGATCGATGTACAGTAATGGTTCTATATATAAAGAGTAGAAATTTGTTGTGTCTAACCAATGTGGGTTAACAAATCCCCCCTTATATATTAACTCATTAATATCTTTATCGAGACAACGTTAATAATTAATTTCTCATTCACTCGAAATCTGTTTTGAGCAAATTAATATTCGATAGATTCCCCGCAAAACGTAGATTATGAATCTTTCATGAGTTTTTAGTTTTGTCAACCAACGATATCTTGATTTTAATAAAAATTGATTAACGAACAACGATTTAAATAACCCAATTGGGCCCAAATGGGCCAAAATCAAATAATCTCGCACATGAATAAAAATTAATGCAAATGCATGTTGGCTCCTGCAAGAAAGTCCTGACGAACCGTCATTGCATTGAGATAGGTAGCTTATCGCTTTGAACCGTCCCTAGTGAAATGCTATCGGATTTAGTCGTTGTTCAGTGAACATGATGTCTTGAACTGGTGCCTTTTTGTGTAAACCAAGACAACAACATACACACAATGATGCATATGATCTACTTGCATTCTGACGTTTAATCCTTTTTTAACGTGGAACATATCTCGGATTCATAATTGTTAACATTGAAACGGCCCCACTTCGCATTTGTATAGGTGATCGACTCATGCTGAAATAATTTTTCAATATAATCTTCCCATTCACAATATGTTTTATTATTTCCCATGATCAGCATGTCGTCTACATAAAGACAATCATAAATTCTTCTTGTGTGCCCTTAATATAAACACATTTGTCACACTGATTAATCTTGAATCCATTCGATAACATAGTCGAATCGAATTTCTCCTGTCACTGCTTCGGTGCTTGCTTAAGCCCGTATAACGACTTCACGAGTCGACACACATGTTCTCTTGCCCGGTTGCTACAAATCCTTCAGGCTATTTCATGTAGATTTCTTCCTCTGATTCCCTGTTCAAGAAAGAAATTTTCATGTCCGTTTGATTTATCTCGAGGTTATACAACGTGGCAGTAGTTATGAGAGCCCTTATGGAAGTTATACTTGTTATGAGCAAATATGTATCGAAGAAGTCATATCCTTCTTTCTGGGTGAACCCCATAACGACCAATCGAGACTTATATTTCTCGACTGTCTCATAAGTTTTTAATTTTCTTTTAAGGACCCACATTCATCATAAAGGCTTGCACCCTTTTAGGAGATCTAGTAACTCCCTAGTGTCGTTTTCAGCCAACGTCTCCAAGAAATCGCTCGCATGACGACGCCAACGACAAAGTCCGAAAAAGATAAGTCCTTAATACTAATTTCATTTTTTAATGGCGATTGTACAAAAAAATATTATCTAACTAACTTCTATTGTACATTTTTTTTCAGAAACCGATTATCGACTGGCGTTGGCAAATGGTGATTGCGATTCAAGTATTCAACGAACAATGAATAAATTTTTTTTTCTTACTTTGTATTTTCGACTTTGTAAATTTTAATTGTAAATGTAACTTCATTTTTGTAATGAAATTAATTTATGATGATTAATATTTTTAAATCGAAACCCTTGTTATATACCGAAAAAAACATAATTGTGTCCCGAAAATTCGAAAACTATCGAAATATGCACTCTATATTTCAAAAAAAAAAAAATTAAAAACATAAAAAAATTAAAAAAAAAAATTAAAAAAAAATCAAAAAACCGGGGGATGGTAACCGCCGGATACCCTTTGACCGGCGGTTGGCCGGTTGGTCAACCGACAATCGGAGACGGGCAACGGCATCCATCTCCGGCCGGTTGGTCGACGGTTCCCAACTGCCGGTTAACCGAAACCGACGGTTGGGCAAGTCTAGCGTCGACTCTCCTCCTTGCTTATCAAAAGGGACAGTCATTGTCGAGACGCCTTGGGAGAATATAAAAATTGAGGTGTTCATTGTAGATATTAGGAAGCAGATATGGAGGGCTCCGTACCGGATAAAGAAGCTCAATGAACTGAATCTACGAGGTATCTCTCATTGGAAAGATAGGAAGAAGATGGAGCACATCTTCATGCTCAACTATCTTTGTCCATATCGAAGTGGCATTCAGATCAACTCAAGAAAATCTTCTGGGATAAGCCACCGATCCTCCAACTCGTGGGAGTTTCGGACTCGATTGGAAGTTATCCAACCCCAATATATCACATTGAGCGAGCGGACGTCAACCGCACTCGAGAAGAGATAGATGAGAGCTATCTCCCCTTTCTTCCACCGGACGAGGTCTACCGTTTATATCAAATATACAAGAGAAAATATTAGACGCCCTCCGTTACATCAAGATAGAAGGACTCGAGGGATTAAAGAGATTCATGGTGCGGCAGATCAAGTACCACACCGCACACGACCTTAAAATTGCTTAGTAATATGAAGAAGGTCAACATGGAGTCTCCGCTCATGAAGGTCTTCCCACTTAACGACTTCCCCGAGAACTACATATTCAAGATGGCGTCGCCATAACTTATCGGAATCCAATTATTGGAAAGACGAGAGCTATGATGAAGTCAGAAATCCACAAATTCTGTGACGGGACGTTGAAACTAGTGAGGAAGAATATCCAGAAGAGGTTGGCTAAGATCACTGAAGAGACGATCTTCGAAGATCTTGGAGAAGAAGAGGTCCCGCTCCTAAATGAGCTTCTGGATGCAATTAATGAGAGATTGGAGCTAAGGAATGTTCTCCGACATTAAGAGACAACATTGGGATTAAGGAAATCATTCTACGCTCGACAAGGATAAATGGAGCTGAAATGAAGACAAGCACAAAGGGGGAGATTGAAGAGATATTAGAATTGTGCTTTGTTATTTTGTTATCCTTGTAATTATGGGCGTAATTCATAGTTTTGATAGTGTAGGACTAAATTGTAAATATACCATGTAAATAGGTATAAATACAATGTACACTATCGAAATAAATACACAAGATCATTTTCGGAAAAATTACAAGCATTGAATTCACATTCTAAGAGAGATAAAAACAATCGAAAAACTCTCTCACAAGATCTTCAAAGACGATATTCGACTGAAGGTAATTCGTAAGATTTTTCATTCGAATATCTAGAAGTCATGCTGTATCGTTAGTTGATATAATCGGACCAAACAACAAATATCGATCGAAATCGAAAATCTGAAATAATCCGTTGTTCTAATCGATTGAAATCAGTACGTAATTCATTCCTAACATATAATCTATCACTTAATCAGGACGATCATCAACAGAATTCGCAAAAATTAAGCACATTGATCAAGATACATTTCACGTAAGTTTTTCGATCGAAAAATCTGGAAAATTATTTTGATCTTAAAATAACGAATTCAATCGCGATCACGATCTGCTCTGATACCAATTGTCAGGTCCTAATTCATCAACTAACAAACAATCTAAGCATGAATTCTAGATATTCGAATGAGAAATCTCGAGAATTACTTTCGGTCGAATATCGAGTTTGAAGATCGGGAGAGAAAAACGATTAGAGAGTGGAGGTTTTCGATTGCCTTTCTCTCTCTAGAATGTGAATTCAATACTTGTGAATTTTCTGAAAATAACTTCTCTCTTTTTTCGATAGTGTACATTGTATTTATACCTATTTACACGGTATATTTACTATTAAGTCATATATTATCAAAACTACGAGTTACGCCCCTAATTACAATGATAACTAATTATTAAAGCACAATTCTAGGTTTTTTCATA
Organism: Linderniella brevidens; assembly: GCA_004919715.1. Classification (NCBI taxonomy): domain Eukaryota; kingdom Viridiplantae; phylum Streptophyta; class Magnoliopsida; order Lamiales; family Linderniaceae; genus Linderniella; species Linderniella brevidens. The sequence continues at coordinate 10,616,418 of SWDC01000151.1, read as the reverse complement.
CTCCACTTGAAGGATCACCAATTATTTGATCGACAGGATGAGTTCGTGTCCACTTGCGTTCATAAGGAAGAACCGAAGTAGAATCATCGTTGATATGTAGATCGAGACATCCTGAATCGATAGGCTGATCATTCGGTGAAGGCAAATTCATTTCTGGTTGAATTTGATGGAATTTCCTCATCGGCATTCGTAGGAGCTACAGCACTAATTGGTGATTGAGAATCTTGAACATCGGTTGGACTTTGAGGGTCGGGAATCTCATTTGTAATTTCCAGCGTATAAGGGGAAGGTGCGCTGCTTGGTATAGAATTTGAAGAAGCAGGCATTTGAGACTTATTCCGATAAAAATGTTAAAAGAGAAAGTCCAAGTCTTCCAAATCAGTGGGAAGGGCTTCTACTGACGGTGAGGCAGATGTTGTCGGAATTTGTTGACTTTGTGCCAACACGCCTATAAGCCCGGGTTCTGAACTGTCTTGTTCAGAAGCCAATTCGATCACTTCGTGAAAAGTGACGTTGTAAGTTTCCAATATTCTACGAGAAGACTTGATATAGACGCAGTATGCTTTAGAAGTGGATGAATATCCAACAAAGACGGCTTCAAATAAGGGTCGAACTTGCTTCGATGCTCTCGATCGTTGGCCACAAAGCATTTGCACCCAAAGACTTTGAAGAAAGAGATACTTGGAATCCTATGATTTATTATCTCGTACGGCGTCTTTTCAAAGCGTTTGTGCAAAATCATCCGATTTTGAGTAAAGCACGTTGTACTCACTGCTTCAGCCCATAAAAATTGAGGGACACCGGAATGTATTAGCATTGTTCTTGCAGCTTCAACTAAAGTCCGATTCTTCCGTTCTACGACACTATTTTGTTGAGGCATTTTAGCGGCTTAAAATTGTTGAATAATTCCAAGTGACTGATAGTAATTGCTGAGACGCTGATTCTTGAATTCAGTCTCATTGTCAGTCATGATTACTTGGATCTTCCTTTGCAGGAGATTCTGAGTTGTATCACAAAGCTTATTATCAAGTCTTCAGTCTCATCTTTAGTTCGGAGATATCTTGTCCAAGTGTGGCGAGAATAATCGTTACAATTACTATCACATACTTACGACAATTGATACTTTGTGTTCGCATTGGTCCACAAAGGTCCATGTCTAGTAATTCCAAAGGTCAAGATGTGGAATCTACTTGCTTAACTTTGAGTTCGCATTGTTCGCATTGGAGCTGAATCGTTGTTGTCGAATCTGACTTTGCCGTTGTATCGATCTTGATAATTGCTCAACAGTTCTTGATTTTCTGTCATGTGTGTGGAGCAACCAGAATCTAAATACCACACATGATAGATCTGCATAAAAAGGTTTAGAGAGACTTAGGTAGCCACTTATTAGTGGGACCTCTCGGATTAACAGATTTAGTAGTTAAAGTTTGTTCATTTTTGGTTCTTAAACCAATGTTATTCTAATGGATATAATGAATTATAGTCACTAAACATGTTTATTTCCAGTGTCTTGTAACTATTATTCAAATCAGTGTAATCAAAGGGGTTGTCAGTCCTAGTTTTGGCTTTTCTTTTGGATTCTTCTAAGGCATTTATTTCTGAAGCGTTAGTAAAAGCCATTCAAGAAGTTAATCCTAAACCCATGTACTTGATATCATACAATTATTTTACATTTACCTTTTTCAAGTTATAAGGATTGTTAAAACATAAGCCTTCAACAGGATTATAAAATTCTATATCATGAGGTTGATTTAGAAAAATAGTCCGATATGTTTGTCCCCTTTTTGTTAGAAGATCGTCTAAAGTCTTAATCCTCGAGTAAAGCTTCTTACGTTCATCAAAGATTTCCTTATAATTATTTCTAGAAATTTCTAGCTCTCTCTGACTATCGCTTGGAATTTTACTAAGGTCGTTAATCTTATTCTCAGAAGTAGATATCCTATATTCAAGACTAGTTATGGTTTCCTTAGCATTAGATATGAGAATTTCTAAATGAACAGTTTTATCTAATTGGTTTTGGAAATTATTTTCGCTAAGTGCTAGTATTTCCTCTAACTCTTTTGTACTTTTCCGCTCATTTTCATTTTAGCATATTTAACTTGTAAAGATTCTGACATAATTAATAATGTCGACTAAGGTGTAGCTACCTCTTGAGATGAGGTTGATGCTTTGTCGTCGTTGGACCTCCTCGTTGAGCTTTCGTTTGAGGCATCGTCAAGAAATGCCATGAGAGCTAAATTGTCGTTGTTAGAATCAGATGTGTCTTCTAGTCAGTGCTCTTGTTCACCCATTAGAGCTACTCCATCTTCCTTTTGTTTAGTTAATTGAAATTTCTTAGAGTAGTATTTGGCGTCTTTCTTTTTCGGAAGATTGCGTTCTCTGGCGAAGTGCCCTATTTTACCACAATTGTAACATTTTTGTGGCTCTTTGGCATTTTTGGATTCCCGACGACTCGGCCAGTCTTTCCTTATGCTTAGAGCTTGAGGTCCGAAGTCGATTAGCTCAGGAGGAGGATTTCTTTCTGTAGAACTTTTTGCTCATCATTTTAATAATGAGAGCCAATTATTTCTTGCTCTTTCATTTTGGGCTCAGAATCCGATCCCGACACGTCTTCTTCTTTTGAAGAACTTCGCAGTTTGATGCTTTTATGTTTACGAGATCGACTAGTTTTTCATTCCGAAACTAGAGCTATTCGATCTATTTGCCCTTTTGTTCTTTTCGTATCTCGCTAATATCTTCCTCGTGTTGAGCGAGATTGTCGAAAACGGCGTGGATATCCATTTCGTCCAAATCCTTATTATGACGGATTTGCATGGATATTTTCTTCTCCGATTGAAGAGATGAAAGAAATCCAATATTTACCTCCACATTTGTCTTGAAAATTTCTATTTTCCTCATCTCGTTAAGAAGAGTCAAATAGCGTTAGAGTTCGTAGAGCTTTTCCTCCATCTTGGCTTTGAAGGAGTCGTAAGTTGTGAGTATGTTCGCTTTCTTAACCTTGACTCCGACTTCGACCCTTTGCATCATTTTGTGGAGCTTGTCCCAAATAGCCTTAACACTTGATACACTATCTATTTGCATGTAGATGTCATTTGGGATGCCTTGCATCATGAATGTTTTAGCACCGAGATCAGCTTTATCTCTTAATCCCCCTCAAAGTATTCACTAGAAATTTTGAGTCTTCTAGTGGCAGGAATGGGAGGAATATTTGTGCATCGCCTTCTTGGATAAGCCAAATTGAGCGGGTCCTTCTTGGAGAAAAGCTATCAAATTGTAGCTTGATCTTTTATCTCCAAGAAATTCATAAATCGGCTTCTCCACACGGTGTATTCTTCTCTTCATAGAATTGGAGGCGAACATCGTTTCAAAATGAGTAAGCATCCATTGTAGTAGTTTATTGGTAGGATCTCCTGAAAGTTTGGAGTTGAGATGGTAGAAGTGCTTCACAAGTGATAAACTAGTTAGTAATGTTTGGTTCGTGCTTTTCGGACCTACTTTTCGGACCTATTTTTCGGTTCAAAGAAAATAGCTTTTGAGTACGAAAATCATTATGGCACTGTTTATGCAATGAGAAATATTATTCGTATGTTTTGAAAATTACGACTTTGATTCTTAAAAAAAATTCAGATTTTTTATTTGAAAGATTTCGAAAAAATTTCAAATTTTTCGAGTGATAAAAGTTTTGCAAAAATATCATATCGAAAAATGGTTTATCGAAAAAATTATTCAATCGCAAAAACTTTTATCGAAATATTTGCTATCGAAAAATTTAAAATGATTGAAAATCTATGACTTTCTTAAAAAAGAAAATTGATAAGTTTGACTCAATTTGTTGACTAAACTTATTCGAGTGTAAAATATCCGATTGAAATATGTTTTCCCTTAATTTTGCCTCGAGAATTTAGATGATCGAAAAACTATTTATCAAAAAACATGTAAGAGTTTAACAAATTTTTCCTGTCAAAAGTTGATATGTAAATAGCGAGCAGTATTCGTCGAAAAAAATTTATGCTTAGATTAAGCTAGAAAAAGATTTTTATGTGAGAATAGAAAAATTATTTATCGAAAATAAAGTTTTTCGAATCTTATGTATGAATGAAACTGTACGAAAACAGTGAAAATATCGAAAAACTTTTCGTTAGTAAGCTTTTCGAAATAGATTTTGGAGCCAAGTTTTTCGATCGAAGAACCCTACTCGAGTTCAATGGAACACTAAAACTCAGTTTCAACTGAAAAACTCAAATTAGACGTTGAGATTCTGGGTAATCACTTGAATATGAGTTTTGGACATTAACAAACACAAGATAAACCATGTTTTACAGCAAAATATATCGATTATGACGAAAATCAAATCGTATTCAAAACTCAATCGCAAACAGTAAAATCGATCGAAATCAAAAATCATAAATAATCCGATGTTCTAAGCGATTGAAATCAGTATGTAATTCATTCATAACATATAATCTATCACTTTAGCACCAGGATCATCAACTAAATTCGCAAAATTCAGCATGTAGATCAAAATGCATTTCGCGCTCGTTTTCGATCTAAATATAGCGAATCAATCCAAAACGATCATGATCTGGTCCGATAACAATTGTTAGGTCCTAGTTAATCAACTAACGAGAGATCTAGGCACGAATTCTAGATATTTGAATATAGATTATCAAATGTTACATTTAGTCGAATATCTCGATTGAAGATCACGAGAGAGAAATACTTAGAGTGAGAAAGTTTTTCGTTTATGTGTTCTCTCTCTAGAATGTGAATTCTTTGCCTTGTGAATTTTCTGAAATTATTGTGTTTTGATTTATGTAGTGTACATTGTATCTATACCTCTATACATGGTATATTTACTAATTAGTCCTACACTACCAAAAATACAAGCTACGCCACCAATTACAAGGATAACTAATAAACAAAGCACAATTTCTAAGTCTTCCTCAGACTCAATTTGTTGACTAAACTTATTTGAGTGTGAAATATTCAATCGAAATATGTTTTCGCTAAGTTTTTACTCAAGAATTTAGATGATCAAAAAACTTGAGATCGAAAAACTTGTAATCGTAAAACAAGTTTTTTCGTGTCAAAAGTAAATATGTATATAGCAAAAATAGTATTCGTCGAAAAAATCTTATGCATAGTTACGCTTGAAAAAGATTTTTATGTGAGAATCGAAAAATATTTATCGAAAATAAAGTTTTTCGAGTCTCTATACGAGTGAAACTCGCAAAAACAGTGAAAATAACTAAAAACTTTTGCGCCAATGAACTATTCGAAAATGATTTTCGAACCAAGTTTTCGATCGAAAGACGATCAAAGAACACAACATGTTAGGACCTCTTATATCAACTACCAATCGATCTAAGCATGAATTCTAGATATTCGAATGATAAATCTTACACAATACCTTCGGTTGAATATCTTCTTTGAAGATCTTGAGAGAGAGTGTTTTTCGATTGCTATTCTCTCTCTTAGAATGTGAATTCAATGCTTGTGTTTTTCCGAAAATGAACTTGTATTGATTTTGATAGTATACATTGTATTTATACCTATTTACATGGTATATTTACTATTTAGTCATACACTATCAAAACTACTAATTACGCCCATAATTACAAGGATAACAAAATAACAAAGCACAATTCGAAGGTCTCTTCAATCTCCCCCTTTGTGCTGTCTTCGTTTCAGCTCCATTTATCCTTGTCGGGCGTAAAATGATTTCCGTAATCCCAATATTGTCTCGTAACGTCTGACATCATTCCTCAGCTCCAATCTCTTATTGATTGCATCCAGGAGCTCATTTAAGAGTGGGGACTCTTCTTCACCAAGATCTTCGAAGAACGTCTCTTCAGTGATCTCTCCCAATCTTTTCTGGATGTTCTTCCTCACTAGCTTCAACGTTCCGTCACAAAACTTGTCGATTTCTTACTTCATCATAGCTCTCGTCTTTCTAATGACTGGATTCCGATAAGTTATGCAAAGACTACGTTTCTTGAATATGTAGTTCTCGGGAAAATCGTTGAGTGGGAAGCCCTTCATGCGCGGAGACTCGATGTTGACCTTCTTCATATTTTTCTCTATAGCAATTTAAAGGTCGTGTGCGGTGTGATACTTGATCTGCCGCACCATGAATCTTTTCAATCCCTCGAGTCCTTCAATCTTGATGTATTAGGAGGGCGTCTTATATTTTCTCTTGTACATCTGATATAGACAGTAGACCTCATCTGGTGGAAGGAATGGGAGATATCTCTCATCTATCTGTTCTTGAGTGTGGTTGTTGTCCGCTCGCTCAATAAGGTAGATTGGGGTAGGGAAGATTCCAATCGAATGCGAAACCCCCGCGAGATGGAGGATTGGTGGCTTGTCCCTGATGTTTTTCTTCAGTTGATCCGTTGGGATGCCACTTCGATATGGGCCAAGATAGTTTAGCATGAATATGTGCTCCATTTTCTTCCTTTCTTCCCAATGTGAGATACCCCGTAGGTTTAGCTCGTTGAGCTTCTTTATCCGGTTAGGAGCCCTTCATATCTGCTTTCTAACATCTTCAATGAACGGGACATCAATTCTGATTCTCCCACGGCGTCTCGACTCTGACTGTCCCTTTTGATAAGTGGGGAGGTGAGTCGACTCTGTGCCTGATCATTTCTGGTAGTTTTGGGAGAGCAGAATTGTAGTTCGCGCCTTCTTGAAGTTCTTCATCTTCAAGCAGCACCAAGTCCACCGAAGCTTGTTGTAAGAAGTATCTGACGTTGGAGAGTCGAGCTTGAGCAGCTTCCTCTGGTTCCCATTGCGTCATCCATTTCTCGTTTAAGATATAATCGTCTACGATCAGATGTGGATTGTAGACGACTGCTTCTGGTTGGCCTTGGAGGAGGTTAGAGGTCGGGATTGAATTTGGATTTGTAGGAGATGGAGGTGGTGTGTGGGATGTGGTGGGAGATGTAGTTTATTGGCGGGTTGTGGGTTGTGTTGTTGGTGGGTTTGAGGATTATCCTCCAATTTCTTGAGTCTTTTTTTGGTTGCTCTCGACTCAAACAACGGCCGCTACGTGTGGTTCGTTGCCTTTTCTCCCCGTCATGATGATCCGGATCATCGGGATCATCATGTCTTCTTTTGGTGCGGGAGCTTTCTTCTCGACACCTTGTTTGAGCGGGCGGCTACGGTTCATCTATCAGCCTTTTGTAGAGACTCTCCTCAGCGGGGGTCCTGGTCTCTAAGGGGAGGAGTCGGGAGATGATCATGTCGTGAAGCTGGGTGATCGAGATGATATAGGGGTTGATGAGTGAAGGGGATGGAGTTGGGGTGGCGAGGTTGGGTTTTATGGGGGTGTGTATGGTGGTGGTAAGAGGTGGTGAGGAGACGGGGGTGGTTTGAGCTTCGGACGGAGCAGTCTCGGAGACTGGTGTTTTCCAGGTATCGGGTAGTTTCAATGGCCTGGAGCATTCTGTCCATCGGACGATCTTCTAGAGAAGAGATGGTTGTGCAAAATGCTTCTTGTAAGCGTTGCTCCGTCACAATCATTGGTGGAGTGGGGCCAGGGAGGCGCTCCACTGTCACAACATCAGAGTTGCTGGAGGCGCTCCGTCACAATCATTTCCGATGTATCGCCTGGAACGGGTCATGAGATGCTGGAACGTCCGGGGACATCCATTATCAACCCTGAAGTCACCACTTCAATGGGTTGGCCTATAGTTTGCTCCGAAAATATCGAGGGCCAATAGGGCTTCCACCCAATCCTTGAGATGATACAGTGGGTATCACCTCTATGGGTGTTGAAACAAATTCAGGTTGAATCTGTACGGTTGGCTGATCCGTTGTTGGTGGAGAAGTTGGCACCGAAGCCGGTAGTATTGAAGCAGATACAGACGGGGCCGAAGGGTTGCTGTCGGCAAGAGCCCCTTCTTTGGAGTCGGTATTCTTCATCCGATTCAGTGGCCTCAGGAGATACATCATGAGGGACACCTTCGGGCTCGACGGCCGGTGTCTCTGTCTCCTGAGCCGCACATTCGGGCTCGGTTATTGCCACCAGAGATTCCCTTTGGAAGATATGCTCCGGATGGGATACAAGCCCTCGCTGACCAAACTAACGAATTTTCAAAACAGCGGGATCCCACATCCGTGGAGGACCTTTATTCGGCATAATCAATAAATGCCTCTCCCCAAAACACTCCGGCTTCGACAAGGCGAACGGGAATATCCTTCGCATCTTCCATGGAGTGATTTTCTCAAAGAAATACGACGTGGCCCAGCTGATATTGAATGATCTAGCGGACCAGATATGTCAACGGGAGACCAAGTCGAAGGCGAAGTACCTCCCATACGTACGGTGGTTTTCGATTCTGATTTCGCATTTCATAGACGTTCATCCAGAAACTCCGAGACTACCACCGATTGGAGGATACATCCCACTTCGCCTTCGCTTCTTTCACAACCCGAAGGCAGCCACCTAGTGCTCCAACCAATGCTGATCCCATTGGAGCTGCGTAGACTAGCTGATCCAACGGACGAAGCCTACCAAGACTACTGTCAAAATAACTCCATCACGGAGCAGATGGTACCGGCCTTGGATCAAGCTCTGACTCCTTCTCAAAGAGAATATATGGTGGAAATAACCGAGCTCGAAGACACGTCTCAGGAGACAGAGACACCGGCCGTCGAGCTCGAAGGTGTTCCTCACGATGTATCTCCTTAGGCCACATAATTGGATGAAGAATACAGACTGAAGGGGTTCTCGCCGACAGCAAATCTCGGCCCCGTCTGTGCCCCTTCAGTACTACCGGCTTCGGTGACAACTCCTCCACCACCAATGGATCATCCAACCGTACAGTTTCAATATAAGTCTGTTTCAACGCCCTTAGGGGTGATACTCACTATATCATCTCAAGGATTGGGTGGAAGCCATATTGGACCCCCGATATCTTCGGAGCAAACAATAGGCGAACCCACTGAAGTGGTGACTCCAGGGTTGATAACGGATGTCCCCGGATGTTCCGGAATCTCAAGATATGTTCAAGGCGGAAAATGGGAAACCTTTTCCGATGTTGTGACAGTGGAGCGCCTCCCTGGCCCCACTCCACCAACGACCGTGACGGAGCAACGCTTACAAGAAGCACTCTCCACAGCCATTTCTTCTCTCGAAGATCGCCTGATGGACAGAATGCTCCAGGCCATTGAGACCTCCCAAAGGGATACAGGGAAAGAACCGGTCTCCGCGGCCGCTCCGTCAGAAGCTCAAACCCCTCCGTCTCCTCACCACCTCTTACCACCACTATACACACCCCTATCCAACCCACCCTCACCACCCCAACTCCATAACCTTCACTCATCAACCCCTATACCATTCCGATCACCCAGCTTCATGACCAATATTTTATTCCTGAACTTTAGGAAGATCTTCTAAAGGATATATTGAATTATAGTCACTAGACAGGTTAGTTTCCCGTGTCTTGTAACTATTATTCAATTCGGTGTAGTCAAAGGGAATATCAGTCCTATTAGTGGCTTTTCGTTTAGATTCTTCTAAGGCATTTATTTCGGAAGAGTTAGTAAAGGCCATTAGATAAGTTAATTCTAATCCCATATACTTGATATCATATAACTGTTTGACATTGACATTTTTCAAGTTACAGGGATTGTTAAAAGCTAAGCCTTCTTTAGGATAAATTCTATATCAATAGGTTGATTTAGAAATATAGTCAGATCCGTTTTCCCCCTTTTCGTTAGAAGATCGTCTAAAGTTTTAATTCTAGAGTAAAGCTTCTTACGTTCAACAGAGATTTCCTTAAAATTATTTCTAGAAATTTCTAAATCTCTCTAACAATCGCTAAGTGTCTTGCTAAGGTCATTTATTTTTATTTCAGAGGTAGATATCCTAGATTCAAGACTAGTTATGGTTTCTTTAGCATTAGATAAGAGAATATCTAAGTGAATTGTTCTATCTAATTGCTTTTGAAAATTATTTTCACTAAGGGCTAGTCTTTCTTCTAATTCCTTTTTACTTTTCCGCTCATTCTTCATGTTAGAATACTTAATTTGTAAAGATTCTAACATGTTTAATAATGTAGAATTAGGCATCGTTACCTCTTGTGATGATGTGAATGTTTTTTCTTTATCGTCTGACCTTCTTGAAGAGTTATCGTTTGAGACGTCGTCAAGGTACGCCATTAGAGCAAGATTTTCGTCTTCAGAATCTGGGGTCATCCAGCCAATGCTGTTGTTCCGCCATCAGAGCTACTCCAGGCTATTTTTGTTTAGTTAGTTGAAATTTTTTGGAGTAGTAGTTGGTGTCCTTCTTTTTGGGAAGTTTGCATTCTCTAGCAAAGTGCCCTATCTTTCCACAATTATAGCACTTTTGTGGTTCTTTTGCGTTTTTAGATTCTGATAACTCGGCCGGTCTTTCCTTGTGCTTGGAGCATGATGTCAGAAGTCTATTTGCCAAAGAGGAGGATTTCTTTATATAGAACTTTTTGCTCATTATCTTAGTAATGAGATCCAATTGTTTCTTAAACTCTTTCATATCTGGCTCAAAGTCCGATTCGGAATCGTCTTCATCTTCTGAAGAACTTGGCAATTTGATGCTTTTATCGTTGCGAGATCAACTCGTTTTTCTTTCAGAGACTAGTGTTATAGAGTCTTCGATCTGCTTGCCCTTAAGTTCTTTTTGTATCTCGTTAATATCTTCTTCGTGCTGAGCGAGATTATCAAAGACGGCGTGGATATCCATTTCGTCCAAATCCTTGTTTGACGGATTTACATGGATTTTATTCCACTCAGTTGAAGAGAAGAGAGAAATCGGATGTTGACCTCCATGTTGGTCTTGAAAATTTCGATCTTCCTCATTCATTGAGAAGAGTTAGATAGCGTTGGTAGAGTTCATAAACGTTTTCCTTCGACTTAGCTTTGAATGAGTCGTAGGCCGTGAGAATATTGTCTTTCTTGGCTTTGACTCCGACTTCGGTTCTTTGCATCATTTTGTGGAGTTCATCCCACATAGCTTTTGTACTAGATAGACTATCTATTTGCATATGATGTCGTTAGGAATTCCTTGCATTAGGAAAGTTTTGGCTCCTAAATCCGCTTTTGCTCTTAATCGCTGCCCCTCGGTATATTCACAAGGAATTTTGAGTCTTCTAGTGGCGGGAATGGGAGGATTATTAGTGGCATCGCCTTCTTGGATGAGCCAAAATTGAGTGGGACCTTCTTGAAGAGAAGCTATCAAATTAGTAGCTTGATCTTAAGTTTCCAAGAAGTTCAAGAATCGGCTTCTCCAAACGGTGTATTGGCATCTTCGTAGAATTGGAGAGCGGACGTCGTTTCCGAGTGAGTAAGCATCCATTTGTAGTTGATTGGTAGGATCTTCGTGAAAGTTCGGAATCGAAATGGTAAAAATGCTTCACAAGTGACAAACTTCGTTAGTAATGTTCGATTAGTACTTTAAGCAATTTCCCTTTCGAATCTATGTTTCGGTAGTTAAAGAGAAATTGTTTTGAAAAAATATTTGATCTGAGAATTGTTACATCAAAATTTTGTTAAAGAATTTTGAATTGAAGAACAAAAATTTTGAGTATCGTAGAAGATAATTGGGAGACAAATATTTTTAGTAAGTTTTGAAAATTACGAATTTGGATTTCTTTCAAAATAGTGTAAAATGTGTGTGTTTGAGCAGTATTCGATTTAAAAATTTTTCGAACCTTTAATCGAAAAAGATTTTCGATCGTATAAGTTTTTCGTTGTATTTATCGAAAATTATTTTTCGAACATAAGAGTTTTGCAGAGGAAATATTCTATCGAAAAATAGTTTGTCGAACAATTGTTGATCGCAACAACCTTTAGCGAAAAAATTGTAATCGAAAAATTAAGAGTGATCGAAAACATTTTCGTGAAGCTTGACTCAAATTGCTAATTAAAAGTTTTTTGAGTGTGAATTATTCAATCGAAATATGTTTTCGCTAAATTTTGACTAGAAAATTTAAATGATCGAAAATCTTGTGATCGAAAAATTTGTTTTACTATGACAAGTTTTTCGAGTCAAATTTAGATATTTATTTAGCGAAAACAGTATCCGTCGAAAAAATACGCTTTATTACGCTCGAAATATATATATATATATAAATCGAAAAACTAATTATCGAAATAATGTTTTTCGAGTCTTATATTTGAGTAAAACACATGAGAATAGTGTTTGTCATCGAAAAATTTCTCGGCTGCAAACTTATTCGAAAAAATATTTTTCGACCCAAGTTTTTCTATCGAAAAACCGATCGAAGAACAGCCAAGTTCAATGTAACAGTGAAAATTCCATTCGACCGAGATGTTCAAGTTAGGTGCTGGAATTCTGGATAATCACTCGTTTCTTAGTTCTTAATATGAACAAACACAAGATCAACCACGTTTTACAGCAAATTATATCGACTATTAAGAAAATCAAATCGGAATTAAAACTTGATCGCAAACGCGAATATCAATCTAAATCGAAAATCTGAATTAATATGACGTTCTAAGCGATTGAAATCAGTACGTAAATCATTCCCAACATATAATCTATCACTTAATCAACAAGATCATCAACAAAATTCGCAAACAGTAAGCACATTGATAAAAATTCATTTCACGTAAGTTTTTCGATCTCTTGAGAGAGAGAGTTTCTCGATTGCTATTTTCTCTCTTAGAATGTGAATTCAATGCTTGTGTTTTTTCGAAAATGAACTTGTATTGATTTTGATAGTGTACATTGTATTTATACCTATTTACATGGTATATTTACTATTTAGTCCTACACTATCAAAACTACAAATTACGCCCCTAATTACAAGGATAACAAAATAACAAAGTACAATTCTAAAGTCTATTCACAACACGTTCAATGGAACAGTAAATCTCATATTCAACTGAAAAACTCAAATTAGACACTGAGATTCTGGGTAATCACTTGAATATGAATACTGAACATGAACAAACACAAGACCAAACGCGTTTTACATCAAAATATATGAATTTTGATGAAAATCAAATCGTATTCAAAACTCAATCGCAAACAGTAAAATCGATTGAAATCGAAAAATCCGATGTTCTAAGCGATTGAAATTAGTACACGATTCATTCCTAACGTATAATATATCACTTTTGCATCAGATTCATTAACAAAATTCGCAAAGTTCAGCACATAGATCAAATGTGCATTTCGCGCGCGTTGTCGATCGAAAAATCTAGAAAAACAAATTCGATCTAAAATAGCGAAATCAATCCAAAACAATCACGATCTGCTCTAGGCATGAAATCTAGATATTAGAGTATAGAGTTACGATTTGTTACCTTCGGTCGAATATCTTCTTTGAAGATCACGAGAGAGAGATGCTTAGAATGACAAAGTATTTCGTATGTGTTTCTCTCTCTAGAATGTGAATTTCAAGCCCTTGTGAATTTCTGAATTCTTGTGTATTGGTTTTAATAGTGTACATTGTATTTATACATATATGCATGGTATATTTACTAGTAAGTCCTACACTATCATTACAAGGATAACTAATAAACGAAGCACAATTTCTAAGTTTTTTTCAGGGTTGCTACTTCCGATAAACGCCATGTACACATAGTGAAATTCGACCCGTTAAGCTAACACGTTTCATGCAGCTGTAACAAAAATTTGAGTTCACAAAACGCCAAAATGGAATAGTTGCATTTCTTAGCATGTTCTTGACGAGAAAAGTTCTGACTTAGATGATAAACGTGTTAATAGGAGATTGGTTAAGAATTATATAAGTTACATAATCAAATACTTACAAATGCTGTATTGAGGGATGTGACATATGCACATCCAAAAGAATTTCTTCTTAAGTTGAATGAAGAAACATAGGCGACTTTAGATTCAGTTAGGCTCTAAGAAATTCCAGTAAAGAAGTGTCCAATGGGGTCGTAAAGAAGAAACATGATGTCCGTGGGATAGTGGAAAAACAAATTAACAAATTCAAGAAGATTTTGTTGATGATGGTTAAATGATAAAAGTGTTGAAACAGAAGCAGCTTCGACAAGTCAAGAGTGGTAAAAGACTTAAAAGTCGATTGGAACAAGCATTAAAGGAATCAAGAAAGTCTAGAAATATTGGGAATTCTTCGGCAAAATCTTCATATGTAAAGCTACATATATATTTGTTGATAAATTTTAATTGACGATGTTTTATAATTATAGATTTCTAGTTCAACTATTTATCAACAAAAATCTCATTATATGTATCATTCACTACACCATCAACACAATTCCAGTATGATTGACTTGCTACATATAAAACATTAAAATGTTCATGTTTGTTACTCATTCGAAAATCATAATACGATCTGCAAGTTCAATATATGTTTTTTCAGGCACAAATTATTAGCAATATTTTGTAGTGTCCTTAATTTTTATAAGGCTTGGGTCTATTTTGTAATTAATTATATTGTAGTTGGTTTTGGGCCGCTACGTAAAGTTCAATATTGTTTTTATCATGTCGTATATTGTAGTTGTAGTGTCCTTAATTCTCATAAGTTCAATATTTTGTAGTTTGCTTAATCCTTAATTCTTATATCTCATGTGGTATATAAGGCTCCCTTTACCCTTTTATAAAATAAATTAATAGCAAGCCACCTTGTACCTTCCAAAATAGGAAGCACGCATAAACACATACTACAAGGTGTTTTTCGACTTCTAAGCTTAAATGCTATCTTTTGATCCTTGTTTGGTAGAAAATCGGACCAACAAGTGGTATCAGAGCCTAGTGTGATCGATCAAAAGATTTGAATCTAAAAGAACTTCGATTCAATATGATTTAAAAGAACTTTTTGATAAACTTCATTTTATATTTTTTCTGGTTAATTTGGGTATTTTTGAACTGTTTTTGCAGTTTTTAGCCCCTTATGAGCTTAAAAATCATTTATGAGCGATTTTCTACTCTTCTGCATTGATTTCAATTAAGTTTGAGTAAGATTTGAGCCTAAATCGAGTATGAAACTCGTCATTTCTGCTACAGTTTTGATTTTCGGGTAGATGAATGTAATAGTGCCCAAAAATTCGACTCATCTCCCCGAAAAGTATTCAACACGTCGAAAATTTTTCTAGTTAATTTTCAGGCAACTAAGACCTGAAATTCGCCTGATTTTCAAAACATTCGGCGAAATTCATAATTCGGCTAGGCATACCCAAATTTCAAAATTCGAATATGATTACCCGATTTTTCATAATTCGGCTAAGATTACCCGATATTTAAATATTCGGTTATGATTACCCGATTTATCACTTTCGGTCAGAAATACACGACATTAAAATTTCGGCCAGGAAAACCCAATTTTCAAAAATCGAACAACCTTACCCGATATTTAAAATCCGCCTAAGTTACTTAAATTTTTGTTTCTTACCCAAATATCATCCGAAAATTATCAATTCTCGGACAATTTTCCCGACAATGCACGTATAACCCGAATTTCATACTCATCCGAATTTCAAAGTGTGTTAACGAATTTAGACTCAAGTGTTGACCGAAAGTCATCACACGAAATTCACAATTCTTGCCGATTAAACAATTTAAATTACTCATTGCCCAAGAATTATTTAACAATCTCTTAAGAAATTTCTAAGTCCAAAATACAATAAATTTTCAATTTAAATACTTTTAAAATTCTTATCTACTTTGGTCAAAATCGCCTACTCAAACTTTTCTATACTTAGAATATAATTACTCGAAACTAACCTTTCATTTCACATATCTCTTTCACGTTACGATCAATACCAAACAACAACATGGACGAGCTAAAAAGAAAATTCGACAATAAATACGCATTACTTAACAAACAATAGGAAGAGATGGCTATTCTTAAAGAATCATTAGCCTTTTCAGAATCTAAAGCAAAAAACTTAGCAGAAAAGGTAGAGAATAACGAAAGACAGATTAGCGATGTTAGAAAAAATCTAAAGGAAAGCGAAGAAGAACGTGAAAACGTATCCTCTCAATACGACTTGGTCACTCAAGAATGCAATCCTCTCAAGAAGAACGTATCCTCTCAAGAACGTGTAAACGTATCCTCTCAAGAAGAACGTGTAAACGTAGACTCTATAAGAAGGTCAAACAATTGGAGGACCTTCTTACAAAAAGAGGTCAAATCGATTAAACCATCTTTCTCAACCAACCGAAAGATGTAGGATTCTACAATCCTCGCGAATGTTTGGGGTTCCAAAGTAAAACGAATCCACAGAAAGATGAAGTGTTTTCTCTGTACGACATTACACACTTTGGCTTAAGCCTGGAAAATATGATGCCTTTTGTTGAATCGCAGAGGTGGTCGAATCAGAAGATCAGAAAGGAGAAACATAAATAGGGCCCAAATTACATTTAGTTATGCGCAGCTGAACAATAGTTATAAAACTAGAAACACTCCCCTACCTACGGATTTTATTTCTCCCTTTAGACCCGAAAATCAGGAAAGTAAGCCAAACCCATTTACTCCTTCATTTATATTCCAGACATAATTCGCAAAATATGCAATTTAACTGTATCTCTGGAATCTAAAAGGAAAGCCCATTCGGAAGAAAGAACTGTTCTTCTAAGCAAAATTTATACTCTTCAAATTTTTCCTGATAAATACAAACCTTCCACCCTTATTCTGTTTACGAAACACCTACGTGTAAATGCAAGAAAACAGATAAGAAAACTTCTTTGTCTCGCACTAACTCCATATTGCATGTGCATACAAATCAAAGACTGAGTTCTACGAGACGAAAGAGTTAGGAGGGGTCGAGTGAAGGAGGCAACTCTCTTTGATAAAAAGAAGAAGCAACCTTCTACTCTTGTTTCTCTTGTGTTTGATTGTTTTACGTTTTCCATAAAGTCGTCATGTAATGTCGCAAACCGTGCTTCTGTGTTTTCTACTAAAGTATCTATGTGTTGTTATGCAACTATGTGTACTTTACGTTCTCATAACAATCGTTTTCGGAGAAATGCTTCCACTTTACAGAGAAGAAAACATTTTTCGTCCCCTCTTCCTAATGGTGTAACTCCGATGCAATATAAGCAATCTCATAAAGAAAAGAGGAAGACACACCTCACCCGAAAATCTGGACAAAGACAAGCGTAATAAATTGTTAAAACATAGACAAATGTGGATTCCAAAATCCCAACTGCACCCAATAGGCTATAATCGAGTCTGGGTTCCTAAGTCAGTCATTCAACAAGCTGACTTAGAACTCAACATAATAACAAAAGGTTGAACCCCACAACTGCAATTAAAGAATGACCCGTCCTCAGACAGGTACCTAAGCTTGCTTAACTTGTTTTGCAGGTCCGCCATGTGTGGTACTTAGACTAAGGTTGCTCCTCACACATGACGGGAAATAAAGAGCTGTTTAGCAACTTTTCCGAGTGGCTTTTGCACAAACCAATCCAGAACCCGAACTTCAGCGAGAGTCGACGAAAGATCAACCAAGCACCTCCACGGTGGGCACACCTTCAAATATTTCTACTCCAAGCGATGTGGATCTTGATCTGCTACTCGAGCATCTCTATCCAAGACCATCGCCACCCACCGTTTCTACCCCTTCTGCAGCCCCAAGCAATGACATTTCGCCTCCTACGATGGAAAATCTCCACATTGGGGAAGTTAAGGTACCTCCAACCGACTCATATATACCTCCAACCGAATCAGATGTCATTGCAAGCTCAGAAGATGACACCACTTAAACCACTGACTCCGCGCCAGAAGCATCTTCAGTAGAGCCAGAGCCCCAATTGAATAAGCCTACGGAATCACAGATCATCCCAAATCAGGGAGTTCACGTGGAAAATGATATCATTGAACCTTCCCACACACATGAAAGAAAGTGGACCCGCGCTCATCCAAACTCACAAATAATTGGGGATCCCTCGAGTGGTGTCACAACTCGTGCTTCAGCGATCAATGAAAGTCTCAACTCATGTTCCCTCAGTCAAAAGGAACCAACCAAAGTAGCCGACGCTCTTACCGATCCAGACTGGAACATTGCTATGTAGGAAGAAATTAGCCATTTTGAGAGATTGAACCTTTAGAAACTAATACCTAGACCGAAAGGGAAAACCATAATTGACACTAAGTGGATCTTCAAAAACAAGAAAGACGAACAAGGGGTCGTGATCAGAAAAGCTAGGCTAGTTGCAAAAGGATACAATTAGCCGGAAGGAATCGACTATGACGAGACATATACACATGTTGCGAGAATTAAAGCAATTAGGATCTTCCTAGCTTTTGCTGCCCACAGAAGCTTCACGGTGTACCAAATGGACATCAAGACGGCCTTCCTCAACGGAGTATTAAAGGAAGAAGTCTTCGTCTCTAAGCCTGAAGGCTTTATGAGCGAAGAGAACCCCGACTACATGTATCGGCTGGATAAAGCCCTCTACGGACTCAAACATGTGTCAGCATGGCATGAAGTCCTCTCGGATTTTCTCATCTCATCCGGCTACACGAAAGGGAAGATTGACATGAATCTCTTCACCAAAAGAAGCGGATCAGATATGATGCTAGTACAAATATATGTCGACGACATCATCTTTGGCTCGATGGACGCAAGACTCTACAGGATTTTCGGTGACATGATGAAGCAGAAATTTGAAATGGGTATGATGGGAGAGCTAAGCTTCTTCTTAGGTCTTTAAGTCAAGTAGCTTCACGACGGAATCTTCACCATTCAGTCCAAATCATTCACGACATCCTCAAGAATTACAAATTGGACAACTCCACTCCTGCCAAGACTCTGATGTCTCCTTCATGCAAGCTCGATGACGATACCTCAGGAAAATCCGTCAACCAAACCACTTATCGAGGCATGATAGGATCATTGCTCTATCTCACGTCCACTCGACCATACATCATGTTCACAACGTGTCTTTGTGCTCGCTTCAAGCCGATCCGAAGGAATCCTATCTGCTATCCATAAAGATGATCTTCAAGTACCTCAACGGCACCCCAAATCATGGTCTATGGTACCCTATGGATTCAGACTTCAGACTCGTTGGATACACGGATGCAGACTATGCGGGATGCAAGCTGGAAAGAAAATGCACATCCGGAGCCGCTCAATTTCTAGGGGGTAAACTCGTAAGCTGTCTTCTAGGAAACAGCGTCTCAACCTCAACAGCGGAGGCAGAATATGTCTCCGCTGCGGTTTTTGTTCGTAGATTTTGTGGATGATAACCCAACTACGAGATTTTGATCTTTTACTCAATAACATTCCATATTTAGCGTCTCTAAGAGTGCAATAGCGAAACTTGTAATCGCGTGCATCATTCACGCACAAAACACATAGACATTAGGTATCACTTTATTAAGGAACATGTGCAACAAGGCACCATCGACATGCATTTCGTTAACACCGAGGTTCAACTTGCTGACCTATTCACTAAGGCATTGGATGAAAAACAATTCCTCGTGTCTAAGTTAGGCATGTTGAACCTCAAGTAATGATCAATGGTGCCTCCATGAACCTTAAATAGTGTATATATGTTGTACATATTTTTTCTTATTTTCTCTGTCTTTTTGTGTGCACAAATCGAGGGGAAGTTTTACTACTCTATCCAGGGGGAGTTTCTGAAATACATGCATAAATTAAGGGGGAGTTCGAAATACTTTACAATTTTCCTAGCAAAATTTTATCATATTTATACCTTTGAAAAATTGTTGAAATTATGATTTTCGGTAAAAATATCTAAATTTCAAAATTTCGGGTACATGTCAATTTTTCGGCCTGTTAGTCATTATTTTATATTAAAAAATTAAAATCGCGGTGAAATTTGACCTACCCGAAAAATCCATATCACCCGAAAACCAACAGTAACCTAAATAGTTACTGAGTTATCCGAAAATTCTCATTTCACTTTTTACTATTCAAAACCACCCTAAAATTAAACAAAACCTCTCGACTTTCCAGAAAAATTTCTCCATTTCCGTCTTAAATCCAAACTTTTCTTCCATTTCGACACATATTCAACCAAAATGGTAAGGACGACTCAAATTTGCCAATTTTAACTTGTTTTCCGCTGATTTTTCCATATTTATGCAAATTGAGTTTTAACCATTTGGGCGATTTTCGGATGAAATTTGAATTTCTCCCCGAAAATCTACTGTACACACACTCTATGTGCACCCGAATTTTGTCTACCAAAAATTTATCTACCAGAATTCTTCACAAGCGAATTTTGATTGTGAAAAACGTTAATATTTTACCCGAAAAATGCACCTGACTTTCATCTCCCGAATTTTAATCAAAATCGGCGACGACTTTTTATACATATTAAGTGTTGACAAAAAATTAAACTTCACGCGAATTTACTTTTCAAATCGACGAAGACTTTTAATACATGTTAAGTGTTAACCAAAAACTACATTTTACCCGATTTTCACATCATGATTAAACGAAATCCGGTCTTTGTATTACCCAAAAAATCATCACCCGAATTCGAATTAAATTACCAAAGATTTGAATAACCGGCGACTGAGTCTCTTACCCAAAAATTTGGACTTGTATTTAAATTAGAAAAGTTTCTAAGTCCAAATTATATCGGGACGAATTTTTCTAAGGGTTTAAAATTTTCTAAGTCTCGATATCCTTATTTCACTCCAATCAACTTCGACTTAGAAATTATATCGGGACATATGTATACGATTATATGTTATATGCACTAACTATATATTTATCCATTTTCAGAACAAAGATGGTGCGTACGATTGAAGAAATTCCCCCCCGAACAAACTGGGCACAGAGAACCCCAAATAACCTCGAACTCGACTTCGAGAAAGTCGTATGCGCAGATCCCATAATTCTCCAAATCCTACGCAACCACCCAGTATACACCGTCCTTATCATATCCAAGTGTGTCCAGAAGTATATGTCCAACAATTCTGGCCCACTATTACAAATCCTACTACAAGACCAAACCCTACCACCGTAACCGCACAAATCGACCAAACACTCGTCGTCCTAAACCCATCCATATTACGCTCACTTTTCCACCACCATCATCCCTCAATTACGACCACACCCAACTGAAGACGAACTTCAACATGGCTTCCTCTTCATGGGCTACAAACCCGATGCCCACAAAACCATACACCTTCCCAACTTCACCGCAAAGGATATTCCTCAACCTTGGCAGACTCTATTCCTTATCGTAAATAAATGCATATCCCCAAAACATAGCGGGCCCGACAGATACAACATAAATATAATGTTCATCTTCCACAGCATCGTCTTTACAAAAAGAATGATGTCGTCCAACTACTCTGGTCGGACCTGCTCAACCAATTACGAAGACGAGACCTCTCCTCACCTACGAAGAAAGTCCTGCCTTACCTAAGGTGGCTGCTCATCTTCTTGAAGCATTTCATGGACACCGTCCCAGATATCGAGAGCCGAGATCCATCTGGATACCAACCACCGAAGCTCGGCTCTTTTCAATACCTGAAGACCTATTAAGACTCGCCGACACAATCAACCTGATCGTCCGAGCTTATCTCCGGGAAAACGAGCTGAAGGAGTTTCTATGGTCCAACAAATCCCATTTGGACCTACCCTAGGAACAAGCCTACCCATCGACCCATGTTTAGGTCTAGGAAGTGCAGCATCCCCGCCAAACAAAAGAAGAAATCAAAAGGAGATGTCGTAAGATGCGAACATGAACGGCGTACAAAACAAAGAAGCGACCGGAATCCTCCGCCTTTAAGTTCCCTCTCCAACTACCGACGAGCCACTTGTGACCGTCGAAGAGCTTTATAACCCACATGACAAGGTGGTGAGCTATATATTCAACGAAGAATGGATGACTCAACCCGTGACTTCCAAACTAGCCAAGGGGTTGATGGAAAACGCAAGATTATTCCAAAAGAAGGCAACAATCGACCTGATTTGGATCGAAGAGGAGGAACTGAAGGAAGGCAAGATTACGAAGCCGACATCCCAGAACATCCAACACAGAGTCATGGACAAGGACGAACCGCCGTTGAAGTCAAACATTGGAGAGAAACTGAACCTGCCTTGGAAAACGCCAAGATCATGGCGCCATACCAAGAAGAGATTCGAAAAGAATCTGGAGGATAGAAGACCACCTCAAGAAGCTCGACGAGTAGCTGCAAGGCATGACTCATCTCTCGGAGCATAGAGCCAACATGTACATGCTCAGCCTCCATCGAAAGCTTATGTTCGGCGGAAAAGGAAGTGACATAGAGGCTCTCCGAAGATACGAGAAGAAGAAGCCAATGATCTCAGCGGTAATAGAAGTACGGAGATCTCACTTCTGCTCAATATTCTTCCCAATCTACCGAGTTCAACGGGAGGACCGGACCACCAAAGAACTGAGTGAAGCGGACCTCGCCGACATCAGAGCAGAAGACATCTATTAGATGATCGGAAGCTACAAAATGCTTGGAACTCTTCAAAATCCCAAAGAGGTTCATGCTGCACCAGATCAAATATACCATGTCTCACGACCTTCAAATGGCGCTGGAAAGCAAGAAGAAGGTGAACTCCACGAAGCCTACTTTCGATCTCCCCGAAGCTGAAAGCTACGATGAAGGCCACATCTTCGATGGAGAAGATCCCTCCATGGTCGACATCAATTACAAGGGCGAGAAAAGGCATATGAAGACATCGGAGATCTCCAAGTTCTGCGATGGAACCCTCCTGATCATAAGAGATTAGCTTAGAAAAATTCTGCAGGAGCTGAGGTTTGAGGATCACGACGTCCAAAACAAGTTTCAGAAGATGATTGACATCATCTCTGAACGGATTTCTTACCGTAGATGGATACAATCTTATGAGCACAATTGGACTTAGAAGATCCGTCTACGAGCTGGTGAAACCCAAGAAAAAGAAGACAAAGAAGACGCCACAACGAAAAGGACACTAAGGGGGCGATTGTTAGGAATATTTTGTAGTGTCCTTAATTCTTACAAGTCTTGGGTCTATTTTATAATTAATTAGATTGTAATTGGTTTTGGTCCGCTACGCAAATATTATACAAATTAGGTCATATGCCTTAATATACCAACTCATGTGGTATATAAGGCTCCATTTACCCTTTTACGGTTTTCATCAAGAAATTAATAACAAGCCACCTTGTACCTTCCAAAATAGAAAACACGCACAAACGCACACTACAAGATGTTCTTCGATTTCTAAGCTTAAAAGCTATCTTTTGATCCTTGTTTGGTACAAAATCGGACCAACACTAATGCAGTATCAACCTGGTTTATAAGTTCTCTGTTATCTATCGATCAGAAGAAATGTCGACGAATGTTGCCCAAAAGAAGCAATAGAAGGAAGATCGCGATGGAGTAAATCATCGAACCGATAAAGTTTAATTATAAATTGAACGAAAGTTTAATTATAAATTGAACGAAAGTTTAATTTTGTTTTAGAACCTATGACCTCCGCATGTAGTTAATATTCAATTATTCGATTTTTATGGTCGTACTATTATTCACTGTCAGTCAATCAAACTTTTGCACTTTTCTTTTTTCGTTAATATTTTCTATTTATTTGATAATGTGATGTTTTTAGTTGATTAGAATCCCGTCAATTTGAATGCTAAAATTATTGAAAAATGATGATCTACATCACTTTTATAACTATAATAGTTTTCCAGATAAATAAACTATAAGAATGGAAATTTTCCATTTTTTTACTGTCCCGATGTATCCCCACTCGACATGGCTATGCACTAGCCCCTAAATACTGGCGTGGACTTGCGCCACACAGATCCGGCGGAGGCTTAATTGCACCACACACTCCAGAGGTGGGACTAATCCCCGGGGTCAATTGAATACGTCCCAAACCCACATGACAAAGATAATCATGGGCCCATAAGGCCCATGGGGACTACTGACTAATCCCCGGGGTCAATTGGATACGTCTCAAACCCACCTGACAACGATAATCATGGGCCCATAAGGCCCATGAGGACTACTCAAGGAATTGTGGGACAGGAGATTCGATCTCACGACCTCCTTTAACCACAAGATCTTAAGGCCTCCTTCTTGACCATTAGACCAAGGCCTCATTGGCAAATTTTTCATATCATCGTTATCAATAAATGATAAAACTAACCAGGAAGGATAAAGGCAAAAAACAAATATTTATTGGCATGAGCACATGGGGTCCACAAATCATTATCTCTCTTTATTTATTAGAATGCATGCAATACCCCATGTGGTTGTATGAAAATGCAAGAAATTCCATATAAGCAAGGGTAAATTATGCAATACCCCATGTGGTTGTACTGAAATGCACATAACTATCTTATGTTTTTTTTTTATTGTGCGAAACTCCCCTGTGCTATCTAAAATTTAGCACCGTATCCCCGATGTTGTTTAAAACTTAGCACAATACCCTTTGTATTGTCGAAAACTTAGCATGCCCCCCGTATTTTTTAAAACATAGCATTGTAACTCCCAATTATTACGTAAAATAACAAGAAATGAATTTTACGCTATTTTCAAACCATAGGGATTTTGATACATATTTTTCAAACCGCATGTGGATTATATGTTATTTACCCTATTCGCAGTGACGTGTTAATGGATACCTACAATTATAACTATAATGGGATATTAAGTGATCCGGTTTGCTACCAACAAATAAAGCAAATCAAACCGCTCAAAAAAGTAAAAAATAAACATTTGAATGCTCAAATTTATAAGCATAACGATAAAGCTGCAATGACCATTACTTACACATACAATGTTCACATATGAGATTGCTATTCATGGCGTCCATGCATCATTATCGTATCTTGATTGGTTGTGAGTTGACATAATTTTGACACAACATTTTTACAGATGAAATGGTCCATGAAATTGGGGACAAGTGACGTAGCCTCTACAAATAATCTCCATGGATCAACATAAATGATACTGGTAAAATTACAACACAGCCTCCTCCCCCCTCCAAATCTCTCCCCAAACGCAAGCAAGAAACCAATACCTATGAGCTCACAATGACAACACATTGGCGCTTCAGAGGCCTTCCCGATTGCTTCTTCTCATCATTATCACATGCCTGCCGGAGCATCAGCAAACCCACTGTGTTACTTAATAAACATCATTCAAAGGCTGTTATTATTATATGATGATTAACGTTTGTTTACCTGTGGACTACAAAACAATGTACTTCGCACCCTTTTAGAGCCATCCGGTAGATATCGTTTTAAAGGGATCTCATATTCCGCTGCTGCTGATGATGAGTTTGAGCAGACCTGATGAACACACAAAAATCGGTAACTTGAAGTACCATATATTGTATTATCTATTTAATTTTATTATAAATAAACAATAGATATTATTTGGTACCCACCTGTGTCTCTATAGTCTCAACCAGCATTACTGGGCAACCTGATGCATGAACGCTTCGCAAACCAGGGCATTCAAGAACCAGTCTCTCTGGTTTCATAAATACAATTATAAATACATTCAAGTGCGTTTCAAATAATTGAAAAGACCGGGCGGAACCCACAAATAGTTTTGCTCAAACAAACCCAGAAAAAAAAAATTGACCAAAAAATATATTACCTGGATTCAAGTTCCGACAAGAGTTGAGGTTCAGATCATTAAGATGGGGACAATTCAAATAGAGCCCCTGTAAAAAAATTTGTTTTGATTCAGTAACAGATGCAAGACTCCTCAAATCCAAGAATTTCAGAGAAGGAAAATCTTACATCCAGGCCCGAACAACCCCATAAGCTTAATTTCCTCAACAGACTATGCTTGATAATCAGTTTTTGGTATACGTGGTGGAGCTTGCTGTTTGGCTTTGTCTGCAATTCACGTTCAGTTTCTTCTTCGTTAGTAAAACTAGCATCAGAACTTGGTTCGCTAAAAAATGGTCATTCCACAGTCGAGAAGCTCAAGATGAGGAAGCTGTGCAGCAGCAAATTGAATCCCACCTGATGATGATGAAGTTTAATATCGAGCTTAAAAATCGGATAATTTAATATGGCTGGTTCCGTTTCGAAAACTCTTCCTCTCCAACGCGTTCTTACTTGAGGTGATGTTGGGACAGAGAGCTAATAGGAGTCTTGACAATGTTTCTGGAAAGACATTGCAGATTATCCCAGTGCCACTATCACTGATGCTAGACCTGAGAAGCAACATAGCTGTTATCATCATTCCGAGTAATATGGAGAAAGAGAGAGCTACACTGGTACTAAGTAAGGCCTGCCTGAAGAAGCAACATTGCATACCCACTAAGATCAAGCAATTCAAGCTTAGTGAAACTCGAAGCAATTGCTGCAACTGATGCATCGGTAATCTCTGCACCGAGAACAAGAGAAAGCATACGCAAGCCCCTGTTTACAATACAAGTAGATATATTATCGAACAAACTCCAAAAGAGAAGAAACAGAAAAATCCAAGTAATGAATACACCCACCTCAAATTAGCAGCAGCTGATAGAGCCAAAACTGCAGCATGTGAAAGCTTGGTAGAAGCAATGTGGATATTCTGAAGCTTCGGGCAGCTTCTACCGAGAGAATCCATAATGCCCGTAAGATCAGTGGTGTCATTCTCCTCGCGAGCAAACTCTTAAGGATAACTCTTTTAAGTTGGGGCAGCTGAGAACCTGATCGTGATGAACCCATAAATAAATACCCCTCATAAAAAACATTAAAACATACACATTTCAATATGTGAGGGAAAAAAAATTACCATCTAAGAAACGGAGTAAAGACCCGAAAGCCACAACGTGGAGAGACTTGTTGACGTAAACGCAAACCCACCGAGACTACCACAACCTTCCATCTTTAGGCTCGTTAAGCATTTCTTGTCTGCGATGAAACGGCTAACCTCGTCCCTGAGTTTGCCAATCAATAGGAGGTTGATTTAATCAACTTCCAGGATACTTAGGCAGGCAGCCAGTGAACAGAGCTCAAAACAAGAAGAGGTAACTATGGAGAGGCATTATATCATACTCTACAAGATTACGAGCTATCTTTTAAAGGAATAATAAACAACGGTAATGCGGTGCCAAATCTAACTTACACTTTCCAAACATTGCATAATAACAATGGCTACAGCAATTAACTTTTGTTCCGATTACGTAATTCGGTGGACATTTAGTAATGCTACCGTTACTGATCGAACTCAAATTAAAATTAATGATTACAAGGAAGGATTTACCCAGATATCCAATTCGTAGACGATGCCAAAGTAGAGATCTCCAGCTCTTGTAAACTAGGGCACGAAAATGCAATCCAAGCCAGAATTGTTGCATCCACATCACTGCAAAAAGAAGCAGCCACAACAAATTTAGCATTCTCAACAACTCGTTCAATAGTTAACACTGCAACATTCAAGCACAAATCTATACATAAATACAGATCCAATGATTTCACGGCCAGATCTGATCAATGGCACGTGATATCATAAGTTTCATCAACTCAATCACAAGCTCCCTACGCCCCACAGACTTAATCCGCAACAATTGTTCAGGAGATGAGACATCACAGTACCTTTCGATTCTCAGCGCCAATCTCGACAGTCCAGGACACTTCTGCAACACAAATCCAACAAAACCGATTTTGGTCACTGCCGGAACCCGAAGTCTCATTTCATCAGCCGCAAGCCATACCCTCCTTGCCGCCTCCCTCCACCCTCTACAGACACCACCCGCAGCCACTAACCCAGGAGGAGGGAGCCGCCGGAAGATATCCCACAAACAACTCGCAGGCAGCTTTGCCACATCATCCAAGTCTCCGTTATCGTCGTCGAAGTATAGCGCCCCTCGCCTGGCCGGAGGACCACGAACCACGGCCAATTCCTGAGGCGACGTGGCAGATGACAAATCCTTCGTGTCGGCGACAGTCGGCCTCGAGATGGGAGTGGATACGTTATTGTTTGCAAGCTCGTCTCGGAGGACGACCTCGTCGTTGGTATTATGGCTCCTATCATCGTCGGCAGAATCAGCCACAAGATTGCAATTATGGCCTTTCTTGGGCTGCCCGCATCTGCCGCAGTTGTAGCTGCCTCGCTTCTTGCCACGCTTGAGCAGGATAGAGGGGTCGTTGGGGTTGGGGTAAGGAAATTGGCGGTGGTTGTGGTCGGGATGCTGCATCGGGGGTGGGCCAGTACTATGTGGAATGCGGGCAGTACTGCTTGAACTACAGAATTGTTAATTTGTTATGGTCCGATATGGTCCCTATAGATATAAGCGTACATTGGCGCGGGCGGGAGATGATAGAAAATTGGCGCCTCATGTTTTTTAAAATGTTGCAATTATTATATATTTGATTCGGCAGAATAGTCAAAATGGTCCTCGATGTTTATTCTATGGATTAATTTAGTCTCCGATGTTTCGCGTGAACCAATTTAGACCATCATGTTGCCGATTTTGAACTAAATTGGTCCATCCGTCAGAAATTCCGTCAATTTGAATGGAAAATGCCACGTGTCGACGCCCAATTGGTCTGAATTTCTCCCCTGTTAAAATCATAAAAAAATAATAAAATTAAGATTTAAAAAAGGAAATAAAATGTTTATCTCTCTAAAAAGGAGAAAAACAAATAAATTAAATTAAGAAAAATAAAAAATGAAAATAAAATATGAAAAATTTTATTTTCGTTTTTTTATTTATTAAAAATGCGAAAGAATATTTAAAAAATATGAAAATAAAAAATTAAAATTTTAAAAATATTTTTTTGTTTTACGTATATATTAAAAAACTAGAAAATTATTAAAAAAATTAAAAATAAAATAATAAATATAAAATTTAAAAATAAAATAAAGTAATTACGGGAATCTCATTCCGTTCTCGCCTAGTTATCGAGTAAGAAATTGTCACTAGCTGGATATTTTTACAATATTTTTATATATAATATATAAATTGGATATTTTTTGTTTTATATATTATTATACAAAAAATATGTAAAAATATTTCTAGGTCCCCACGAAGTCGGAGACGGGGACAATTTCTTCCCCACTAACGGGACGAGATTACCGTAAATATAATATTTTATTTTATTATTTATTTTAATATATCCAATATATTTTTTGTCGGGATTCTCGTAAAAAATATCCAATTTATATATTATAATATAAAAATATTGTAAAGAATTTCCAGGCAGGGACACTTTCTGTTAGGTCCTGATTCATCAATCAACAAGCAACCTAAGCACGAATTCTCGGTATTCGAGTAAGAAATCTTACGGATTACGTTCGGTCGAATAACCACGTTGAAGATCTTGAGAGAGGTTGTTAGCTTTCCGAGTTTCTCGATCGTATTCTCTCTCGTTTAAAAAAATGAATTCGATGCTTGTAATTTTCTGAATATAAAACTTGTTTTTAATTTTGATAGTGTACATCATATTTATACCTATATCCAAGGTATAATTGCTATTAGGTCCTACACTATCAAAACTTCTAATTACGCCCCTAATTACAAGGATAATGAAATAATAAAGCACAATTCTAATTTTCTCTTCAATCTCCCCGTTTGTGCTTGTCTTTGTTTCAGCTCCTTTTATCCTTGTCGGGCGTAAAAAGACTTCCTCAATCCCAATGTTGTCTCGTAACGTCGAACAACATTCCTCAGCTCCAATCTCTCATTTATAGCATCTAAAAGCTCGTTCAAGAGTGGGGCTTCTTCTTCACAAAGATCTTCGAAGATTGTCTCTTCGGTGATCTCTCTCAATCTCTTCTGAATGTTCTTCCTCACTAACTTTAGCGTCCCGTCGCAAAACTTATGGACTTCTGACTTCATCATAGCCCTTGTCTTCCCAATGACTGGATTTAGATAGGTTATGGCGAGGCCAGGTTTCTTGAAGATGTAGTTCTCGGGAAAGTTGTTGAGTGGGAAGCCCTTCATTAGCGGAGATTCCATGTTGACCTTCTTCATGTTGTTCTCTATTGCAATTCGAAGGTCGTGTGCGGTGTGATACTTGATCTGCCGCACCATGAATCTTTTCAGTCCCTCGAGTCCTTCAGTCTTGATATATTCGGAATGCGTCTTGTACTTTCTCTTGTACATCTGGTACAATTGGTAGACCTCATCCGGTGGAAGGAATGAGAGATAGCTTTCATCTATCTCTTCTCGAGTGCGGTTGTTGTCCGCTCTCTTCTCGACAAGTTGTAGAATCGGTGGCTTGTTCTTGAAATTTTCCTTCAGTTGATCAGTTGGAATGCCACTTCGATCGGGTCCGAGATAATTGAGCATAAAGATATGCTCCATTTTCTTTCTATCTTCCCAGTGTGAGATGCCCCTTAGGTTAAGTTCATTGAGCTTCTTGATTTTATTTGGAGCCCTCCAAATCTGCTTTCTTACGTCTTCAATGAACGGGACTTCAATTTTGACGTTCTCCCATGGCGTCTCGACTCTAACTGTCCCTTTTGATAAACGGGGAGGAGAGTCGACTCCGAGCCTTATCATTACGGGTAGCTCTGGGAGGGCAGAACTGTAGTTCTCTCCTTCTTGAAGTTCTTCTTCTTCAAGCAGTACCAAGTCCACCGAAGCTTGTTGTAAGAAGTATCTGATGTTGGAGAGTCGAGCTTGAGCAGCTTCCTCTGGTTCCCATTGCGTCATCCACTTCTCATTTAGGATGTAGTAATCTACGATCAGATGTGGATCGTAGGCAACTGCTTCTGGTTGGACTTGGGGGAGGTTTGAGGTTAGGATCGGATTTGGATTTGTAGGAGAGAGGGTGGGGGGTGTGGTTGTTTGTTGGCGGGTTTGAGATTGTGTGGTTGGTGAGTGTGAGGACGATCCTCCAGCTTCTTGAGTCTTTGTCTGTGCTTGACTCAATCCACGGCCGCTCCGTGTAGTTCGTTGTTGTTTCTCCCCCTCATGACGATCCGGATCATCGGGATCGTCGTGTCTACGCTTGGTGCGGGAGCTTTCTTCTCGGCATGTTGTTTGTGCTGGCGGCTCTGGTTCATCTATCAACCTTTTGTAGAGACTCTTCTCAGCGGGAGATCTGGTCTCTAAGGCAAGGAGGCGTGAGATGAGTATATCGTGAAGCTGGGTGATCGGGATGGTGTAGGGATTGATAAGTGAGGGTGAGGAGTTGGGGTGGTGAGGATTGGTTGTAGTGGGGTGTGTAGAGTGGTGGTAGGAAGTGGTGAGGATATGGGGGTGGTTTGTGTTTCGGTCGGAGCAGCTTCTGAGACTTGTGTTTTCTCGGTGTCTCTTAGGGAAGTCTCGAGAGCGTGAAGCATACGGTCCATCAGACGATCTTCTAGAGAGGATAGAGCTGTGGAGAGCGCTTCTTGTAGTCTTTGCTCCGTTACGAACAGTGGTGGAGTGGGGCCAGGGAGGCGCTCGACTTTCACAACATCGGAGTAGATTTCCGATGTGTCGCCTTGAGTAGGTCTTGAAGTTCCGGAACGTCCAAGGATATCCGTTATCAACCCTGAAGTCACCACTTCAATGGGTTGGCCTATTGTTTGCTCCGAAGATATCGGGGGTCCAATAGGGCTTCCACCCAATCCTTGAGATGATACGATAAGTATCACCTCTATGGGTGTTGAGGCAAATTCAATTTGAATCTGTTCAGTAGGCTGATCACTTGGTGGTGGATGTGTTGGCTCCGAAGCTGGTATGATTCAAGGCACTGCAGACGAGGCCGAGAGTTGTTGTCGGCGAGGGCCCCTTCGTTGGAGTCTGTGTGCTTCATCAGAATCGGTTGCCTCAGGAGAGAGATATCTTGTTGAACACCTTCGGGCTCAATCTCATGAATTGTGGCTTCGGGCTCTATTGTTGTCACCAATGATTCCCTTTGAGAAGGTGCCGGAGCTGGATCCAAGGCACGTACCATCGCCTCCGTGATGGAGTTGTTATGGCAGTAGTCCTGATATGCCTCTTCAGTTGGATCAGCTAGTCGGAGCAACTCCAATGGGATGCATTGGTTGGAGTGCTCGGCGGCCTTCGGGTTGTGAAAAAATCGAAGGCGTGGTGGAGTGTATTCCCCAACTGGTGGTAGTCTTGGGATCTCTGGATGGAGTTCCATGTAGTGTGAGATCAGCACCGGGAACCACCATACGTAGGGGAGAAACTTGGCCTTCGACTTTGTCTCCCTTTGACTCATCTGGTCTGCTAGATCGTTCCAAATCAGTTGGGCCATGTCATATCTTTTTGAAAAGATTACTCCGTGAAAAATGCGAAGGACGTTCCCGTTCGCCTTCTCGAATCCGGAGTGTTTTGGGGAGAGACATTTGTTGATTATGCGGAACAATGTCTTCCACGGATGGGAATGTCGTTGTTTTGGAAACTTGCCAATTTGGGCAATGGGGGCTTGTATCCCATCCGGAGCATATCCGCTACGATCTCCGCGTCTGTTGGAAGTTGATCATACGTGTCGTAGTGCGGAAGATCAAGCACCATGGCCAAGAGATTGCGGTTCAGAACGACGTGTCTTGAATTTATTTTTGTTGTAAATTCCACGTCGTTTCCGACTGCATGGCTCTCCATAAGTCCGCAGAATTGTTGTAGGTAGACCATCGGTACGGAGGCTGTCATCGTTAATGCTGGCCACAGTGGGTGTCCTTTAAGGATGGAGATGATGACTTCATCCGGGCACCGGAATGTTGTGAGATCCAGTTGATAATTGTTGTCATGAACTGGCATGAAGCTTGATGAAGGGTATATGTGAGGATAATTTGGAGTTGCCATATCTGTAAAGAATAACATGAAGTTCATTACTTGAAAAATTTTCATATGCGAATAAACGGGATTAAGAATGAATTTTTAAAAAAAATTGTATGTCTTAAGGTTTATTTTCAAAAGACTTAGTGAAAAATTTTGAAAGATTTGTAAAATTGACTAAGTCGTAGAAGCGTGTTTTTATTCGAGTAACACTTTATTCGATCTTTGAATTTTGCGATAAAAAATTTTCTAAGTCTTGAAAAAATTTTCTAAGTCTTTTTCAGCGTGTTTTTATTCGAGTAACAATTTATTCGATCAGTAAGTTTTGCGATCGAATAAAAATGTGTCGAATAACTCAAGTTTTCGCCGATGACTTTTACGATCGAATAAAATGTTATCGAAAACAAAAGTTTTTCGCTGAGTAAGTTTTCGATCGAATAAAAAATTGTCGAAAAACTTACGTTTTTCGCCACGTAGTTTTGCGATCGAATAAAAGAATATCCAAAAACTTAAAGTTTTCGCCTCTGACTTTTGCGATCGAATAAAATATACTCGAAAAATTTATTTTTCGCCGGGTAGTTTTTCAATCGAATAAAAGAATATCAAAAACAAAAGGTTTTTGACGCTGAGTTTTGCGATTGAATAAAATTGAAGAAAAACTAAAGTTCTTCGATGACACTGTTTGCGATACAAACTTTTCCGATCGAAAAATTATCAAATCAAACAGTAAACACGTGATACATAATCTTCGATTTCTGGGTAAATCATGAGTTGATCTGGGTTCGGAATGTTTAGAGAACAGTTGCGAATCCAAATATCATGATTTTAATCCAAAAGGTCGAGTTTAAACACGTTGATTTGAGGGTCGAAAAACCAGTTTTCGTCGAAAAAATATAAACATGAATTTCTTCAAATGTTTTTCGTGAAAATGTTTGCGAATCGGATGTTTTTGAACAGAAAATGATTCGTAAGTTTCTACCTTCGAAATCGGCAAGTTTAATCTAAAAAGTTCGAATATTGCGGGATTTGGTTTGAATCGTCGAAGTCGGTTCGAAGAGTTCGTAGAAGTCGAAAAGTTTTTCGATTGGAAATGTGTGGCGTGTGAGAGAGTTTTTCGATCGATAAAGTGATATTAATACTTTACGACCGGGTAAATTAAAAAATCCTTTGGGCCGTAAAAAAAAATATTTTTGGGCTTTGAAAAAAAATATTTATGAAATTATCTCCTATTGTTGATGAAATTCAACCTTTGACTCCTCGGATGAGCTCTAAATTTTCTGCGAGACTTAAAAATGTTAGAATTCATGTTTTACGAGTGTAGAAGATAATAACAATTTCTCATATAAAACTCCCCCTCAACAATTGCATGAGTAAACTTTTCAGTACCGAAGCATATTTTTAGTACAAATTGGCATATGAAAATTTCCGATTTAAGTACAAGTAACGCATTTTAAGCAATTCAGCATAGTTTCATTAAAAATATTGCGTTTTTCAAAATAGTTATTCGCATTTTATCAATTCTGAACCAATGCATGTATTAATGTATTTAAAATGTGCGAGGAAAAAATATTTTTGTTTCGGGGTCAGATTTATTTATTTTGAACATTAATTCACACAAAAATTTCCAAGACATATAAAACATTAATTAGCCATAAAATCACGTAACTAACCTAGTATTCTAAGAGCATAGTATGAATCACTTCGACAACTCTCGCAAGTTTCGCTCATATCACTCAATTTATTTTTATCAAGGAGATTTTTAGTAGATATATCACTCTCATCATCACAACAAAATTATATCATTTAATTTGTTATCGTAGTATTTTTAATCAACTTACCAAGTGATAGTTCATCATTTTGAATCAAAGGGACTTTTAAGGGATTATTTTTAGGCTTTGACTAAAGGGGTAGGAAATTTGGGTTAGTGAGCTTAAAAATTTTTCTCTTCCAGGGGCCCTTTTTGTGAAATTATGTTCTGATCCTTTTGCTTTTCCTTTCTTTAGAAATTTCTTTTCAAGGCTTTGAGAGATGAGATCTTCTTTGATTTTGGGTCGAGACTGTGTTCCTTTAGAAAGTTTCACAGTTATGGAGTTCGAACCCAAGACTGTGCTTCTCTCGTTTTCTCTACATAAGATCTAGATTATCATTGGAGAAGTTCACTTCAAGGTGCTTCTCTTCTAGGAGTATACGAGATTATCTAGGAGAACTTCACAGTGAGATCAGTGTTTCTCTTCTATAATGAATGAGAAATGCATAATGTACATCACTTTTGCTCTCCCCCTCTTTTTCTTGATTGAGTAACCCCAAATCTTGTGAATAATGTTGAAGGCTTAATTGGGTGTTTATAAAGAAAAAGAATGTCGGAGAAAGATCAAAGGGGATTTCTAGAGGAAAAAGTAAAGGATTTATAATTTGGGCCAAGTGAGGAATTTTCTAATATGCCCTTATCATTTTCATGACAAACTAAACACAAAAGCAAGATTGAAGCTACGAAGTACAAACCAAAGGATAGTCATTTGAAGTGGGACACTAAAAAAAAAATTGAGGTTCAAATTCTCACATGTATGATGTGGCTTTGTGTCTAGTGAAACAAACAAAGTTCTTTTGAATAAAAGAATGTCATATGAATTTTTAGGCAAAGAACTTAATCATATATATCGAAGAAATATTTTTGTGAGTAATTTCAAAAAAATAGTCAAAATTATCGTCATCCCCCATTTTTTTTACTTTATTTATACTAGTTATATATATGTATTTATATATATTTAATATAAAAAATATTAAAAGATAGAGTCACGCAAAATATTCAAGAAATATTATGAAGCACATAGAATATCAAATTGAAGCATAGTAGAGCATGTAAAGCACATTTTAAGTAAGATTGAGATTCAACATGCCTAATTTAACAATAAGGAATTTGAATCGTTTTTCATCCAATGCCTTATTGAATAAGTCGGCAAGTTGAAGCTCTGTTTTAACAAAATACATATCTATTGTGCCTTTTTCTACATGATCTTTTATAAAATGGTATCGAATATCTATGTGTTTCGTGCGTGAATGATGAACAGGATTGCAAGTAATGGCAATAGCACTTTGAGAATCACTGTAAATGGGAATGTTATTGAAATCAAACCCGTAATCGCGTAGTTGTGTCCGCATCCATAGATTTGCGAGCAACAGCTGGCAGCCGCAACGTATTCCGCCTCGGCCGTCGATGTTGACACACAATTTTGTTTCTTTGAAGACCAACAGACCAACTTTTCGCCTAAAAATTGTGCTCCGCCAGACGTGCTTTTTCTGTCCATTCGACAACCTGCATAGTCAACATCAGTATAGCCAATAAGTCGAAAGTCAGTATTTTTAGGATACCAAAGTCCTAAGTTTTGAGTTCATTTGAGATATCGTAGAATCCTCTTAACGGCATTCATGTGGGACTCCTTTGGGTCGGCTTGAAAGCGGGCGCATAGGCAAGTTGCAAACATAATGTCGGGTCGGCTGGATGTCAAGTAGAGAAGAGATCCGATAATGCTCCGATAGTTGGTGATGTTGACAGCCTTTCCAGACGGATCAACATCCAATTTGCAATTAGTAGACATAGGAGTATTCATCGGTGTGCTCTTGTCTTGATTAAATCACTTCAGAATATCTCGAATATATTTGGTCTGACTGATGAAGATGCCATCATCGAGTTGCTTGACTTGTAATCCAAGAAAGAATTGGAGTTCTCCCAATAAGCTCATCTCGAATTTGGTCTTCATGAAATTACCAAATTTCTGACAGAGACGTTCATTCGTCGATCCGAAAATGATGTCATCAACGTAAACTTGAACGATCATCAAGTCTTTGCCTTGCCTTTTGATGAAGTTGGATTTGACCAAAAATTCGCTCAGAACATCATACCAAGCACGAGGGGCTTGTTTTTAGTGCATAGAGAGCTTTGTCCAATCGATAGACATGATCGGGATGGTTCTCGTGCATGAACCCTTCGGGTTGAGCGACGTAGACTTCTTCTTTTAATACGCCGTTGAGAAAGACAATTTTGACGTCCATTTGATAGACTTTGAAGTCTTTGTGAGCCGCGTATGCTAGGAATAAGCGAATAGCTTCAATACGGGCGACATGAGCATACGTCTCGTCGTAATCAATTCATTCTTGTTGATTGTATCCCTTAGCAACGAGTCGTGCTTTATTCCTGATTACTTCACCGTTCTCATTTTTCTTGTTCTTGAAAACCCATTTAGTTCCAATTATGATTTTGCCTTGTGGTCGAGGAACCAATGTCCAAACTTGTAGACGCTCGAACTAGCTGAGTTTGTCTTGCATCGCAATTACCCAATCCGGGTCTTTAAGAGCTTCGACTACCTTATTTGGTTCGTTTTGGCTTAGGAAGCATGTGCATAAACCGCGTTGTGTAGACGTCCTAGTACGTACACCACTTGAAGGATCACCGATAATCTGGTCAGTAGGATGAGCTCGAGTCCATTTGTGTTCGTGAGGAATAACCGAAGTAGATTCGTCATTGGATTGTAGATCGAAACATCCCGAATTAATGGGTTGATCATTCATAGTAGAGAAATTCAATTCAGAGGTTGAATCGATATGA
This sequence comes from Linderniella brevidens, assembly GCA_004919715.1. Lineage (NCBI taxonomy): Eukaryota > Viridiplantae > Streptophyta > Magnoliopsida > Lamiales > Linderniaceae > Linderniella > Linderniella brevidens. The sequence goes on along the minus strand of SWDC01000151.1, from coordinate 10,579,196 downwards.
ATTTCCTCATCTGCATTTATAGGAGCTGCAGCACTAGATGAAGATTCTTAATTAGTAGACTCTCCAACATTTGTCGGATTTTGAAGAAAAGGAGTCTCAAAATGAATTTCTTCCATTGAGGGAGATGGGGCACTGCTTGGTGTTGAGTGAGACGATGAAGACATTTGAGACTTGTTCCGATAAAAGTGTTCGAATAGAGAATCTAAATCTTCATGGTCAGCGGGAATTGCTTCACTTCACGTTGATGTAGAAGTTGCCGAAAGTTGTTGACCTTGTGCCAACACGCCAGTAAGCTCGGGTTCTGAACTGTTTTGTTCAGTAGCCAATTACGTCATTTCTGGAAAGGTGACGTTGTAGCTTTCAAGAATTGTACGATAGGACTTGAGGTAGACGCGATATGGTTTTGAAGTAGAGGAATATCCGACAAAAATGGCTTCAAAGGCTTTGGGATCGAACTTGCTTCGATGCTCCCGATCGTTGGCCACAAAACACTTGCAACCAAAAACTTTGAAGAATGAGATATTCGGGATTCTTTGATTAATTATCTCATATGGCGTCTTTTCGAAGAATAATTGTCCTATTTTGAGTAAAACATGCCGTACTCACTGCTTCAGCCCATAGAAAGTTAGGGAGACCGGAGTATATTAGCATTGTTCTTGCAGCTTCAACTAAAGTCCGGTTCTTTCTTTGTACGACACCATTTTGTTGAGGCGTTTTTGCGGCTGAGAATTGTTGACTAATTCCAAGAGATTGATAGATGTTGTTGAGATACTGGTTCTTGAATTCAGTCCCGTTGTCCGTTCTGATTACTTGGATTTTCTTTTGCAGGAGATTCTGAGTTGTATTCACAAAGCTTATTATCAAGTCTCCAGTCTCATCTTTAGTTCGGAGATATCTCGTCCATGTGTAGCGAGAATAATCGTCGACAATTACTAACACATATTTTCGACCGTTAATACTTTGTGTACGCATCGGTCCACAAAGGTCCATGTGAAGTAACTCTAAGGATCGAGATGTAGAAGCAACTTGCTTGATTTTATGTGAAGCTCGCTTCATTTTTCCCATTTGACAAGCCGAACAGTGATGCTCTTGGTTAGAAGAAATTGTTGGCAGACCGTTGACCAACTTTTTAACACTGGATTTGTAAAGAGCTTTTAAATTTAGATGAGACAGACGTTGATGCCATAAGCTATTCCTCTTAATTGTTGTCTGATAGATGAGGCAGACAGCTGTCGAAGGTCGAACTGTTGTCAGATTGATTGTGTATAGATTTGATCTTCGTGATCCTGTGAGAAGCTCTTGATTCTGACTATTCAAAACTCTGCACTGTTCAGCTAGAAATAGTACTTGAAATCCTTTGTCAACAAATTGTCCTATGCTGAACAGATTATGCTGAAGACCTTGGACATAGGAGACATCTTTAATCGTCAAATTTGGTAGTAGAATGTCTCCAAATCCGAGTATGGGAGCCGAGTCATTGTTGCCAAATCGGACTTTGCCATTGTAAGGATCTTGATAGTTGCTCAACAGTTCTTATTTTCCCGTCATGTGTGTAGAGCAACCAGAATCTAAATACCACACATGATGGATCTGCATAGAAAGAAATTAGGGAGACTTAGGTACCCACTTTTGAATTGGTCCTCTCGGATTAGCAGATTTGATAATTAAGGTTTGTTCATCTTTGGTTCCTAAATTATGCGAATGCTTAGGTACCCAAACCAACTTAGAAGTAGTTGGTTTAAGTAGTACCTCTTTAGACAATTTAGCCTTATTGGCTTGTATTTGCCTAGGTGGTGACTTATGAATCCATTGTGGTTGAACCTTACATGGGAGGTTAATTTCAGCACGAGCAAATGTCTGATTTGTCTTATTGCTTGAGAAAATCTTTTCTCTAGCTAGTCTCCTAAGGTGTTTAGCTGAATCTACGTGGACTTGTTACCTTAGGTGAGGACAAAAATGTATGGAGCTATAAGCTTTCTTAATAGTCGGATCTTGTTTCCTATGAGACTTAAGACTTGCATTTGTCTTAGAATGATGGTCATTGTTTTTAGAAGTAGAGCCAATGTCAAAGTTTGTGCTTTCAAAAATAATAGGCTTTAACGCATAAGTTGAAGTAACAATACTAGAAACGGCTGTCTTCGTAAGGTCTCCTTAGTTTTTGACATAGAAAAAATAGATAACAAATCATTTTTCTTCTTAAATTTTATTTAGGCAATCTTTCCTTAGCATGCTTCACCTCTTTTACTACTCTACCTGTGGATGGAGTAGAAAAAGAGTTAGTAAAAATCTTTTTCCTTTTTGAAGCATTTAGGGATTCGTTTTCACTCTTTACAATTTTTAAAGAAGATTTATCTTCTTTTGAAATATTTTGAAACATAATGGAAGAATTTTTCTTAGATTTAATCTTGTCCTTCATTTATCTTCAGTAATTTTTGTCTCAGAGGTAGCTATGGTAATTCAAGACTAGAGATTTTTTCCTTAGCGTTAGATAAGAGAATTTCGAGATGAATTTTCTTATCTAATTGCTTTTGGAAATTGCTTTCGCTAAGAGCTAGTTTCTCTTCTCATTCCTTTGTTCGTTTCCGCTCAATTTTCATGTTAGTGTACTTAAACTGTAACGATTCTAACATGTTTAATAATGTGGATTTAGACATGTGTACCTCTTGTGACGAAGAGGATGCTTTGTCGTCGTCGTCGTCAGGGCTCCTTGATGGGTCATCATTTGAAGCGTCGTCGAGGTATGCCATAAGTGCAAGATTTTCGTCTTCAGAATCTGTGGTGTCTTCCAGCCAATGCTCTTGTTCTGCCATCAGTGCTACTCCAGCCTCTTTCTGTTTAGTGAGTTGGAATTTTTTGGAGTAGTAGTTGGCGTCCTTTTTCTTGGGTAGTTTGCATTCCCTGGAGAAGTGTCCGACCTTTCCACAATTATAAATTTTTTGTGGTTCTTTGACACTTTTTGATTCTGAGGACTCGGCCGGTCTTTCCCTTTCCTTGGAGCTAGATGTCCGAAGTCTATTGGCCGAAGACGAGGATTTCTTTTTGTAAAACTTTTTACTCATCATTTTAGAAATGAGAGCTAACTGTTTCTTGAACTCCTTCATATCAGGTTCGGAGTCCGAGTCAGATTCTTCTTCATCTTTTGAAGAACTTGGCAGCTTGATACTTTTATCCTTTCGAGATCGACTTTGCTTTCTTTCAGAGACAAGTGCTATAGAGTCGTCGATCTGCTTACCCTTTAGTTTGGATCTCACTTATATCTTCTTCATGTTGGGCGAGATTATCAAAGACGGCGTGGATATCCATTTCATCCAAATCCTTATTTTGTCGGATTTTAATGGATATTTTCTTCCACTCCAGTTGAAGAGAAGAAATAAATCTGATGTTGACCTCCATGTTGGTCTTGAATATATCTATCTTCCTCAATTCATTAAGAAGAGTTAGATATCTTTGATAGAGTTCATAAACTGATTCCTCTGTTCTTGCTTTGAAAGAGTCGTAAGCTGTTAGAATATTTGCTTTCTTTGCTTTGACTCCAACTTTGGTTCGTTGCATCATCTTGTGGAGCTCGTCCCGCATGGCCTTTGCGCTCGATAGACTATCTATTTGCATATAGATGTCATTCGGTATTCTTGCATTAGGAAAGTCTTGGCTCGCAAGTCTGCTTTGGCTCTTAAACGCTCCCCCTCGGTGTATTCACCAGGAACTTTAAGTCTTCTGGTTGCAGGAATATGAGGATTGTTTGTGGCATCTCCTTCTTGGATGAGCCAGAATTGAGCTGGACCTTCTTGAAGTGACGCGATCAAATTTAGGGCTTGATCTTTCGTTTCCAAGAAGTTCATGAACCGGCTTTTCCATACCGTGTATTCGCCTCTTCGAAGAATTGGAGGGCGGACGTCATTTCCGAGTGAGTAAGCATCCATTTTTGTTGATTGGTAGGATCTTCGTGAAGGTTTGGAATAGTAATGAAAAATGCTTCACAAGTGACAAACTTAGTTAGAAATATTTGATTCGTACTTTAATCAATTTCCTTTTTGAACCTATGATCCGGTCGTGAAAGAGAAATTTTTATGGTGTCGAAAATATTTGGTAAGTAAAAATTGATACTTCAAGATTTGTTAAAGAAATTTGAATTATTGCTCGAAAATATTGAGTATCAAAATAGATAGTTCGGAAACAAATATTTTCTGTAAGTTTTGAAGTTCACAATTTTTGATTTCTTTTAAATGCAGTGGTCGAAATGTTTTTCGAGCAGTAAAGTTATTCGATTTAAAAATGTTAAACTTTTTAATCGAAAAAGTTTTTCGAACGTTTAAGGATTTAGTTATATGTTTATCGCAAAATATTTTTCGAAAAAAATGTTGAAAAGATGATCTTATCGAAAAATATTTTGTCGAAAACTATGTTGATCATAAAAACTCTTATCGAATAACCTGTGATTGAAAAATAATAGTGATCGAAAAACTTTGTTTTTAGTTTGACTCAAATTGTTGACTGTCAAATTTTTCGATGGAATATTTTTCGATCAAAAATATGTTTTAGCTAATTTTGGATCGAAAAATTTATTCGCTCGAAAAAGATATTTATATATGAACCGAAAAACTAATTATTGAAATAATGTTTTTCGAGTCTTAAATTTGAGTAAAACACTCGAAAATAGTGTTTGTCGTCGAAAAATTTCTCGGCTGCAAACTTGGTCAAAAAATATTTTTCGATTCAAGTTTTTCGATTGAAGAACTGATCGAAGATCAGCTAAGTTCAATATAACAGTGAAAATTTCAGATTCAGCCCAGATGTTCAATTTAGGTGCTGAAATTCTGGATAATCACTCGTTTAACAGTTCTAGATATGAACAAACTAGAATCAACCATGTTTAATAGCAAAATATATCGAGATTTAAGAAGATCCGTTCGGACTCAAACCTTGATCGCAAACGCAAAAATCGATCTAAATCAAAAATCTGAATTAATATGACGTTCTAAGCGATTGAAATTGGTACGTAAATCAATCCTAACATATAATCTATCACTTAATCAACAAAATCAACAACAAAATTCGCACAATTAAGTATATTGATGAAAATATAAGTCACGTGAGTTTTTCGATCGAAAAATCTGGAAAATTATTTTGATCTGAAAATTGCGAATCCTAGTTTCTCGATCGTATTCTCTCTCAATTTAAAATATGAATTCGATGCTTGTTATTTTCTGAATAATAAAACTTGTATCAATTTTGATAGTGTACTCATATTTATACCTATATTCAATGTATAATTGCTATTAGGCCCTACACTATTAAAACTCTTAATTACGCCCCTAATTACAAGGATAATGAAATAACAAAGCACAATTCTAATATTCTCTTCACAAGGTTGCGAAAATAAATTTTCGAAGTTTAGAGTTACAAAGATAGATTTTTGAAGTCTAGGGTTGCGAAAATAGATTTTCAAAGTGCGGTGCAAAATCAAATTTTCGAGGTAAGGATGCAAAATCAGTTTCGAAGGGTAGGAGTGCAAAAATAAACTTTTCAAAGGGTAGTATACGAAAAATATTTGCAGGCTAGATGCGGAAATTTGAATTTTCGAAGTCTAGGTGCGAAAATTATGTTTTTCGAAGTGTTGAATGCGAAAATGTTCGATATGTCGAGTGTTCGACAATTAAAATTTTCGAAGTGAGTTGCGAAAATAATTTTCGGTATGATTGTTGTAGTGAGATGCACTGAACACAAAATTTTCGATCCAAAACACTAAATTGTTCAAATTAGGCTTGGGTAATAATTGAAACACTTATATCCTAGACCCAAAACACTCATTAACCATCTAAAACAAAAACACATCAAATTTTTCGAAATTTTTGAAGAATATCGCGATGAACTCCGAAGAACATCGCTTACAAAAATTTTTGACGGGTAAGCAAATCCATTTCTATCATTCTTTGAAGAATGAGAAATTTTGGAAGCTTGTGAAGTTCGCTTGCTTGAGCATGGAACTTCTTCTTTAATAGCTTCCTTACGGTTATGAGAAGGGAGATCTTGTTGCTTTCTTGATGGACACCATCGCTATGGAAAGCGACCTTAGGCTACCCGTGCTTCGACACTGTGAATTTTCAGTATGGCAAAACAGGTTCTTAAACTTCATTCAATCCAAGGACCTCGAGCGCGACATTCTCCCTCAAAGAAGGACTCGTTCAGTTCTGGACGACCATCCCCGGTGATGATACTGTCTACCCTCCGGTTCTTCCAAACCGAGTACTAAGGACACCGCCATAGTACATAGATGCTGAAGAGCTGAGAGCAAAAGCAAATCTCCAAGATGTGAACTACTTGCTTCAAGACATCACGAACGATATCTATGACCAGTTCGATGCCCTTTCCACTAGCAAGCACATGTGGGATGTTATTCACAAAATGATGCAGGCCACGGAGGTTGGAGCCATGGCCAAGATGGAAAACACACTCGGGGACCCATGAAGAGCTCAGAGACACATATCGGAGATGTGTGACTCAAATGAACGAAGTGAAGAAGTTAAACATTCAGAGATCAAACATGGAGGTGAAAATCCGATTCCTCACATCTTTGTTGCCCGAGTGGAAGAGAATTTTTACCTTAATCCAACAGAACAAGGAGATTCGCATACTTGATATCCATAGCGTCTATGAGAGTTTTTCACAACACGCTGACGACATCAACGAGATGGAGAGCAACTTGAAGGGAAAGGAAGTGACAGACCCACTTGCCATAGTAATTGATAGCAGATCGAAGAGGCATAAGATCCTCCAATGGCAAATCAGTGAAGCTCCGTAGATCTTCGGACGAAAATGATTATGGATCTGACTCTGACCCTGAATTCAGAGACTTTGAGAAGCTGATGGATCTCATGATGAAGCTGATGAAAAAGAAATTCTTTACAAAGAAGTCGTCGTCATCAGCAAACAAGCACATGACATCTTCCAGCTCCCAACAACCACTGCTAGCTCCTCAAGCCACCGAACCTGTAAAATGCTACAACTGGGCAAGCCAGGACATTGGGCAACAGACTGCTACCTCCCAAAGAAGGGTGATGAGGACTACTACTCCAAGAAGTTGCAGCTAGTGTAAGGCAAAAGGAGGCAGGTGTAGTCCTGATGGCCGAGCAGGACCACTGGCTTGAGGATACATCAGACAATGAGCCCAAAATTATAGGCTTGATGGCGTTCTAGCCAGAAGCTGAGTGCTTAGAGCCCGAAGTCTCGAATAAAGAAGAGGGATTGTCAGTTGGAAAGGAGGTAGAATCTATTGACCTTAGCTTATTCTTAGAACTTAAAAAGAAATATAAAGCATTCCGTAAAGAACCTAAATGCGTTAAGTCGTTAGAAAGAAAGCTAGCTAGCAATGAAACCATTTTAGCTATTGCCCAAGAAAAGGTCACATCATTAGAATATGTTTAGCTTAATATGAGGCTAAGGTCAGTGCTTTGACCAAACGAGTCAATGTGACTGAGCAGGTTAAGAGTGACTCTATAGATCACAAAAAGGACTATAGAGGACCTAGAACTAGATTAGAAAATAATCACCAAAGCTTGCTCTGAAACTTAAAAGAGAAACACACTCTAAAATGTCAGCTAGAAGTTGCACAAGAAAGAGTGTCAAGTCGTTATACACAATTTAAAAAGCTCAAAGCTCAAGTTTCGAACTTACCACTAGTTTGAAAACCGGTAAATACAAGCTAATAACCAAGACTGCGAGTACAAGCTAATAACCAAGACCAAGAGTCTAAAGTATATCCTTACGAAAAGGGGACAAACAGACCAAACCATCTTCTTGAACAAGCCAAAATATTCGTGATTTTATAATCCATGAGAAGGCCCAAGCTTTTAACCATTTGACCAAATGGTTGAAAAGAAGCCCCTACCTCTTTACGACATTAGACACTTAGGCTTAAACCTGCCCAACCTTCTGCCTTTCAAGGGAGCATCAAATGTAGATGCCCCAGGAATAGAAAGAAAAGCGTGAAACAAAGTTGAGGGCCGAAATTCCGTTTGAATACGCAGAATTGAATGATAGTTACAAGACAAGGGAAATCCCTTTGTCTCCGGACTATCTACGAATCTGATCACCCTCTAATGAAGCAATGCATGTCGGAGCGTCTTCTAACACGAAAAAACCTACCACTATGATTGCATACATCCCAGAGATAATCGAAAAATTAACGGATTTGCGCTTAACACTAGAGTCAGAACGAAAGGAGAAACTACTAAGTAGAATTGCTTCGCTTGAAAAGATTCCCGGCGCGAACAAAGCTTCGAATCGAACTCTGTGCCTCCAGCTAAATCCTCTAAGGAATCCCCCACTCAAACTAGAAAGCAAGAAAATAAAGTGGTGACTCGAAAAGCGACTTGAGTAACTCATCTTTACGTGTGCCCACAGGCAAGAACTTATGTAGAAAGTGGGAGAGGAAAGCCATATGGACTCAAAAGGAGGATGCTATTCTCTTTTCTAAAAAGAAGAAGCTACCCTTACCTTGTGTTTATGTTTTTACGTCTATTTCAGACCGTGTAGCTGCTTTCTCTTCTTTATTTTCTAAAGTTGGGCATTTAAAGACTGTTAAGCATTCTAGTTCCTATGATCGATGTTGGATCGATGTTGGGCATTTACGTCTATTTCAGACCGTGTAGATCGATGTTAGGCATTTAAAGTTGGCCTAGCCATGGGAATTCTTCTCTTAAGAAAGACAAAAAGAAAGTACCTTCTCCTATTGAATCAAGTTGGAAACTCGACACAAAGGAAGAACGTACTTCAAAAGAATCAAAGCGCTCAAAACTAAGGCAAAAGCCAAAGTTTTTTAGATACTAGACAAATATGAGTGACAAAAAAGGAGCTCTCATCAAGCACTAAACTTTGTTATCCCCTAGGAATAAAAAGATCTGGGTTCCCAGTCTGAAATTAAGTCAAGTCATACGTCTGAAACTGACTTAGAACCCAAATTACCAAGAAGTGCATGCAAAGCACCTTCTGCAAACAAGGGAGGACCCCGTCCTTAACTGGTTAACTAATCTCATTAACCTGTTTTCAAGATCCATCATGTGTGTACCTTGATTCTGGTTGCTCCACACACATGACTGGAAGAATAGAAATACTGAGCAACTACACTAAACCATTTGGTGGGTGAGTGCATTTCGGGAATAGTCATTTCACTCCCGACGACGATCTTATCCATAAAAATCTGATAATCAAGGGCATCTCTTTGTTGACGGTCTAAGCTGCAACCTTTTCAACATTCGGCAATTATGCGATAGAAGACTAAATGTCAATTTTTATGTTGAAGGATGCGGTATTAGTGATGAGAACGGAAAGGAGAATCAAGTCTCTACACTATCAAATTGAAGACCATCCTACCTTTGACCGCAATTTTCCTGTTATCAAAGGCATCTCTACTTCAGATCAACCTTTGGAATCAACGCTTGTCCCACCTTAACTTCAAGACGATGAATCAACTACACTCCGATAAGTTAGGCACAAGACTGCCAGTGTTGAAGTATCACAAGGAACATCTATGCTCTGTTTGTGAAATGAGAAAGATGAAGAAGTCATCCCACAAGCCTAAACAAGTCGCCTCAACCTCTTGGCCACTAGAATGCTACACATGGATCTATGCGGACCGATGAAAATTGAAAGCATTAGTGTCCGTAAGTATGTCCTCGTAATTATGGATGACTTATCACGCTATTCGTGGACAAGATTCTTACGCACGAAGGCCGAAGCACCTGATTTCATCATAGCTTTGTGAAGACAACTGAGAATCTGTTGGGATGCAACATTCCGAGTGATCCGCACGGACAACGACACTGAGTTCAAGAATAAGATGCTCAGTGAAGTATAACAAAAACTCGGACTTTCCAACAATTCTCAGCAGCTAAGACTCCAGAACAAAATGAAGTAGTGGAGAGAATGAATATGACTTTAGTTGAAGCAGCTCGTACGATGCTAATGCACGCGACCCACTTACTTTGGCCTGAAGCCGTCAACACAACCTGCTACACCCAAAATAGGACAAGCATTCACAAAACATTAGGGAAGACTCCTTATGAATTAATCAACCAATGAATACCGAACGTAGGGTTCCTTCGAGTTTTCGGATGCGAGTGTTTCCTTGCCAATGATATAGAATACCGGAGCAAATTTGACCCTAAAGCGTTTGAAGCAGTATTCATAGGGTATTCTACAACAGCTAAGGCGTAGAGAGTCTATCTCAAACACAGGGGAATTTCCATGGAGAGCACCAACGTCACATTCGACGAAACGCTGGAAATGGCTTATGTACAAATAAGTCCAGAACTCGGACTTATTAGAGTGTTGACAAAAGAACAACACGATTCTACATCCGTGGATGGGACATTTACATCAGAGACAGAAAATGACGAGGATCTGGACATCTATTACGAGACTTATGTCAATCCTTTCCAACATACAGTCCCTCCACAAACCATTCACGGCAATGATGCATCGGTGCCACAAGTAGAACAAACAATCATGGCCGATGAAGTTCCTCCAACTCAAGAACCCGAAGTCATTGCAAATGCAAAAAATGACACACATCTGGAATGAAGTAAACAAGGATAATGCGGAAGAAGATGAAAACCCCCTGATAGAGATCTCCACTACGAATGAGATGGAGTTCGTGGATCCACAAAATGAAGACAATGTCGAACAACCTCTCCCTCATGAGAGAAAGTGGACTCATGCTCATCCTATAACTCAGATCAATCGAGATCAGAATCAACGTGTAAGCACATGCTTCTCGATGACCCATGAAGGTCTATTCACGTGTTTTCTGAGTCAGGGCGAACAAAATAAAGTTTGGCAATTAGCCGATCCCGATTGGATAACGTCAATGCAAGAGGAGATCCATTAGTTCGAACGATTGAAAGTTTGTAGATTAGTCCCAAGATGCAAAGGAAATACCATTATCGGTACCAAATGGGTCTTCAAAAACAAGAAGGACGAAGAGGGTGTCATCATTAAGAAATAAAGCTCGATTAGTGGCTTAGGGTTACACAAACCTGAAGGCATCGGTACGATGAGACCTTTGCTCATGTTTCCCTAATCGAAGCCATACGACTCTCCCTTACCTATCAAATGGATGTCAAGACTGCCTTCCTCAATGGCATCTTGAATGAAGAAGTCTACGTGGCTCAGTCCTAAGGGTTTGTCTACTACCTTGACTATGCTCTCTACGGACAAAAACAAGCTCCACGAGCCTGATACGACGTCCTCTTTGATTTTTCGGTTAAGTCAGGCTTCGCAAAAGGGAAGATAGACACCACTCTCTTCATCCAACGAAATGGATCGGAATTCTCCTCGTTCAAATCTACTTCGACGATATTATCCTCGGGTCTACAAATCCAAGGCTGTGCGAGCAATTCCGAGACCTTATGAAGACTGATTGGGAGAGCTTAACTTATTTCCTAGGATTACAAGTCAAACTCTCGGATGAAATCTTCATAACATTTCGCATGTTGACAATTCCGTACTAATGCATGTGCTAATGCATTTAAAAATGTGCGAAAATATTTTTGTTTTGGGGACAAATTTTCCATTTTGATTATTATCACGCAAAAAATTCTCATGACACATAGAATAATAATTTGCCGTCGAATCTTGTCACTAATCTAATATCCTAAGATAATGGTATAAATCATTTCGAGAACTTTCACATGGTTCGCTTATAGCGCTGAAATTATTTTTCTCATTGGGATTATTAGTATATTATATCACTCATATCAACACGACAAAATTTTATCAATTAACCTGCTATCGTAGCGCAGTTTATCAACTTAACAAGTGAAAGTCCATCAATTTGAATCAAATGGACTTTGAAGGGATTATTTTTTTAGGCTCTGACTTAGAAAGGTAGGATTCATTTGGAATTAGCGAGCTTAAAATTCTTCAATTCCAATGGGCCCTTTTGAAATTCATTTATGCTCTTTTTTTTTGTTTTCTTTATTAGGCTTGAGAGATGAAATCTTCTTTTGTTATCGGGTCGAGACTGTGTTCCTTTTGAAGGTTCATTTATGGAATTCGAACCCAAGGCTATGCTCCTCTTCTCGTTGTCTCGATATAAAACAAAGATTATCGTTGGAGAAGTTCACTTCGAATGTGCTTCTCTTCTAGCCGTTTTGACAAGTTTACGAGATTATCTAGGAGAAGTTCACAGCGAGATTCATGTTTCTCTTTAATAATCGAGAGATTATTTGAGCATTCGTCATGTGCATCTCCTTTTCTCCCCCTCTTTTTCTTGTTTGAGCAACCCCTGAAACTTATGGAATAAGGTTGAAGGCTTGATCGGGTTTCAAATGAAAAATAATATTGGAGAAGGCTCAACGGGGATTACTAGAGAAAATAGTAAAGTATTTATAATTTGGTCAAGTGAGGAATTTCCTAATTGCCCTTATCATTTTCATGATGAACTAACACAAAGCAAGAATGAGGCCACGAAGCACAAATCAAGAGATAATCAGTTGAAGTGTGACACACTCAAGAATAAATCATTTTGAAAAATATCGACGCTCAAATTCTGACATATATGATGTGGCTTTGTGTCTAGTGAAACATACTAAGCTCTTTGGACAAAAGAATGTCACATGAATTTTTAAGCAAAGAACTAAGCATGTATCACATAAATATTTTTGTGAGTAAATCAAAATGAACAAAATTATCGTCATCCCCTTTTTTTTTATTAAACTATAAACGATATTTGAAATAGGTAATATATGTTTATTATTATTTATTTTTTTTATTATATATTTTTCTTATTGTTATTAAAAATATTTGAGAAATATAATCACGTAAGAGAAAACAAAAAATATCAAGAAGCACATAAAATATCACTCGAATACATAATCGAACATGTGAAGCACATTTCAAGCAAGATTGAGATTCAACATGCCTAACTTAGCGATAAGGAATTGAAATCATTTTCCATCTTAAGTCTTTGTGAATAAGTCGGCAAGTTGAAACTCCATGTTAACAAAATACATATCTATAGTGTCTTTTCTACATGATCTTTTATAAAATGATAGCGAATATCTATGTGTTTCGTGCGTGAGTGATGAACAGGATTGCAAGTAATGGCAATAGCACTCTGAGAATTACTATAAATGGGAATGTTATTAAATTTAAACCCGTAGTCGCGTAGTTGTGTCCGTATCCACAGAACTTGGGAGCAACAACTGGCAGTCACGACGTACTCCGCCTCGGCAGTCGGAGTTGATACGCAATTTTGCTTCTTTGAGGACCAGCAGACCAACTTATCGCCCAAAAATTGTGCTCCGCCTGACATGTTTTTCCTGTCCATTTGACAACCTGCATAATCAGCGTCAGTATAGCCAATTAATCTAAAATCAGTGCCTTTTGGATACCATAACCCTAAGGTGGGAGTTCCTTTGAGTTATCGTAGAATTCGCTTGACCACTTGCATGTGAGACTCTTTTGGGTCAGCTTGAAACCGAGCGCAGAGGCAAATGGCGGACATGATGTCGGGTCGGCTTGAAGTTAAGTAGAGAAGAAAGCCAACGATACCCCGATAAGTTGTTATGTTGAGTGGCTTTCCAGAAGGATCAACATCCAATTTGCAGTTTGTTGACGTAGGAGTACTCGTAGATGTGCTCTTGTCTTGATTAAATCTCTTCAGAATATCTCGTATATACTTGGTTTGACTTATGAAAATTCCATCTTCGAGTTTCTTGACTTGTAGTCCAAGAAAGAATTCGAGTTCGCCCATTCAGCTCATCTCGAAATTGTCTTTATCAGATCACCATATTTCTGACATAGTCGTTCATCTGTCGAGCCGAAAATGATGTCGTCGACGTAAACTTGGACGATTATCAAGTCCTTGCCTTGCTTTTTGATGAACAGTGTCATATCGATTGTTCCTCTTATAAAGTTTGACTTTACTAGAAATTCGCTCAGAACATCATACCAAGCTCGAGGGGCTTGTTTTAGTCTGTAGAGAGCTTTATCCAATCGATAGACATAATCAGGATGATTTTCATGCACGAACCCTTTGGGTTGAGTGAAGTAGACTTCCTCTTTTAACACACAATTGAGAAAGGCGGGTTTTACGTCCATTTGATAGACCTTGAAGTCTTTATGAGCCGCGTATGCCAAAAAGAGTCGAATAGCTTCTATTCGAGCAACAGGAGCATACGTCTCGTTGTAGTCAACGCCTTCGTGTTTGTTGTACCCTTTGGCAACGAGACGTGCTTTGATCCTGATAATTTCACCATTCTTGTTGTTTTTATTTTTGAAGACTCATTTTGTTCATATAATTGTCTTGCCATGCAGTCTAGGAACTAGTGTCCAAACTTTTACACGCTCGAATTGGTTGAGTTCATGTTGCATTGCGATCACCCAATCCATGTCTTTAAGAGCTTCAACTACCTTGATAGATTCGTTTTGGCTTAAAAAACACGTGAAGAGTCCGCTATGTGTAGATGCCCTAGTGCGTACTCCACTAGAAGGATCACCAATTATTTGATTGACAGGATGAGCTCGTATCCACTTGCATTGATGAGGAAGAGCTGGAGTAGATCCATCGTTGATAAGTAGTTCGAGACATCCTGTATTGATAGGTTGATTATCAGTAGGAGGAAAATTCATTTATGAAGTTGAATTTGATGGAATTTCATCATCTGCATTAGTAGGAGCTGCAACACTAGTTGGTGATTCAGAATCATGAGAACTACAATATTAATTGGACTTTGAGAGTCGGGAATCTCATCTGGAATTTTCACCGTAGAAGGGGAAGTTGCACTGCTTGGTATAGATTGTGATGAAGCAGGCATTTGAAACTCGTTCCGATAAAAATGTTCAAAAAGAGAGTCCAAGTCTTCCAAATCAGGGGCAAGAGTTTCTACTAACGATGCGGCAGATGTTGTCAGAATTTGACTTTGTGCCAACACGCCTATAAGCTCGGATTCTGAACTGTCTTGTTCGCCAACTCGGTCACTTCGTGAAAAGTGACGTTATAACTTTCCATTATTGTATGAGAAGACTTGATATAGACACGGTATGTTTTAGAAGTTGAAGAATATCCAACAAAGACGGCTTCAAATGCTTTAGGATCGAACTTTCTTCAATGCTCTCGATCGTTTTTCCCAAAGCATTTGCACCCGAAGACTTTGAATAAAGAGATATTCGGTATCCTTTGATTTATTATCTCGTACGACATCTTTTCAAAGCTTTTGTGAATAATCATTCGATTATGCGTAAAGCAAGCTGTACTCATTGCTTCAGCCAATAGAAAGTGAGGGAGACAGGGATGTATAAACATTGTCCGTGCAGCTTCAACCAAAGTCCGGTTCTTCCGTTCTACGACGCCATTTTGTTGAGGCATTTTAGCTGCTGAAAATTGTTGAATAATTCCAAGTTACTGATAGTAATTGCTGAGACGTTGATTCTTGAATTATGTCCCATTGTTAGTCCTAATTACTTGGATCTTGTTTTGGTTGAGATTCTGAGTTGTATTTACAAAATTTATTATTACGTCTCCAGGTCTCATCTTTAGTTCGTAGAAATCTTGTCCAAGTGTAGCGAGAATAGTCGTCAACAATCACTAGCACATACTTACGGCCGTTGATACTTTGTGTATGCATTGGTCCACATAGGTCCATGTGTAGTAATTCCAAAGGTCGGGATGTGGAAGCTACTTGCTTGAGTTTGTGTGGCACTCGCTTCATTTTTCCCATTTGACAAGCCGACATTGATGCTCTTGCTGAAGTGAAATAGTTGGCAGACCTTTGACCAACAATTTAGTAGAAAGCTTGTGAAGAGCTTTGAGGTTAAGATGAGACATTTGTTGATGTCATAAGTTGTTCTCTTAATTTTTGCCTGATAAATGAGGCAAACAGCCGTCAAAGATCGTACCGTAGTCAGATTTATGGTGTAGAGATTAGATCTTCGATCTCTTGTAAGAAGTTCATGATTCTGACTGTTTAGTATTCTCCTCTGTTCAGCTAGAAATAATACTTGAAAGCCTTTATCGCAGAATTGTCCTATGCTGAACATGTTTTGTTTGAGACCTTTGATGTATGGGACATCTTTTATTGTCAAATTCTTCTGAATGATATCTCCAAAGCCTAGAATTGGAGCTGAATCGTTGTTGCCAAATCTGACTTTACTGTTGTATCGGTTTTGATAGTTGCTCACTTGATTTCCCGTCATGTATGTGGAGGAACCCGAATCTAGATACCATACATGATGGATCTGGAAAGAAAAGTTAGAGAGACTTAGGTACTCACTTATAAATGGGTCCTCTCGGATTAGCAGATTTAGTGGTTAGAGTTTGTTCACTTCTGGTTCCTAAACTAAGGTTATTTTTAGGTGCCCAAACCAACTTAGGAGTAGTTGGTTTAGGGGGTACCTCTTTAGACAACTGAGCCTTTTTGGCTTGTGTTGCCCTAGATGGTGTTTTACGAACCATTTGAGAGTGTACCTTACACGGTAGATTAATTTCAGCTCGGAAAAATGTCTTATCAATCTTAGTTGAGGAGAATATCTTTTCTCTAACTAGTCTCTTAAGGTGTTTAGCCGAGTGAATTTGGATTGGGTACCTTAGGTGAGAGCAAGAGTGAATCGAGCTATAAGCTTGCTTAATAGCTGGATTTTGTCTCCTACAAGACTTAAGACATGCATTTGTCTTACTAAGATTGATTTTGTTTTTGGAAGTGGAGCCGATTTCAAAATTTGTGCTTTCAAAATTAATAGATTTTAAAGCATAAGTTAAAGCAACAACATGAAAATTAGAAACGGCTATCTTTTTACGAGTGTCTTTTGTTTTTTGTACATAAAGAAAAATTTGAAAATGAGTCATTTCTATCAATATTTTGCTTCTTAATATCAATACTAGACACTATCTCCTTAGCATGGTTCATTAATTTATAGATTTTGGACGGTTGTGATAACTGATTTGCCATCATAATCGCTGGATTTGGTTTGTCCCATTCCAATTGGAATTATCATCTATTTTTACTTTTTTAAAAAAAAAAACGGAACTCCCCAAACCCACGATGTCTCCCACTCTCTTCCTCTCTCTCTCTCAATTCATTCGGCACGTAAAAAAACATGTCGTCTCCCTCAGTTTTGGAAACTGCTCAAAACACCTCCATCACACCATCGATCTTTGTTGGAGCGGAAGAATGAAAATTGAAAGGTAGTATCAAACAAAGAAAATAGCATTCTATTATAGAAGATGCAATCACTGTGATGTCTTAGATACCTCCGTGGGTAAAGAGCTTTGATTACAACAAATAAGCATCTTCAACATTCTTTATTTGCCAAAGTGAAGTACTTTTTTGTATGTTTTTTTTTCTTATTTAGATCTCTGTTAACCAACAACATAAAATTGAGCTTCGAAGTGCAAGGCTATTTAGTGAACACAGGATAAGAGATCACCGCGAGGAGCTTTGTTAGAGATCGAAAATTTATTAAAGTATCCACATTTGCGTGCAGAAGCGGGAAAGAAGAATCGAAAGCAAGCTGTCAGAGAAGAGGAAGAACGAGGTGGACTAGATTGTTGATGTTAAGAAGAAGATAAAGCGCACCAAACAGTTATGTTCATTTGTCCGAGCAGTAGAAGCGTCATGCTCGCACCTATGGGCCTGCAATTCATTCAATTTGTCTTTATCCGTGCTTTTGATTTTGATGTTGGTTGGATATGCATACGATTTCTTATATGCAAATGGTGTGGTATGGTAAGAAAGGAAAAATTGGGCAACCGGAGCAATTTTAGTGATTTTTATTTAATGGGCACGCAGGGTTATGATGTTTTTGCTTAGCCGAGAGAGTCTACGAAATCCACTAAAGAGGACATAGAAGTTGAAGAAAATAATTTGAACAACCTTGAGCCTTACGTAACATTAATATAACTAATCAACTACAATTAGAAGCTCAGGGACAAACTGAGATCCGATGCCTTTTTTGCCATGTCAAATACCTTGTTGAACAAGTCGAATACCTTGTTGACTAAGTAGAATGCTTTTTTGAACAAGTCGAATGCCTTTTTTACTAAGTTGAATGTCTCGTTACACAATATGCCTTGTTGAACACGTCAAATGCCTTTTATGTAAGCCGATTGCCTTGTTGTCAAGTCGAATGCCTTCTTGAATAAGTCGAAGGTCTTGTTACCAACGATGCCTTTTTTACCATGTAATTCCTTGTCGAACAAGTCAAATGCCTTGTTGAACAAGTGGAATGCATTGGAGACAAAGAAATAGTCGTTCAACATATCGAATGCCTGGTTGACCAAGTCGAATGCCCTGTTTACCAAGTTGAATGACTGGTTGAACAAATTGAATGCCTTGGTAACAAAGTAGTGTCTTGTTGACCATGTGGAATGCATTGTTGACCAAGTAATGCAATGTTGAACAAGTCAAATGCCTTGTTGACCAAGTCGAATGCCTTGCAGAACAAGTCGAATGCCTTGTTGACCTAGTAATGCCTTGTTGAACAAGTTGATACCTCGTTGACAAAGTCGAATTCATTGTTTACCAAGTTGAATGCCTTATTGAACAAGTCCAATGTCTTGCTAACCAAGTAATGCCTTGTTGAACAAGTTGAATTACTTTTTGACAAAGTCAAATGGATTGTTGAACACGTCAAATGCCTTGTTAACCATATAATGCCTTGTTGAACCAGTTTAATGCGTTGTTGAACAAGTCAAATGCCTTGTTTTTTTCTTGTTAAATGTCCCGTAAATAGATGAAAAAACGTTAGCAATACAACACAAGTGTGGTAAACCACACAGAAACCAACCAGTAACAAGCTACTAGTAAACAAGCCAAAGCACAAATCAAAGCAAAACAAAGGACAAGTCCTAATCCATAGAAAGCAAGAAAGCGAGAAAAAAAACAAGTTGAATGGCTTGTTGAACAAGTGGAATGCCTTGTTAACCAAGTAAAAACTTGAACAAGCCAAATGTCTTATTTACAAACTAATGGCTTGTCGAGTAAGTCAAATGCCTTGTTGGCCATGTCAAATTCCTGGATGAAAAAGTCGAATACCTTGTTGACCAAGTCGAATACCTTGTTGACCAAGTCGAATGCCTTGTTGAACAAGTCGAATGCCTTGTTGAACAAGTCGAATGCCTTGTTGAACAAGTACAATGCCTTCTTTACTAAGTCGAATGGCTTGTTACAGAAGTCATGCCTTGTTGAACAAGTTGAATGCCTTGTCGAACTACTTATTTACCAATGATGCCTTGTTGAACAAGTAGAATGCCTTGTTGACAAAGTATGCCTTTTTCAACTAGTCAAATTCCTCGTTGACCAAGTTGTATGCCTTGTTCAACATATCGAATGCCTTGTATACCAAGTCGAATGCTTGTTAACCAAGTTGATTGCGTTTTTGAACAAATCAAATGCCTTTGTAACCAAGTAATTGCCTTGTTAAATAAGTCGAAATGCGTTCTTGACCAAGTAAAGCCATGTTGAACAAGTCGAATGCCTTTTCACCATGTATGCCTTGTTGAACAAGTCGAATGCAATTTTGAACTAGTGGAATACCTTGTTGACCAAGTCGAATTCTTTGTTCACTAAGTTTGATGTCTTGTTGAACAAGTCAAATGCCTTTGTAACCAAGTAATGTCTTGTTGACCAAGTCGAATGCCTCGTTAAAAAAGTTGACTGCCTTGTTGACCAGTCGAATGCCTTGTAGATTGTTGATAAAGTTAAATGCCTGGTTGAAAAAGTTGAATATCTTCTTGAACAAGTAATGTTTTATTGAACAAGTTGAATGCCTTGTTGACCAAGTTGAACGCCTTATTTACCAAGTTGAATGTCTTGTTGAACAAGTCACATGCCTCGTTGAACAAGTCGAATGTTAAGTTGACCAAGTCGAATGCCTCGTTGAACAAGTGTAATGTCTTGGTAATCACGTAATGTCTTAAACAAGTCGCATGTCGTGTCGACCAACTAATGGCTTGTTGAGTAAGTCAAATGCCTTGTTGGCCATGTCAAATACCTTGTTGAACAAGTCGAATACCTTGTTGAACAAGTCGAATGCATTTTTTACAAAAGCGAATGTCTTGTTACACACGTCATGCCTTGTTGAACACGTCGAATGCCTTTTTAACTAAGTCGATTGCCTGTGGAACTATTCAAATGCTTTGTTGTCAAAGTCGAATGCCTTGTTGAACAAGTCAAACAACTTGTTACCAATGATGCCTTTTTGACCATGTAATTCCTTGTTGAACAAGTCAAATGCCTTAATTAACAAGTCGAATGCTTTGTAGACAAAGAATGACTCTTTCAGCATATCGAATGCCTGGTTGACAAAGTCGAATACCTTGTTAAACAAGTCGAATGTCTTGTTAATCAAGTAATGCCTGGTTGAACAAGTTGAATGCCTCGTTGAACAAGTTGAATGCATTGTTTACCAAGTTGAATGCCTTGTTAGAAAAAGTCAAATGCCTTGCTAATCAAGTAATGCCTTGTTGAACATGTTGAATGCCTTTTCGACAAAGTCGAAATAGATTCTTGCACACGTCAAATACCTTGTTGACCAAGTAATGCCTTGTTAGACAAGTTCAATGACTTATTAAACAAGTCGAATGCCTTGTTTTTTTTGTTAAATGTCCCGTAAAAAAATGAAAAAACGTCAGCAGTACAATACAAGTGTGGTAAACCACACAAAAACCAACCAGTAACAGGCTACTGGTGAACAAGCCAAAGCACAAACCAAACCAAAATAAAGGACAAAACAAGTCTCAATCCACAGAAAGCGAGAAAGCAAGAAAATAAACAAGTTGAATGGCTTGTTAAACAAGTTGAACAGTCGAATGCCTTGTTGACAAACTAATGCCTTGTTGAGTAAGTCAAATGCCTTGTTGGCCATAACAAATTCTTGGTTGAAAAAGTCGAATGCCTTGTCGAACAAGTAAATGCCTTTTTTACTAAGTCAAATGGCTTGTTACACAAGCCATGCCTTGTTGAAGAAATTGAATGCCTTGTTTTCAAAGTCGAACTCCTTTTTTACCAATGATGCATTGTTGACCAAGTAATGCCTTGTTGAACTAGTGGAATGTCTTGTTGACAAAGTATATCTTTTTGAACAAGTCAAATGCCTCGTTGACCAAGTATGTATGCCTTTTTCAACATATCTAATGTCTTCTAACCCAAATTGAATGTGTGTTTACCAAGTTCAATGCCTTGTTAAACATATCGAATGCCTTTGTAACCAAGTAGTTGCCTTGTTGACCAAGTCGACTGCCTTCTTGACCAAGTGATGCCATGTTGAACAAGTCGAATGCCTAGTTGAACAAGTCGAACACCTTGTTTACCAAGTAATGCCATGTTGAACAAGTCGAATGCTTTTTCACCTTGTATGCCTTGTTGAAAAAGTCAAATGCGTTGTTGAACAAGTCATTGCCTTGTTGACCAAGTCGTATTTGTTGTTTACTAAGTTTGATGCCTGGTTGAACAAGTCAAATATTTTGTAACCAAGTAATGTCTTGTTGACCAAGTCGAATGCCTCATTAAAAAAGTTGAATGCCTTGTAGATCAGTCGGATGCCTTGTTTATTGTTGGTAAAGTCGAATGCCTTGTTTACCATGTCGACTGGCTTGTTGAACAAGTGGAATGCCTTGTTGCCCGACTAATGGTTTGTTGATTAAAACTAATGCCTTGTTGGCCATGTCAAATGCCTTGTTGTAAAAGTCGAATATCTTGTTCACCAAGTCGAATGCCTTTTTACTAAGTCAAATGGCTTGTTGCACAAGTCATGCCTTGGTCAATAAGTTGAATGCCTTGTTTTCAATGTAAAATGATGTCTTGTTGAACAAGTTGAATGCCTTGTTTTCAATGTAAAATGATGCATTGTTGAACAAGTTGAATGCCTTGTTGATAAAGTATGCATTCTTGAACAAGTTGATTGCCTTATTGACCAAGTATGTATGCCTTGTTCAACATATTGAATGCTTTCTAGACCAAGTCGAATGCCTGTTTACCAAGTTTAATGCCTTGTTGAACAAATCGAATGCCTTTGTAACCAAGTAATGCCTTGTTGACCAAATCGAATGCCATTTTGAACAAGTCGAATGCTTTTTGACCAAGTAATGCCATATTGAACAAGTCGAATGCCTTTTCACCATGTATGCCTTGTTGAACAAGTCGAATGCATTGTTGAACTAGTCGAATACGTTGTTGACCAAGCCAAATTCTTTGTTACTAAGTTTATTGCCTTGTTGAACAAGTCAAACGTCTTTGTAACCATGTAATGTCTTGTTGACCAAGTCGAATTGGGGGTCCTCAAGATGACCTTAGGCAAAGAGCTGGAGCTGGTGGATGTGCTGCATGTCCCAGACATCCGCAAGAATCTAGTCTCCGTCTCCCTGCTGAGCAAAGCTGGATTTAGACATGTGTTTGAGGCCGATAAATATGTACAGACCAAGATGGTCATATCGTAGCAAGGGCTACTTTGAAGAAAGGCTCTTTAAATTAAGTGTAATGCCTGTAAACGCGAGATTGAGCTCGCTAGTAATAAAGCAAGTTCTTCGTACTTGGTTGAGTGTTCTAGTTTGTGGCATGGCAGATTGGGGCATCTTGGTTTAAACAAACTTAAAAAGTTAACAAGTTAAACATGCTTCTGCAAATGGAAATAGACTCACAAAAATATGAGGTCTGCGTTGAGGCAAAGATGGTCAAAGCACCAATCTCCTCTGTGGAGAGAAGTAGTTCACCCCTAGAACTGGTCCATACCGATATATGTGATATAAAGTTCGTGAAGACTAGAGGTGTGAAAAAGTATTTTATTACTTTTATTGACGACTGCACAAGATTCTTTTACGTATATCTTCTAAGTGGCAAAGACGAAGCTCTTCAGGTCTTTAAGAGATATAAGAGTGAAGTTGAGAATCAACTCGACTCAAAAATAAAAATAATTCTAAGTGACAGAGGAGGAGAATACGTGGCGTCGTTCGAAAAATTCTGCCAAGTACATGGCATTATTCATCAGACTAATGCGCCGTATTCACCTCAATCAAACGGCGTTGCAGAACGCAAAAATAGATCTCTAAAGGAGATGATGAATGCGATGTTGATCAGTTCGGGGCTACCCCAAAACTTGTGGGGGGAAGCAATTCTCACTGCAAAGCGCATTCTAAATATGTTGCCACATAAAAAGAGGGATCAAACTCCATACGAATTATGGAAAGGTAGGAAGCCGACCTACGATTACCTTAAAGTGTGGGGGTTCTTAGCAAAGGTGGAAGTACCTAAATCGAAGCAGGTTGAGATAGGACCCAAGACTGTTGATTGCATTTTCATTGGATATGCTAATAACAGTAGTGCATACAGATTTCTGGTGCACAAATCAGATATCCCTGACATGAACGCATGGATGATAATCGAGTCAAGGAACGTCGTATTCTTCGAAAATATCATTCCAAATAAGGAAATAAAGGAGATAAGTTATGTGAAAAGAACTCACGATGCCGTTGAAAGTTCAGCTCAAGAAGTTGATGAACTGAGGCAGAGTAAAAGAAAGAAAGTGGCCAAATTATTTGGACCCGACTTTTTGATGTATATGATGGATGACGAACCCCGGACATTGCAAGAAGCCTTCTCCAATCCAGAAGCACCGTTCTGGAAAGAAGTTATCAATAGCGAAATTGAGTCCATCATGCAGAATCATACCTGGGAACTGGTAGATCTCCCGAAGGGGTGCAAACCTCTCGGATGTAAGTGGATACTGAAAAGGAAACTTAAGACCGATGGGTCGATCGAGAAATATAAAGCTCGATTAGTCGCTAAAGGGTTCAATCAAAAGGAAGGTTATGACTTCTTTAATACATATTCGCCCGTAACAAGGATAACGTCCATTCGAGTTCTCGTTGCTATTGCAGCGTTGTATAATCTCGAGATACACCAAATGGACGTGAAGACAACATTCCTGAACAGGGAATTAGAAGAAGAAATATATATGAAACAACCCAAAGGGTTTGTAGCAACCGGGCAAGAGAACAAAGTATGTCGTCTTGTGAAATAACTTTACGGGCTTAAACAACCGCCGAAACAGTGGCACGAGAAATTCGATACGACGATGTTATCGAATGGGTTCAAAATAAACGAGTGTGATAAATGTGTTTACATTAAAGGCACACCCGACGAGTTTGTGATTGTATGTCTTTACGTAGACGACTTATTGATCATGGGAAACAATCACAAAATAATCGTGAATACGAAAAATATGTTGAAAAATTATTTCAGCATGAAGGATATGGGTTTGGCTGATGTCATATTACGGATAAATGTATCTAAGACACCCGAAGGAATTGTTCTGACACCATCTCACTACGTTGAGAACGCGTTAAAGAAATTTGAAGCCTTCGATGATCATCCGGCTAAGACACCTGTAGACGCTAATCCACATTTGGTCAAAAATGAAGGAGAGCATATATCGCAACTCGAATATACTCGGGTGATTGGCAGTCTGATGTACATGTCTAACTCCACTCGACCTGACATATCATATTCAGTGAGTAAACTTAAAGGTTTACTAGTAATCCGGGTAATAGTTATTGGATAGCATTAAAGAGAGTGCTAAGATATCTGAAGTACACCATTAATTATGTCATATTCTATTCGAGATATCCCGCAGTTTTTGAAGGATACTGCGATGCAAATTGGATACCTGACAGTAAATAATCCAAGTGCACGAGTGGTTACGTATTTACCATTGGTGGAGGAGCAGTTTCTTGGAAATCCTAAAAAAAACGTGCATAGCCCGATCAACGATGGAATCAGAGTTCATTGCACTAGATAAAGCCGGCGAAGAAGCTGAATGGCTTCGGAATTTTCTGGAGGATATTCCTTGTTGGAACAAACTTGTGTCAACGATAATGATACACTACTATAGCATGGCAGCTATCGGCAGGGCACAGAGTTGTATTTATAACGGTAAGTCTCGGCACATACGTCGGAGACATAACACCGTAAGACAACTAATCTCTAATGGAATATCTCAATTGACTATGTGAAGTCTAAAGAGAACATAGCAAATCATTTGACGAAAAGCATCACTAGAGAACAATTACACACTCAGTAAGGGGAATGGGACTAAAAATCCACACACCAAGAAAAGGAACAGTGGAAACCCAACCATGATGAGTGGAGATCCCACGAACTTGGTTAAATGAGACAACTAAGTGCGAGTATGAGGGCTGCATGGCTGAGCGCTATGGTGGCTGCGGTGCTGCTGAGCCGGGAGAGCCCTCGGGCATTCTAGAGCCGCAAATGCTGCTGTAGGCTTGTGCATCGGGACTCATCACGAGCACATTAGGGCGGTGCACGCTGCTGCACAGGAGCGCCGCTGGACGCTGTGGTTGATGCATCGAGAACGCCGTCGGGCGCTGCAGGGCTGTCAAGGCCATCATAGAATATTCTAGAAGGCTTGACCAAGGTTACGAGTCTATACGCCACTGCTAATTGGCACCCGCCTCTATGAGGTTGCGTGGGAAAATTGGTGATCGGCCATGCTACTGTCTGACAATGACGTTGGGCGCCGTGCGGACCAATATAAAAAAAAAATGACTATATATATATATATATTGGGCCTACTAAAGTTTCTTGCGTATTAATGTATTGCGCATTATGCCCGAGTTTCGGCCAAGTTGGGCTTAAGTATTTCCATCTTCGTCATGTTTGGCTTATATGGAGCATCTGAGGAGAAGATGAATTGTAATGCTAATAGTTCTGGCTACCCTAGAACTTGTGGGGGAAGCATTTCTGTCAGCAAATTGCATTATAAATGTGTAGACACACAAAAGGGAATAAGACTCTGTACGAGTTAAGGAAAATATAGGAAAATGTCCTATAAACACTTCGAAGTGTGGGGGTGACTAGCAAAGGTCGAAGTACCTAAACCGAAGTTGGTTAAAATAGGACCCAAAACTGTTGACTGCACTTTTCATCGGATATGCAGATAACAGAAGTGCATAGAGTTCTCTGGTGCACAAATCGAAAATCTCTGACATGAACGCAAAGATGATAATCGAGTCGAGGAACGTCGAATTCTTCAAAAATATCTTTCCAAATAAGGAAAGAAAGGAGATAAGTTATGTGAAAAGAACTTACAATGCCGTTGAGGGTTCATCTCAAGAAGTTGAGGAACTGGGGCAGAGTAAAAGAAAGAAAGTGTCCAAATCATTTGGACCCAACTTTCTGACGTATATGAGGGACGACGAACCCCGGACATTGCAAGAAGCCTTGTCCAGTCCAGAAGCACCGTTCTGGAAAGAAGCTATCAATAGCGAAATTGAGTCCATCATACAGAATCATACCTGGGAACTGGTAGATCTCCCGAAGGGGTGCAAACATCTCGGATGTAAGGGGATCCTGAAAAGGAAACTTAAGACCAATGGGTCGATCGAGAAATATAAAGCTTGATTAATCGCTAAAGGGTTCAATCAAAAGGAAGGTTATGACTTCTTTAATAACTATTCGCCTGTAACAAGGATAACGTCCATTCGAGTTCTCGTTGCTATTGCAACATTGTATAATCTCGAGATATACCAAATGGACGTGAAGACAACATTCCTGAACGGAGAATTAGAAGAAGAAATATATATGAAACAACCCGAAGGGTTTGTAGCACCCGAGCAAGAGAACAAAGTATGCCGTCTCGTGAAATAACTTTACGGGCTTAAACAAGCGCTGAAACAGTGGCACGAGAAATTCGATATGGCGATGCTATCGAATGGGTTCAAATAAACGAGTGTGATAAATGTGTTTACATTAAAGGCACACCCGACGAGTTTGTGATTGTATGTCTTTACGTAGACGACTTATTGATCATGGGAAACAATCACAAAATAATCGTGAATACGAAAAATATGTTGAAAAATTATTTCAGCATGAAGGATATGGGTTTGGCTGATGTCATATTACGGATAAATGTATCTAAGACACCCGAAGGAATTGTTCTGACACCATCTCACTACGTTGAGAACGCGTTAAAGAAATTTGAAGCCTTCGATGATCCTCCGGCTAAGACACCTGAAGACGCTAATCCACATTTGGTCAAAAATGAAGGAGAGCATATATCGCAACTCGAATATGCTCGGGTGATTGGCAGTCTGATTTATATGTCTAACTCCACTCGACCTGACATATCATATTCAGTGAGTAAACTTAAAGGTTTACTAGTAATCCGGGTAATAGTTATTGGATAGCATTAAAGAGAGTGCTAAGATATCTGAAGTACACCATTAATTATGGCATATTCTATTCGAGATATCCCGCAGTTTTTGAAGGATACTGCGATGCAAATTGGATACCTAACAGTAAAGAATCCAAGTGCACGAGTGGTTACGTATTTACTATTGGTGGAGGAGCAGTTTCTTGGAAATCCTAAAAAAACGTGCATAGCCCGATCAACGATGGAATCGGAGTTCATTGCACTAGATAAAGCCGGTGAAGAAGCTGAATGGCTTCGGAATTTTCTAGAGGACATTCCTTGTTGGAACAAACTTGTGTCAACGATAATGATACACTACTATAGCATGGCAGCTATCGGCAGGGCACAGAGTTGTATTTATAACGGTAAGTCTCGGCACATACGTCGGAGACATAACACCGTAAGACAACTAATCTCTGATGAAATATCTCAATTGACTATGTGAAGTCTAAAGAGAACATAGCAAATCCTTTGACGAAAAGCATCACTAGAGAACAATTAAACACTCAGTAAGGGGAATGGGACTAAAAATCCACACACCAAGAAAAGGAACAGTGGAAACCCAACCATGATGAGTGGAGATCCCACGAACTTGGTTAAATGAGACAACTAAGTGCGAGTATGAGGGCTGCATGGCTGAGCGCTATGGTGGCTGCGGTGCTGCTGAGCCGGGAGAGCCCTCGGGTATTCTAGAGCCGCAAATGCTGCTGTAGGCTTGTGCATCGGGACTCCTCACGAGCACATTAGGGCGGTGCACGCTGCTGCACAGGAGCGCCGCTGGACGCTGTGGTTGATGCATCGAGAACGCCGTCGGGCGCTGCAGGGCTGTCAAGGCCATCATAGAATATTCTAGAAGGCTTGACCAAGGTTACGAGTCTATACGCCACTGCTAATTGGCACCCGCCTCTATGAGGTTGCGTGGGAAAATTGATGATCGGCCATGCTACTGTCTGACAATGACGTTGGGCGCCGTGCGGACCAATATAAATAAAAAAATGAATATATATATATATATATTTGGGCCCACTAAAGTTTCTTGCGTATTAATGTATTGCGCATTATGCCCGAGTTTCGGCCAAGTTGGGCTTAAGTATTTCCATCTTCGTCATGTTTGGCTTATATGGAGCATCTGAGGAGAAGATGAATTGTAATGCTAATAGTTCTGGCTACCCTAGAACTTGTGGGGGAAGCATTTCTGTCAGCAAATTGCATTATAAATGTGTAGACACACAAAAGGGAATAAGACTCTGTACGAGTTAAGGAAAATATAGGAAAATATCCTATAAACACTTCGAAGTGTGGGGGTGACTAGCAAAGGTCGAAGTACCTAAACCGAAGTTGGTTAAAATAGGACCCAAAACTGTTGACTGCACTTTTCATCGGATATGCAGATAACAGAAGTGCATAGAGTTCTCTGGTGCACAAATCGAAAATCTCTGACATGAACGCAAAGATGATAATCGAGTCGAGGAACGTCGAATTCTTCAAAAATATCTTTCCAAATAAGGAAAGAAAGGAGATAAGTTATGTGAAAAGAACTTACAATGCCGTTGAGGGTTCATCTCAAGAAGTTGAGGAACTGGGGCAGAGTAAAAGAAAGAAAGTGTCCAAATCATTTGGACCCAACTTTCTGACGTATATGAGGGACGACGAACCCCGGACATTGCAAGAAGCCTTGTCCAGTCCAGAAGCACCGTTCTGGAAAGAAGCTATCAATAGCGAAATTGAGTCCATCATACAGAATCATACCTGGGAACTGGTAGATCTCCCGAAGGGGTGCAAACATCTCGGATGTAAGGGGATCCTGAAAAGGAAACTTAAGACCAATGGGTCGATCGAGAAATATAAAGCTTGATTAATCGCTAAAGGGTTCAATCAAAAGGAAGGTTATGACTTCTTTAATAACTATTCGCCTGTAACAAGGATAACGTCCATTCGAGTTCTCGTTGCTATTGCAACATTGTATAATCTCGAGATATACCAAATGGACGTGAAGACAACATTCCTGAACGGAGAATTAGAAGAAGAAATATATATGAAACAACCCGAAGGGTTTGTAGCACCCGAGCAAGAGAACAAAGTATGCCGTCTCGTGAAATAACTTTACGGGCTTAAACAAGCGCTGAAACAGTGGCACGAGAAATTCGATATGGCGATGCTATCGAATGGGTTCAAATAAACGAGTGTGATAAATGTGTTTACATTAAAGGCACACCCGACGAGTTTGTGATTGTATGTCTTTACGTAGACGACTTATTGATCATGGGAAACAATCACAAAATAATCGTGAATACGAAAAATATGTTGAAAAATTATTTCAGCATGAAGGATATGGGTTTGGCTGATGTCATATTACGGATAAATGTATCTAAGACACCCGAAGGAATTGTTCTGACACCATCTCACTACGTTGAGAACGCGTTAAAGAAATTTGAAGCCTTCGATGATCCTCCGGCTAAGACACCTGAAGACGCTAATCCACATTTGGTCAAAAATGAAGGAGAGCATATATCGCAACTCGAATATGCTCGGGTGATTGGCAGTCTGATTTATATGTCTAACTCCACTCGACCTGACATATCATATTCAGTGAGTAAACTTAAAGGTTTACTA
The DNA here is from genome assembly GCA_004919715.1 of Linderniella brevidens. Lineage (NCBI taxonomy): Eukaryota > Viridiplantae > Streptophyta > Magnoliopsida > Lamiales > Linderniaceae > Linderniella > Linderniella brevidens. The sequence goes on along the minus strand of SWDC01000151.1, from coordinate 10,549,382 downwards.
GTAATCCGGGTAATAGTTATTGGATAGCATTAAAGAGAGTGCTAAGATATCTGAAGTACACCATTAATTATGGCATATTCTATTCGAGATATCCCGCAGTTTTTGAAGGATACTGCGATGCAAATTGGATACCTAACAGTAAAGAATCCAAGTGCACGAGTGGTTACGTATTTACTATTGGTGGAGGAGCAGTTTCTTGGAAATCCTAAAAAAAACGTGCATAGCCCGATCAACGATGGAATCGGAGTTCATTGCACTAGATAAAGCCGGTGAAGAAGCTGAATGGCTTCGGAATTTTCTAGAGGACATTCCTTGTTGGAACAAACTTGTGTCAACGATAATGATACACTACTATAGCATGGCAGCTATCGGCAGGGCACAGAGTTGTATTTATAACGGTAAGTCTCGGCACATACGTCGGAGACATAACACCGTAAGACAACTAATCTCTGATGAAATATCTCAATTGACTATGTGAAGTCTAAAGAGAACATAGCAAATCCTTTGACGAAAAGCATCACTAGAGAACAATTAAACACTCAGTAAGGGGAATGGGACTAAAAATCCACACACCAAGAAAAGGAACAGTGGAAACCCAACCATGATGAGTGGAGATCCCACGAACTTGGTTAAATGAGACAACTAAGTGCGAGTATGAGGGCTGCATGGCTGAGCGCTATGGTGGCTGCGGTGCTGCTGAGCCGGGAGAGCCCTCGGGTATTCTAGAGCCGCAAATGCTGCTGTAGGCTTGTGCATCGGGACTCCTCACGAGCACATTAGGGCGGTGCACGCTGCTGCACAGGAGCGCCGCTGGACGCTGTGGTTGATGCATCGAGAACGCCGTCGGGCGCTGCAGGGCTGTCAAGGCCATCATAGAATATTCTAGAAGGCTTGACCAAGGTTACGAGTCTATACGCCACTGCTAATTGGCACCCGCCTCTATGAGGTTGCGTGGGAAAATTGATGATCGGCCATGCTACTGTCTGACAATGACGTTGGGCGCCGTGCGGACCAATATAAATAAAAAAATGAATATATATATATATATTTGGGCCCACTAAAGTTTCTTGCGTATTAATGTATTGCGCATTATGCCCGAGTTTCGGCCAAGTTGGGCTTAAGTATTTCCATCTTCGTCATGTTTGGCTTATATGGAGCATCTGAGGAGAAGATGAATTGTAATGCTAATAGTTCTGGCTACCCTAGAACTTGTGGGGGAAGCATTTCTGTCAGCAAATTGCATTATAAATGTGTAGACACACAAAAGGGAATAAGACTCTGTACGAGTTAAGGAAAATATAGGAAAATATCCTATAAACACTTCGAAGTGTGGGGGTGACTAGCAAAGGTCGAAGTACCTAAACCGAAGTTGGTTAAAATAGGACCCAAAACTGTTGACTGCACTTTTCATCGGATATGCAGATAACAGAAGTGCATAGAGTTCTCTGGTGCACAAATCGAAAATCTCTGACATGAACGCAAAGATGATAATCGAGTCGAGGAACGTCGAATTCTTCAAAAATATCTTTCCAAATAAGGAAAGAAAGGAGATAAGTTATGTGAAAAGAACTTACAATGCCGTTGAGGGTTCATCTCAAGAAGTTGAGGAACTGGGGCAGAGTAAAAGAAAGAAAGTGTCCAAATCATTTGGACCCAACTTTCTGACGTATATGAGGGACGACGAACCCCGGACATTGCAAGAAGCCTTGTCCAGTCCAGAAGCACCGTTCTGGAAAGAAGCTATCAATAGCGAAATTGAGTCCATCATACAGAATCATACCTGGGAACTGGTAGATCTCCCGAAGGGGTGCAAACATCTCGGATGTAAGGGGATCCTGAAAAGGAAACTTAAGACCAATGGGTCGATCGAGAAATATAAAGCTTGATTAATCGCTAAAGGGTTCAATCAAAAGGAAGGTTATGACTTCTTTAATAACTATTCGCCTGTAACAAGGATAACGTCCATTCGAGTTCTCGTTGCTATTGCAACATTGTATAATCTCGAGATATACCAAATGGACGTGAAGACAACATTCCTGAACGGAGAATTAGAAGAAGAAATATATATGAAACAACCCGAAGGGTTTGTAGCACCCGAGCAAGAGAACAAAGTATGACGTCTCATGAAATAACTTTACGGGCTTAAACAAGCGCTGAAACAGTGGCACGAGAAATTCGATATGGCGATGCTATCGAATGGGTTCAAATAAACGAGTGTGATAAATGTGTTTACATTAAAGGCACACCCGACGAGTTTGTGATTGTATGTCTTTATGTAGACGACTTATTGATCATGGGAAACAATCACAAAATAATCGTGAATACGAAAAATATGTTGAAAAATTATTTCAGCATGAAGGATATGGGTTTGGCTGATGTCATATTACGGATAAATGTATCTAAGACACCCGAAGGAATTGTTCTGACACCATCTCACTACGTTGAGAACGCGTTAAAGAAATTTGAAGCCTTCGATGATCCTCCGGCTAAGACACCTGAAGACGCTAATCCACATTTGGTCAAAAATGAAGGAGAGCATATATCGCAACTCGAATATGCTCGGGTGATTGGCAGTCTGATTTATATGTCTAACTCCACTCGACCTGACATATCATATTCAGTGAGTAAACTTAAAGGTTTACTAGTAATCCGGGTAATAGTTATTGGATAGCATTAAAGAGAGTGCTAAGATATCTGAAGTACACCATTAATTATGGCATATTCTATTCGAGATATCCCGCAGTTTTTGAAGGATACTGCGATGCAAATTGGATACCTAACAGTAAAGAATCCAAGTGCACGAGTGGTTACGTATTTACTATTGGTGGAGGAGCAGTTTCTTGGAAATCCTAAAAAAAACGTGCATAGCCCGATCAACGATGGAATCGGAGTTCATTGCACTAGATAAAGCCGGTGAAGAAGCTGAATGGCTTCGGAATTTTCTAGAGGACATTCCTTGTTGGAACAAACTTGTGTCAACGATAATGATACACTACTATAGCATGGCAGCTATCGGCAGGGCACAGAGTTGTATTTATAACGGTAAGTCTCGGCACATACGTCGGAGACATAACACCGTAAGACAACTAATCTCTGATGAAATATCTCAATTGACTATGTGAAGTCTAAAGAGAACATAGCAAATCCTTTGACGAAAAGCATCACTAGAGAACAATTAAACACTCAGTAAGGGGAATGGGACTAAAAATCCACACACCAAGAAAAGGAACAGTGGAAACCCAACCATGATGAGTGGAGATCCCACGAACTTGGTTAAATGAGACAACTAAGTGCGAGTATGAGGGCTGCATGGCTGAGCGCTATGGTGGCTGCGGTGCTGCTGAGCCGGGAGAGCCCTCGGGTATTCTAGAGCCGCAAATGCTGCTGTAGGCTTGTGCATCGGGACTCCTCACGAGCACATTAGGGCGGTGCACGCTGCTGCACAGGAGCGCCGCTGGACGCTGTGGTTGATGCATCGAGAACGCCGTCGGGCGCTGCAGGGCTGTCAAGGCCATCATAGAATATTCTAGAAGGCTTGACCAAGGTTACGAGTCTATACGCCACTGCTAATTGGCACCCGCCTCTATGAGGTTGCGTGGGAAAATTGATGATCGGCCATGCTACTGTCTGACAATGACGTTGGGCGCCGTGCGGACCAATATAAATAAAAAAATGAATATATATATATATATATATATTGGGCCCACTAAAGTTTCTTGCGTATTAATGTATTGCGCATTATGCCCGAGTTTCGGCCAAGTTGGGCTTAAGTATTTCCATCTTCGTCATGTTTGGCTTATATGGAGCATCTGAGGAGAAGATGAATTGTAATGCTAATAGTTCTGGCTACCCTAGAACTTGTGGGGGAAGCATTTCTGTCAGCAAATTGCATTATAAATGTGTAGACACACAAAAGGGAATAAGACTCTGTACGAGTTAAGGAAAATATAGGAAAATATCCTATAAACACTTCGAAGTGTGGGGGTGACTAGCAAAGGTCGAAGTACCTAAACCGAAGTTGGTTAAAATAGGACCCAAAACTGTTGACTGCACTTTTCATCGGATATGCAGATAACAGAAGTGCATAGAGTTCTCTGGTGCACAAATCGAAAATCTCTGACATGAACGCAAAGATGATAATCGAGTCGAGGAACGTCGAATTCTTCAAAAATATCTTTCCAAATAAGGAAAGAAAGGAGATAAGTTATGTGAAAAGAACTTACAATGTCGTTGAGGGTTCATCTCAAGAAGTTGAGGAACTGGGGCAGAGTAAAAGAAAGAAAGTGTCCAAATCATTTGGACCCAACTTTCTGACGTATATGAGGGACGACGAACCCCGGACATTGCAAGAAGCCTTGTCCAGTCCAGAAGCACCGTTCTGGAAAGAAGCTATCAATAGCGAAATTGAGTCCATCATACAGAATCATACCTGGGAACTGGTAGATCTCCCGAAGGGGTGCAAACATCTCGGATGTAAGGGGATCCTGAAAAGGAAACTTAAGACCAATGGGTCGATCGAGAAATATAAAGCTCGATTAATCGCTAAAGGGTTCAATCAAAAGGAAGGTTATGACTTCTTTAATAACTATTCGCCTGTAACAAGGATAACGTCCATTCGAGTTCTCGTTGCTATTGCAACATTGTATAATCTCGAGATATACCAAATGGACGTGAAGACAACATTCCTGAACGGAGAATTAGAAGAAGAAATATATATGAAACAACCCGAAGGGTTTGTAGCACCCGAGCAAGAGAACAAAGTATGCCGTCTCGTGAAATAACTTTACGGGCTTAAACAAGCGCTGAAACAGTGGCACGAGAAATTCGATATGGCGATGCTATCGAATGGGTTCAAAATAAACGAGTGTGATAACTGTGTTTACATTAAAGGCACACCCGAGGAGTTTGTGATTGTATGTCTTTATGTAGACGACATGTTCCTCATGGGAAACAGTCACAAAATAATCGTGATTACGAAGAATATTTTGAAAAATTATTTCAGCATGAAGCATATGGGTTTGGCTGATGTCATATTAGGGATAAATGTCTCTAAGACACCCGAAGGAATTGTTCTGACACAATCTCACTACGTTGAGAACGTGTTAAAGAAATTTGAAGCCTTCGATGATCCTCCGGCTAAGACACCTGAAGACGTTAATCTACATTTGGTCAAAAATAAAGGAGAGCCTATATCGCAACTCGAATACGCTCAGGTGATTGGCGGCCTGATGTATCTGTCTAACTGCACTCGACCTGACATAGCATATTCAGTGACTAAACTTAGCATGTTTACTAGTAATTCGGGTAATAGCCATTGGATAACACTAAAGAGAGTGTTAAGATATCTGAAGTACACCATTAATTATGACATACTCTATTCGAGATATCCCGCAGTTCTTGAAGGATACTGCAACGCAAATTGGATATCTGACAGTAAAGACTCCAAATCCACGAGTGGTTACGTATATACCATCGGTGGAGGAGCAGTTTCGTGGAAATCCTCAAAACAAACGTGCATAGCCCGATCAGCGATGGAATCGGAGTTCATTGCACTAGATAAAGCCGGCGAAGAAGCTGAATGGCTTCGGAATTTTCTGGTGGATATTCCTTGTTGGAACAAACTGTGCCAGCGATAATGATACAGTGCGATAGCATGGCGGCTATCGGTAGGGCACGGAGTTGTATGTATAACGGTAAGTCTCGGCACATACGTCAGAGACATAATACCGTAAGACAACTAATCTCTAATGGAATAATCTCAATTGACTATGTGAAGTCTAAAGAGAACATAGCAGATCCTTTGATAAAAGACATCACTAGAGAACAGTTAAACACTGCAGTAAGGGGAATGGGACTAAAAATCCACACACCAAGAAAAGGCACAGTGGAAACTCAACCATGATGAGTGGAGATCCCACGAACTTGGTTCAATGAGACAACTAAGTTGTGGCTATTTCAGTTGTTTACTTGGAAATCCTAAAAGTCCATTATCAAGAGCTGCCCAAGTAATCTCTCGATGACGTGTGGTAAGGGGAAGCGTTTACGCTTTTAATGATGACTATACCAAATTGGTGGCGTATTTCGAGCTACTCCACGATTATGTCCTAATAGTCGGTCACCTATATAATTGTGAAGTGGGGCCGCTTCAAAGGAAACACTTATAAATAGAGATACGGTCCAAGGCCGAAACGGAAACAACGTGAGAATCGAAAGAGATCAGATTCATCTATCATATTCATCTTTGTGTGTATGTTGTCTTGATTTACACAAAAAGCCGCCATTTCAAGACATCACGTTCATTGAGCAGCGAGTAAATCCGATAGCATTTCGCTAGGGAAGGTTCAAAGCCACAAGCTACCTATCTCGATGCAATGATGGATCGTCGGGACTTTCTTGCTAGAGTCAGCATGCATTGCATTTGCATTAATTTCAATTCATGTGGTGGATTGTTGAAATTTGGGCTATAGGCCCACATGGGTTTTAGACACAATAAATAAAAGATTAACCGATTTATTGAAATCAAGAAGTTGTCTTTCGTCGAAACCTGAAATTGATGAAAGATTCAAATTCTACATTTCGAGGGGAATCTATCGAATATTAATTGGCTCAAAACCGATGTCGGGTGAATGAGAAATTAATTTTTCGAAGTTGGCCCAATAAAGAGATGAAATATATATTTAATATATAAAGGGACTTGTTGTTGTCCCAAATTGGAAACTTCATCCTTTTTTCACTTGTTTATAAGGAGTCTCCCTACATAGGCTATTCAAAGAGCTTGCCCAAGTGGTTGGTGGGTTATGAGCTTGTGGGCTTGTGTTGGAGTTTTGGACCCAATTGTAGCCCAAGTGCGAGGCGGTGCCCCGCCGAGCCCGAGACCGAGCCCAGGACCGGGCCGAGGCCAACACCGTCCCGAGCCGTGCCAAGTGCAGAATGGGCGTTTTGAGGCGCACTTTGCACTTCGCACGACGCATCGGAGCGAGGAGCTTTGAGGAGCCCTTAATTTTATGCTCAGGTGAGGCGGCGGCAGTGATGTCACTGGTGACGTGGTGGTCCCCATGACATGGCAAGTGATGTTGATGTGTCAGAGGACACGTGTACAAGTGAAGCTGATGTGGTGCTGATGCAAGCGCCGCGACGATTGGATATGTGACGTGTAGCGGATTGGTTAGGGTCCGGTGGGGTGTAATGGGTCGCGCCGGTTCGGCTCGGGTCGAACCGATGGGCTGAAATGGTACCTATTCCGAAGGGGCCCGAAAGTTGTGACTATTCGCGCTTTGGCCCCTGGTCGAAAGGTGCAAAAAGTTCAAAACAGCCCAAAAGATGCAACCATTTGCAGAATCGCCCCAAACCTATTCAGAAGCTATAAATAGACCCCCGGTGAAGTTGGAAAATTCATTCAATCGACCCCCATCATTCTAGAGATAGTGCATACATGGTCAAGAGTAAAATAAAAGCAAGAAAGGCTCGAGTCTTTGAATAGATTCGCAGATAATTTTGTATCGTTGTGCAACGTGCAAAATTATGAAGTCGTTGTCTCTTCGGGACGGATTGCGATTACCCGATGCACTTAAATATAGGGCAATAACGTCTCACGGACAGCGTACATAGTACGTGCCTCGACTTCGACTCTAACAAAAATTTCTGTTCGAGTTTCTGCAGCCACCGACCAAACAATACACATCGGAACCAACAACTCACTACCGACAAAAATGAACCTTGTGAAAAGAGGGGTGAGGATGGGTACCTTATGTTCTGCTTGCGGTGAGAGGGATGAAAATTTGGAGCATATTATGTTTCACTGCTCACAAGCCAAGCTAGTATGGAAGCTTGCTCCCTTGTCCTGGAACCACAATAGAAGGCAGAATACGAGCTTCAAGGATTGGTGGGCAAGTATCTGTACAGGGCCAACGACTTAAGTTTTCCAACATCGAATGCAACTTTCAGTTTATATTTTGTGGATGTTATGGAAAACCAGGAACCTTTGGCTTTTCGAGAATGGATGGGATTACGACAAAGCAATAGTGGATAAGGCATGGAGTGAGTGATGTGAATTTCTTAGAACCTACTGATTGTGATGTGGTTGTGCTGAATTGGAGGTCTCATCTTTCCGTTGTAGGGCCGTAGATGCCAGTGGAGAAAGCTTCAAAATTGGCTCGTGAGGGCTGAAGGAAGGTGAAAGAGTCCCTTCATTATCCGTCTACCGGCAATCTAGTAGTTTTTGTCCCTTTTGCACTGGATTTGATCTATTTTTGTGTAGTGTGGCTTGTTTGACTTTTTTTTGTCTTAGTTTCAACATGTGTTACCCATTGGGGTCTACTCACTGCAGTATCAATGTAGTAGTGGGGTATATTCGGTTAATCAACCGACTTGTAAATGTTTTTGCCAAGAGTTTTAATGGCAAGCTATCGTTTCGGAAAAAAAATTGTGATGCGAATGTATTACTGTTTTTTCTTTTTTTTTCCTTCCTATTTATATTTGTACTGATTATGAAGCAATAACAAAATAATGAAGAAAATGAAGAAACAACAAAAATTACGAATTGCAATCACTTATTTAAAAAAGTATAATCAATTGAAAATCCTTCTTCAAGCTTTTTTATGTCTCTATTTTAAAATCGCCAATGTAAGCACGAAAGGTTTTCAAATCCAAGGCTGTAAACTCTTATTCGATAGGAAAATACTCTTATAAGAGAGAACAAAACTCTCATACGAGATGGAACTTCTCTAGTACGAAAGGAAAAAAAACTCTCATACGAGAGAAGCAATCTCCCGTAACAAAATACAAATTGAAAATAAGAAAATTACAAAAGACAAAGAAAGGATGATGGGTGCTCCAACCCGATTCGTCGGTGATCATGGTGGGACTAGATTTGTGGCCACCAATAGAAAACAAATATAGATTTTTTGTAGAAAGGATTTTGAGGGCAGGTTTCAATTTAATTATTTTATTATTATTATTATTATTATTATTGTATAGGTAACCACAAGAAAAAGGAATATTTAAGTAAATGGCCTTTGACTGTGTCAATTTTAAAAAAATGGCCTCCATAATGTTTGAAGTCTATTCTACCATTACTAACTCGGGGAAAAAGACGTATTTACCCTTATTTAACCCATTCAACTACCCAAAGTAAAATTAATTAGGTTTAATCGATTCCACCCACTGTAGCGTCACGGTCTTCTTCTTCTTCATAACCGAGTACAATAATTGACAGTTAAAACTGAAGAAAGACACATAACGGAAACGAAGCAGTAAATTTCCAGATCTACGAAACAACCTTTACCCGAAGCAGAAAATTCTCCAAACCGACTACAATGGCAATGAACGCGCGTCCCGAAAGAGTGCCGGTAATTTTACTGTGATTTCGTCTTCCTCAGGAGCAGGTCTCGTGCGTCGAATTGGTTGGGTCCGGCGCATGGTTTCCCAATTGTGCAATTTGGACACTTGTTCGCAAGGGAACCGTGCGTCGAACCAATTGGGACCCAAACAGTCGCGCAAATCAGGGGACCCGTGATTGCAGGCTTGGGACCCGAGCACAGTCTCACGGTACCCATACGGGCGGCCCCTTGCGATTGTATTTGGGTACCATGCGGTTGAGTGTGGGTACCATGCGATTGCGTGCGGGTACCATGCGATTGCGCGCGGGTACCATGCGATAGTGAGCGTGGGTACCGTGCCTGCGGGTATCCTGCGCGCATGAACGGGTACCATGCTCTTGTGTGGGGGTACCATGCGCGCATGCGCGGATACAATGCTCTTGTGTGCGGGTACCATGCACGCATGCGCGGGTACCATGCGCGCAAGCGCGGGTACCATGCGCGCAAGCGCGGGTACCATGCTCTTGTGCGCGGGTACCATGCTTTCCTGTGCGGGTACCATGCTCTTGTGCGCGGGTACCATGCTTTCCTGTGCGGGTACCATGCGAGTACTAATTGGTTATTTACTCTTATGATTCTCAGGTTTTGCTGAAGAAGCAATTGTCATCCCGAGACGACGACTTCGACTTCCGATTGACAATGACCGGGATGTACACGGAGGCAAGCGCGAAGATCAGGAACAATCTAAATGAGAATGAGTGGGAGAGTTACAGGGCGGGGAGTCCATTTGGTAGACTCGTCGAGGCTGCCGCCGATTTCAATATATCCGCCCAGCTCATTACGTTTTTGACGAGGAGGCAGACTACTCTTCACGAGCGCGAAGAGTTGTGGATGGTAATAAACAACCGACCTCTCCGATTTTCTAAAACGAAGTATTGCTTGATTATCGGGCTAAAGTTCTCCGACGATATCCCGGAAGTAAACCCCAATGGTGATTTCGCCCAGAGAAACTTTCCGGGAAGATCCACTATCTGTATGTCGTACGTCGAGGATCGGCTGCGAGAGTTGGGAGCCAACGATGACAGAAACGTCAACTTCGATAAGTTGAAGTTGGCGGACATTCTCTTTGCCGCAGCTGTGGTGCTGCCTCGACCGTCGAAGAAGGACACGGTTCTTCGATCGTGGCTGCTTTCATTGGTCGAAGACAAAGTCGCCTTCGCCAACTATCCTTGGGGCAGCGTAGCGTTCAAAGAGGTGATACGCTCGCTGAAGATAAACCTCAGGGAGAAGAGGGATTTTGTGCGGGAACGAGCCTGCAACGGGGGCAGCGAACACTGCGGGCTACTGATTAGTGGATTCGTATATCCGCTTCAGGTCGTTCATTATTTAAAATTCTTATAAATATATATTTAATTGTGATTATATATTTGCTTATTTGGTTTCTTCGCATTCTAGGTTTTGGCGTACGAGTGCATACCAGGCATTCGGTACGCGTTCGCAGATCGTATCAACGAGGCGGACGTGGTGAACCCGCGGATATGCCGGCACGTCACCAAAGATTGGTCGACGAAGGGTTCTCCGAAGATGGAGACGATCCTCCACGCCGTAAAGGGGTCACCCGTATCGGGGCTGCTGAGCCCAACAGTATCGGAGATGAATGAGCCATATTTCCGATATAGTCGGTTCGAAGTGGAGGAGCGGCATGAAGTCCTCGACCATATAACGAGGCTCCTCGAGGATGGTGTCGAGCTTAAGTGCGTACGGCATTTGCCGGTCGCGGAGGACGTCGCACTAACGCATCCTTCGCCAACCATGCCGCAACTATCGCAGCAGTCATTCTACGAGGAAGAGGCGGACCAATTTCGTCCCCCCTCACCTCCACGGTACCCGAGCCCTCCTCCACATCAATACTCGGGCCCTTCACACCCACGGTACCCGTCCCCTCCTCCACAGCAGTACTCGGGCCCCAGCTGGGAGCAATTCGATGAGTTCACAAGACGCGTGGACCAAACTTTCGTGACGGTGAATAATCGGTTCGACGATGTTTCTACGAGTATCTCGCAGTTACGGGACTCGTATGACGAACGATGGTCCACGGCTCAAGAATGGGGCGCGAGTATATTCGGGTTGCAGCAGTCGATGACCGAATTGCAGCACAACTTGCAGCAGGGGTGGTACAGGCCCAACCGAGACTTTCCGACGCACACGTCGCACGGTACGTGTCTATAAAAATTTGTTGCAATATCGATAGTTTTCTGACGATGGAGTTTTATCTTGTTAGATTATGAGGCCGGTGGCTCCAACCAGGCGTTCTATCCGTCGGAACCCGAGGCAGCCCGAGAGGTCGAGGTCCCGGTGGAAGCCGAGGCCGCGGAGGAAGCCGAGGCCGCAGAGGAATCCGAGGCCGCGGAGGAACCCGAGGCCGCGGAGGACCCCGAGGCTGCGGTGGAGTCGACGCCTCCTCGGGAGACCAGGCCTTCAAAGTATCAAGTGACCCCCCATTCAACGACCCGAACCAGAACCGTGTGCGGAACAGCATAAACCCGATTCTGGAACGGCACATGAAGAGAAAGCTGAAGTTATGGGCACGTCAAAAACAAAGTATCGATACGATGGAAGATGGCGGCCGGCTCCTTTGCTTGTCCAAATCGTACCGAACCAAGACGTGGTTTCAGCAGTTGTACACGCCTTCGTTTTGGCTCGACGACGCGGTAAGAAAGAGTGATAACCTTAATACATCTAAATGCATTAATACGTTTTATTAATTAACTTGTTTCCTTTTATTTTATAGCACATTGACGAAAGCATTAGAGGGTTCCTCGAGATGCAGAGGATTCATACCTTCTGCTCTCGTGCCATCTCCTTCATGAGTGTTGCGATGAAGGAGAGCATCGATCGGGACTGCATTGAGGATGGGAAATTTGTCAAGGGCATGCTGGCCTTTTTGATCCACTATGCAGAGGGTCGGGATCAGGACTGGTCGTCCGTGTCATGGCAAACATCGGACTATATCGTGGTGCCGGTGCAGACCATCGCCCATTGGGTTCTTGCAGTCCTCGACTGGAAGAACAAGACGATACAGGTATTCGACTCGGATCCTTCTTGCGATGTCGACATGCGCAACATGCACGCAGCCCTCGCCGGTCTACAATTAGCAGTCCCGATCGTGCTCAAAAAGCTTGGTCTGATTGCAAACGCGTTTAGGAAGTGGAAGGTCGAGAGGATCCCCAACTTCAAGAAGCAAGAAAATTCGTAAGTGTATCATATTTTGATATGAAGTGGATTTTAGTACATCGTATCTCATTATTAAATATTTGGTTGTCTTTAGAGGCGATTGCGGGGTTCACGTGTTGCGGGCCGCATTTTCTATGCTATTCCGGGGCGATAACGTCGCGGAGCTTACCGGGCGGCAAGTGACGCAATTTCGTGAATTTCTTTGTATTTCTATTCGCATGAACGATTGGGGTGCTTGGTATCAATAATTTATATGTATTTCATTAATTTTGTAGTCGAGAATTTTGTACATCTGGATAAATTTTATGTAATAATGGAATTTCGAGTTGTATATTCGGGAAGTTGTATTATGTTAGAAGTTGGATTGCGAGTTGTATAGGCACGGTACCCACACACAAGGCACGATACCCGCACACAAGCGCACGGTACCCGCACACAAGCTCACGGTACCCGCACACTAGCGCACGGTACCCGCGCACAAGCTCACGGTACCCGCGCACAAGCTCACGATACACGCACATGTGGCGCCTGGTACCCGCACATGTGGCGCCTTTATTTTGAAAAGATAAATTGGTAATTTATGATTATCAGAATAATTGGTTAATGATTAGCTTGATCATGATAAAATTATTTTATGATTTAACGTACGGAGAAGACGTAAAGCACTGAATTGATTGATATAACATATTTAATATTGAAAAAAAAACATTTTTTTTTATGATTATCAGAATAATTGATTAATGATTACCTGGATCCTGATAAAATTATTTTATGATTTAACGTACAGACAAGACCTACCTAAAGCGGCTCTGACTTGATTAATGTAACATATTTAATATTGAAAGCATTTGACAACTGTACGGTACCCGCACACATGGCGCACGGTACCCGGACACACTAGCGCACGGTACCCGCACACTTGCACCTGGTACCCGCACACTAGCGCACGGTACCGGCACACACTAGCGCACGGTACCCGCACACTAGCACACGGTACCCGCGCTCAAGCGCACGGTACACGCACACACTAGCGCACGGTACCCGCACACTAGCGCACGGTACCCGCACACTTGGCGCAGGGTACCCGCACAGTAGATTATCAGAATAATTGGTTAATGATTGCCCCAATCATTTGATATCAATTACACCAAGTCTAATACATTTCATTAAACTTACCAAACATTACAACATACGGAATATCCATATCAATTATGCATAACCACATGTACAAATAAATCTAAGTCATTGGATTTACCCCCTCCTACCGAATTCTCCGACGGATGACATTCTATTTTTTTGTGCTCTTCCGCTTTTTGGGTCAACGAGTGGTGGTAACATATTCACAATTCCTTCAACGCGCTCGATTACAGGCCATATGGTACCCTCGTACGCTAATTTCCATGTCTCCAAGCTGTAATACGCATGGACTAGCGAATATACCCCTACATTAGCGTGTCCACAAGCCGCAATGGCGTGCGCACATGAGATACGATTGATATCAAACATCTTACAACTACATGACTTCGTCTCGATATCGACCACCTCGTTGACTCCATGCCCGTATACATTATACCGTTGAATGTCAATTTCCGAGACGTGTAGATTTTGAGAATTTATGTAGTGAGACCGTAGGATTGACTCGACCTTCGGCGTAAATGACGTGACATTGGCTGCCATCGAAGCTTCGCAAGTTCTTTGATGTTTACTAAACCAACTAGTCGTCAAACGTTGTATCGAATCCAACAATCCTATGAGTGGAAGCTCTCTATCCGCACGTAGAGCGGCATATATCGATTCCGAGCCGTTTGTGGTCATGATGTTGTACCTCGTTCTCAGGCAATACGATCTTGTCCATTTTGCCTTCGTACCCTCATCAAGATACGTATGCACGTTTTCGTACCGTTCCTTTAGCGTATCCAACAATCGATCGCAATCGCTCGTCTTGTAGGCGTACGCAATATTAAGGAATAACGCACACGCACCTTTCTCCTTCATACGGGTCTTTATATTTTGTTGAATATGCCACGCACAGAACCGTGAAACGCATTTGGGAAAACTGCCGGGACGGCTGTCTTTATCCCGCCATGTCTGTCAGAAATTATGACGAGGTCATTTGAATCGGCCACGATCCGTTTTAATCTCGTTAAGAACCATGACCAAGATTCGGTAGATTCGGTGCTCGCAATACCCCATGCGATAGGATATTGGTGGTAATCGCCGTCTTGCGCCGTAGCAACAAGCATCACCCCTTTATACTTTCCCTTTCAAAATGTGGCGTCGATAGAAATTACCTTACGCATGAAAGCAAATCCCGCTATGCATGCACCGTATGCCAAAAACAGATATTTAAATCTGTTTTCCTCGTCCATCTCCCAATCCGTGACACTTCCGGCGTTCATTTGCTTCACAGCCTCCAAGTACGCCGGGATCAACGCGTAACAATCGTCCCCGTTACCGATCAATTCCTCCGTAGCGATATTCTTCCCCTTCCAAGCCTTGTAATATGAAACATTCACCCCCCTACTTTGCATCATAGACATGATAGCCTTTGGCGCGGGAATGTCTTTAGGCCCGCTAAAATTGTCAAGAAGCATCCTAGACACAACCGATGAAGTTCATTGACGATGACTTCGACGTCGATGAGACACGCCGCATGTGTGTGTGCCGCAATATGTCCGTATCGAGAAAAAAGGGGAATCTCTATCTTTTGCAGCTCGAAAGCGCCACGAACATTGCTCCATCGCACATCTTACTACATACAAGATTTGCACTCGAACGACGCATCCAAGGCGATTTTAGATATTTCCTCGATAACTTCGGCCTTGTCACGAAACTGCTGCCCAACGCGTAGGCTTGAACCGTCCGGAAATGCAAAAGTACCATCAGCAGCCTCTTCTACAGGGTT
The DNA here is from genome assembly GCA_004919715.1 of Linderniella brevidens. NCBI lineage: Eukaryota > Viridiplantae > Streptophyta > Magnoliopsida > Lamiales > Linderniaceae > Linderniella > Linderniella brevidens. The sequence continues at coordinate 10,533,926 of SWDC01000151.1, read as the reverse complement.
ACGATCTACATCGTCATCTTCATCGTCATTGTGATCACGTGCTACAAATTCCTCCCCCAACTCGTCAGTGTTTTCGATTGGCTCATCTTCATTTTCGTTCGAATGCCAACCCGAGTAATCCCTACCCCCAGACGGTCCAGCGATATCTTCACGACCCTCATCTTCATTTTGGTTAGAAGGGCTGCTACCTACCCCTCAAACGGTTCTATTTGCGCATTTTCATCGCAATCGGCTATGAGCCCGGTATTATTACTAGAAGAACCAACAAATGCGTCCGACGGAGCCACATGCGCACATTCCACCACCTCGACATGAATCACGGGTCTCGATTGAGGGCCACCAAAACCCAAGTACGCACGTAGAGCATAGTCATTATCGATGTATATGGGCCTCGGATAACTATAGGGTACATTTGGCATATAACTTAGTGTTAGCCTCGCATTGTCGTTGCGAAACGCTAACACCGATACAATTTGCTCCTTTACGTCTTATAACGTGCATGCGTCCTCATCCACCAAAATTGAATGCCAGCTACAATTTGACGCAGGAGACCAAGTCGAGGTATTGTCCTCGCCGATTAACCACCGACCATCGAATTGAAATACAATGTTGGTAATTGTCATTTTGAGCACCTACAATATTATGCAATGTTATTGTTTAGAAAACGATTCTCGTCATATATCGTGCTTATGTATGATCTTCAGCGCATGAGACCCGAACATGGGATCACGGTACCTGCACACAACGCAGGGGACCCGCGCATAAACGCAATGGACCCGCGCAGGGGACCCCGCAGGGGACCCGCGCAAAAACGCATGGTACCCGCGCATAAACCCATGGGTCCATGCGCAAGGGACCCGCGCATAAACGCATGGGACCCGCGCATAAACGCATGGGTCCATGCGCAGGGGACCCGCGCGTATTGCGCATGGTACCCGCACCTATATCGCATGGTACCCGCACGCAGGGTCCCATGCACAAAAACTGGACCTCAAAATATGTATTTTCAGGTCCGAATTCTCGTAATAACCACTGAAATATCGCTACTCTGGCTAATACACATGATATACTAAATAACCCATACATTTTAGGGGGTAATGGACTGAAAATTCACCATTTTCGACGTTAAAATTGCAATTTTCATGTAACGAATGCTTACTGGTAAATATGTTGAAATGCTTGCTGTTTACTTGGTTTGAGAAGTTGTTTTCCGGCACTAAACGAAGAGAACAGCTCGCGTCGCTTTAGGTTTGTGAGAGAGGTGTGTGTGGTTACCCTTTGTTCTTTAAAATGGAGAAGATAATGCATTCATATCGATTGTATGGTTATGGTTAAAGAGGGAGATGGACCCATGTTCAGTCAGTTATTGCATCTGTACGGCGACCATATTTTCGTTTTTCTTTTTTTTTTTTAATTTTAATGAGTTAAGTATGAGAATTAGTTAATATGGTTAACGTTTAAACAAAGTGAGGGCTATTGACCAAAAAAAATCGTCAACAAGGCCATTTTTTTAAAATTGACTCAGTCAATTGCCATTTTTTTAAAAGGCCCCAAGAAAAATGTATACTTCATGTTTTTCCTTTATATTAGAACACCGTTTTTTCCAATACATCAAGTATACGGGTTATGATTGCACCAATGTCGCGCTAACACGCACGGCTGGCTGTTCCTAGAGTAAGGCAAACATTAAATCGAGAAAACAGTAAATGTGCTCAGGAGAAAATATATCAATAATAAGCTGAGGAATCCTTGAAACGAGATTCTCATGGCCAAGAAGAGAATCGGTAAAATGTTAATTATTATATGGCTTTCATGTGATTAGTAGAGTTAATGTTTTACTATAGGCTTTGATTATCTTTGTCATTGCTCACTCCGGTATTGGCCGTCCAAGTCTGAGATGAATGGAGACGTGTGAGACGTTTGGCACCGTCTCTAATATCATCTCCTCAGCCTCTTCCGCATTTTTGACAGCATCCCTATTTTCATGTTTATCATAATTAACACAAATAGTAAACATACATAAATCAATAATAATAATTTACCTAACCAGAACGTCCGAGGGCATGGAGACATAAACTTCGAGGTAAATCCGTCCTTTCAATGAGTGGCGGGTGATGCGCTCGACTGTCATTTTCTGAAATTCATTTGAAACATTATTCTTCGTGATTGGAAAACGAATAAAGAAGAAAATAAACAGAATTAGTATGTCATACATACATACCTACATAAATACATACCATTGAGAAATTCAAGGACAAAATATTTGCAACATTATCTTCGATATCTGTTGTTTCCTCTGAAGTGGCGGCAATACAAGATTGATGATCTGAGCAGCTTTGATGTATATGTGATGCCGCAGGCTCTAAAAAATAGAGATTTCATCCTAATATTAATCAATCAATCTGTGTGGTATTAAATAAATTAAACAAAACAACTTGAGAGTGAGTAGCAGTGTTTTAATTTTCTCAACCAAAATCCAAAATCAATTATATATATTACCAATATGTATGAAGACTTCTGTCACTTCGGTATGAGATTGCTGAAGCCGATGGCGAACATTTTCCCCAATATCATGCGCAGCACTTACACTAGTGAAAGGGTCCACCTGCATTATTACACTTATAAAGTAATGTTTTGTTTTGCAACAGATGATATGTCATGTATTATTATTATTAAAAGAACTGACCAGGATATCCACATCAAGATACAGTGATGAACCAGCACGTCGTCCTCTCAAGCTACTAAAACCCTAAGCTTTTCCAAGACAAAAATAAATGCATAGAGTAAGTAGACGATTGCATAGTTTAAGTGGACGATTCGCAGATAAAATCACTAGCAATGGGCCGGTATGAGAGTGTGTGTATGTATGACCTCAAACAGTTTTACAATATTGTTCTCGTTTCTAACTGAGAGTATCTATATATAGTTTTTATCAAAGCAGGATTTGAGATGGAGGGGCCATTACATAAAGGCAATTTATTCCAAGAAAAAGTATCAAAGATCAACAGTTCAAAAACGAAAAAAATCAGCTCATTGAAATGGGCTTGCTTGCCTTTACTCCCTCAATCTCCATTATTGTGCGTTTATAAGGTTCCAAGCAGTGCGATGGAACAGCTGCATCGACCAACTCCATGACACTGCAGCAATCATATAGTTAATTTTCAGAGGGGAATTACTTTCCAAAGATATAAAATGTCAAGTATGATGACGATGTAGGTAGGTAGGGTGATAAGTATCGAGGAGAAGTGTTCACAAAGGTTTTGCAGTGAGTGCTCCAAATATTTTTGTCAAAAAATTGAAATAGAGAAAGCAAAGATATATAAATAAGTTACACCTCTGGTAACCACTAACAAGCCCAGCTCTAAATATCATCCCGGAAACAACAAGTCCAGCAAGAGGATCCAGAAATCTTACTCCTAGAATAGATCCACCTGATTCAATTCATTAATGAGCGAGAATACGTGAGTGTAAAAGATGAATCTCCATTTAGCATTGGATTAGAGGCTAAGGATATTATAACAAAAGATATTTTGATTTTAACAAAATCTACAACATGCAAAAGATGATTCATGTGCAGCAGTTGGCACACCATGCGTCAGTTCAATAATCTTGATCTCGAAACTTGCAAAGAAAAGTTCAAAATTAAAAATATTTACCAACCCCGATGAGAGCAACTAAAGATGAAACAGCATCTGCACGATGATGCCACGCGTTTGCCTTCATGAGTCCACTGCCTGTTTTCTCACCTGCTCTCTTTGTTATCCAGTATAGCCTGGTTAAAAGAGATCACATAAAAACACTAATGAGAAGCTGTGCGAAACCAAGTGCCATGTGTAAGACAACTATGTCGAGTGAAAATGCTCAGACAGGTAAACTAATTTTCTAAACAAAAGGATTTTAATGGAAATAAGTAACTCTCTCGGTGACAAATTAAAAGTGAGTTTTTGTACCCTTCTTTGATCGCTATAGAGATTACAATCACGTTCAGTGCCAGAACAGGGTGTTCCATGTCGATATCAGGGTGATGTCCACCATGCTCGTGCCCATGCACATGGCTATGAGAGATAATGGACTGATCAACTATTGATGGAGCAGCGGCAGTCAAAATGTCCTTAATGAGCAAATTATAAGGACAGATTATATATGCGAAATAGAAATGAAAATGCAAATAAATCTATCTGAAACGCAGCTATGCAGCATTCATTAGCATTTGAAACTTGTCATACCCACAAGATATAAAAGGCATGAAAAGCTATGCCTCCAGAAGTTGCGATGAGCACACCAGAAATTCCAAGGGCTCCTAAAGTTTCAAATTTTCCATGTCCTGATACGTGGACGACAGAGTATACACAAAAGGTGAAAACGGAATTCTCACACGTAGAAAAAAAAAGATATACAAACATATGAGTCGCACAAGCATGAATACAGAACTAACATGGTTGCAGTAAGCATATTCTGCCAACTGCTTATTATGTCAAGAGAGGAACTCACTTGGGCTGAATTCAAGAATATAAAATCTAAACGTAGGTACGAAAATTGAAGAACAAACAACACTTAACACATCGCACGGGCATGTTTCCAATGCGTCCAAATTATAAGAATATTTTTACAAGTTAGTGACAACATAAACATAACAAAATTCAATACATATGTATTGAAAAAGCTCTCATAAGACAACCTTACATGTCTGAATATTTTCTTCCGAGTTGCATGTCAACTAATTATCGCCAACAACTCAACAAAGAAAGCCTTAGACTAAGCTTTAAGCTCGCTAATCCAACTTCAACGTTGCAGTGCTAAGAGCCCTCATCTTTTATTGATAAAGTGTCTATTGAACATCAAATAAGGCAACCCACGTGCACATTTTCAAGGTTTCAAAGGCCTATGAGGGTGTAAGCAATTGACGCTTGACCCTTCCAATACATTATAACCTATCACTCAACTCCAAGCTCCCATTTGACAGATTTACCCAAACTATCTAGCTCCAGCTCCATAAACTGTGTTAAATACATATCCAATCGTACGCCGGCTCTCCCTCAAAGAACACCATTCAAGATTCAACTGTATTAAAGGCGATAATATCGTTGACCTGAAAAAACACATCGAGGACAAGACTGAGTAATGAAAGTAAAAAACATTACCATATGGATGCTCTTTATCTTTGGGAACCCTCGCCGCCTTAAAAGATAAAAGTGCAACTCCACTCAACACCTAAACAGCACATCCAATACACGAATCATAGCTAAAAACTAAACGAATGCTAAACATAAAACCCGGGTAACGCAGATATTGCCTCAAGAAACCTTTACCACATCAGATAAGGAATGAGCCGCATCTGCAATTATTGCAGTGCTGCCGGAGATATACCCCGTCAAGGCCTTTCCAGCGGTAAGTCCAATGTCCGCCGCCAGACCGAGCCGGATTATCTTCTCACCCTCCTTTCCGGAGCGGTCGTCGCCGTGATGGTGCGCGTGACCCATGTGCCATCTTCTATGAATCTTGAAATCGGGGTGATCGTATAATTCCGAGTTGAGGGCTGGGTAAGACTTCTTAACAATACGAAATGACCACAACGGAGATGAGGGCTGCGTAAGACTTCTTGATATAAAATGCTCTCGTATAATAGGGATGAATTTCATCAAGAATCTAAACCCCATGTTCTGCCGTATAATCAAGAATAAATTGATGGTATAGGCTTATTGAAGAACCGTAAATGATCAAGAAGGCACCTGAATAACATATGCAGGATCTTGCATTATTTAGTTAAATGGACATTAACTCGGTCTACTCTAAAAATTAGCCTCCAAAATATTAAATGTCTCTTTAACCCTTACTTAACTCAATTCGAAGGACGATTATATTTAATTGGATTAACAACAAAAATTAAAATTAATTCGGGTAAATTAAATTAATTGAACCAAATTTTCACTTTTCGTTGTAGCATCACGAGTCGCTTTCTATTCTCGTTTCAGTTCACTATTAAATCTGCAACCCGTCTTCAATAAATCATGAAATTGGCTTTGACAATCTGCAACTTACGTCCAACCGATTACAATGGCGAGTTGAGGAGGCAAATGAGCTCCTGGAGGCGGAGCTGATCCAACCGTCCAATGCGCCTTATGGTTCACCGATTCTGTTCCAGAAGAAGAAGGATGATTCGATGCGCTTTTGTGTGGATTATCGCGCGTTGAACAAGGTGACGGTGAAGAACAAGTACCCCATTCCGAACGCGCTAGACTTGTTCGATACGCTACCTCGGGCGGAGTGTTTCTCGAAGGTGGACCTGAGATCGGGGTATTGATAGGTGCGGATCACGGAGGGCGACGAGCCGAAGACTACTTGTGTGACGCGTTACGGTTCGTATGAGTTTCTGGTGATGCCTTTCGGGCTCACCAACGCACCAGCCACGTTTTGTAACCTGATTAATGATGTGCTCTATGATGTTCTGGACAGGTTTGTCGTCGTGTACCTCGACGACATAGTTATCTACTCGCAAAGCATGGCGGAGCATGCGGGACATTTGCGAGTGGTGTTCGATGCTTTGCGAAAGCATCGACTCTTCCTCAAGCGGGAGAAAAGCGACTTCGGGCTGAGGAGGATCAACTTCTTGGGCCACATCGTATCGAAGGGTCAGATCCAGATGGACCCGACGAAGGTGAACTGGGTGATCGAGTGGGAGAGGCCGAAGAACGTCACGGAGCTACGTTCTTTTCTCAGCATGGCGAACTACTACCGGCATTTCATCAAGAGCTATTCACACATCGCTAGTCCCTTGACTGTTATGCTGAAGAAGGGAGTTTGATGGCATTGGTCGGAGAAAGCTGTGGAGGCCTTCGAGGAGTTGAAGAAGACGCTACAATCGAAGCCCGTTTCGCGGCTCGCGGACTACACCAAGCAATTCGAGGTCCATACGGATGCATCGGGACAAGCTCTTGGAGGCGTGCTCGTGCAGGAGGGCCACCCTGTGGCGTACGAGAGCTGGATGTTCAACAAGACGGAGGGCCGATATTCGACACACGAGAAGGAGATGACGGCGGTGATCCACTGCTTGGAGACGTGGCGACATTTCTTGCTTGGGACGAGGTTCGTAGTCATCACGGAAAACATCGCCAACACTTACTTCAAGACCCAAAAGAATTTGTCCCCGAAGCAGGCGAGATGGCAGAAATTCCTCGGGGAGTTCGATTTCGAGTGGATCCATAAGCCGGGTCGGCACAACGACGTTGCCGACGCCCTGAGCCGCAAAGGTGTTGAGGCCTTTATCAGCACGCTGAGTGCGGTTACCTCAGACTTCGTGGGGAAGGTGCGTGAGGCAGTCGAGGCGAGCAAGACTTACAGGAAGCTCGTTGAGGAGGTCAACGAGGGAGTGGTGCGACAATATTGGCTCGAGGAGGGGATCCTGGTAGCCAAAGGCGGGATGTTGCAGAAGGCATGCTAAGGCAAGAGTTGCTACGCGAGCACAACGACACACTATGGGCGAGACATCCCGGGATGGAGAGGATGTACGCGCTGCTTTCTTCGAAGTTCATCTGGCCGAGGATGAAGGACGGACGTCACAGCCTATGTGCGAACCTGCGTGACATGCCAGCAGGACAAGGCGGAACGTCGAAAGCAGGCCGGCTTGCTAGAGCCGTTGCCCATACCGTCGAGACCGTGAGAATCGATCTCGATGGACTTTATTACTACATTGCCTAAAGCACGGGGGTGTACTTCGATTCTTGTTGTGGTTGACAGGTTTTCGAAGAAGGCAATCTTCGCACCGGCACCGGTGGAGTGCCCGGCGAAGGAGTCGGCGGAGTTATTCTTTAGACACGTTGTCAAACACTTCAGTGTTCCAACGTCGATCGTGAGCGATCGGGACGCGAGGTTCACGGGACGATTCTGGACATTCCTATTCAGACTTCTGGGGACGAAGAGAAGTTCTCTACGTTATTTCACCCGCAGACGGATGGCCAAACGGAGCGGGCGAATCAAATGCTTGAGGAGTACTTGAGGCATTTCATTACGGCGAGCCAGACGAACTGGATCGACTTGCTTGATGCGGCGCAGTTTAGCTACAACCTGCACCGTGCCTCAACGACGAAGGTCAGCCCATTCGAGATGGTGTATGGCTTTCAACCGAACCAGCTAGCGGTGGCGTATACGCGCATGATCGGGGAGTGCCCAGTGGCGTATAGGTTCGCATGGTCCAGACAGGAGTTGTGGACTACAGCTAGAGATAGCATGGCCAAAGTTCAGAAGCGCATGAAGACATACGCGGACAAAGACCGGCTGGAGGTCGAGTTCGAGGTGGGCGAGAAGGTGCTTTTGAAGCTTAGGTCGCACATGTGGAGACCGACAACTGTTGGTAAGAAGGAGCAGCTAGCACGTGGGCTCATGCCAAAGTACGATGGGCCGTTCGAGATCGAGTCTTGAGTGGGGCGTGTGGCCTATCGACTGAAGTTGCGGAAGGACATGAAGATACATCCCGTTTTTCACGTAAGCTTCCTGAAGAAGTTCCACCCAGGCGATACTTCGATGGAGCAAATGAGACGTGTACCACCGGGCACCGCGGTGAAGGTGTTCGACAAGCGGATTCGGAGTATACTCGACCATCGGCGATGGGGCGGTATGAATGAGTTCCTTGTTTAGTGGGAAGGCGAGGATGTGTCTGAGACTTCGTGGGAGAAGATCACGGACATTACGCAATCGAGGACGTGGTGGCGGAATATTGGCACTGGAAGCAGGGTGCTGGTTACAGGACTCCGTCCACGAGGACGTCGACTTTCTCCAGGAGGGGGGGAGAATGTCACAACCTTGAGCGCCACGTCATCGGCTCGTTCATTGTCGAGCCAATCCCGAGCAATGATGCCCGGTCCAAGGGGCACTAGTTGGAGCGGTTCAACACTTGGACACACGGGGCCTAAACATCGTCACATGGGGCCCGCGCACGGGGCAGCATCGAGCGCGCGACATCGGGACAAGACAGGCACATGCGCCGTAACACTGGCGATAGCGTGCGCGCGCGCGGCACGATGGCCCACCCCGAGACCTTCAGAACTTCGGCGCGCGGCGTGCCGAGGCAGGGCGCGAGGCCCTGCCCCATGCCCGGGGCACTTGGCGATGGGGCCTGGGCGGCTGAGCCCAGGCCAGCGACGGGCGTTGGTCCGGATTGGGTCCAACCGAGCACGGTGGTGCTCGGCAGCGCACGACGGCAGTCTGGCGGTGGTGGCTCCGACGGACGGCGGTCGGCGGCGGTGCTGGAAGGAACGAGGCAAGCGGGTGGCTCGGCCATGCGGAGCAAAGGGGCGCGCGCGGGACATCGCACGTGGGGTCAAGACAACGCACGCACGAGGGGCGCGTGCGGGCGCGGCGGCTGGCGGGACGCGAGTGTTTCTCGGGAAGCTGTTGGACGAGGTCGAGACCAAGTCTTCGATCCGCGTGAGTGTTTGAACGAGCTCGGGGCTGTTGAGAGAATTTGGGGCACCGAATTCAAATGGGAGAAAATCTCGGAGAGAGATTCTTGCAACAACCGAATTCGAATTTGAATGACGTTGTTGAGAAAATCTCCGAACAATATTCTCCCGACTCCTATATAAAGGAGGGGGCGGCCGAGCTCATAAACAACATCTCATATCCACCACATATACGAGAGAGCAATCGATCCACTTATACGAGCAACACACACTCGAGAGAGAAGGGAGAATCGGGGCGCGCGGCGACCCGAGCGATCGTGCCACACACACACCAAGTTCGGGCGGCCGGGCTTGGAAGGGTCCCGACGAGGGTTTCACGAGCGAGGTGAGCGACCGAGAGGACGTAGGAGATAACCATGAGTTTGGGTAGTTAGGCGAGTGAGGCCGAGACTTGTTTGGACCCACGGGTTTGAGTGTTTTCCTACGAGTGTCACCTTTACGTGAAATAAAGATTACGACAAGCCGGGCAGACGAACCCGGTTGTCCCGAAAATTAACCCCGCCTTGTTTTTACGTTTCTGCATAGACAAAGTAGGGACATACGTTGGAGAGGCTTATCGCGGAAAAGCTATGCATCGGGCGAGCGAGGAAGAGCTTTGACGCGTGCCAGTTGTGAAGTGCGCGGGATTAAGAAATTTCGAAAAAAATTCTAAGTCCCGGATTTGCGACACCCCTAATAGGGGGGTGTCCACGAAGGGGTGCTGGGGACCTGGCAGGCCGAGCATAGGGCACTGGCCCCCTGTGGGCGCGCGACACACGCCCCCCTCAGGCACACGGACGGCCAACGACCGGTCACCGCCGGCGAGCCACCGGAGCTCCGACGATGCGTCCCGATGGAATGTGGGTTTTATGGTTATCGTCGTCGGAGCACCGTGCGCTCGCGGGCGGCGTTGGCAGGCCAACGCCGGTGAGCCCCACAGAGCCACGACAACGCGTCCCGAAGGAATAAGGGTTTTATGGTTATCGTCGTCGTGGCTCTGTGCGCTCGCGAGCAAGGTCGGCCTCCGGCCATCGCCCGTGTGCCTCGCCCCGCAGTACTCTGAGAGTCGCTTGTCCCCAGCTTCTCCGAGGGTGCTCGCGGGGTGCCAGCGGCCATCCAGCCGCTTCTCGACCCAGTTGTCGGGCGGCTGAAATGGCTCGTGCGGTCGAGCCATGCTCGCGCACTAGGCAACCTAGGCGGGATTTGGGGAATGGCCCCGCGATGCTCGGATTTGCGTGTCCCCAGTATCTCCGGGAAGTCCGCGGGGTACCAAAGGCAAGGCACGCGGCCCTCGACCCCAGCGGCCGGGCTGCGAGCAGTGCCTGGCACAGGAGATCTTTGCTCCCGCGTGCATGGACAGCTAAATAAGGCGGGATTGTGGGGGGGGGAATGGCCCTGCGGCACCCGAGAGCTGCCTGTCTCCAGCATCTCCGGGAGTTAGTGGGGCGCCAAAGGCAATGCGCGCGGCCCTCGACCCTAGAGGTCGGGCTGCAAGCAGCACCCCGCGCGGTCGAGCTTTGCTCCCGCGCGTACGGCGAAACGAGGCGGAATTGTGGGGGGAATGGCCCCGCGATGCTCGGAGAGGCATTTCCCCAGCTTCTTCGCGACGTTGCGGGGCGCCAAAGGCAAGGCACGTGGCCCTCGACCCCAGCGGTTGGGCTGCGAGCAGTGCCCCGCGCGGTCGAGCTTTCTTCCCGCACGCATGGCGAAACAAGGCTGGATTGTGGGGGGCGTTCTCGCATCTTCGCGGGACGCGCTCGGGTCGGTGGGCTGCGTTTGCTGCGTCGTTGCCTTAGTAAGGCTTCGCACGCGGTAGACCGTGTCTTGCGGTGCTCGTGCGCGTCGTACGCTGCGGTGCGTGAGTTGTGAATCGTGGGTTGGGGAGCGCCGGATCCCTGCTCGTGCGGCAATGTCGCGGCCTGCCAGTGTCTTCACTGATCGGTCTGAATGAAAGTAGCCTCGGCAGGTGCGGGTTTCCTGTGCTGCAAACGCAACATGGTAGTTGTTGGCTCGGTAGTCCCGTTCTGTCGCGTGCGGGTGCGTCGTGCCGGGCGGACCTTGAAGCGTGGGTCGCGTTCCCGGGCAGCACACACGCATGTTTTGGGCGCCCAGCTCTCGCTCCATCTCATGGATGCGGAAAACTCGGTCGGTAAGAGGTCTCCGTGGCCTCCGTTTGTCCCGAAAAGCAAGCGTTCGATGCTTCATGCGGCCGACTTCCGCATGCCGCCTCGGACGAGTCCGCTCGATCCGGGCGTCATCAGTGTTGATGAGGAATGCTACCTGGTTGATCCTGTCATTAGTCATATGCTTGTCTCAAAGATTAAGCCATGCATGTGTAAGTATGAACTAATTCAAACTGTGAAACTGCGAATGGCTCATTAAATCAGTTATAGTTTGTTTGATGGTACCTGCTACTTGGATAATCGTAGTAATTCGCTAAGAAATGCAACAAACTCCAACTTCTGGATGGGATGCATTTATTAGATAAAAGGTCGACACGGGCTCCGCTCGTCGCTGCGATGATTCATGATAACTCGACGGATCGCACGGCCATCGAGCCGGCGACGCATTATTCAAATTTTTGCCCTATCAACTTTCGATGGTAGGATAGTGGCCTACTATGGTTGTGACAGGTGACGGAGAATTAGGGTTCGATTCCGGAGAGGGAGCCTGAGAAACGGGTACCACATCCAAGGAAGACAGCAGGCGCGCAAATTACCCAATCCCGACACGGGGAGGTAGTGAAAATTAATAACAATATCGGGCTCTACTTGTCTGGTAATTGCAATGAGTATAATCTAAATCACTTAACGAGGATCCATTGGAGGGCAAGTCTGGTGCCGGTAACCGCGGTAATTCCAGCTCCAATAGCGTATATTTAAGTTGTTGCAGTTAAAAAGCTCGTAGTTGGACCTTGGGATGGGCCGGCCGGTCGGCTTTTCGGTCTGTTCTGGCCGTTCCGTCTTTTCTGCCGGCGATGCGCTCCTAGTCTTAGGTGGTCGGGTCGTGCCTTCGGCCGAGGGCACGTCTGCCTAGGCATCACGCATCGCGTCGCCCCCCCTCACCACCCCGTGCGGGAGGGGGGCGGACACTGGCATCCCGTGCGCCACGCGCGCACGGCCTGCCCAAACTCGATGCTCCGGGCTCGCGCACTGCGACAAGTGGTGGTTGGACTTAGAACCCTTAACCCGCGTGGAGATCGGCGAGGATCCGAGGAGGACGCCGCCACAAGGCACCTGACTCCGAAACGCGACCCCAGGTCAGGCGGGACCACCCACTGAGTTTAAGCATATAAATAAGCGAAGGAAAAGAACCTTACGAGGATTTCCCTAGTAACGGCGAGCAAACCGGGAATAGCCCAACTTGAGAATCTGACGGCCGCGCCATCCGAATTGTAGTCTGGAGAAGCGTCCTCAGCGGCGGACCGGGCCCAAGTCCCCTGGAAAAGTGTGCCGGAGAGGGTGAGAGCCCCGTCGTGCCCGGACCCTGCCGCACCACGAGGCGCTGTCGGGGAGTCGTGTTGTTTGGGAATGCAGCCTCAATCGGGCGGTAAATTCCGTCCAAGGCTAAATACGGGCGAGAGACCAATAGCGAACAAGTACCGCGAGGGAAAGATGAAAAGAATTTTGAAAAGAAAGTCAAAGAGTGCTTGAAATTGTCGGGAGGGAAGCAGATAGGGGCCGGCGGTGCGTCCCGGTCGGATGCGGAACGGCGAGAGCCGTTCCGCCGATCGGCTCGGGGCGCGGACCAGCACGGATTGAGGCGGCGGCTAACACCCGAGCCGTTGCTAGGCTTGCGGAATGCCGTCGCCCCAATCGTGGGGGACAGCACGCGCCATCGGCGTGCCTCGACAACTACGCGCTCCCGGCGCTGGCCAGCAGGCTCCCCATTCGATCCGTCTTGAAACACGGACCAAGGAGTCTGACATATGTGCGAGTCAACGGGCGAGTAAACCCGTAAGGCGCAAGGAAGCTGACCGGTGCGATCCCGCTTGTGGGGTGCACCGCCGACCGACCTTGATCTTTTGAGAAGGGTTCGAGTGAGCATACCTGTCGGGACCCGAAAGATGGTGAACTATGCCTGAGCGGGGCGAAGCCAGAGGAAACTCTAGTGGAGGCCCACAACGATACTGACATGCAAATCGTTCGTCTGACTTTGGTATAGGGGAAAAAGACTAATCGAACCATCTAGTAGTTGGTTCCCTCCGAAGTTTCCCTCATGATAGCTGGAGCTCAAGCGCGAGTTCTATCAGGTAATGCCAATGATTAGAGGCATCGGGGGCGCAACACCCTCGACCTATTCTCAAACGTTAAATAGGTAGGACGGCGCGGCTGCTCTGTTGGGCCTCGCCGGAGAACTGAGAGCTCCAAGTGGGCCATTTTTGGTAAGCAAAATTGGCGATGCGGGATGAACCGAAAGCCGGGTCACGGTGCCCAGCTGCGCGCTAACCTAGATCCGACAAAGGGTGTTGGTCGATTAAGACAGCAGGACGGTAGTCTTGGAAGTCGAAATCCGCTAAGGGAATAGCCCAACGTCCGAATTGTAGTCTGAAGAAGCGTCCTCAGCGGCGGACCGGGCCCAAGTCCCCTGGAAAGGGGCGCCGGAGAGGGTGACAACCCCGTCGTGCCCGGACCATGCCGCACCATGAGGCGCTGTCGGCGAGTCGGGTAGTTTGGGAATGCAACCCCAATCGGGCGGTAAATTTCATCCAAGGCTAAATACGGGCAAGAGACCGATAGCGAACAAGTACCGCGAGGGAAAGGTGAAAAAAATTTTGAAAAGAAAGTCAAAGAGTGCTTGAAATTGTCGGGAGGGAAGCGGATGGGGGCCGGTTGTGCGTCCCGGTCGGATGCAGAACGGCAAGGGCCGGTGAGCCGATCGGCTCAGGGCGCAGACCAACACCCGAGCCGTTGCTAGGCTCGCGAAATGCCGTCGCCTCGATCGTGGGGGACAGCGCGCGCCATCAGCGTGCCTCGGCAACTGCGCCTCCCGGCGCTGGCCGGCGAGCTCCCCATTCGACCCAACTTGAAACACGACCAAGGAGTCTGGCATGTGTGCGAGTCAACGCGCGAGTAACCCCGTAAGGCGCAAGGAAGCTGACCGGCGCGATCCCCCTCGTGGGGTGCACCACCGACCGACCTTGATCTTCTGAGAAGGGTTCGAGTGAGCATACCTGTCGGGATCCGAAAGATGGTGAACTATGCCTGAGCGGACGAAGCCAGAGGAAACTCTGGTGGAGGCCCACAGTGATACTGACGTGTAAATCGTTCGTCTGACTTGGGAATAGGGGCGAAAGATTAATCGAACCATCCAGTAGCTGGTTCCCTCCGAAGTTTTCCTCAGGATAGGTAGAGCTCGAGCGCGAGTTCTATCGGGTAAAGCCAATGATTAGAGGCATCAGGGGCGCAATGCCCTCGACCTATTCTCAAACTTTAAATAGGTAGGACGGCGTGGCTGCTCCGTTGAGCCGTGCCGGATAATCGAGAGCTCCATGTGGGCCATTTTTGGTAAGCAGAACTGGTGATGCGGGATGAAGGGGAAGCCGGGTTATGGTGGCCAACTGCGCGCTAACCTAGATCCCACAAAGGGTGTTGGTCGATTAAGACAGCAGGACGGTGATCATGGAAGTCGAAATCCGCTAAGGAGTGTGTAACAACTCACCTGCCGAATCAACTAGCCCCGAAAATGGATGGCGCTAAAGCGCGCGACCTATACCCGACCGTTGGGGCAAGGGCCAGTCCCGATGAGTAGGAGGGCGTAGCGGTCGCTGCGAAACCCCGGGCACGAGCGGCCGTCGGTGCGGATCTTGGTGGTTGTAGCAAATATTCAAATGAGAACGTTGAAGGCCGAATGGGGGAAAGGTTCCATGTGAACGGCACTTGTACATGGGTATGTCGATCCTAAGGGTCGGGGGAGCCCCGACAGACGGCGCGTTCAGCGCGTGCTCTGAAAGGGAATCGGGTTAAAATTCCCGAACCGGGACGTGGCGGCTGACAGCAATGTTAGGGAGTTCGGAGACGCCGGCGGGGGTCTCGGGAAGAGTTATCTTTTCTGTTTAACGGCCCGCCCACCACAGAAACGGCTCAGCCGTAGGTAGGGTCCAGCGGCTGGATAGAGCATTGCACGTGCCAGCCGGGGGACGAACTGGGAACGGCTCCCTCAGGGGCCTTCCCCGGGCGTCGAACAGCTGACTCAAAACTGGTACGAACAACGGGAATTCGACTGTTTAATTAAAACAAAGCATTGTTATGGTCCCTGCGGATGCTCACGCAATGTGATTTCTGCCGAGTGCTCTGAATGTCAAAGTAAACGGCGAGAGTAACTATAGCTCTCTTCAGGTAGCCAAATGCCTCGTCATCTAATTAGTGACGCGCATGAATGGATTAACGACAATTCGTAACGTGGAACCAAATAAACACCCGCCAAATAGCATAACCCAACCCACCGGGTTGCTTCTTAATCGAATCGCTTCCCGCACTAATCTTGCCGAGAAACGGCCATTCAAAGCGCCTTCCCACCGCATTAAGTCACCACATCATGGGTCCACTGCCGGTAGGTGTGGACTGAACTCAATGAACTCAACAGTAGATTGGGCAGGCCACATCCATTCGTGTGTCGAGATAGCAACGCTAAGAGGAGCATCATGTGGTAGTCCCATAACCGGTGGGCCTCGTGGAAAACGATCCATCAGTGGATATGATACAACCAGGGGTCCTTTAGCGAAATGGAAGAACCATTCCCTATCTGAAAAGAAATGAGTGACCTAAGTAGAGGCCATAGCTTCAGCATCTTCTTTCAACTGCAAGCGTCGTTAGGGGCAAGACGCACCACCCAAAATAATTTGAGCGGAGTCGATTGAGAAGCAACCATTCCGCCCAAATCGAGCTCTCCTTTCGGGAGACAACACTCCATAAATGACGCAAAAGAAAAGCCTTGTTATCCGTTGCAATCGAACGAATCCCAAGGCCTCCCTCTGCAACAGGTAAGCAAGTGTCCACCCACGCAACCTTTGCCGGCGACCCTGCCCAAAGAAAGCGTTGAAAACGAGCCTCCAAAGCCGCAATGATCCCCTTCGGCAATAGGAAGACCCCCAACCCCCAACTAATATGCATGCATGGAAGACAGTACCGATTTCATTAGTTGTACCCGCCCCGCATATGACAGGGAGCGGTTAATCCATGATCCCAGTCACGTATCAACCTTGTGTAACAATGGGTTACAATCTGCTAACGTCAATCGAAAATGAAGCAGCGGAACTCCCATGTATCGTACAGGCAGATGTCCCCACACAAATCCCATGAGGCCTTGGAGGTCATTCGCAAGGCTCTCCGCCCGCTTGGCAACAAACATCTCGCTTTTGGCCGGGTTCAGATGAAGCCCAGAAAGCATTACAAATTCCACCAATGCTTCCTTGATAACTCGTGCCAACACAAGATCAACATGACAGAACATGAAGAGATCATCAGCGAAAGAGAGCATAGCAAGTCGATTTGCCTAGCATCGCTAATGATAACGGAACTGAGGCTCATGGCTGATCCGATGTGTGACGATTCCATGTAGCACTTCCATGACTAGTGTAAATATATACGGCGAGAGAGGATTGCCCTGCCAAAGACCACACTTCCCCGCAAAGTATCCCACTAGGCATCCATGGAGATTAATCGAGAAAGTCGTCATAGTCATACAACATCTCACCCAATGGATAAAGGTCGGATGAAACTTCATAGCCGTGAGCGTGGCTAACACGAAGGTCCACTCAACCTTATCATAAGCCTTAGCCAGGTCAATCTTAAAGGTCACACAAGGAGAGCGCCTATTGCATCGATAGCCCAAACAAATCTCTTGTGCTAACAAGATATTATCACTAATGCGACACCCTGGAATAAACGTCGTCTGAGAAGAGTGAACCAAACTTATTAACCATGATTTAAGCCGATTAGCCATAATCTTCGAGATAACCTTGAGGAGAACATTACAACACGAAATCTGACGCTTTCCTCGGAGAATCACCCTTTGGAATAAGTGTGATAAGTGTGTTATTCAGTCCTTTTCGCAAATGGCCTGAAGAAAAAAACTCACGGACGGCCTGACGCAAGGCATCACAAATAACTTCCCACGCCGCTTTGAAAAACCCCGCCGTATAGCCATCCGGTCCCGATGCCTTCTCATGCCCCATCGAGAAAAGTGCTTCTTTAATCTCTAAAGCCTCAACCGTCAGAATCATATCAGTTGCAGCCTCATCAGACAGCGTCCGTGCGACAAACATTGCAATCTCCGGTGGCTCGACGGGGAAATCCCTCGTTGATTGTGTCCCAATAAGGACTGGTAAAACCGAATCAACTCTGCACGAACGCTATCTTCACCCTCAAAAACTTCGCCCAATATCACCTTCAAGGGAAAAGATATTGTTGCACTTGACTTGTTTAACAAGACATTACTTAGCAACAACGCATTACCCTTCTTCAACAAGGCATTCGACTTGTTTAACAAGGCATTCGACTTGTTTAACAAGACATTACTTAGTCAACAAGGCATTATTACACTTTTTCAACAGGGCATTCGACTAGGTAAACAAGTCATTTGACTTGTTCAACAAGGCATTACTTAGTCAACAAGGTATTTGACTTGTTCAACAAATCATTTGACTTTGTCAACAACGCATTGGACTTTTTCAACAAGACATTTGACTTGGTCAACAAGCCATTCAACTTGTTTAACAAGTCATTCGACTTATTTAACAAGTCATTACTTGGTCAACAAGGCATTGGACTTGTACAACAAGGCAATACTTGGTCAACAAGGCATTTCACTTGTTCTAAGGGATGAGACTTGTTTAACAAGGCACTCTTAGCAAAGAAGCATTACTTTTCTTCAACAAGGCAATCGACTTGTTCAACAACACATTGACTTTTTCAACAAGGCATTTGACTTGGTCAACAAGCCATTCGACTTGTTCCACAAGTCATTACTTGGTCAACAAGGCATTCACTTGTTCAACGATACATTAGACTTGGTCAGCGAGGCATTATTTTGTCAACAAGGCATTGGGCTTGGTCAATAAGGCATTCGACTTGTTAAACAAGGCATTCGACTTGGTAAACAAGGAAATTGACTTGTTAATCGAGGCATTCGACTAGTTGAACAAGGCATTACTTAGCAACAAGGCATTACCCTTCTTAAACAAGGCAGTAGACTTGGTGAACGAGGCATTACTTTGTCAACAAGGCATTAGACTTGTTCAACAAGACATTTGACTCGGTGAACAAGGTATTCAACTTCTTTAACTATGTATTAGACTTTGTAATCACAACATTTGACTTGTTCAACAAGGCATTACTTGGTCAACAAAGCTTTCGACTTTCTCAACAAGGCATCTAACTTGGTCAACGAGGCATTACTTCGTCAACAAGGCATTGGACTTCGTCAACAAGGTATTTGACTTGCTAAATAAGGAAATCGACTTGTTTATCAAGTCACTCGACTTGTTTAAAAAGACATTACTAAGTCAACGACATTACCCTTCTTATCAAGTATTTGACTTGTTCAACAAGGCATTCGACTAGGTAAAATAAGTATTCGACTTTTTAAACAAGGCATTACTTAATCAACAAGGAATTCAACTAATTTAACAAGACCTTCAACTTGGTGAACAACGCTTTCGACTTGGGAACAACGCATTCAAATTTTTCAACAAGGCCTTTGACCTGGTCAACAAGGCATTCGACTTGTTCCACAAGTCATTACTTGGTAACCAGGGCATTCGACTTGTCCAAAAAGGAATTCACTTGTTCAACACGACATTTAGACTTGGTTAACGAGGCATTATTTCGCCAACAAGACATTGGACTTTGTCAACAAGGCATTCGACTCGTTCAACAAGGCATTCGACTATTTTTATACAAGGAAATCGACTTTTTAAACAAGGAACCCGACTTGTTCAATGAGGCACTCAACTTGTTTAACAATGCATTACTTAGCAACAAAGCATTACCCTTGTTCAAGAAGGCATTCGACGTGTTTAATAGGGCATTACATAGTCAACAAGGTATTACGTTCTTCAACTAGGCATTCGACTTGTTCAACAAGGCATTACTTTGTCAACAAGGTATTCGACTTCTTCAACAAGGCATTCGACTTGGTCAAGAACACATCGACTTTTTACCCACGGACTTTGACTTGGTCAACAAGCCATTTGACTTGTTCCACAAGTCATTACTTGGTCAATAAGGCATTCGATTTGTCCAAGCAGGCATTCACTTGTTCAACAAGGCATTATACTTGGTCAACGAGGTATTACTTCGTCAAGAAGGCATTATACTTTGACAACAAGGCATTCGACTTGGTAAACAAGGAAATCGACTTGTTCAATAACGCACTCGACTTTTTGAACAAGGCATTTCTTAGCAACAAGGCAATAGACTTGGTTAACAAGGCATTACTTTGTCAACAAGGCATTCGACTTGTATAGAAGGCATTCGACTTGGTTAACAATGCATTCGACTTGTTCAGCAAAGCATTCGACTTGGTTAACAAGGCCTTCCACTTGTTCAATGGGACATTAGTTTGTGAATAAGGCATTATACTTGTTCAACAAGACATTTGACATGGTAAACAATGTATTCGACATGTTCAACAAGGCATTTGACTTTGTAATCAAGGCATTCGACTTGTTCAACAAGGCTTTCGACTTGAGCAACTGGGCATTACTTGGTCGAAAAGGCATTTGACTTAGTCGACAAGGCATTTGACTTGGTCGACAAGGCATTTGACTTGGTCGATGAGGCATTACTTCATCGACAATGCTTTCAAATTGTTCAACAAGGCATTTGACTAGGTCAACAAGGCCTTCGACTTGATAAACAAGGAAGTTAACTTCTTCACTCGACATGTTTAACAAGACATTACTTAGTCAACAGGGCATTACCCTTCTTCAACAAGGTATTCGGCTTGTTTACCAAGGCATTCGGCTAGGTAAAATAGTCATTCAACTTGTTCAACAAGGTATTTGACTTGTTCAACAAGGCATTCGACTAGGTCAACAATGCTTTGACTTTTTCAACAAGGCATTTCACTTGGTCAACAAGCCATTCGACTTGTTCTACAAGTCATTACTTGGTCAACAAGGCATTCAACTTGTCCAACAAGGCATTCACTTGTTCCACAAGGAATTAAACTTGGTCAACGAGGAATTACTTCGTCAACAAGGCATTGGACTTGGTCAACAATGCATTGGACTTGTTCAACAAGGCATTCGACTTAGTAAAGAAGGAAATCGACTGGTTCAACGAGGCACTCGGCTTGTTTAACAAGGCATTACTTAACAACAAAGCATTACCCTTCTTCAACAAGGCATTCAACTTTTTCAACAAGGCAATCAACTTGTTTAACATGGCATTACTTAGTCACCGAGGCATTATCCTTCTTCAACAATGCATTTGAATTGTTCAACAAGACATTATTTAGTCAACAAGGTATTCGACTTGTTCAACAATGCATTCGACTTGGTCAACAACGCATCGACTTTTTCAACAAGGCATTTGACTGACTTCTCTCTAGAATTTCTCTCTCTAAAATGCTCTCTCTCTCGGCCTAAACCCTAAAGACAATCGATCACCCCCTTCCTCCTTTCTTTCCGCTACCGTCTACCACCACCGCCTTGTAATCACATCAGATCTCCACGTCGCCTCCAGCGCCGGGATCACACGGCGGTTGGAGGGCTGTGTCTGCAAAACAAACACTTATCATACGGTGTTGCGTTTGCTTGGATCAACCATGTCGTCTCCGACATTGGCGAACGATGATCCCACTTCTTGTCCTGATTTGAATCTTCTGGGTAGTGATTATCCGACGTTTGGCGCTAAATTCGACAGATCAAGATTTAAATCTTTGATGGAACGGATGACCGGTGCGGCGAGGCCGGTTAACATGGGGACCGTGCGTTCAACACCTACATCGCAAAGGCAACCTATTCGATCGATTCTTAAACTGGTGCACGATGAACGATTGTCGGGGGTTCAATCCCGGCGTAGGCCTGATACGCCACCTCCGAGCGAGTCTCGGCGGCATTTGGACGATACCTTGGCAACACAAATCCCGATGGCTGTGATCTGAACGAATGATGACTCTATGGAGGCTAGGGTTTCACAATCTGCTATTTTGGGCCGCGCTAACGGGCCTAGGGTTTCTGAGTCTAATTCTGGCGCTCCATTAACTACGGAGCATGTTACGTCGGAATTAACCAGGATGACGGAGGAAGGTGAATCTATTTCGGACGTGGATCTTTCCTTCTTGGAAAAAGAACAATGGAGATAATCCCACTATTACTAAGATCTTACGATATATTCGGAATGATCTTGGATTACCCATGCAATCTGCTACAGACGATCAAACCGAAGCCGCGATCTACGCTGCCCCTATGATGGCTAGGGTTCCGATGGATGTTAAGGATAATCTGGGCCATCACCGAGTTCTAATATTGGATCTAGGGTTTCTACTAGCGGACTCACACTTGCGATAAATCATACGAAGATTGGGATAGCTGCCGTTCCCGCGATTGCCAACAAGATTGGATCCTTGCATGAATCAGATGTTCATGACGCGCCTCGGGTTTCGTTTGCTGATATGCTTACTGGACATACACGTACACGTCACCAAACACCGGATAATCGTCGAGTAAAACTGGTCTATACTGCCCATGTCTTGGTTGATGGCGTTGTTGAAGTCCAGCCTTCTTTTGAGGTCGCGGCTAAGGGCTGTGAAAGATGGACGAACACGTTGGTTGATTACTTCCTTGGCAAGCGACCATATTTTGTGCGTGTTGAGCGCCACTTTCGTTCGATTTGGTCATCCTTGATTGAGATCCGCATGACGGCCAATGACTTTTTTACATTTCGATTTGATACGAAACGAGCTATGCAGGATGTTATGGAGGGAGGACCATGGATTCTTAGTGGACAACCTCTTTTTCTAGAGGAATGGAAGCAGGGGATGACGTTGCAGAGGAAACCTCATGTCGAGGTCTCAACTTGGGTTCGCTTCTCACACTTACCGTCCAAATACTGGACCCCGGAAGGCCTACGTATTGTTTCAAGTGCAATAGGGCGACCGCTTTTACCTGATTCGTTCACCTTACGAATGGACCGTATTGACTATGCTCGGGTCTGTGTTATGAAGAAGGTTGATGAACCATACATTTCGTTCAACCTAAAGCTACCCACACCGGAGGGTCAATGAGTTCAAATACGAGTGGACTATGAATGGCGACCCCCACGCTGTCAAACCTGCTCCGTCATTGGTCATACCAATTCTTCATGTCCGACGAGTGCGGGCGGGGCAGTACCACGACGCATGAACAAACCTATCTAGCCGAGGCAAGAATGGCGGCCTGTAGGTGACAAGAGCAAGTCTAAATTGCCCGGGACACCATGGACACGTACTGATGAAGGGGAGAGTTCCACGGTGCGCCATGGTTCGTTTGAACATGTTATATCATCATCTGGAGGTATGATACGGAGGGTTGTTGATGTAAGTTGCGATGTTGAGACAAGGGCTCAAGGCAAACATCTTCCATCCCGCTTGCTTACTTTGCCGCATGAAAGCTCGCTGTCCAGCAATCCCTATGACATGCTGAACTCGGTTGATGAGGAAGGGGAACTACTTCAAATGGGCCTTGAAAGTGAGCCCTCTTGATTGTTCCCCCATGATTGCTCTCGGTAGTTGGAATGTTCGTGGTCTTAATAAACGAGATCACAGCGCGGCGGTGAAGGATATCATTGCTAAATTTACGGTTTATAGGGCTCATTGAGACTCGGGTTTCGGACCAGAATGCATCGTCTATTTCCTCTTATATTCGACCTAACTGGGAATGGTTTTTTTATTATAATAGGGGCCGGCTACACGCATCTGGATAGGTTGGATAGCTTTATAAGTTCGCATGTCATGGGGTTCTCGTCACAGGCTGTTCATAGTCGTGTCGAATACCTACCACTGGGGATCACCGTATTCATTTCCATCGTCTATGGGAAGAATACGAGGAAGGCGCGCAAGGAACTCTGGGATGATCTGGTTGTTGTTTCTGAGTCTCGAGTGGAGATTCCGTGGCTGGTCTTGGGAGACTTCAATTCGGTGCTAGGGCTAGATGAGGTGCGGGGGGCAATCCTAGTCCTGACGATTGGGTCGATTTGCAGACTTGCTTGACTCGGGCGGATTTACTTACTTTGCCAATGGTGAGACAATTCTTCGCATGGTATAATCAACAAGGCTCTCTATCGGGAATCTGGAGAAGACTCGATAGGATGGTGGCGAATCCGATGTGGTTCACTAACTTCCCGAACATGCGTTATCGTTCGGAAAGTCGTGCTACCTCAGATCACTGCCCTATTATTTTGGACTCCACCAATTTTGGGACCCCGGGCCTCGACGTTCCGGTTTGATAACTTCCTCCTCTCCGATCCTGCCTTCTTTCCTCTACTTACGGAAGTTTGGCCCAATTACATTTCGGGATTTCCTATGTTTCGCGTGATGCAATGGTTGAAGATGTTAAAACCAAAACTGAAGCTATTACAATGATCGAAGGGCGATCTTGCGCAAAATGTTGCGGAAGCGTGCAGGTTTCTTGAGTTTAGCAAGAATTTCTTTATGTCATTCCATTGGAAAGCCGTTTCCAAGAGCTCGAGCATTGTTGTCGGATTATTTTTTCTAAGGCAGTTGATATCAAACATAAGGCCTTAGCGCAAAACGCAAATGTTGCATGCTTGTGGATGAAGATCAGTGCACTGCCTTTTTCTTTAAAAAGATTGCAGCCCGAAGAGAGGTGTACCGAATTTTCTATCTTGAGGGTGAACAGGGCCAGATTTACGAAGGGGAGGAGCAAGTTAGGGAGGAGCTGCTTCGATTTTATGGAGATCTCTTGGGTGCCTCTGCACGTACCTCTCCCATTACCTTGGCGGATGTACTTCCCTATATTCAGAAGACGCTCCCTTGGGAGGATTCACGACAGGTGGTTCGCCATGTAACTCCGACAGAGATTAAGACGGTGCTTTTTTCCATCCATAAGGATAAAGCGCCTGGCCCTGAAATTGTGTCTGCAGTCCAGGACTTCTTTCTTACAGGACATGCGAGGGACTTTCGGCCGATCTCTTGCTGTAATGTCCTTTATAAAGACATTTCAAAGGTGTTGGCTAACATTTTGCGGGACTTTCTACCGGCAATTATCCACCCTACTCAGATTGCCTTTGTTCCGGGGAGACGTATTACGAATAATATTCTATTAGCACAGGAGATTTATTGCGGTTACATGCGGAAGAGCCTACCTGAGCGTGTCACTTTCAAAGTTGATTTGGCGAAGGCGTATGATAAGGTGGAGTGGGATTTAATTCTGATTGTTCTGGAAGCCCACCGGTTTGATCCATTATTTATTTGGTGGATACGGTGCTGCAGTACCACGCCTTTTTTCTCCATAAACATCAACGGCCGTGCAGAGGGTAATTTTGCATATCGAAGGGGCTTGAGACAAGGGGACCCTATCTCACCATACCTGTTTACCCTCGCCATGAATGTCTTACATGGGATCCTCGACAAATTAACGGCGCAACAGCCTTTTTTTCGTTTTCATTGGCGGTGTGAGGACTCGAGACTTTTTTTGCTCACCTTCGTGAATGACTTGCTTCTATCTGTCATGCTGATGAAGCTTCGGTCCGTGTGCTTCACTCGGGATTTACTATTTTTGGACACCTTTCCGGGCTTCACGCAAACACCCTCAAGAGTCATATGTTTATTTCTTGATGAGCGACACATCTAACTAATATCTTCCGATGCGGTATTTAGGAGTTCCCCTTATTGCCTCGAAACTTACTGTGAAGGATTGTGGTCCTCTTGTGCAGAATATTGACTCTCGCTTGGGTTCTTGGGTTAATCTTACGTTGTCATATGCTGGGCGGGTGCAGCTGATCAAGTCTGTTTTGTTGACACTTCATATTTATTGGGCCGGAGTCTTCCTCCTTCCAAAGACTATCGTTCGTCATATTGAGCAACGGCTTCGGCGATTCCTTTGGGCTGGATCTACTGCGAAGGTGGCATGGGATGATATATGCGTTCCTATGATGGAAGGGAGACTTGGAATCACGTCGTTGAGTGCGACTAATTCGGCCCTTCGGATGCGGCTTCTTTGGGCTCTCATCCAGCGTGATCCATCTTCTATTTGGGTTACCTGGATTTATCGTACTCGTTTGCCACATAAAGACCATCTAGACTGCAGGGAGTAATAGTTGTATCTCATGGAGTTGGAAACAGATCCTTAAACTTCATGAGCGCATGTTACCATTTATTACCTTTTGTATTGGGGACGGTCGCACGATTAAGCTCTGGCAGGACCCCTGGCTGAACCGCACGCCACTAATCTTGCGCTACCCGCGGGGTCCAATTGTGATGGGCCTCCCTTCGGATACTCGTTTAAGCTCCGTCATTACAGATGAGGGTTGGGCTTGGCCAGCTGCCATTTTGGTGGAGGGACTGGAGATTCATCATCAGTTACAACCTGTACATCCTACTGAACATGATTCCATCATATGGGTGGGCTCTACCGATGGTTGTTTTTCTACGAGGACGGCTAGGGAGGCAATACGTACGCGCTGGCCCAAGGTAATTTGGAACACCCTATTTGGAGGTGCTCTTCGTATCCCTAAACACGAGTTTATTATGTGGCTCGCCATCAGGGAACTTCTTGCTACGAGGGATAAGCCGTGGATTGCTGTCGGGGAGCAATCTTCGCTTTGTTTGTTATGTAATGAGGAGATGGAAACGGTTCCCCACCTTTTCGTTGCTTGCCCATTTTCTACAGATTGCTTGAGGATTCTTCGACGAGTTACTAGGTTTCCATGGCCATACCGTGATTGGGTTCGGGGAATTCAATTGAGCTCGACGAAATGGCGATCCAAGCATCTACTTCATCAGGCTTACCGCCAAATTCTCGCATCTCTCGTCTACCATATTTGGATTGAGAGGAATAGTCGTTGGCACTCAAGAGCACACAAGACGGCGGATATGGTTACATGGGAAGCACTTCATGTCATTCTCTATCGTTTGATGACGCTTCCGGGGAAACACCACCTGCAGCTGTGTGGACTTCGACGGCTTTGGAGAGTACCATGGGTGTTTTGATTGTTTTTCACTATTTCATTTCATTGTTTGTGTTTTTTAGGGTTCAATTTGGGGTTAGTTTGTTTCTGATGTTTTGACCGGTGCATTCATGGGAACGCCTTTGTACCTTCTTTTTACCTATTATTAATATAGCGAAAATTCCAAAAAAAAAAAGAACAAGGCATTTGACTTGGTCAACAAGCCATTCGACTTGTTCCACAAGTCATTACTTGGACAACAAGACATTTCCCAACAAGGCATTTACTTGTTCAACAAGGCATTAGACTAGCTTAACGAGGCATTACTTCGTCAACAAGGCATTGGACTTTGTGAACAAGTCATTTGACTTGTTGAACAATGCATTCGACTTGGTAAACAAGGAAAGCGACTTGTTCAACGAGGCACTCAACTTGTTGAAGAAGGCATTACCCTTCTTCAACAAGGAAATAGACTTGGTTAACAAGGCATTCGACTTGTTCAAAAAGACATTTAACTTGTTTAATAAGACATTTGCCTTTGATAACAACGCCTTCGACTTGCTCAACAAGGCATTTGACTTGGTCAACAAGCCATTCGACTTGTTCCACAAGTCATTACTTGCTCAACAAGACATTTCCCAACAAGGCATTTACTTGTTCAACAAGGCATTAGACTTGCTTGACGAGGCATTACTTCATCAACAAGGCATTGGACTTTGTGAACAAGTCATTTGACTTGTTGAACAAGGCATTCGACTTGGTAAATAAGTAAACCGACTTGTTCAACGAGGCACTCAACTTGTTGAAGAAGGCATTACCCTTCTTCAACAAGGAAATAGACTTGGTTAACAAGGCATTACGTTGTTGACAAGGCATTCGACTTGTTCAAAAAGATATTTGACTTGTTTAATAAGACATTTGCCTTTGTTAACAACGCCTTCGACTTGCTCAACAAGGCATTTGACTTGGTCAACAAGACATTCGACTCGTTTCATGAGTCATTACTTGTCCAACAAGGCATTCACTTGTTCAACAAGGCATTAGACTTGGTCAACGAGGCATTACTTCGTCAACAAGGCATTGGACTTGGTCAACAAGGCATTCAACTTGTTCAGTAAGAAATTCGACTTACTAAACAAGGAAATTGACTTGTTCAACGAGGCACTCGACTTGTTTAACAAGGCATTACTTAACAACAAAGCATTACTCTTCTTCAACGAGGCATTCGACTTGTTCCACAAGGCATTCGACTTGTTTAACATGGCATTACTTAGTCAACGAGGCATTATCCTTCTTCAACACGGCATTTTGTTCAACAAGTCAGTAGTTAGTCAACAAGGTATTCGGCTTGTTCAACAAGGCATTCGACTTGGTCAACAACAAATCGACTTTTTCAACAAGCCATTCGACTTGTTCCACAAGTCAATACTTCGTCAACAATGCATTCGACTTGTCCCACAAGGCATTCACTTGTTCAACAAGGCATTAGACTTGGTTAACGAGGCATTACTTCGTCAACAATGCATTGGACTTTGTGAACAAGTCATTTGACTTGTTGAACAATGCATTCGACTTGTTCAATGAGGCACTCGACTTGTTGAACACGGCATTACCCTTCTTCAACAAGGCAATAGAATTGGTTAACAAGGTATTACGTTGTCAACAAAGCATTCAACTTGTTCAAAAAGACACTCGGCGTGTTTATTAAGGCATTCGCCTTGGTTAACAACGCCTTCCACTTGTTCAGCAAAGCATTGGACTTAAATAACAAGGCATTCCACTTGTTCAACGTTACATTAGTTTGTCAACAAGGCTTTAGACGTGTTCAACAAGACATTTGACTTGGTGAACAAGGTATTAAACTTGTTCAACAAGGCATTTGACTTTCTAATCAAGGCATTCGACTTGTTCAACAAGGTTTTCAACTTGCTTAACAAGGCATTACTTGGTCGACAAGCTATTTGACTTGGTCGACGAGACATTCGACTTGATCAACAAGGCAATCGACTTGTTTAACAAGGTATTGCTTAGTCAATGAGGCATTATCCTTCTTCAACAATGCATTCGACTGTTTCAGCAAGGCATTAGTTAGTCAACAAGGTATTCGACTTGTTCAACAACGTCGACTTGGTCAACAACGCATCGACTTTTTCAACAAGACATTTGACTTGGTCAACAAGCCATTCGACTTGTTCCACAAGTCATTACCTTGTCAACAAGGCATGCGACTTGTCCAACCAGGCATTCACTTGTTCAACAAGGCATTAGACTTGGTCAACGAGGCATTACGTCGTAAACAATGCATTGGACTTTGTCAACAAGGTATTCAACTTGTTAAACAAGGCATTCGACTTGGTAAACAAGGAAATCAACTTGTTCAACTAGGCACTCGACTTGTTGAACATGACATTACTTAGCAACAACACATTACCCTTCTTCAACAAGGCAATAGACTTGGTTAACAAGACATTACTTTGTCAACAAGGCATTCGACTTGTTCAATAAGTCGTTCGACTTGTTTAATAAGGCATTCGTCTTGGTTAACAACGCCTTTGACTTGTTCAGCAAAGGATTCGACTTGGTTAAGAAGGCATTCCACTTGTTCAACGTGACATTAGTTTGTCAACAAGGAATTAGACTTGTTCAACAAGACATTTGACTTGGTGAACAAGGTATTCGACTTGTTCCACAAGTTATTTGACTTTGTCACCAAGGCATTCGACTTGTTCAACAAGGCTTTCGACTTGCTTAACAAGGCATTACTTGGTCAACGAGGCATTCGACTTATTTAACAAGGCATTGGAATTGTTTAAGAAGACATTTGACTATGTGAACAAGGAAATTTACTTGTTCAACAAGGCAGTCGACTTGTTTAACGAGACATTACTTAGTCAACAAGGCATTACCCTTCTTCAACAAGGTATTTGACTTGTTCTCCAAGGCATTCGACTAGGTAAACAAGTCATTCGACTTGTTCAACAATGTCATACTTAGTCAACAAGGTATTCGACTTTTTCAACAAGGCATTCGACTAGGTCAACAACGCTTTGACTTTTTCAACAAGGCATTTGACTTGGTCAACAAGCCATTCGACTTATTCCACAAGTCATTACTTGGTCAACAAGCCATTTAACTTCTCCATCAATGTTTTTACTTGTTCCACATGGCATTGGGCTTGGTCAAAGAGGCATTACTTCGTTAACAAGGCATTTGACTTGGTCAACAAGGCATTGGACTTGGTCAACAAGGCATTTGACTTGGTAAACAAGGAAATCAACTTGTTCAACAAGACATTAGACTTATTTAACAAGGCATTACTTAGTCAACAAGGCATTCGATTAGGTAAACAATGCATTCGAGTTTTTAAACATGGCATTACTTAGTCAACAAGGTATTCAACTTGTTCAACAAGGTATTCAACTTGTTCAACAAGGCATTCGACTTGGTCAACAACGTATTTGAATTTTTCAACAAGGCCTACGACTGTTTCAACAAGCCATTCGACTTATTCCACAAGTCATTACTTGGTCAACACGGCAGTCGACTTGTCCAACAAGGCATTCACTTGTTCAACAAGGGATTAGACTTGTTAACGAGACATTACTTCGTCAACAAGGCATTGGACTTTGTGAACAAGTCATTCGACTTGTTGAACATGCCATTCGACTTGGTAAACAAGGAAACTGACTTGTTCAACGAGGTACTCAACTTGTTGAAGAAGGCATTACCCTTCTTCAACAAGGCAATAGACTTGGTTAACAAGCCATTACTTTTCCAACAAGGCATTCGACTTGTCCAAAAAGACATTCGACTTGGTTAACAACGCCTTCGACTTGTTCAACAAAGCATTCGACTTAGTTAACAAGGCATTCCACTTGTTAAACATGACATTAGTTTGTCAACAAGGCATTAGACGTGTTCAACAAGACATTTAACTTGGTGAACAAGGTATTCTACTTGTTCAACAAGGCATTTGACTTTGTAATCAAGGCATTCGACTTGTTCACCAAGGCTTCACCTTGTTGAACAGGAATTACTTGGTCGACAAGGCATTTGGCTTGGTCGACGAGCCAATCGACTTGTTCAACAAGGCATTCGACTTGTTTAACAAGGCATTCGACTTGTTCAACAAGGCATTACTTAGTCAACAAGGTATTTGACTTGTTCAACAACGCATTTTAATTGGTCAACAACGCATCTACTTTTTAAACAAGGCATTTGACTTGGTCAACAAGCCATTCGACTTGTTCCACAAGTCCTTACTTGGTCAACAAGGCATTGTACGTGTCCGACAAGACATTCACTTGTTCAACAAGGCATTAGACTTGGTCAACGAGGCATTACTTCGTCAACAAGGCATTTGACTTGTTCAACTTGGCATTGGACTTGGTCAACAAGGCATTTGATTTGGTAAACAAGGAAATCGACTTGTTCAACAAGGCATTGCCCTTGTTCCAAAGGCATTCGACTTGTTCAACAAGGCATTCGACTAGGTAAACAATGCATTCAACTTTTTAAACAAGGCATTACTTAGTCAATAAGGTATTCAACTTGTTCAACAAGGTATTCGACTTGTTCAACAAGGTATTCGACTTGTTCAACAAGGTATTGGACTGGTTCAACACGGCATTCGACTTGGTAAACAAGGAAATCGACTTGTTCGACGAGGCACTCGACTTGTTTAACAAGGCATTACTTAGCAACAAAGCATTACCCTTATTCAACAAGGAATTCGACCTTCTCAACAAGACATTCGACTTGTTTAACAAGGCATTACTTAGTCAACTAGGTATTCGGTTTGTTCAACAAGACATTCGACTTGGTCAACAACGCATTGACTTTTTCAACAAGATATTTGACTTGGTCAACAAGCTATTCTACTTGTTCCAAAAGTCATTACTTGGTCAACAAGGCATTCACTTGTTTAACAAGGCATTAGACTTGGTCAACTAGACATTCGACTTGTTCAGATATGCATTCGACTTGTTGAACAAGGCATTTCTTAGCAACAAGGCATTACCCTTCTTCAACAAGGCAATTGACTTGGTTAACAAGGCATTACTTTGTCAACAATGCATTCGACTACATTAAACAAGGCATTCGACTTGTTTAATCTGACATTCGACTTGGTTACCAACGCCTTCGACTTGTTCAGCAAAGCATTCGACTAGGTTAACAAGGCATTCCACTTGTTCAACGGGAAATTAGTTTTTGAACAAGGCATTAGACTAATTCAACAAGACATTTGACATGGTGAACTAGATTTCAACTTGTTCAACAAGGCATTTGACTTTGTAATCAAGGCATTCAATTTGTTCAACAAGCCTTTCGACTTGCTCAAGAAGGCATTACTTGGTCGACAGGGCATTTAACTTGGTCGACAAGGAATTATACTTCATCGACAAGGCATTTGACTAGGTCAACAAGGCATTCGACTTGTTCAACAAGGCATTCGACTTGGTAAACAAGAGAGTCGACTTGTTCAACAAGGCAGTCGACTTGTTTAACAAGACATTACTTAGTCAACAAGGTATTACCCTTCTTCAACAAGGTATTTGATTTGTTCTCCAAGGCATTCGACTAGGTAAAGAAGTCATTTTCAACAAGGTAATACTTAGTCAAGAATGTATTCAACTTGTTCAACAAGGCATTCGATTGTTTCAACAAGTTATTGGACTGGTTCAACAGGACAATCGACTTGTTCAAAAGGGCATTCGACTTGTTCAACAAGACATTGGACTTGGTCAACAAGGCACTCGACTTGTTCAATAGGGCATTCCACTTGGTAAACAAGGAAATCGACTTGTTCAACGAGGCACTCGACTTGTTTAACAAAGCATTACCCTTCTTCAACAAAGCATTCGACTTGTTCAACATGGCAATTACTTAGTCAACCAGGCATTATCCTCCTTCAACAAGGCATTCGACTTGTTCAACAAGGCATTCGACTTGTTCAACAAGGCATTCGACTTGGTCAACAACGCATTGACTTTTTCAAAAGACATTTGACTTTGTCAACAAGCCATTCTACTTGTTCCACAAGTCATTACTTTGTCAACAAGGCATTCAATTTGTCCAACAAGGCATTCACTTGTTCAATAAGGCATTAGACTTGTTCAACAAGGCATTAGACTTAGTCAACAAGGCATTTGACTTCTTTAACTATGCATTCGTCTTTTTGAACAAGGCATTTCTTAGCAAAAAGTCATTACCCTTCTTCAACATGGCAATAAACTTGGTTAACAAGGCATTACTTTGTTAACAAGACATTAGACTTGTTCAACATTCGACTTGTTTAACACGGCATTTGACTTAGTTAACAACGCCTTCGACTTGTTCAGCAAAACATTCGACTTGGTTGTCAACGAGGTATTTACCTTCTTAAACAAGGTATTCGACTTGTTCTGCAAGGCATTCGACTAGGTAAACAAGTCATTTTCAACAAGGTAATACTTAGTCAACAAGGTATTCAACTTATTCAACAAGGCATTCGACTTGTTCCACAACGTATTGCACTTGTTTAACAAGGCATTCGACTTGTTCAAAAGAGCATTCGACTTGTTCAACAAGGCATTCGACTTGTTCAACATGGCATTCGACTTGTTTAACAAGGCATTACTTAGTCAATGAGGCATTATCCTTCTCCAACAAGGCATTCGACTTGTTCAACAAGGTATTAGACTGGTTCAACAAGGCATTCGACTTGTTCGAAAGGGCATTCGACTTATTCAACAAGGCATTGGACTTGGTCAACAAGGCATTCGACTCGTTCAACAGGGCATTCGACTTGGTAAACAAGGAAATTGACTTGTTAAACGAGGCACTCAACTTGTTTAACAAGGCATTACTTAGCAACAAAGCATTACCCTTCTTCAACAAGGCATTCAACTTTTTCAACAAGGCAATCGACTTGTTTAACAAAGCATTACTTACTCAACAAGGCATTATCCTTCTTCAACACGGCATTCGACTTGTTCAACAAGGCTTTACTTAGTCAACTAGGTATTCGACTTGTTCAACAAGACATTCGACTTGGTCAACAACGCATTGACTTTTTCAAAAAGACATTTGACTTGGTCAACATGCCATTCTACTTGTTCCACAAGTCATTACTTGGTCAACAAGGCATTCACTTGTTCAACAAGGCATTAGACTTGGTCATCAAGGCATTACTTTGTCTACAAGGTATTGGACTTGGTCAACAAGACATTCGACTTGTTCAGATA
The DNA here is from genome assembly GCA_004919715.1 of Linderniella brevidens. Lineage (NCBI taxonomy): Eukaryota > Viridiplantae > Streptophyta > Magnoliopsida > Lamiales > Linderniaceae > Linderniella > Linderniella brevidens. The sequence continues at coordinate 10,500,152 of SWDC01000151.1, read as the reverse complement.
TGCATTCGACTTGTTGAACAATGCATTTCTTAGCAACAAGGCATTGCCCTTCTTCAACAAGGCAATAGACTTGGTTAACAAGCATTACTTTGTCAATAAGGCATTCGACTTGTTTAATATGGCATTCGACTTGGTTACCAACGCCTTCGACTTGTTCAGCAAAGCATGCGACTAGGTTAACAAGACATTACACTTGTTCAACGGGACATTAGTTTGTGAACAAGGCATTAGACTTGTTCTACAAGACATTTGACATGGTGAACATGATATTTGACATGTTCAACAAGGCATTTGACTTTTTAATCAAGGCATTCGATTTGTTCAGCAAGGCTTTCGACTTTCGCAGCAAGGCATTACTTGATCGACGAGGCATTTAACATGGTCGACAAGGCATTACTTCATCGACAAGGCATTCAAATTGTTCTACAAGGCATTTGACTAGGTCAACAAGGTATTCGACTTGTTCAACAAGGCAGTCGACTTGGTAAACAAGGGAGTCAACTTGTTCAACAAGGCACTCGACTTGTTTCACAAGACATTACTTAGTCAACAAGGCATTATCCTTCTTTAACAAGGCATTCGACTTGTAAACAATGCATTACTTAGTCAACTAGGTATTCGACTTGTTCAACAAGGCATTCGACTTGGTCAACAATGCATTGACTTTTTCATTAACACATTTGACTTGGTCAACAAGCCATATTACTTATTCCACAAGTCATTACTTGGTTCACCAGGCATTCGACTTGTCCAACAAGGCATTGGACTTGGTCAACAACGTATTTGAATTTTTCAACAAGGCCTTCGACTTTTTCAACAAGCCATTCGACTTGTTCCACAAGTAATTTACTTGGTCAACAAGACATTCGACTTGTCCAACAAGGCATTCACTTGTTCAACAAGGCATTAGACTTGGTTAACGAGGCATTACTTCGTCAACAAGGCATTGGACTTTGTTAACAAGTCATTTGACTTGTTGAACAAGACATTCAACTTGGTAAACAAGGAAATCGACTTATTCAACGAGGCACTCAACTCGTTGAACAACGCATTACCCTTCTTCAACAAGGCAATAGACTTGGTTAACAAGGCATTACTTTGCCAACAAGGCATTCGACTTGTTCAATAAGACATTCGACTTGGTTAACAATGCCTTCGACTTGTTCAACAAAGCATTCGACTTAGTTAACAAATCTTTCCACTTGTTTATCGTGACATTAGTTTGTCAACAAGACATTTGACTTGGTGAACAAGGTATTCGACTTGTTAAACAAGGAATTTCACTTTGTAATCAAGGCATTCGACTTGTTCAACAAGGCTTTCGACTTGCTGAACAAGGCATTACTTGGTCGACAAGGCATTTGGCTTGGTCGACGAGGCAATTGACATGTTCAACAAGGCATTCGACTTGTTTAATAAGACATTCGACTTGTTCAACAAGGCATTACTTAGTCAACAAGGTATTCGACTTGTTCAACAACGCATTCGAATTGGTCAACAACGCATCGACTTTTTCAACAAGGCATTTGACTTGGTCAACAAGCCATTCGACTTATTCTACAAGTCATTACTTGGTCAACAAGGCATTCAACTTGTCCAACAAGACATTCACTTGTTCAACAAGGCACTAGACTTGGTTAACGAGGCATTACTTCGTCAACAAGGAAATCGACTTGTTCAACAAGTCAGTCGACTTGTTCAACAAGGTATTACTTAGTCAACAAGGTTGCCCTTCTTCCAATGGCATTCGACTTGTTCAACAAGGCATTCGACTAGGTAAACAATGCATTCAACTTTTTAAACAAGACATTACTTAGTCAATAAGGTATTCAGCTTGTTCATCAAGGCATTCGACTTGGTCAACAATGCGTTCGAATTTTTCAACAAGGCCTTTGACTTTTTCAACAAGTCATTCGACTTGTTCCACAAGTTATTACTTGGTCAACAGGGCATTCGACTTGTCCAAAAAGGCATTCACTTGTTCAACAAGGCATTAGAGTTGGTCAACGAGGCATTATTTTGCCAACAAGGCATTCGACTTATTCTCAACAAGGTATTGGACTGGTTCAACAAGGCATTCGACTTGTTCAAAAGGGCATTCGACTTGTTCAACAAGGCATTGGACTTAGTCAACAAGGCATTCGACTTGGTAAACAAGGAAATCGACTTGTTCGACGAGGCACTTAACTTGTTTAACAAGGCATTACTTAGCAACAAAGCATTACCCTTATTTAACATGGAATTCGACTTGTTCAACAAGACATTCGACTTGTTTAACAAGGCATTACATAGTCAACAAGGCATTACCCTTCTTCAACAAGGCTTTCGACTTGTTCAACAAGGCATTACTTAGTCAACTAGGTATTCGACTTGTTCAACAAGACATTTGACTTGGTCAACAATGCATTGACTTTTTCAACAAGATATTTGACTTGGTCAATAAACCATTCTACTTGTTCCACAAGTCATTACTTCGTCAACAAGGCATTCACTTGTTTAACAAGGCATTAGACTTGGTAAACTAGACATTCGACTTGTTGAACAAGGCATAAAAGGCATATCCTTTCTTCAACAAGGCAATTGACTTGGTTAACAATGCATTACTTTGTCGACTTGTTATGACATTCAACTTGGTTACCAACGCCTTGGACTTGTTCATCAAAACATTCGCTCTGTTAACAAGGCATTCCACTTGTTCAACGGGACATTAGTTTGTGAACAAGGCATTAGACATGCTCAATAACACATTTGACATGGTGAACTAGTATTCGACTTGTTCAACAAGGCATTTGACTTTGTAATCAAGGCATTCGATTTGTTCAACAAGGCTTTCGACTTGCTCAACAAGGCATTACTTGGTCGACAGGGCATTTAACTTGGTCGACAAGGCATTCTACTTCATCGACAAGGCATTCAAATTGTTCAACAAGCATTTTACTAGGTCAACAAGGCATTCGACTTGTTCAACAAGGCATTCAACTTGGTAAACAAGGGAGTCGACTTGTTCAACAAGGCACTCGACTTGTTTAACAAAACATTACTTAGTCAACAAGGTATTACCCTTCTTCAACAAAGTATTCGATTTGTTCTCCAAGGCATTCGACTAGGTAAACAAGTCATTTTCAACAAGGTAATACTTAGTCAAAAATGTATTCAACTTGTTCAACAAGGCATTCGATTTGTTCAACAAGTTATTGGACTGGTTCAACAGGGCATTCTACTTGTTCAAAAGGGCATTCGACTTGTTCAACAAGGCATTAGACTTGGTCAACAAGGCACTCGACTTGTTCAACAGGGCATTCGTTTTGGTAAACAAGGAAATCGACTTGTTCAACGAGGCACTCAACTTGTTTAACAAGGCATTACTTAGCAACAAAGCATTACCCTTCTTCAACAAGGCATTCAACTTGTTCAACAAGGCAATTACTTAGTCAACCAGGCATTATCCTTCTTCAACAAGGCATTCGACTTTTTCAACAAGACATTCGACTTGTTCAACAAGGAATTACTTAGTCAAAAAGGTATTCGACTTGTTCAACAAGGCATTCGACTTGGTCAACAACGCATTGACTTTTTCAACATGACATTTGACTTTGTTAACAAGTCATTCAACTTGTCAAACAAGGCATTCACTTTTTCAACATGGCATTAGACTTGTTCAACAAGGCATTAGACTTTGTCGACAATGCATTCGACTTGTTCAACTATGCATTCGACTTGGTGAACAAGGCATTTCTTAGCAAAAAGCCATTACCCTTCTTCAACATGGCAATAAACTTGGTAAACAAGGCATTACTTTGTTAACAAGACATTAGACTTGTTCAACAAGGCATTCGACTTGTTTAATAAGGCATTCAACTTGGTTAACAACACCTTCGACTTGTTCTGCAAAGCATTAGACTTGGTTAACAAGGCATTTCACTTGTTCAACGGGACATTAGTTTGTCAACAAGACATTTGACATGGTGATCATGGTATTCGACTTGTTCAACAAGGCATTTGACTTTGTAATCAAGGCATTCGATTTGTTCAACAAGGCTTTGGACTTGCTCAACAAGGCATTACTTGGTCGACAAGGCATTTGACTTGGTCGACGAGGCATTACTTCATCGACAATGCATTCAAATTGTTCAACAAGGCATTTGACTAGGTCAACAAGGCATTCGACTTGATAAACAAGGAAGTTAACTTCTTCACTCGACATGTTTAACAAGACATTACTTAGTCAACAAGGCATTACCCTTCTTCAACAAGGGAAGGCTTAGTCAATAAAGTATTCAACTTGTTCAACAAGGCATTCGACTAGGTCTACAACGCTTCAACTTTTTCAACACGGCATTTGACTTGGTTAACAAGCCATTCGACTTGTTCCACAAGTTATTACTTGGTGAACAAGGAAATCAACTAGTCCAACAAGGCATTAGACTTGGTCAACGAGGCATTACTTCGGTAACAAGGCATTGGACTTGGTCAACGAGGCATTCGACTTTTTCAACAACGCGTTCGACTTGGTCAACAAGGAAATCGACTTATTCGACGAGGCACTCGACTTGTTGAACAAGGCATTTCCCTTCTTCAACAAGGCAATAGACTTGATTAAGAAGGCAATACTTTGTCAACAAGGCATTCAACTTGTTTAATAAGACATTCGACTTGGTTAACAACATCTTCGACTTGTTCAGCAAAGCATTCGACTTGGTTAACAAGGCAGTCCACTTGTTCAACGAGACATTAGTTTGTCAACAAGGCATTAGAATTGTTCAACAAGATATTTGGTTTGGTGAAAAAGGTATTCAACTTGTTCTACAAGGCATTTCACTTTGTAAGCAATGCATTCGACTTGTTCGACAAGGCATTTGACTTGGTCGACGAGGCATTACATCGTCAACAACGCATTTGAATTGTTCAAAAAGGCATATGACTAGGTCAATAAGGCATTCGACTTGTTTAATAAGGCATTAGACTTGGTTAATGGGGAAATCGACTTGTTCAACAAGGCACTCGACTTGTTTAACAAGACATTACTTTGTCAACGAGGTATTTACCTTCTTCAACAAGGTATTCGACTTCTTCTCCAAGGCATTCGACTAGGTAAACAAGTAATTTTCAACAAGGTAATACTTAGTCAACAAGGTATTACACTTATTCAACAAGGCATTCGACTTGTTCCACAACGTAATTTACTTGTTTAACAAGGCATTCGACTTGTTCAAAAGGGCATTCGACTTGCTCAACAAGGCATTGGACTTGCTCAACAAGGAATTCGACTTGTTTAACAAGGCATTACTTAGTCAATGAGGCATTATCCTTCTCCAACAAGGCATTCGAATTGTTCAACAATGCATTCGACTAGTTCAACAAGACATTTGGCTTGGTAAATAAGGTAGTCGACTTGTTCAACAAGGCACTCAACTTGTTTAACAAGACATTACTTAGTCAACAAGGTCTTACCCTTCTTCGACAAGGTATTCAACTTGTTCTCCAAGGCATTCGACAGGTAAACAAGTCATTTTCAACAAGGTAATACTTAGTCAACAAGGTATTCGACTTGTTCAACAAGGTATTGGACTGGTTCAACAAGGCATTCGACTTGTTCAAACGGGCATTCGACTTATTCAATAAGGCATTGGACTTGGTCAACAAGGAATTCGACTCATTCAACAGGGCATTCGACTTGGTAAACAAGGAAATTGACTTGTTCAACGAGGCACTCGACTTGTTTCACAAGGCATTACTTAGCAACAAAGCATTACCCTTCTTCAACAAGGCATTCAACTTGTTCAACAAGGCAATCGACTTGTTTAACAAAGCATTACTTAGTCAACAAGGCATTATCCTTCTTCAACAATGCATTCGACTTGTTCAACAGGGCTTTACTTAGTCAACTAGGTATTCGACTTGTTCAATAAGACATTCGACTTGGTCAACAACGCATTGACTTTTTCAACAAGACATTTGACTTAGTCAACAAGCCATTCTACTTGTTCCAGAAACCATTACTTGGTCAACAAATTATTCACTTGTTCAACCAGACATTAGACTTGGTCATCAAGGCATTACTTTGTCTACAAGCCATTGGACTTGGTCAATAAGACATTCGACTTGTTTAGATATGCATTCGACTTGTTGAACAAGGCGTTTCTTAGCAACAATGCAATAAACTAGGTTAACAAGCATTACTTCATCAATAAGGCATTCGACTTGTTTAATATGACATTCGACTTGGTTACCAACGCCTTCGACTTGTTCAGCAAAGCATGCCACTAGGTTAACAAGTCATTCCACTTGTTCAACGGGACATTAGTTTGTGAACAAGGCATTAGACTTGTTCTACAAGAAATTCGACATGGTGAACATGATATTCGACTTGTTCAACAAGGCATTTGACTTTTTAATCAAGGCATTCGATTTGTTCCACGAGGCTTCCGACTTTCTCAACAAGGCATTACTTGGTCGACGACAAGGCATTCAAATAATTCAACAAGGCATTTGACTAGGTCAACAAGGTATTCGACTTGTTCAACAAGGCATATGACTTGGTAAAGAAGGGAGTCAACTTGTTCAACAAGGGAGTCGACTTGTTCAACAAGGCACTCGAGTTGTTTAACCAAGGCATTATCCTTCTTAAAGCACGATATTCAGCTTCAGCAGAAGACCGAGCGACATTATGCTGTTTCTTCGTATGCCATTAAATAGGAGAGTGTCCAAGCTGAATAAACCAGCCCGTAAGGGATCGACGTGTGATGGGACAAGTTGCCCAATCAGAGTCGCACCACCCAGTCAACTGCAAATCACAATCAGCACGAAGAAAAATGCCTTAACCATGATTTCCTTTCAGGTATCGAACCACACGAAAAGCGGCATCCCAATGGTCTTACAACGAACGCTGCATAAATTAAGTAAGTATATGAACATACTATGAAAGTTAGGGTCTAGTGACCGCCAAATAGATCAAACGGCCAATTAGACATCTATAACGTTCAGGATCCACGAGTGCAGTACCGTGAACCAGCGAAAGATGATGATTCTGCTACATAGGAAAGCCAACATGTTTGGCCCCTAATAAACCAACCTCTGAAATAATATCCAGTGTATATTTCCGTTGAGAAAGGAATATACCCAAAGAATTCCGAGCAACCTGAATGCCCAAGAAATATTTAAGAGCACCAAGATCTTTCATGTGGAAACAACTACTCAAATAATTCTTGAAAGTCATAATAGCAGCACTATCGTTACCAGAAACAATTAGATCATCAACATAAACCAAGACGTTCAATTGACAATGATCTCGATAAAGAGTGAACAAAAAATAATTCGAGTAGGATTGCTGAAAGTCATACATCTTCAATGAACCAGCAAGTTTCCCAAACCAACATCGAGGGGCTTGTTTCAAGCCATAAAGAGTTCGACGAACGTGACATACCTTTCTAGAATCATTAGTGCGAAAGCGCGGGGGCAACTTCATATAAACCTCATCATCAAGGTCACCATGCAAAAATGCATTATGCACATCCATCTGATGTAGTTTACAGTTCTTAGCAGCTGGTAAAGCTAAAAAAGTGCGGATGGTCACCATTTTAGCGACATGGGCAAAAGTTTCATTGTAATCTACACCCTCTACCTTGTTGTTACCTAAGATAACGAGACGAGCTTTGAACCGTTCAATGGAACCATCAGAGTTGTATTTTACCTTATAAATCCATTTACAGCCAGTAGCTCGTTTCCAAGTGGAAGAGAAGTAACATCCCAAAGTGTGATTGTTCTCAAAGGCAGTGATCTCGTTCTTCATAGCAATATGCCATCGTTCATCGGAAGCAGCCTCTTTAACCATACGAGGCTCCAATGCAGATTCCAAAGCTGCTAAGAATGCTTTATGGGTCGAAGAAAAACAGCCGCAACATAATTTGCTTTAGGATAAGGCGTACCTAGGAAGGCGACGCGGTAGGTGAAGCAAGAGAGGGGCGGGGGGACAGACACTATGAAGTAGATAGTCACGATGCAGAGTAGATGACTGCTTAACACGAAGACCACGACCCAACGATTCAATTGTCTCAAAACATTGGATCCTCTCCTGTCGTTTGTATGCTCGGAACCGGAGATAGGGGCAAGGTGCCATATACTTGGTACTTCATCGTCAATTTGATCCGAATTTGCAGTCAGAGTATCAACATCACCATCCTCATATTCAAAAATAAATAAATCTTCACCCTTAGAAAGCACAGTCTCCGGGGAAGTACCGTTCGACTGAGCATAGGGAAATACACTTTCACAAAACACCACATCCCGAGAAATAAAGAAATTGCCCAATTCCAAATCATACACGCACCAACCTTTTTTTCCAAAAGGATACCCCACAAACATACATTTACGTGTACGACTAGCAAATTTGTCGTCATTGCGATTTTGGTTGTGAATATAGCACAAACAACCAAATACACGCAAACGAGAAAATAAAGGGGGCTTAGCATACAACATTTCAAATGAGGTTTTGCCATTAAAAACAGGAGTGGGTGTCCGATTAATTAAATACCCAGCCACGAGCACACAATGACCCCAAAATTCAACTGGTAAATTGGCCTGAAATCGTAAGGCTCGTGCCACGTTGAGAATATGTTGGTGCTAGCGTTCTACTCGGCCATTAGGTGTACCAACACAAAAGGTTTCATAAAGAATCCCATGTTGACGAAAATAAGAACTCATGCACACAAATTCAGAACCATTATCGCTACAAACAACCTTAAAACCAGCTTGTCAAATTGACGATTCACCATAGCAAAAAAATTGTGCAAAACAGTATAAACATCATTCTTATCGTGCAAGAGATAAATCCAGGTGGCACGAGAATGATCATCAACAATTGTCAAAAAATATCCGGCCCCACAATAATAGGTAACACGATACGGTCCCCATAAATCACAATGTCTCAAATCAAAACTCGATAGACTTTGAGTTTTATTAACAGGAAAACTAACACGAGACTGTTTTGCACAAAAACAGATATCGCATGCTTTATTAGAACTATCACTAGCCTCAACAATTACTAGTACATATATGCGAATAGGCGTCGATTCTTACGGATGATAGGCGGCGCTTCTGTGTCGATGATTACAGTATCGACGTGCATATACGACAAAAACGGTGTCGGTTAGATGGCGATGCGGATTTATCGTTATAGGCGTCGGTTGTTTTTAAATAACCGATGTCTAATGCTTGAAATTCTCTTTTTATAGGCATCGGTTGTTGTTAAGTAACCGGTACCTAGCTTGCTAATAGGCATCGGTTTTTATTAAGTAGCCGACGCCTATTTACTAATAGGCGTCGGTTATTAGTTAACAACTGGCGCCTAGTTTGTTGTTTTTTTTTAAAATATTTTATATATATTTTCCTCCCCATCCAACCAATATCACAACAAATACAAGCGAATAAACACATAAAACAACAATGATTCTCACATACTACATCAAATCATATACATTATCAACTTTCATTACAAATTAAACCATTTTAACAACGTTAACGTAAGCCATCAAAACTCACCACTACAAGCCACAAACGTCCTTAAAGTGCTCGGCCCATAACTCTCGAATTTCATTAATCGACTCGTCGTTGTATGGGATGACATCTAACATCTATAAATGTTAGAAAATATAATTAGAAACATATAAGAAAAATCAATTGAAAGGATTGAATGATATTTGAAATTTCATACCTTTACCAAGTTATTGTTTCTCCCGTGTCCGACGCGTCTGATAATTGCATACATGTATCGCATGACGTAGTAGCCACACAATTCACTACCGAACGATTGTCGTGGACACTAAGATTCAACAAACAATAAAATAGCGCATTTTAACTCGCAAAAATCATACAAAAATACGAACCTTGCATCATCTCCAAGAAACAGGGGATGCCTTCTTAGTCTGCAAGACACTTGCGATTGTCTTTATTGTCCTAAAATTCAAAGGTATTGAACGAGATAATTTTATATATAAATAAAAGTTTTAAATTGAAGTCCCGTTTTTTTTTTAAAAAAACTCATGTTTTTAGGCGTTCACGGATCACTATATTCCGAGGGCCAACAGATCGAACACATATACGATATTCGTAGCAACGTCGATCACCAACAAAATCCAATGGTGCCTGATTAAACACAAAATATCATGTACCACTTTTAATATACATATATAATAAAAAATATATATGTTCTTACCCGCAATAAGGAGCAAAAAAGAAAGCCGACGACTGGAAAGCATCTCTAAGAGCCGCAACCATGTGTTCAAGCTCGCACCGGAATTTTCATCAAGGCCCAAGTAACTCAGAAGACTCGGATTGTAGCACTTGAAATCCGGGGACTCTTGATGAAGATACCTATGAGTTATGATAAATAATGTTTATACAAATATTTATAAACAAATTTCTAATAAAGATACCTCATGAATAGTTGAATTACTCCTGAATCCAGACTCACGAGATGGAATAGACGCAAATGTCCTTAACGTCGACGAATGTCTGGTAATTCTCACGTCTTGGATTATAAAATACATCTTCCATAACGAACATGAAAGATGCATGTCGTCGATCATCCAGAGACGAAATGGTCCCGAGGAGATAACGACAATGCTAGCGTAAGCTATCCACGACACTTTGGTCAAGAGGTGTGCTATCACTCCCTCCAGCTTTCAACAGCGTCGTGCCTTTCCGTGTGTAACTCTTTATTGGCGATCGACGTGGCTGTATATGAGAAACAATCTCTAGTGCAAAAAAATATTTTAACGAATCAATATATTTATATACGTTGTTTTTTCTTACCAAGACATTCGACGAAATGATCAACTCTCTAGGCCACTATACGTAGCTACTATGTACATCTCTTAGGGTCATCATCTCCGTTGTTGGTACCGGAAGGTGGACCTGCTCCTTACTGGTAGCAATGATATCGACGGAAACAACAATATTTTCCGCCCCAATAGAGACTCCATGAACTTTCGAACGTCCCTCGACGATCGACCCAACAACAACAACCTCTAACACCCCGTCGACGTTCAGAGACAGTCGTACCTTAGGATACTATAGGATTTAAAAATATATAGTTAATACCAATACTATACGAGATAAGTTAAACTTTAAGCACATTAAATTTTACCGTCTCGTCCATCAATGGGAGAAATGGATCAATGGTCGAACCGCGAGAACTCCTAACAGTACCGGGAGATACGACGTTCACCTCATGCTCAAATGGGACTGAAAGTTCTATTTGAATTAATAGGGCCCTCATTTAATCCCTCAATCGAGCCTCCATCTCGGCCATCATCTCCCCCCTTACCCGAGCCTCCATCTCGGCCATAATCTCTCCCCTCATCCGAGCCTCTATCTCGGCCGTCATTTGATCCATGGAGGTACTAGTCGACCGTCTAGATTCCTTGGACGGGTTTCCGAATACACTTCGAATCGTCCCGTGTTTACCCACACCTCTGACTCTCCTGGGATGATCTGGTTTTTCGATAGTAGTTAACAGCGCATCATGTTGCCTGACCGGGACAAATTCTCCCGGACTCAATTCAAGGCCAAATTTCTTACGAACCCGGAGCGCAATTCGAACAGCCCTGAACCATATTCATGGCTTGACAAATTCAAGGCTAGAATTTGAAGAACCTTGTTATTCCGTCACTCAATCGTGCGTTACATATATAATACAAATACAATCAAGTTAATAAATGAAATAAATATCTGTACTAAATTAAGCTAATAGATAAGATATAATATTTACTATATTTAATAATATCTTATCTAACAACTTATTCGGCCCAAATACATATTAACCACGTTAACATAGCAACACATACAGCTTTTCCTCCGAAAACCCTCCGAGAAAAATTAGTACAGCTCTTATCGATTTAGACACGAACGCAATCCCCAAAAAATTACAATACCACAAGCACAATGCACATGTATTTTAAACAAAATCTACAGAAGTTAAACAACAAAGCACAGAGATGCTGATATTGGTACATTTGATGTTTCACAATTACCAGCAGATCCCGGACTAAGGATTCCAATTTGCGATTATGATGCTAACATTCGAGATCAAGTTCGAAGGGCGTGTTTTCAAAAAGGTTCACGCCAACCTTCAGGTTTTCAATTTCCCAAAAGAAAATTTGGAGCAAATCAATTTCAACGGTTCAATTCTTCTTGGTTTAAAGAATATGGAGATTGGTTGGAATATAATATAGAAGAAGATGGGACATATTGTTTATATTGTCATCTTTTCAAGATGGCTAAGGGAAAACAATCCGGAGGCAAGACATTTGTTAGGGAAGGATTCACAAATTGGAAAGCCAAAGATAAGGAAAATGTTCATGTTGGTCAACATAGCGGTGAACATCATAAAGCTCGGATGACGTGTGAAGCGTTGATGAATCTAGATCAACATATTCAATCGATATTGCACCGACAGTCAAAGACAATGAAGAATGATACCATATTCGTCCCAGTGCTTCAATCGATTATATCAGACTTTTGTTAAGACAAGGGCTTTCATTTCGGGGTCACAACGAAACTGAAGATTCAATTAATCCAGGTAACTTTCTTGTCCTAATGGAGTTTTTAGGTGCTCACAATCAAGAAATTAACGATACGGTGTTGAAAAATGCACCCAAGAATTGCAAGTTAACTTCACCTGATATTCAGAAAGATATAGTAAGTGCTTGCGCTAGTGAAATGATTGATTTTATTATTAAAGATATTGGTGATTCTTTGTTCTCTATTTTGGTAGATGAATCTCGTGATGCACCCATGAAGGAGCAAATGTCAGTTGTTTTGCGTTATGTGGACGGTAGTGGGCGGGTGAATGAACAGTTGTTGGGATTGAGCATGTTACTAGAACTACAACACTCTCACTCAAAGCTGTTATTGATAATATGTTCTCTAAACATAACTCGAGCATCTCTAGATTGAGGAGACAATGTTATGACAGAGCAAGTAATATGCAGGGCCAATTTAATGGTCTAAAGACACTTATTTTGAAAGAGAATGCATGTGCATTTTACATACATAGTTTTGCCCATCAGCTTCAACTAGCTCTTGTAGTTGTGGCTAAGAAAAACCTACCAATTTCTAATTTCTTCCGTGTTGTTGGTGATGTAGTAAATGTTGTTGGGGCATCGTGCAAACGTTCAGATCTTCTTCGGGAGAAGCGTTTAGATTTTATTACTGATGAATTAGAGAGGGTTGAGATTTCAAGTGGTCGGGGACTTAATCAGGAAACTACCATTCAACGTGCCCGAGATACACATTGGGGTTCACATTAAAATTCTTTGGTCAGCTTAATTTCTATGTCTCGGCTGTTAGTGATGTGCTTGAAATGATTATGGCGATAAATCTAGTTTTCCTGATCAAAGAACAAAGGCTTATAATTTATTGGAATCAATTCTTTCATTTGATTTTGCATTCAATATGCATTTGATGAAGCATATCTTGGGAATTTTGAGTAAATTGTCGATGGCTTTACAAAAGAAAGACCAAGATATTGTGAATTCAATGGATTTGGTACAAGTATGCAAACGTCGACTCCAAATGATCAGAGATGATGGTTGTGATTCATTCTTAGAAAATGTTTATATCTTTTGAGATCACACCAAATCATATCTCAAAATGGATGATATGTTCACACGTTGGTCACTCGTGGTCGTCCCCATCGAATGCTTCAGAAGTGACAAATTTACATCATTATTGTGTGGAGTTATTCTACGGTGTGATTGATATGCAGCTCCAAGAATTAAATTTTCAGAGGCAACTATGGAGTTACTTCTTTGTGTTGCTTGCTTATGTCCGCAAAACCTATTTTGTGCTTTTGACAAGAAGAAGTTGATGTGACTAGCAAAGCTTTATCCCGTAGATTTCTGAAGCTCGGATCTTTTTGTACTTGATGATCAACTTGAAACTTACATATGTGTTATGCGTGCTAATAAAGGATTTGAAGGATTGCAAGGTCTAAACGATATAAAACTTGGTGTATGCATTGGTTTATAAGCTTTTGACTTTGGCGTTGGTTCTTCCAGTTTCAACTGTGACCGTTGAGAGGGTATTTTCGGCCATGGAAATTGTGGAAGATAAGTTGCGCAATCGAATGAGCGATAACCGGATGAATGATAGTCTCATTGTTTATATAGAAATGGAAATATTTCGTGTTGACAATGATGTTATCATACAAAGGTTTCAAAATATGAAGACACGAAAAGAGCAATTGTAATCCGTAAGTGTTTTTATTACATGTTATATATTATTTCATTTGATTTATTTTAATATTTTTCGCCCACCCTTAATTTATTTTCTAGCTCCGCCCCTGATTATAAATAGCTGGAAGACTAGCTTCGATAAGAACTTTTGGAGATTCTTAAGTCATATATTATTGCTATTAGTTTATTGCTATAGTTTATCGCGATTAGTTTTTGTTTTTCATTAGTATCAATATAATTATTTTTCGTTTGGCCTTTAATCTAAAATCAGACACCGAATTTAATCGCCTTCACTCTTACAAATTTGTCCGACCTGCCGCTGAAAATCAGTAAATGACCAGTTCGACTTTAGATGTAGAGCAACGCGTCGAAGGGTTAGAGAATGCGTTTGAGAGCGTAAAAAGGGGTGTGAAAAAGCAAATCAGCGATCTTCGAGAATTCCTGACATAATTCATCAACTCGGAAATGAAGGGAATCGAAAAATGCGATCAGTGAAGAAGGAGAACAGTCCAGCCGCGCAAAGGTCAAAAATCTTGTTCGGATAAGCAAATCAAGTTTCAGCAATGACGAAACGAATCGATATCCCAATATTCAACGGAAAAAGACCCGATATAATGACTAGTGCGCGTTGAACAATACTTCGCAATCCAACAAATTCCTAAACAGGAGAAAATAACATGCGCATTAATATGGAAGGCACAACCTTATATATGATGCAATACTTACAGAAGAAAGACATGCATCTCGAATGGCGAGAATTATGCAACGAATTGACGTACGATACCACGACAGATATAAGAAGAATTTGATTGATCATTTACGCAAACTAACATTGACGAGTTTGTTGGGCTCAATCAGAAGGACTGCACGCATGTTATTGAACGTATGCTACTCAACCTTATTGAACGTATGCTACTCATGTTCCTCCTCCTTTTATAGGAGAAACATATCTAAAAAGCCCGATAGTATCTCTAATAAATCTCTCTACCCTGACTAAATCTAATTAATAATAACAACAACAACAATAATAATAATAATAATAACAATAACAATAACAATAGTAGACCCTAATATTATCAACTCCTCGAAAAATCGTCTTGTTCTTAAGGCGGTAAAAGAATGCGTCTTGTCGTGACTCCTTGTGAACGGTGTGTTTTACCATGCCATACAACTACCAGTATGGATGTTGTCCAATTAACTTCTCTCTTTCATTGCTTTCTCTAGATCTCCTTGCTTGGTTGAGGTTGTAAGACCCATCACGATTTCTTCGGCATGTTTGAGACCTTTCAAGCCTTCATTTTGGAGATAAAGGGCGAGCATTGAAGGAGCGACATATGTTGGTGTAGAGATGGGCACTGTCGGTGTAGGTTGAGGGGTCGCACTTGGAGATGCAGGAATGGAAGCATGAGGTGCAACAGTTGTTTGTGGTACCTTCATTGCATGTGCACTAGACGTTGAACCTTCGCCCGATGAACTCTTGCTTTATGACCGCATAACGACCATAACGCTTCCCTAGGCAATTTTGTTTTCGTCGAGTGTTGTGCCATCTTCGACAAGGTTTTCCTGATGAATGAGAATCTTCTTTGTTGCTGGCCATACATCAACACCAGGAACAATTTCTATGGCTTTCTTTACATATGCAACATAAGAAAGCTTTACTTTAATATTGTTGCTTTCATTCCGCAAATGGTAGTCTCATAGCTCTTGCATGAGCTCCTGGTTTGACGACATCGAATATCACCCTTTCTAGTTTGAATTTTTCGGTCAAATCTTTCACTGTCTCTCTAACCTTTTCAATCGTTGTTCCATATGTGATCTAGTTATGGTCATAAAAGAATCTGACGACGAACGGTTTTCTTTAAGCAATGAACAATAATTCGGGCAGTGATGACAGTGATTCCGATGCGTGAACAATGAAATCCGGCGAGTGAACGGTGACTTCGACTCTGTGTATACTTTCCAATGGGGGTTTTCATAAGGAGTTTTGGGCGGAGGCCGTGAGCACCGCTTGTTATTTGATGAACCGTTCTCCTACCACATCTATTAAGTGCAAGATACCCAAAGAGGTTTGGTCGGGTAAGCCGGCCGATTATTCTATCTTGAGGGTGTTTGGGAGTCCCTCTTATGCTCACGCGAATGTGGGGAAGTTAGAGCGAAGAGCAAAAAAGTATGTCTTTGTCGGGTATCCCATGAATGTGAAGAGGTACAAATTATGTGTCCTACAACGTCCAAATTTCTCATCTCAAGAGACATTACTTTTGACGAATCGGCCATGTTAAAAGCGAAGGATGTTGCTTTCGAGCCGGTTGTCTAGGAGATGAGAATGTTGAGAAAAAGGTGGAGTTTGAGGTGACGATCACACATGATAAAGATGATGCAAATGAGCAAATCATGCCTCATGAAGACGTCATTGTTGATGATGGTGAAGGAGCTCAAAGAGAGGAGCAACGTTACTCTTTGGCTAGGGATCGATCAAGTAGATAAAGCCGTGCACCGGTAGGGTATGGTTTCTCGGACTTTGCTCATTGTTAGCTATTGCGGAAGAGGTGGGTTATGTGAGCCATCTTCGTATAAGGAGGCGATTTCTTCCAAAGATGCGGGTGAATGGGTAGCCGCGATGAATTAAGAAGTTCAAGCTTTGGAGAGAAATAAAATTTGGACACTTGTAAAACCATCAAAAGACAAGAATATCGTGGATTGCAAGTGGGTGTACAAGAAGAAGGTGAATGGCTCAAATTTCGAAGACTTTCAATTTAAGGCGAGGCTTGTGGCTAAGGGATATAGTCAAATACAAGGTGTAGACTTCAACGATGTGCTCTCTCCCGTGGTAAAGCATACCTCTATTCGTGTTTTCTCTCTTTGGTTGCAACGAAGGACTTGGAGTTGGAGCAATTGGACTTGAAGACGACCTTCTTGCATGGTGAGTTGGAGGAGCAAATTTACATGATGCAACCGGAAGGTTTTGAGGTTATGGAGAAGCAGGACCATGTTTGCTTGTTGAAGAAGTCTTTTTTATGGCCTTAAGCAATCACCTCGGCAATGGTATAAAAAGTTTGACTCTTTCATGGTTAATATCGATTTCTCTTGTTCTAACTATAATAGTTGTCTTTATTTGAAGAAATTGGATAGTGGTGATTTCATCTACTTGTTGCTTTATGTGGATGATATGTTGATTGCGGACACTAACATGAGAGATATCAAGATGTTGAAAGAGCAACTTAGCTTGGCATTTGAGATGAAATATTTGGGGCTGCTAAAAGAATCCTTAATGGAGATTACAAGGGACCGGTCGAATCGGAAGCTTTATCTCTCTCAAAAGAGTTTCGGCAAGAAGGTATTTCGCCGATTTGGCATGGAGAAAGCTAAAAGTGTGTCGACTCCTCTAGCGGCACATTTCAAGCTTTCGGCCACTTTGAGTCTTAAATCCGATGATGAGAAAAAGTATATGGAAAGGTTCCATATTCGAGTGCGGTTGGGAGCCATTTGTACTTGATGGTGTGTACTCGACCCGACATTGCACAAACCGTTAGTGTGGTAAGATGTACCTTTCTTGTCCCGAGGGGCATTGGGAGGCGGTGGAATGGATTTTTCGCTATCTGAAAGGTACCGTCAATGCTCGTTTAGACTTCGGAAAGGGAAATGGTCACTAACGGGCTACGTTGATTCGGATTTTGGAGGCGATCTTGATAAGAGGAGGTTTTTGACGGGGTATATTTGTACCCATGGCGATTGTGCAATTAGTTGGAAGTCTCAACTTCAAGCAACCGTTGCACTCTCAACGACCGAGGCCGAGTACATAGCAACAACGAAGGCTATCAAGGAGGCGCTTTGGCTTAAGGCGTTTGTGGGTGAGTTGCCTTTCGTCAGCTCTCTTGTGGTGTTTTGTGATAACCAAAGTGCGGTTCATTTGACAAGGGACCAGATGCATCATGAGATGACGAAGCACATCAATATTCGATACCATTTCATTCAAGATGTAGTCTTGGATGGTGCGGTTCGTGTGAAGAAGATTGGTACCGAATCAAATCCGGCCGACATGCTCAGCAAGCCTCTTCTGATAGTAAAGTTCAAGTTTTGCACGAGCTCGGTATCAGTTCGCTTCTAGCTTTTGCTAGATTTATGTTTTCTTTTAGGTGCCCGGTGTATGCTACCTTTTGTTTTGAGTTTTTGTTTATGTGTCGTTTGGATGCAATTGGTCTCAAAGTGGAGATTTGTTGGGTTTGAGACCAATTTATTTCGGGCTTATTTCTTTTGGGCCTTACTGTAGTTATTATTATTATTATTATTATTATTATTATTATTATTATTATTATTATTATTATTTAATGGCTACAAATTGTTACTGTAGCTAATCATTCCATTTTGTGTTGTGAACGAGCAAGCTTCAATCTACAGTGCCGATTTTTCTCCTGTTCTCTATTATTTCTGTTTTCCCACCTATAGTTAACCTTCACAACAAGAACACCAGCCTTGTTAGAATCTCTTACTTCTATCACATTTAGTCACAACTTTTATTGTTCATCACAAACAGACAACATTATGCTTGCAAGTTGAGCTGCAACGATGACTCTCAGGAATGCTAAAGGAAGGTTTACTAATTTTTGTCAAATCCTTTTTTTCCAACCTTCCAAAGTAAAGACAATAAAAAACATGATGAAGCCAGTTAGTTGGGCAGCGTATTAGCTCAAGAAGCTGACTTTCGACGCACTGTGAAGTCATCAGCAGAGTAATAATCCGCGATTAGCCGATACATGTACGAAGGATTGTGGCCACCGCTGCACACAGAAACCCGTTATTCAACATCATACCCTCCACAAGAAAATTACTAGCACGAACAAAACGTTACTAACGTGTCGGTGATGAATAAGCTCACGAGATTTGGTGGGACATAGTCAAACGCGGGGTTGACCACGTGAAGAAGAGGCGAACCCGTGCCCGTCCCAAAGTCCAAGCAATCCGAAAACTCTCCAAAGTCAAGCAGCTCCGACGGGGACTTGAGTTCATTCAACAAAATCTCCGGGTTGTGTGGGTAAAGAGGACACAACTGCACATTTTTTTTTGGTGAATGGCTTACAAAAAACCTTCATAACACAGCTTCATTATTATAAATTAAATCAAACTAAAGCTCGAAATCATTTGAAAATGGCATTCGAAAGCTCTAATCCCTTGCATCACAAGATATCTCACTTTTGCATTTTGACAAAATGAAAACATTGTTAAGAGATAAAAAAAATAGTATGCAAAACATGCATGTCCTCGAAAAAAATGGTACCTTGTGTATTCCAGCGAGCACAACGAAAGGGACAGCGTGCCTTTGAGCTGCTAGGGCTACCATATTCAACCCCACGGGTGCAATAATACCACCGTTGGCCATTACTGCGTGTGCTCCAACAATGACCTATGAATGCAATGCACACATTGTCTTTCTGTTAAATAGCAAAATTCGGAAATATCTACAACAAAAGAAAGACAAATCACACAAAGAAGGTACCATGTTGACCCTTGAGATCATGGCAAAAACTGCAGAATCAGTGATAACTGTTGTTTGCAAACCCTTCGAAGCGAGTTCTTTCGCATGAGCATGTCCAAGGTACCTGAAACATCAGTGAATAAAATATAAGAAATTGAGGTGAAAGCTGGAGTTAGTAATCCCTGCTAAAATGTCAAAAGAATGAAAATGAAAAGTCAACCTTGGAGCACCCTCAGCAACAAAAACACGAAATGACCGCTTTGTCTCCTTTGCAGCTAATAAAAACTGTGTAACTGTCTTTGAACTGCCTAAAGTCAAGATTACCTCACTGAAAAAAAAAAAAAAAAAGATTGAATCGAGAATATGGTTATTGAGCTGGATGACACTGAAACCATTCAAATAAACTGACCAGTGATATATATACTCATAAGAAAGTTATGAGTCGCATACTTTTGGTGTATATGTTCGACGGCTTGTTCAGCAATTTGTTCTTGGCAAGTCGAAACTTCTTGAATGAGTTCGTTAACCGCTTCAATAACATTGTGCTTGAGCTTCCTAGACACAGCATTCCTTTCAGCAGCTGAGGAGATAAATACCAGCTGAGAATACTTAAAAAGGGCATCCAGCTAAACATGTTCCACAAATAACTCTTCACTAAAATGTTATGCATGAACAAATTATCAAGTCACTATCATTGGTCCAGATAAAAGTGACAACACAAGCTTATTCACAAGAAGATTTCACTCTCTAACATGTCATCAAAGAATTGGAATGCCAAATTAGACTACCAATCTTACATTCAGAAGAAAAAATTTCCCTCGATCCCATATCATTTTGATATTTAAATAAAAAAAAAAGAAAACTAACTTACACTTGCTTTTTCCATCAGAATCACCACCAGAAGACGAAATGTTAGGGACAGCTGCTGAGTGAGGTACATCCTCTAAAAGGGTCTGAAGGGACGGTGGCCTCAGAGCGTTTCTCAAAGCTGCAGCCACAACAGCAGCTGAAAGAACAGGATGTTCCTCTTGATCGATATTGTCTTCGTCATCACTTTCTGCCGAAACACTTAATCCTCCCACAGCAGCGGTTGTTAATGAAAGATCTTCTTCCCTTATGATGTGTAGAACACGGCGCACGATGTTCCCAACGGCCAACTCTGTTAGTAAAGATCATGCGATATTATTACCATAAACCGCATCGTACACCACAAAAATTTGAAGGGACCCGAGATCTTTAAATGGACCAATGCAGTTAGAAATCAATTTATTCAAAGCGTAAATGACGTCATTTTACTAACCATACATGCGAGGTGATTTCCAACTATTACAACATGATGTCATGCCGGGAGAACCTATCGGTTTTACTACGTAGCATATATACCGCAAGAAAATGATGTAGAGAACATAAAAGTTCGATTGGAGACCTAACATTAACTATACATTAAGTACACCAACTGAACATTTAGACAGAAATAAAGGGAAAAAAGAAAGAAACGCTGAGCAGGTATCAAAACTGTGATCGTGGGGAAGCGGAGATTTTTTAAGTTACCAACAGGATTTGCAGCAATCAATTGTTCTCCAACGGCTTTCACGGCATCAATAAGAGCCCCAGCTTGGTTATTGTGCGGAAGCCTATGCTGTGAAATGAACGAACGGAGTAACTCCGCCGTCAACTTCGCCGTCGCCTTCGAACCCTCGATTTTACTACAAAAAATAATTCCAATTAGTAATCCATCACCCGCGAATACAACATGAACTATGAAAAAAAAGTTGTAAAACGAAAAACGAATAGTTTGGGATACCGCTTTCTAAGTTTGGCTGCAAATTGACCGACAAGGGATTGCACATCCGGCATGATTTTTGCCCGAATAGTCGGAAACGATTTTCAGGCTTTAGGGCTTCTTCTTGATTCGAATTGGGGAACTGAGGGCAAGAGATTTTACTGCAATGGAACTTAATGGTGTTGGTTTGTGACCTTGGTTTTGAAATCGGTTTTTCGAATCCGATAGGAAATTTTAGTGATTTCAGTTTAGTGATTTACTGAAATAAAACCTCAGTAAAAATAATACTTGTAGATATAATAGAAGGGACAATTAAGTTTAAAGCCCATTATAGTTGAAAATTAGGATTCAAGCACGTCAGAAAAAATAAAGTTTAAATGACCTATTTTTTGTAAAATGTTATAAAATTATTATAAGTGGACAAGAATAGAAATATAAAATGTTGGAATTGTATAGAGATAATATTAATGATGTTTTCGATATAATTCAATACAAATACATCGGTCTATTTATAGTAGAAAAATTTCTACTATTTTATCTAACATTTACAACATTAAATACATCTTATCTTATCTTATCTCATCTCATCAACAATCAACTAACTTTTACAGCATTAAAAACATCCACATATTATTATTATTATTTCAAAATACTCCTCCTTGGATGTTTTTTTCAAAGAATTTGCCTTGTTAAAATCTTACTAGGAAAAACTCAGTGAGATAAAAACTTAGTGAAGGAAAAAGAGTACACAATTCCTTTTGATACGCTTTCATTTGTTGCCTCATTAAAAACCTTACTGGAAAAACCACATGGAAAAAACCACAGTGAAGGGAAAAAGAGTGCAGCAGCGCGTATTTGCTCCCCCCGATGATAACATCATTATAAATCTCGGAGTCTTCGAACTCCAATTGAATATACCAATTTTCTGAAAATAACTGGGGGAAGTGCGTTCGTAAATAAATCTGCAAGATTTTCACTTGATCGCACTTGTTGTACATCAATATCACCATTTTTCTCCAAATCATGGGTGAAGAAAAATTTCGGTGAAATATGTTTTGTTCTATCCCCTTTAATATATCATTCCTTTAATTGACCAATACATGTCGCATTATCTTCATATAAGATCGTTGGAAGTAATTTCTCAGAAAGCAACCCACAAGTCTGTTGGATATGCTCAATTATCGATCGCAACCAAACACATTCTCGGCTAGCTTCATGAATAGCGAGTTCCACATGGTTAGATGAAGTAGCTATTAAAGTTTGTTTCACTGACCATCGTGAAATAACTGTTACACCATATCTATACTCTTTTATAAAGCCTCAAGGCCTTCTATAAACCATCACCAATCTATTTAATTTGGTGTGTCAATTAACCGTCACAGTTTAACACGTTTCATTTTTTTATTTAGGTATTTATGCTTGACATATTAATTTTCGGTTATTTATTTTAGGTAAAGAAAAAATAAAACTTGCAAATCCACGATCTAACTACATACGCGAATCCGATCCTTTCCTTGATATAACCGTCAAATTGATGTGTATTTATTTTAAATAAAATAAAAAATAACCCACGAACTAAAAACTAATCACACTTAATTTAACCCACGATCTAGGCTAGGTAGGTTTCTTATGTCCGTTTTTACTTTTTATGTTATTATTTCTTCTCAAATGCTAACAATACAGTTAATTACATTGCTTCTCTTCCTTCTCTATTGTGGATTTCTTACACTTTCTCGATAAAAGCTGCGATGCGGTTTATAAAGAAGGTGACAGACCTTGCCGTATCAAATTTCAAGGTCTCCATTCTGAACTGGACGAGACACGGCAGATATTATTCGAAGAGTTCTCTAAACGGCAGATATTTCCTACTTATTTTGGACACGCTCTCTTCCCAGTTAGATTGTTTTACTATAAATTTTATTTTATTTTTTAGTTATAAATATTAGTTGCACGCACATTTAATTTGTTATGTTTATATCCTTCTAGACATGCCCAACCGCCGGTTACGGTTAACCGGCGGTTGACGGTTGGTCGCCGAACAACCGTCCCTAACCGGCCGGGGGCGGTTGGCTATCCCCCGGTTACGGTTCGGCTAACCCCCGGTTACGGTTCGGCTATCCCCCGGTTACGGTTCGGCCGGGGGCGGTTGCCGGTTGGCTATCCCTAACCGTCGGTTTTTTTATTTTATTTTTATTTATTTTTTTTTTTTAATTTTTTATTTTTTATTTTTTATCTTGGTACTGCGTTGCATAAATTTTTGGTATATTTTTCAATATTTTTCGATACAAAACTTCATATACTTAAATTTTATGGAAC
Source organism: Linderniella brevidens (assembly GCA_004919715.1). Taxonomy (NCBI): domain Eukaryota; kingdom Viridiplantae; phylum Streptophyta; class Magnoliopsida; order Lamiales; family Linderniaceae; genus Linderniella; species Linderniella brevidens. Next base: position 10,476,349 of record SWDC01000151.1, on the reverse strand, counting down.
ATAAATTCCATTACAAAAATTTAAATACATCATTCAAAGTAAGAAAAAATAGTTAAAATAATTATTTTGGTATGAAATCGGTGTCGGACATGTATCTGCTTGTGCGAAATTCGATCATAAATTTGTCATTTTCTATTTTTTACACCGACTAATTTTTATAATAATATTTTTTATTTGGATACATAATTTTTTTATATTGTTTATGTTTTTTTTTTAATTTTTATAATAATATTTATAATAAAAATATATATTTATATAATATATATTAAACCGCCGGTTGAACCGCCAAACCGGCGGTTTGCAACCGGCGGTTTGGGAAAATCCCAAACCGCCCGGAACCGACCTCCTACGGATGCCGGTTCCGGTTTGATGCTGGTTCCGGTTAAATTTGGGCATGACTTTATCCTTCCAATCTTTCTTCGTTTTTGTTGATCTTCATTAATTTGCTTATATTTAATTATTTTAATTCACGGTTCTTGGGTGGCTAAGCAAAATGGATGTCAGGTTTGCAGAGACCGCATCAGTTCTTTATCGAAAGTCGAAACGCAGCTTAGGTAATTGTTGAGGTTAGTTTATCTTCTTAGTTTATATATAAGAATTCTTAGTTTAATATTATGAACTCTTTTGATGGCTCTGGTGATGATGAAGGATAGCCACGTGATAGAGCATTGTGTTTATTTTCAATATCGCTATTGTCTCTCTCGAGTTATCTGTTGTTAATTTAGTTAGATTTAAGTTTTGTTATCATAAGAAGCATTTCTTTATTGCATGATTATGTTTTGAGTTCGCCTGGCAAACTTTTTTATAATTAATTAGATTATGCTTTGTTGCACACGCATAGGGGGTGTGCACGTTGACTAGTGTAAATAAATAACTTGTTTGCGATCGAGTATTATGTGGGTCAGACAAATAGTCACATCTGCATACACAACTAAATTTGCTTTCGACTCATTAGAATAGAACAATCTCATATCAGATGTTCCTTTAAGGTATCGAAAAATCCGTTTAGCTCCATTCCGGTGTCTACGAGTTGGCGAAGAACTATATCTTGCCAATAAGTTTACAGCGAACGTTATATCTTGCCAATATGACTCGTAAGATACATTAGTGCTCCAATAGCACTAAGATATGATACTTCAAGACCAAATAGCTCTTCATCATTTTCGCGTGGTCTGAAAGGATCTTTATTCACGTCTAAAGACTAACAATTATTGGAGTATCCAGTGGATGAGATTCATCGATGTAAATTTCAATACCTTTTTCGTATAAGTCTCTTGATGTACAAATATTCCACTTTTCAAATATTCAATTTGCAGTCCAAGACAAAATTTTGTTTTTCCGAGATCTTTCATTGCAAACTCCCTTTTCAAACAATCAATATTGTTACCTCTCGGGTTTTTCGGTTAACCGAGAAATTCCCCCGCGTGATTCAAAGGGCCGGTAAAAGCGCGCTAAAGAAGAGACCTCTATTCGAACTTAAAATACTAAACCAATGGCCCGAAAACCCAGGGGGTACCTCCTCGGGAAAGCTTGAAGAAGGAAGTTAGGGGGAGATAAGAGGATGACCCGCTCTATTTCCCAAACAAGGTGAGGCAAGTCGCTCGGACGATCTCCCGACCACCTTGAGGAGTAGAGAGAGGTCGCTCATCGTGGGTGAAAGGGTTACGATTATAGAAGATCGGGATTTTCATCGTGCGAACGTGGGGTGAAGCGAATACGCTAACGTGGGTAGGGCGTGTCCGTCGTGTTGACCAGGGACGTGTCCCACATATTGATCGTGAATGTGGTGGTATAAATAGAACGGACCCTCAGATGGGCTCAGGTATCGATTTCGTAATTTCTTCTCCTTCACGCACTGATTAAATCGTCACCACGAAGAGGAACTGACTTGAACGTCGGAGTGGCGTCGCCTAAACGACATCCACCCTTAGTTCTTTTTACCCCTCATTTTTCTCAGGATTGCGGGGGAAGACGGGGTTCCCGAGTCATATCACGTTGGCCAAAAGATCTATCGCCTTGTCTAGCTACTTATCTGGCTGAGAAACGCAAATACTCCGGAGGGGCCATTTCTGAATGCATCAAATTGGCGCCGTCTGTGGAAAGACAGATAATCATATAAAAAATGGTGAGTGTCGGAGATGATTCACCCTTACCCGGAGGCGGACCTCCGACCATGGAAGAGATGTCTAGAATGATGACGAACACAGTGAATATGACATTCTCTCAACGCCCGGAATTTCAAGAAATCGGGAAGATAAGGAAAGATGTGGAGGCTCTGATGTCCGAACGACCAAAGAAAAAAGGACATGCTATCTCCCAAGACCAGACCCCAGCAACTGGAGGGGAGGATAGCGCTTCCAATCATGTAGAACAAACAATAAGGAGATGAAGGACTCAGTGAGGGACGACCCGAGAAAACGTTGCGAGAGGAGTTATACGCTGCCCGGGCAAGGAAAGCCCGCTGACAAGTAAAGACATAGGCAACAGAATTAGAAATAATCAGAGCCGAGATAAAGAAACTAAGAGAACTCGCCGATCCCCCCGTGCCAGTACCGACCCCCCGAGGGTCTCCATTCTCAGCCGAGATACTTGCGTTTCCTCTGCCCAACCACTTCCTTTTCCCAGAAATGAGTCGATATGATGGCACGGGACATCCAGAGGATCATCTAGCGAGCTTCGAAGGAAACGCAGCTCATTATCAACTGGACGATGCGGTTAAGTGCCGAGTGTTTATCACTACGCTCACCCAAGGAGCTCAACAGTTGTTCACCATGTTGCCCGCCGGGGAAATTAGAAACTTCAAAGCCTCACTTACTCCTTCCTAAAGCATTTCTCAAGCAGCATAAGGAGATCCTCTTCGGCCGTCAACCTGTTGAACATGAAGCAGGGCGATCGGAAGACCCTTCGGGATTATCTCCGAAGGTTCAATGGCATCACTATGGAAGTCCCGACAGCCACGCCGGATTTGCTAATCGGCGCCTTTCACCATGGGCTAAAAGAGGGAGAGATGTACACGTTGTTAGTGAAGAAACACCCGACAACGGTGGACGAATTGGTAAATCGGGTGGAGAAGTATGTTAGGATGGAAGAAGCGCAGGGATATAGGAAGCCCGAGAAGAAGCGGATCGTGAACTCGTCACATGAAGGAGATAAGGCTATAACTCCCAGAGGTGAAAACTTTCAGAGGGAGGCTCCCATTAACCCAAGGCTGAGGAACACCAGATGGAAGGTCAACAAAATTCGAGCTTCGGAAATCTGCGATGACCGATATCCCCTTCGGAAGCCAGTTCGCAGTAAGGAATGACCTAAAAACCCGGTGTCGGGAGGAATATTGCAGTTTCCATCGGGAGTACGGTCACACTAAGGATGATTGCTATCATCTCAATGATGAGTTAGAGACGTTGGTAGAAATAAATCTAGAAGCAAGGAGCGAGTTGGTCGAGGGGGAGAAAAACCCGACCCCAAGGTTTGAAAGGAAAGAGGCAGAAAGGGGTTACTAGCAAAGGAGGCCGTATTCGCCCCCCAGACTCCCTCGGCATAAAGGGAGATCCCCAGACAGAATTCGACGAAGGATCCCTGAGGGGTCGAGTAGAGAATCGAAGAGTGAATCGGGACGGGAGAGATCCCGAGCGAGCGCGCTCTCCTGAGAAGCATATCCCCCAAGTGAGAAGGATTAACATGATATTGAGGGGACCTACCTGTGGTGATTCTAATCAGGTTACGAAGGCGGCGGTCAGGAAACTACAAATTTATGAAGTAAAGACAGTGGCAAAATGACCGGGACCTCTTATTAGCTTTAGACCTAAAGACTTCCATGGGGGGACGACTCTCATGAGGATGCTCTCGTGGTACGAGTAGAAATAGCAAACCACGACGTGGGAAGGGTGTTCGTTGACAACGGGAGCTCGGTGAATGTCCTATACAATGAGGCTCTAGATCAATGGAGCTCGGGAAATATCATATGGATACCGTAGAAACAGCTCTATTCGGGTTCACGGGACATGCATTTGAGGCAATGGGCGTAATCCAGCTCCCAATTACATTGGGGAGTGGCGGTCTGAAGAAAACTCGCATCGTTCCCTTTATGGTAGTACAAGCACCATCTTCCTACAATGCCATCCTCGGAAGGCCTGCCCTTAGCTCTTTCACAGCTGTGGCATCGGCCTTGCACTAGAAAATGAAGTTTCCCGTGGGAAATAAGGTGGGACGTTATTTACATCCTAGGCAGGAAGTCGTCGCATAATCACACCGTCAGAAGCGAAAATACGATGGAGCAAGAGATGGTAGAAGCAACCAAGGAAGTAATCTCCGAGGAAGGCTTCCTCGAGGAAAAGACCGAAAAATCCGAGGAAGAAACTGAGGAAGTAATGATAAGACCTCCTTCGGGAACAATGAGAATAGTTCATGACTTAAAAGAAGAATGAGAAGAGGCCTTATAACCCTGCTGAGACGGAGTGAGGACGTGTTTGCCTGGTCGGGGGCGATTTAAAGGTGATCAGTAGGAACATCATGGAGCACAAGTTGAACGCGTCTCGAGATTCCCGACCCGTGTTCCATAAAAGGAGACACCTCGGGCTCGCAAAAGATATGGCTGTTAAGGAACAAGTGGACGGGCTCAAGCAGATATAAAGAGGGGCCTCAACAAGGCCTGTCTCAAAGACTGTTATCCCCTTCCCGAATAGACCAGTTGGTGGACTCAACTTCAGGACATGAGTCATTATGTTTCCTGGATGCTTTCCAAGGATACCATCAGATCGGGCTAGCCGAAGAGGATCAGCCGAAGACGAGTTTCATAACGGCGAGAGTGACATTTTGTTATGTGGTGATGCCCTTCGGCTTAAAGAACGATGGTGCTACGTACCATCGTTTAATGGACAAAGTATTCGAACACCAGATATAAAGGAACGTGGAAGTGTACGTAGACGATATACTCATCAAATCCAGGAACACGCATGTTTCTTGTCGGACGTTCGGGAGACCCTCTCTACTCTAAGGAGGTATGGTGTAAAGTTAAACCCTGAGAAGTGCACTTTTGGCGTTCAAACGGGAAAGTTCCTCGGGTATATGGTAAACCGAAGAGGAATCGAGGCTAATCTAGACAAGGTTGAAGCTATCATAGGCATGACCTCTCCTAAGAACCTCAATGAAGTGCAAAGGTTGATGGGAAGAATAGCCGCTCTATCTAGGTTCATCACCAGGTCCGCCGAGCGAAGTTTACCCTTCTTTAGGGTTTTAAGAAGGATCAAAGATTTTCAATGGAACCCGAAATGTGAGAAGACTTTTCAGGAGTTGAAGGAATACCTGAAGGAATTACAAGTGTTAAATAAACCAAAACCCGAGGAGGTGTTGATGGTATATCTCTCTGCCACCGCCCGTGCGGTTAGTCGGTCCTAGTGAGGGAAGAAGAAAAGGAACATAAGCCCAATTATTTTTGAGCCATGTCCTCAAAGGGACGGAGATGCGATATAGCAATCAAGAGAAGCTACTTTTAGCACTAGTGGTCACCGCGAGGAGACTGAGGCCCTATTTCCTCTCTCACTCAATCGTGGTGTTGACCAATACCCCGATGGAGAGCATAGTCGCGAGGCCAGATGCTTCGAGGCGGTCAGTAAAATGGGATACCGAGCTGGGCGAGTATGTTATACAGTTTCGACCAAGAGCCACCATAAAAGCTCAGGCGATAGCAGATTTCCTAGTGGAAATGAACGAGGAAGGACCCTCTGAGATGTGGAAAATGTTTGTAGATGGGTCCTCATGTCAATATGAAAATGCGGTGGGCTTGGTAATCATATCCCCATGGGGAGAGGAAAACAGCCTAGGGATAAGATTAAATTTCCGAGCATTTAACAACGACACAGAGTACGATGCTCTGATGATTGGATTCAAGATAGCTAAGAGGCTCGGGATATCGAGATTGACTCTACACTCAGATTTTCAGCTAGTGACGCAAGTTGAAGGAAACTATTTAGTAAAAGGGGAGAAGTTGACGGAGTATGTTAAGGCCTTTGAGAAAATAAAGAATGATTTCGAGGAGATCAAGCTGGTATTGATATCCCGAATGGAAAACGAGAAGGCAGACAAGGTAGCCAAGTGGTCTAGTTCTTTAAATCCTCCCGAGGAAGGAACCGGGCTAGAATTGGCCCCCACGGTTCTTCAGATCAACATAGAAGAAGAACTTCCTCGGGAAGATTGGTGGTACGACCTTCGCTAGTACCTATCAAACCAGACATTACCCGAGGACAAGGTACGTGCCAAGTCTATCTCAAAAAGATCATTTAGATTCACTATGATAGATGGGTAATATTCAAAAGATCCTACTCGGGACTTTTATTAAGATGCCTCTCAAAAGAAGAGGCCGAGGAAGTCCTTCAGGACATCCATGAGGGAGCTTGTGGAGGGCACGTCGGCAGCATGGCCTTAGATCGGAAAGCCTTATTGGCAGGATTCTTTTGGCCTACGATGAAGGAGGATTCCATCAGATTGGTGCGTGGATGTCTCAGATGTCATAAACATGCCAACCTTCAAAGAGTACCCGCCGAAATGTTGAAATTGGTGGTATCCTCTTGCCCGTTCGATCAATGGGGTATGGATATTGTGGGGCCTTTCAAGGCACCACCTCACAAAAGAAGTTTTTTTTGGTGGTCACCAACTATTTCTCAAAATGGGTAGAAGTCGAGGCTCTCGTACGCATTACGGAGGCTGCTGTCATAACCTTTCTCTGGAAAAATATGGTGTGTAGATTCGGAGTCCCGAGGAGACTCATATCAGACAAAGGCAGTCCAGCGGACGAAAATTAAAAGAATGGTGTGAAGAGTTGGGAATTGAACAGGTGTTCACCTCCGTGGCATACCCGCAGAGTAATGGTCAGGTGGAGGTGACTAATCGCACGATAGTTCAATCACTCAAAGTCCGATTAGATGGATTAAAGAGGGCATGTTTCAATGAGCTACAGAGCGTTCTTTGATCTTACCGAACGACTCCCCGGTCGGGAACGAAGGAGACCCATTTCAGCTTGGTGTATGGTAGCGAGGCTGTTCTGCCCGTAGAATTAGGACAGGAAAGTGCTCGCATACTCGGGTATTCAGATGACAACGACCAACTTCGAGAGGACGAACTGGATTTTATCGAAGAAAATCGGGAGAGGGCTGCGTTGAGGATGGCTGCATACCAAAGAAGAATTACTCGAGCCTATAATCGAAGGGTATGCTTGAGAAGGTTTGAAGAAGGAGATCTGGTCATGAAGGAAAAGTTACAGCAGGAGAATCGAAGGAAGTTGGAGCCAAAGTACGAAGGGCCTTACAAGGTGGTTCGGAAAGCAGGAGAGGGGGCTTATTACTTGGAGGACTTGGAAGGGAAGAAGCTAAGTCAGCCTCACAACGCTAAGCATTTGAAAAAATATTGTCCCTAGACTTATTATTCCTTTGTTAGTTTTGTTTTATTTTTCAGGAGTCTACTTGTTCAGTTATTTGCTAGAGTCTTTGAAATCAATGAAGTTTTCGCTTTCTGTTCATTCAAGGATCCCCTAATAATATTAGAGAATTACACTCCCAAGTCAATACAATATCCCGATTGAATCGGGAGGAGAAGCCCTCGGATGGAGGCACCCATACCCCGAATGAATTGGGAGGAAAAGCCCTTGGATGGAGGCACCCACACCCCGATTGAATCGGGGGGACCTCAGATGGAGGCATCCATACCCCGATTGAATCGGGAAAAGCCCTCGGATGGAGGGATCCATACCCCGATTGAATTGGGAAAAGCCCTCGGATGGTGGCATCTACACCCCGATTGAGTCGGGAAAAGCCCTCGGATGGAGGCACCCACACCCCGATTGAATCGGGAGGAAAAGCCCTCGGATGGAGGCACTCACTCCCCGATTGAATCGGGAGGAAAAGCCCTCGGATGGAGGCACTCACTCCCCGATTGAATCGGGAGGAAATTCCCTCGGATGGAGGCACCCACACCCCGATTGAATCGAGAGGAAATGCCCTCGGATTGAGGCACCCACACCCCGATTGAATCGGGAGGGAAAGCTCTCGGATATAGACACCCATACCCCGATTGAATTGGGAGGAAAAGCCCTCGGATGGAGGCATCCATACCCCGATTGAATCGGAGGGAAAGCCCTTCGATTGAGGAAAGGCCATCCCAAGTGGACTCCTCGAATGGACTGGGAGCCGGGGGAAGTTAAAGAGATAAGAAGGGAAAGAAAAAGGACTTTTGAAGAAGTTATAAATAAAGTCATCCAAATATGCTACTAACATTGCTCTAGGCAAAAAGGAAGAATATTCGAGAAGAAACAACGTAAATATAAGGAGGCAGCATAATCTAAACATAAGACACTTAATGACAATACTCAGAATCTCTCTTCGTTTTTGGATCCTCGATGGACACATCTTCCTCTTCAGACTCAGAAGTATCAGCTTCTCGGGATTTTGGAAAGGCACCTGGTGAAGTACGATTGGCAGCCGCATCTAGAAGAGCCCGATCTTGGTCGAGAAAATCAAAAGGATATTGGGAAGCGGAAAAACCGTTAGCCTTAATCTGTGCAAGACACCACCGGAACCCGTAATCGAAATACAGGTTAGCCGCCTCGGGCACTCGGTCGGCAGGAACAAGGCCTTGGGATAAGAGCCCCTCCTTGCTACGACTGCGTGTGCGCTCGGATTGAAGCTCTGACCGGATTTTCTCGATCTCTGCGTGGGAGTCGCCGAGCTGCTTTTTCAAACGACCGGCCTCTTGCGCCCCTTCCAATAGCCTCATAGTTATCTCTACATTGTTGCTACGAGCCGCCCCAGCCATCTCGCTCAGGGCCCTGAAGCACCTGGCCCCCTCACAGGAGAACGAATACGCCTGATAAAAAATCGTAAGTCCTAAAAGATTCCTAAAGGAGGACAAGAGTGGATGTAGTACCTGGCTCTGCGAAAGGGCCCACTTATTCAAAAAAATCTTTATCGGGTACTTTCGTTATATAACTTCTTTCCTCCGGAGATAAAGATGTCTGCAAGTAAGAGTAAGAGGAGGTCCACTCGGTCTCCACAAGGAAGGAAGGGTGCGTGAAAGCTTCAAGAGAAAGAGATGCACTATCGGGATCGAGATTCAGAGTCTTGGATGGTAGGGGAACCTTAGCCTTCTTCGAGAAAAAGTCCCATAGGCCCTCAGAAGATTACCTTTTGGCAGAAGGCAAGGCAAGCTTAGAAGGATCGGCCCACGGGACTTTGAAGAAGATGCTCGGGTTGAAAGGCCACTACAGATTCGAAGTCCATTCCTTTTCCTGATTCAGGAAAATTGTTAAGGAAGTATATATGATCAACAACAAGATCATGAAACATACCTGAATCTCCTCGAGAAGGAGTATTCCCGAAGGACACTCCTTGACTTCGGAGGGAGTCATCTAGCACCAAATCCTTCACCGAGAAAGTCTTTTCACCGATCAGATCCAGGAATTCATGAAGAATGGCGGGAGACTGAGACGATATATTGCAATGATTTTTCCAGGGTAGAGAATAAAAGCGAGGATCTTGATGAGAGGTTGAAGGCTTCAAAAAGAGGAAGCAGCTCATCCAACCTTTAGTGGCTGGGAAATTGTCCTGAAAAATATCAACACAGAAAGGAGTAAAAATAAACTTTCCACCCTCCCTCGCTGATTTTGAAAAAGCTAGTAACTAACTCCACCAAAGGAGGAAGCTCATGTTGCTGAGCGACAGCTGCTAGAGCGAGAATTAGGCTACAGGAGTTGGGAAAGATTTGACCAGGAGAGATGAGCAAAGTTTCGCACATGTCCAAAAGAAAGCAAGGAAGAGGAAATCTGAGCCCCATGTCGATCTGATCCGTGTAAAATGATAGGAAACCGGGTGGTGGAAGAGAGGCCACCTGCTCGGGTCCAGGAATTCTGACCTCATAATCAGAAGGAATCCGAGCCTTCTCGAGAAACTCAGGTAATACGGAAGGATTTAAAGTAGACACCTTGGTGCGATACCAAGGTAACCTTTGCTTACTACGGATCTCTTCTATCTCGGCCGCCCACTTAATCAGATCTCGATGGAAAGTCTTGTCGTCTTTTCCTTCTTTTGGACGGAGGGTTGCGCCCAAGATCAGGGACACTACCCGAGCGATGGGAAGAACTCGTCGTGAGGATGAATTTGGCAATATCTCTCGAACATCATCAGAATCTGAGGAAGAGGGGGCTATTCTTTTGGAAACAAGATTTTCTCGACGACGGGAGGAAGACATGGCTTTTTGAGAAGGAAAATATTCAAGAGCTAAAGTAGAAGAATAACAATACGTACAAACCCCTTATATAGAACTCTTGAGAGAAAAGGAGTCGTACAAGGAATGGGTAAAAAGGAGTACCCGACAAGTCAGGAAAATTCGAAATTTGAAGTACCTGTTTTTAAATCTGTTGACTCAATATCTCGCTGACGAATAGGAAAAGTTGAAGTTCAGTTACGACGGAAACGCGATGAAAGACCATTTATGATCCACCTCGAGATCCAACACTACTATGGGTAAATAACTCATATTTATTGCCGAGGCTTTACAAGATTTATGGCGTGTAGATCTTAAGGCCCGAGAAGATTTGGGGCGTGTAGATTTTAAGGGCAATATAAAGGGAAGCAGAGGAGAATACAAATTACGATGAGAATGAAACTTATATTCAAAAAGCGTCAGCGGCGCAGTTGATTACATTCAGGCGCCAATAGTGCGCCCGCTACGAACAAGAAAAAAGAGAAAAGAAAAAAAGGGGGAAGAAACATCCTAGCTACATGAACTCTAGCTAGGGTTACTACTCGGCCTGGTCTGGTGCGACCGTCGCGTCCTCTTCAGCCAGGTGCTCCTCGGCATGCACTGGCGCCTCTTCTCTACCCTCAGCATCTTGATCCCGAGCCTCATTGTCTTGCTCGGGAACAGCCCCATCACCTCTTTGTCGGCCGATCCGGCCTGCTCTAACACCTCCTCCGCGAACTTCTTGGCATCGCCGGCCTGCTGGAAACTCCCCTTCTCCGCCGTCTCTTTGGGAACCTCATCCTGCTCAGGGTCGGGCTCAGCTGGGGCCTCCTCCTCTTGTGTCTCCCCTTCCACGGGGTTGTCGATCATTACGGGCACGGAAGTGGATGCTGCTCGGGGATTTTTCCGAGAGGCACGAGGCTCGGCAGGGTAGCCGAAATCAAGATCGCAGGAGGCGAGGGCCTTCTCTGCATCGAGAAACTCGAAGGGAAGTCCGCCTGGCTGAAGCCGGCCACCCTAAACTGCGACACACATCCCCAGAAGCCGTAGTCAAAGAGGGTGATCATCTGGGCCCCATAAGCCTCGTTCGGGGTATAATCTCGAGTAAGCCTCTCCCGCAGCTCACGATGGAGCTTCTCTTCCCGAGCACGAGCGGCCTCCTCCTTGGCTCGAGCAGACCTCTCTTGATTCAGCTTGCCCTGAATCTCCCTCAGTTGCTTTCGCAAGTCCTCCTCCCGGCCACTAGCTTGAGTGCCCTCTGCACCAACTCCTCGATGCGTTGCCCCAGATCCGCCTCTGTTTTCTTAGCATCCTCGTGGATCGAGTGGTATTCCACCAACCTATCCAATGCCTCTGAGTGGTAAATCATCCCCTATCCCGAAAAGAAGAAGCTGTGACATAGGAGATGAAATTAAAAGAGCAAGGTATGAGAAGAAAATTAGAAGAATTTACCTGCGCCGCGTTAAGAGCATAAGCGCTACAGAACTCCTTGGGGGTTATTTTCTGAACGTGCCCCCGATTGGGTTCGTTCGGAAAGTCCCTCAGGAATCCGATGTAATCTCGGGCTCGGGGGCGGCTGAAGAAAGCCGGTTGCTCTAGAGGGAAGTCCTCGGAAGGAGGATCACTTGCAGCAGCGGTGCTCGGGGCGGAAGGTGTCGCTTTTGCCTTCTTAGAAGAAGGACCCTCAGCGACTGATGTCTTCCTCTTCAGCGGCGGTCGCCTAATCCCCGAGGAGGTGATGGGGTTTTTATATTTCTCTTTGCCCCTTGGAAGAGCAGGGGGGCTAGGGAATGTAGGAGAAGCGGGGGTAGAAGGGTCCCCACTCTTCTTCTTTTGGAGGGCAATGATAGCTGCGAGGTTCATCCTTGATTTTGAAAGGAATGTAGGAATTAGAAGAGAAACAACTTAAGAGAAATATGTTGATAAGAATAAAAATACCTATGTTCCCGAGCAAGGGCACCTCCTTCGGGCAGAAGCCATAATAGCAGAGGAGGTCTTCTTTTATGAGCTCGGGAGCACGGAAGCTTCAACCCCCCACGGCTTCCCTAAATTTCTCCACCATCTCGAGAAATCAAGGGGGCGGTTAGCAGAGGTAGAGTCAGGCCAGTGGGAGATCATGTCGTCTTCCGCGCTCTCAGGTGGAAAACGAACAAAGAAAAACTTGTTCATCCACCCCTTATGAGAGGTAGGGTTACCAACAATGAACTCTTCGGCAAAGGTAGAAGAGAAGAAGAACTTGCTCGGCTCCTTCCGATTGATTTTTAGGAAGGAGGCTATTAAGGGCGTAGATAAAGGAAATTTGTAAAAATTTAGAATGATAGCCAAAGATAGAAGGAGGCTAAAGGAGTTGGGAGCTAACTGGGAACGGGAAATTTGGATTTAATTACAGACATCTAAAATAAAGGAAGGGATATGGAATCTAAGTTCCATATCTACTTGCCCGAGGAAGAAGGTATGGAATCCCTCGGGAGGGCCACTCGCCACTTCCAAGATTTGAGGGATTCGAACCTCGTATTCCTCGGAATCCCAGCCTTCTCTTTGAGGGCTGGGATGAAGGCATCCAAGAGAGAATAGACCATGGTCTCATGCCATGGTAACTCATGCATCTCCCGATACGCCTCGAGGTAAGGATTCATTCCCGATGGGCTTTCAAAAAAGCCGCATCATCATTGAAGTCCTCTCGAAGGGGAGGGATATGGGAACTAAACCCAGAAAAATTGGAAGGGGCCTTTTTCTACCGGCGAGGTCTTTGCGGGCGGAGCGGCACGGCAGAGGGTGAATTGTGAGAGGCCGAATCGCCGTCTTTTGGCCGCGAGCCGCCGACGGAATGCGATTCGGGGACCATTGACAAACTGTGAAAGAGAAAAATGAGCTTACAACTGTGAATCGGCGGAACAAGCCTAAAGGAGACGGAAGTTCGGCTGCGTTTCTGTGAGTGTGTGTTAAGGAAGAAAGACAAATGTATTTATAGACAAAGGAGAAGAAAAGGATGTGAAGCGACACCTCATAATGAAAACGTGAGAGTAGGGGGTACTAAAGGTCCAATCGTGTCAGTACCGGGCGTGGGACTCAAAAGAGGCGAGCAGTAAAAATCCCGCCATAAGAAGAGAACACGTGCATAGAGCGGAACGTGGCCACGATACACGAAATTTTGCAAAAAACGTGGCTTCCATGTCTTGGAGAAATAATGCAAGTTCTTCATTTTTTCTGAAGATGGCGTCGAGGAGAAGACGCCAGAGCAACTATGTCTTCGACGAAGCCATGACTCCCATGCCTCGGAAAAATGATGCAACTTCTTCATTTTTCTGAAGATGGCCCAAAGTGATAGACGCTCAAACCACCACGTCTAAAACTCGCTCTACTCTTTTTAGACTAGCTAACGGGGAGACTACTGTTAGCCCTCAGGTTTTTCGGTTAACCAAGAAATTCCCCCACGTGATTCAAAGGGCCGGTAAAAGCGCGCTAAAGAAGAGACCTCTATTCGAACTTAAAATACTAAACCAATGCCCCAAAAACCCAGGGGTTACCTCCTCGGGAAAGCTTGAAGAAGGAAGTTACGGTTATAGAAGATCGGGATTTTCATCGTGCGAACGTGGGGTGAAGCAAATATGCTAACGTGGCTACGGCGTGTCCGGCGTGTTGACCAGGGACGTGTCCCACATATTGATCGTGAATGTGTGGTATAAATAGAACGGACCCTCAGACGGGCTCATGTATCGATTTCGTGATTTCTTCTCCTTTTCGCACTGATTAAAACGTCACCACGAAGAGGAACTGGCTTGAGCGTCGGAGTGGCGTCGCCGAAACGGCGTCCACCCTTAGTTCTTTTCACCCCTCATTTTTCTCAGGATCGCGGGGGAAGACGGGGTTCCGAGTCATCCCGTTGGCCAAAAGATCTATTGCCTTGTCTAGTTACTTATCCGGTGGAGAACCGCAAATACTCCGGAGGGGCCATTTCTGAATGCATCAATGAGCTTTGGTCAAGTCTTCAAGAGTTTCAATTATATTGATATCATCAACATAGACTGCTATAATGACAAACTCATTCTTATATCTTTTCAGAAATATGCAGGGACAAGTTTGATCATTCTGATACCCTTCTTTCACTAAAAATTCACTTAGGCGATTACCACATTTGCTAAGATTGCTTTAATCCATAAAGCGATTTATTCAACTTAACTGATTACTCGTTTCTGGGCCCTGAATTTTTAGGCAACTGAAATCCCTCGTGAAGCTTCATATATATGTCACTGTCAAGTGTTCCATATAGATAAGCAGTTACAACATCCATAAGACGCATATCGAGACCTTTTCGTAATGCCAGACTTACTATATAACGAAAAGTAGTTGCATTCACCACGGGAGAATACGTCTCCTCATAATCAATACATGATCGTTGCGAAAAACCTTGCGCAACAAGACGTGCTTTATATCTTATAATTTCGCCGTTTTCATTCCTCTTTCTAATGAAAACCCATTTATATCCAACCGGCTTTACATTTTCTGGTATACGGACTACAGGTCCGAAAACTTTTCGTTTCTCAAGTGATTTCAATTCGGCATCGATTGCGTCTTTCCATTTTGGCCAATCATTTCTTTGTCTGCATTCTTTTACAGACTTTGGTTCATGATCCTCATTCTCATTAATCTCATTCATTTCATGTAGCGATGCGTTAAAAGAGAATTTATCGTCAACGTTGACTTCATCTCGGTTCCATCTAATTCCATTTTGGGCATAGTTTATCGAGATATCTTCATTATCATTATTTTATGAACGTTCAGGTACCTGAGTTTCATTCTCATTATCTTTTATGCCCATCGACTCTTCTCTAGTCGATAAACGCAAATAAGTTAAAATAATTGTGAATCAATCATATTTTCGATCGAAATTGCAGCTACTATGTATAAATTCGAGTGACTCATAGCTTGTATATTACGTTGCGTCACCGTGTTGGTCCATCTCTTGTCGTTCAGGGTTAACAGAATTGAAATAAAATCGCCGGAATTTTTTTTTCATAAATAGTTATCGTTAAAGTGGTATGAATTTAAAAGCGTTTGACATCACAGTACAAAGAAGATGTATTCCATGTGAAACATGTAAACCTATAATTTTTAAAGAAGACGTACCAAAAATGGTTTAATTGGTATTCGTCATTTATTTGGTAGTTTTGAGTTGGGGGATTTGGCGGGATTCCTGAATTTGACTGGAGTTTGGGGCGGGATTTGGAATTATTCGGAAAAAGAGAAGTGTTACTATACGCAGATATTTCGTTAATGTAGAGTTAACAAGAGGTATTAATAGAACAAAAATTTAGTTTTAACGATTAAAATTGCCATATTTTCATTTGCACGAGCACCCTACATGCACCAAATCAAGTTCGATGTTCCTCGAGAGTTTATTCTTAACGTCAAGTGTAACTTATGATGTGTATTTTTTCGATTTAATTGACGCATGTAAGAAAAATAATTGTAAATCAAATCGTATTTTCTGCCAAAATTATAGCTATTATATATAAATTCGAGAGAATCATAGTCTAGACATTAGGTTGCGCTAGGGTTTCTAGTTTTGTTTCGGGGTTTAGGTTTGTAGTTTAAAATTTGACTTTAATTGCCGAATAAGGTTATTTGACTAAATTTAATCCCGAGTCTTACTGATCGGCGATGATTATTGATGTTAATCATGGAGTATCGAAAAATTTTGATGGGAGCCAAGTTTGGAACGTTTGCGAATTAACATGCTTGTTGGGTAACACTTCTTCCAATCTGAGTAACGATTCATACATTATGGGTAACACTGACTGAGTAACATGTAAGGGGGCAAGAGGAATTGATCGAAAACCGCAGGCAATACCAAAAAAACATTGAAACTGCTAGCATCTCCGACGTTAGTGATCAAATAAGGTTAAATTGATCTCAATTTCGGTCTTGATAATCAAGGAAGGTTAATGAAGTTTATATTAGAATAATGCATTAAACGCAATTCTAAAATTCCGTTGAAAAAACGGGCAAAAACTCGAAATGAATGGCTAAATAATGTTAAATAAACTCAATTTATCATGAGCCTTAAATATCAACGAGAATTATTGACAAATATAATGAGCCTTAAACATTTTCGAGCTAAGTAACACTTTCGGCAATAAATATAACACATGTGCATGCAAGAAAAACACTTCATTCAGAACATTCTAAAATGTTTTGAATTGTCAGAGCCACATTACCTATAAATAAAACCACATGCCTGACACTGAATAACAATACGATATTAGTTTTTAACAAATTTGTAGGTACTAGTACCGCATAATAGGTTCTATGTACCACAATACTAATTTGATTAATTATGTTCAAAAAATGGGCTTTTCGGATGTTTAAAATTGTCATTCATGGATATATAAGATTTGATGATGTTAAACCACCATATTCCTTTAAAAGACACGTTCTTCGAATGTTAATGTTAGTAGTTGGATTTTGAGATTATTAGCCATGCAAAAATATAGTCATTAATTGGAAAACATATGCTACTATCTCTTTCAATGAAACATAATATATGAATTTCATCACAATCGTGTTCAAAGTTCAACATTACACTACTAAGATGGTGTATGATTTCGAAGAGATAATAGTCTATGTTTTGCAAGGAATACATACTTAGTTAGAAGACTAATGACTTCAACATTAAACTACTAACATCAATATTTGCAGAACGAGTTCTTATTGTTTTTTCACTCTAACATGTGTGGTATAATTTGCAGGTAATGTGGTAGCATGCAGGAACATGGTAACATTCCCGGACAATTCATAAGCTTCTAGGATGTTCTTATGAAGTGTTTCTTTTTCATGTACTATGTGTTATTAAGCTCGAAAACATTTCAATTTGAGTGAAAGCTAATTTTCGAATTATTTCATGATAATTATCAAGACTCATGATCAAATTGAGTTGATTTTACAATTTCAACTATTAAAGTTGAGATTTCAACTGAGATTTTCGAATTGGTTTGAAGTATTATTTTGGTACAAACATCAATAATTTTCCTTTATTATTAAGACCAATGAGAATTGATGTCGATTTAACCTTATTCGGCCAATAACGCCTAGATTTTTGCGGTTTGCAGCTGCTTTTCAGTGTCGTTGGCGGTTTTCATAACATTCCTTGCGATTTCTCGTGTACAAAATGTGTTATTGACAATAAATGAAGCGTTATCTTTTTCTTCAATGATGTGTTATTTTTGCGGCAATATTTGTTATTGCCACAACACATGTGTTATAATTGTTGTAGGGAGTGTTACGCTTGTAGCGTGTAACTTAGGAAACATTTCAATCTTTGGTCGCATCTAACATCAATAATTCTCGTTGATTACTAAGATCCATTAACAAATTGTGTCGATTTCACATTATTCGGCCATTAAAGTAGAAATTTCACACACGGATTGAGTATGACGTATTCTTTCATAATAAACTTAAAAAAAATTTGTTGATTATGAAAATCCATGAGAAATTGTGGTCGATTTTAACCTTATTCGGTCACTAACGTCGGAGATCATGGCGGCTTTATTGATTTTTGAGTGTCGTCGGTAGTTTTCAATCTATTCCTCTTAGCGTCTTCTTTGTTACCTAGGAAGTGCGATAAATGTATTTGTATTTATCTCTATCATATTTAGATCGTAACTTGGTTTATTTGAGTTATCTTGTACCTTTATTCATGATTTTACACATGTTTCGATATTGAAGGACATAAGATGACGATCGGGACCAATGGAGAGAAAATGGAGCAAAAATGACCAAGTTCACAAATCACACATCTTCGGACAATAAACAGCACGACCATGTTTTATCTCGCAAACCTCACACGGATTCGTGCAGCACCGTACATGGTCGTGTTGGGCCGAGCAGAAAGTAAAGTGAGCCTCGGCAATCTTACACGACTTTAACCGATGCAACACACGGCCGTGTTCAATATTAACACAGCTTCGAACACCTCCACCACGACCGTGTCTATATCGTCAGTGAAAGAGGTTAGCCTCGACAATCTTACACGGCTTCTAGCGTGCATATACACGGCCGTGTTCAACTTCAATACCAGCAAACGTGAGGCCATGTCAATGTCCCACGACCGTGTTTGTCGGCTGCCGAAGCCGTGTTGAATACTACTTTCTATATAAGCCGCACTTCTCAACCCAGATCTGGATCTAGATCGACATATATCACTTCCTAAACATAAGAAACGTCTAAGGAGTGACTCAAGACCCATAAGAATCAATCTCAAATGATTTTTAGGTGCTAAACTGAAGATCTGAAGCTCAATTCTTCCAAGATCCGAACAAATGAAGCAAGATCGGTGTTGGCTCATAAAATAGGGAAGATCTATGTATTTCTCAGCTCTATTTTGTATACATGTCGTAGATCTCCCTTAAACATGAGTAGCTAAGCTTCTTATGTTCTCGAGATGAGATGAACACTAGGTACAATTGTCCTTTGGGCGTTAAACACTTGTGAACACGTTACATGGTTATTTATCGTTTATGACATCGTTTCTTCGATTCAATATGTCTATGTGTTGTTTTGAAAGTCACATTTGATACGTCTATGTATTGGTGTGACATTCGGTAGACCGTCGAGGGCGAAAGCTAAAGACGGTTACTCCTTTCGTAAATATTAGGAGTTGACTATAGGGCGAAAGCAAATAGTCTATCCTCGCCATAGGTAAACCAATATAAATCCTCACGACCGTTTAGGGCGACAACAAAATCGGGAGTGAAAAGGAATTACTGCGATTTAGTCATTGTTTGCATGGTAACAGTGGTTTACGGCCTAGTCGACAATACCTAGCGGGATTCAAAATTCCGAGAACATTCTTCTTTATTTGGAAGTTACTCTTATATCTTCAGTCGTGTCTTAAGTTCCTTTATCTTGTTAGTTTAACTTGTCCTGACCTAGTTCGAATATAAAAACCACAAACTATTTTTTAGACTAAATATTGAATTGATAGGTAACTACTAGTAATCGATATTATTCCGCGTGTTCGATGCTCGGATACTCGCTAAGCTATTCTACAAACGATAGGTATACTGCCTATCGCGCGTGGTGCTAGTTTAACGTATTCGTTTTAATTTTGACGTATATGCATGAATCTCTACACAATATATCAAAGTACACGCTTGCGATCAAAGTGGTATTCAGAATGCATAAAGTGTTATCTAGAATGCATGATATGTTACCCAGCAAACGTTTTATTAGAAAGCACTTCAATCAAAGGTCGCGTAAAAAATCTTCATTCTTCCATGATTAACATCAATAATTCTCGTTGATTTTTAAAATCCATTATCAATTTCACCTTATTCCGACATTAAATTCCATATTTCTCCGTTTTTCAACGAAATTTTTGAATTCTATTTACCACATTATTCCATTATAAACCTCGGAATTTTTCCCTTGATTATTAACAGTCATGAGAAATTGTCGTCGATTTAACCTTATTCGGTCATCCACGTCGAGAATGAGGCGACTTTCGAACGTAGTTTATGATTTGATCGAACATGAATTTTGGTTCGATAGTTTGGGGAAGATGACGGCAACCATTAGTAATTTTTGCAACAAAGAGTGGCAAATAAGTCTTTTCATTGCAAATAGGTGATTAACTCTAAGAGAAATTTAAAATGGGTTCTTATCTCTATTTCAAAACTTTTTGGGGCCTGAACTCTAATGAAAATATTCAAGTAGGACTTGAAACCTAATTCGCCCATCATAAAATTATATTTTATGAATAAATCAATCAAATGTGTTGGAGATTAAAAAGTAATTGTAAAATGGCGTGTCAAGAATTAAATTTATAAATTGAGGGTTAAAAAGTAAATAAGAGTAAAATGTACTGGGAGATCACAAATTAATTGTACAATGAATTATCAAAATTTAATTTAAAATAGAATTTAATTGCACTAGAAATGATTTGAACCAACAACCTTAAAAAACTAACTCTAAAGAACTTACCCTAGACCGCAACAACATATTTAAACTTTTACTTATATATTTTCTTTTTATTCTTTTTTCAATTTTTTTTAAAATTCAAGATGAATCGGACCGGACTCGAACCGGATTTCCAACCGGTTCGCGATTTTTTCGGTCGGACCGACCGGTCTAGTTCGGTTCCAAAACTCTTGGATGTGACCCGCAAGAAAGTACCCGATGGGCAACAATCAAGGTGGACCGGGTTCAGGGTATATATATAAAATAATACTAATGATTATATTAGACACAAATTTCTTATAAAGTTGAGTTTGAGCGAATAACCCACTCGTCTTTCTTAAAAGTTAAATTTAAAGAGTTCAAAATATTCCATACAGACTACGAGCAAGGTTGAAATGAAAAGAAAAGAGATGTTAGGTTGAAAAAGAAAGGGATAGGATATTCCCTTAGAGATGGTTGTCCAAAGAGGCTTAGGCATGCATCTTCACTTTCACTACGGCCAAATTGTGCATAACCCGACCATCACAGTCGAACAAGGCACATGGAATCCACCTTGGGAAGATGTTGTTAAGATCAATTTTGATCATCTATACACAAGAATTGGAGGTGCATCTATATGAATTATTGCACGTGACTCGCATGGATTGTGTCTTGTAAATGTTGTCTTATTTACTACACATGGATTTTGGGCCTAGATCTCCATGCTTCCTAAATCTTTCTCGAAGTAAGTTGATCATCTATGTAAGGAGTATCTATGGATCAAGAATGAGAATGGTTATTGTGTTTCGTTAGGAAACTAGAATGGTGTCTGCAGACCTAATAAGCAGGGAGGTTTGAAACCTAGTCTTGGTTAGCAAGCAAATATGAGACATCAATTTGCAAACTGCCTCGTTGTTGATTAAATGGATGAATGCGATTCTGCAACCTTTGATATTCCAAAGATGCACGAATTTATCAATATTATTTGGTATTGAATACATATTGGGCCAAGTCGTGCAAGTTGATTAGGCATTCGAGTGTGTATATTCGTGGATCACAAGCCCACACACATTCGCACATTTTACATATTTCAATTCAAAAATTTCATTCACTTCACTTAATATTTCAACACTTTATTCATTTATTTATATTATCATTTTTTATAGACGTCGTTTCGAGTTTGAAGTACTTATATTATGGGACGATTCTTGTTGTATCTATAGAACGATTGTCGTATTTCGTAATACACTGAACCAAATATTACCGTTTACACGAAGGTAAAATTAGTTTACATCACACAGACAATCAACTACTAGCATACGTGCACACCCAATGTGTGTCAAAGAAAATTGAGAAAAAAATATTTTAAAATAAAAATAATTAATCGAGAAAGTAAATGGGCTTAATTGCATTATTTACAATAATGGGAGGTTATTTGAATAATCATAACAATAATGGGATGTTATGTTTGTAATAATTTTTTATTATTTCAAAATAAAAAAGAATGGGCTTAATTGCATTATTTTTTCTTAATTATTAGTTACAAATAAATTCTCATTGGTTGATTACTACATCAAAATGTCACTTTTTAAAAGGTGCTCACTATTAATAAAAGAGTATAGCGATTTTTGGCTTTTTTGTTCAACAGATGACCAAAGTGTTGAACTAAATTTCTATTGCAATTGATGGTGCTTGATCTTGAAGTTGTTCAGAAATGTTGATGGATTCTTGGTTTATTGATGGTTTTGTTGGTGGTTTTTTTATTGAGGGCTTTTGAGTTGTTAAAAAATATTGATGTGTTTTTTATCTCATAAGAAATGAGAGAACACCTACGACAAAAATAACAACGTTTATCTAAGTTCAAAACACAGTCCAAACACATTCGTTTCGCCGCAGTCTCAATACCACACGATTGTTCAGCTTCCAATTGTTACCTATCAGCCTCCAATTGTATCATGACCTCGCTTACCTTCATCACCACCTTTCATTTCTATCACTTTCACCTTCTTCACTATAAATTCATTAATATGCCAAAATTATATGTAAATCTATACAAATTCATATGCCAAAACTTACCCTATAAATATTCGAAAATACATTAAAAAGATATGAAGGGCAACATTAAGTGCCAGTGATTAATATTTTTGTATAAAATACTTTCATATCCGTGTGTATCGAATACAGCTGTGTTCTGAAATGTATTTAATGTGGGATCCCACTTTTTGTCTCCATTCACGATGGCATCCTTCGGCACGCATACCCAGCCACACGCTCTCACCTCAACGGCTTGAATTTGAAATTCAATTGAAATTACCATCTCCTCTCTCTCTCTCTCTCTCTCTACATGCTTTTCAATCTTATTATTTTAATATTGTTGGTTGTTTCCAGATGAAACGGGGACGCTGACTTCTACAGATTTTTCTTTCCCTTTCATTTTTGTTGCTTCTCGTCGATACGGTCACAAATTTGTAGGTGAAGAGCAGTACCTAACAAGGCCATTTTAGGGTTTTTAAATCTCGGTTGGTTCTCGTTTAAAAAACGGTGATTCAAGGTAGCTTTCGCCCTCAATGTTTGCCTTGATTTGTTTTTCGCAATTGGATTTTTTTAGGGTTTCTCATATGGATTTTGTGTTAATCTCTTTTTGCGCTGTTTTTTTATCTGTTCCACTCCTCACTATGGGCCTTGTTGAACCTTTTGGTTAAATTTTTCAAGATCTGTATTTTTTACGTTTCTTCTGATATTTTTTTGGGTAATAACCGTGTTTCTTATTTAATAGATTGATTCTACCTATCACACCGTTGATGATATGTTATGTGCTTTTCCGCACGGAGATAATCTGTAAGCATCGTACAAAATTTCGTGAGGTGCTGCAACTGTTCGAAAGTTTGAGTAGTGATTGTTTATGGACTTTGAAAATCCTTTCTGTTAATCATAACATTCCTCATTTGAAGCAAGTTTTGGGAGTAAATTCCTTGATGAATAGATTATCTGAGTTAGTATAAATGAACGTTAGTGTAAGCTTTATATTTTCGTTTTTGGCTTTGTTCATGTGTACACTTAGTCCTTATGGGGTACTCCAAATTTGTATGTTTAGGTACTGATACTCAATGGCAAGTGGAAATTCCTATTTTGATGATTTACGGAGCAAACCAGAAGTGATTGATCCACCCCAAAACGAAGACATGCTTGATATAGGTGAAAATGTGAATGAAACTGCTGAAGGTGCTTTAAAACCCAACGGGGTTGTCACGAGCAGTGTCCGGGATTTGCTGGAATGTCCCGTGTGCTTAAATGCTATGTATCCACCCATTCATCAGGTTTATATCTAAGACTACGGGCACCTATTGATTATCTCTAATTGGTGGTACATTGCTGATTACACTAAGTTCATTACAGATAGTATTAGACAATAATGTAACAGATATGGATTAACATGCCATTTGATGCCTATTTACTATTATGTCTCCAGTGTATATACTCCTTTTATTATTTGTTTGAGTCTGTATAGGCCTTAAAAATTATTACAACTCACTTGTGGAATAGTTAGTAGAAGATTACAACCTCGCCTTAATGTGATTGGTTTGCAATCTCGCATCTAATCAGTACATGTTTTAAATTTGAGAATGATGTGTGCATTGTGATTGTTCTTAGTTGTGGCCTTTTGCTTTCTAATGCTTGAAGTTGAGACTGATCTATTGAAGCCTTTCTGCAGTGTTCTAATGGCCACACGCTGTGCTCTGGCTGCAAGCCTCGGGTTCACAACCGTTGCCCGACTTGCAGGCACGAACTGGGCAACATCAGATGCCTTGCTCTCGAGAAAGTTGCTGCATCGCTTGAACTTCCTTGTAAATATCAAAACTACGGGTGCATTGGGATATATCCCTACTACAGCAAGCTTAAACACGAATCCCAGTGCGTGTTTAGACCTTACAACTGCCCTTACGCTGGCTCAGAATGCTCGGTGATGGGCGATATCCCATTTCTTGTCAATCACTTGAAGGACGACCACAAAGTCGATATGCACAATGGAAGTACGTTTAATCACCGTTATGTCAAATCCAATCCCCATGAGGTCGAGAATGCCACTTGGATGCTTACGGTAAGAAAACTAATGCTTCCATTACCACACACACCCCTAATAATCTTATTGCTATGCTATGCTATGCTATGTTTCTTATATGAGGAAACATTATTTTTCACATTTTTCGATTCTCCTTAATCCATATTAGTTTTATGGGTGTCAAGAAAAATACTACTCTTGAAAGACACTTCTGTGGTCTTGTTATATATATATATATATATATATATATATATATATATAATGCAAAAATCCCCACATCGTGTAACTAAATCATTTTGCGAAACACTGTATAGGGCACTAACTGAATTTTACTCGTATCTGCTTCAGGTTTTCAGTTGTTTCGGACAATACTTTATGATAGACTGCATTAGTGCACTAACTAATAGTCTGAGTGTTTCCACAAATAATCTGAGTGTGAAAGACTTCATTAGCGACAATACTAGTAATAATGTTTCCACAAATGCTCCCATTACCACCTAATAATCTGAGTGTTTTTCTTTATGCTATGCTATGCTTCTTATATGAGGAAACATTATTATTTTTCACTATTTTAGCTTCTCCATAGTTCATATTAGTTTTAGGGGTATTTAGAAAGCGAAGAAAAAGCTCGTCTTATAACCGAAATCTTTTTCTGAAATACTGCATTATTAGTGCACCAACTAAATTTTCCGTATCTCCTTCAGGTTTTCAGTTGTTTTGGGCAATACTTTTGTCTTCATTTTGAAGCATTCCAACTAGGAATGGCACCTGTCTACATAGCTTTCGTTCGGTTCATGGGGGATGACAACGAGGCAAAGAACTATAGCTACAGCCTCGAGGTGGGAGGAAATGGCAGAAAGAGCACTTGGCAAGGAGTGCCAAGAAGCATCAGAGACAGTCACAGGAAAGTTAGAGATAGCTTTGATGGTCTCATAATTCAACGCAACATGGCACTCTTCTTCTCCGGTGGAGATCGAAAGGAGTTGAAGTTAAGAGTTACTGGGAGAATCTGGAAAGAGCAGTGATTTTTTGGCTGATCACTTGTCTTTCTCTTTGCCTGATATGGTAGCAGTGGAGATTGTTCGTAGGGTCTAAAGAATCTAATGTTAAGTTGTTCTTTATGCGCTTTGGAGAATCTTCTCTCTGTGTTTTGAAATAGCATTGGCGCAGAAGCAGCAAACCCTCTTTGCTTTTAGTTATTCTCAGCATCATTAGTAGTAGTGATGATTCCTCAAAGCGCGTATGTTCTTTGTAATGTGGGTTAGGCAGGCTATCCTCCTATCTTTGCGTGCGTGTGTTATTATGTGACTAAGACATGAATTATGTGAAGTATTTATCACTCGAATCTAAGTGACAAATGCACGTGCTTAGCGTAATATCATTAAACTAATCCATGGTCGTTTCTAAAAAAAAAAGTATTAGAAATATCTGTAAAAGCTTCACTTAATTTCAACAAGAAAGAACCTATATATTATGAAAGTTGGATTTGGACTCTCCCGTCAGTCCGCGTCCCCAACGCAAGCCCCCATGCGATATGTCAGCAAAACATGTATAAATTACAATTTAACGGTTATATTGGTGTAATTTTTGGTTACATCATACATTGATTGAGCATTTATTTCGTTTGATTAATGGTTAAGAGATGCTTTTGTCATGCCCATGAAGCACGACTGCGATGGTAAAGCACGTTATGATGTACGCATGTATGCTGCACGATACACAATATGGTAAGTTTTTTTTTGTTTTTTTGTTTTTTTTTTTTTTGTTGCCCAATGGTGTTGTGAGGGCTATTGAAACCTTATCTTAAAAAGAAAAGTAAAGATGTATCAAGGTAGTTACTTGTAAATCTCAAAAACCGTTTCAAGAATATTGCCTGGTTATTTGAAAACATTTGTGTTTGTCTCACGAAAATGTAAATGACTGAAAAGTAAAGTGAGATGAGAATTTATAGAGGTTATATCCTCAATCGGGGTTTAGTCCTCAAGAGTTAAATCAATGACTATATGTTTACCGTAGTTGGTTACGATAATGATTGACACGCCGTTACTCAACCGAAGCACGAAAAACACTATACCGTGACTAGACTGTCTCACGCGGAGTTCCGTTCCAACGTCGTTCCCAGGGAATCGCCACTCCCAAACTTGGACTCAGCTCGCTACCGAAGGACCCTCGAACCTGTAGATTCTTTCCTTCGCGTGCAGGCAGATTTATCTCGTGTTTCCTAGGGCGCTCAACAAGTCCGAAGACAGAGTTACATTGATATAAAAGGGATATCTCCAAAGTGTAGGATGGATTTCACAAGTGATCGCTCGGACAGATTAACGAATTTTCAAATTAAAGCTTAACACTCAAAAGTTTCGGTCTTTTGCTTTTTCAGTCTCGTTGTCTCTACCCTTGTCTTGAAGTGTCGTCCTATTTATAGGTCAATCAAACTCTACACTTCACATAGAAAGTTAAACACACAAGATATACAAAGATTTGCGCAGATTTCTTGCATTTAACTTATATAAATCATGCCATGAATATAACTCATAAATACAATGGTCACATGCATGATTTATTTCTATATATTCACATAAAAATCAATCATAACATTTTCACATGTATGGTGAATCTCATCCAATTCAGCATATTCTACAGATGACAACGGGTCTTAGTTGGGTCCTTAACGGGCATAGATTTGAGCTAGGCCCATTGGGGCCCATTGGGTTTAAGACTTAAATCGAGGCCCGTTAAGGACCCAATTAGGACCCGTTGCCATCCCTAGCATATTCCATAAATAGTTCAAATCAGCATCTTATCAATAATAAACATAACCTTTCCATTTGATAGAGACCAAAATCGCACAAGGAAAGATTCACTCATTAAAAGTCAAGACAAGATGTATTCCAATGGATATATCATGATTTCATTCCTAAAATACAGTGATTCACGGCAGATAACATATTTCATATATTTATCTCATTGACTTTCCATATATGTCACATTCGGATATCACATATGAATTTCCATATATAGATCAATTACTTTCCATAAATTCTACACAATTTTGCATGGGAAAGTATTCACAATAACTTATCCGTTAGTCATTAATTATGATTTAATCTCAGCGATATCTCCATGATTGCTTTCCTAAAATAAGCAGAATCTCAAGATTCTCAACAGATAGCATATTTCAGTTTTCAACACAAAATCTTTTCCATGTATAGCACAGTAGAAGTTCCATTCATCGAGATAATATAATTTTGTGATCACAATAATGTTCCAGTAAAGCAAATAATCACGGATATGACAAATTATTATAAACTCATATTTATACATACTTGGTCGAATATTATTACACAATTAAACATACATGTCGAGTTTTCTAAGTTATAGACCACATTTTACATAATTACTTTGAATCATCAAAACTCTAATAGGTATCGGACCAAAAAGGTCAACACGGGTAAATTAATCCTATACAATTTTTAGTCGATCGACTGCAACCGTTCCATTACAATGCAAAGAAACTGGAACGCTCGTGTTCTTTCCGGAGTTTAGTTGCAATGCAATGGAACTAAAATGCTCCAATCATCCAGACGAGTGCAAGCCCCTTTCCCCTCATAGGCGAGCCGAAGGATTGGAAGATATTTTCATATTCTTAAAAAGAATTCCATGCATTTCAAATTTTAGTCTTGAGTACACGGTTTCTGACATTATCATTAGAGTAAATGAGTTATATTCCTTTTTTTTTTACTGAACGTAAATGGCAACTTTTGGTTTGGATTTAAACGACAACTTTTGGTTACACAACAATATCCTGAAGCAGTAGCAAAGTTTGGTTCGTATTGTTTGGACTGTGTCATGGGCTTTAAATGCTCAATTTCGTGCCTACGTTATAATAAGATCCAACATTGTTTAGTCAGTCCATGCCCATTACGAGAAATTGACAATCATTTTTTAAATGATCCCCTTTTAATTTAATTGACACCAGAATGAACAACTATCTTGATGTGTTCCTCGAAGTAGATATATAAATCAAATTCTTAAAATAAATCTAATTGAATATTTTTAGTTCTACACAATCACATCCACGCTGAATAGGGCTGAGCAATAATATCCGGAATTTGGAATCCGATCCGGTATCCGGTTTATAAAATTCGTAAAATTGGATATCCGGTTTTTAAAATCAGATCAAATATCCGAATCAGAATATTTTAACATAAACCTTAAAATCGGATCGGATATCCGAATTCGAATGTTTTAACATAAACCTTAAAATTGGATCAGATATCCGAATTCGATTATTTTAACATAAACCGGATCGGATGCGGATACGCTCGGAACTAAAATCCGGATATCGATATCTGGTTTATTATTATTTTAAAAAAAATTAATTAATAGCCCAAAAAAAGAAAAATGAGGCCCAAAAAGAGAAAAAAGAAGAATAAATAGCCCAATATCTTAATTTGACCCAAATAAAATATATCGGATTGGATTTACAGTAAAACCTCTATAAATTAATACTCGATAAATTAATAACCTCTCTAAAATAATAATATCTCCCGGTCCCGACTTGGGCCTTTGTAAAAAATTGTTAAATTCGATAAGATAATAAAATAATAACTATTTTGAAAATTCGTTTGTAAATATTAGGTCCCAGTAAAACTCTAAATTAATAATTCATATATATATTACAATTATAAATATTACGGGCATTTGCTAAAATATGAATCTATCGTCACTTGTTTTTTCTTAAACCGTAAATCTAATTGAATTTCATCCCTAACTTGTTTAATTGCAGCCAAGAGTTCCGGTGTAGAGTTCTCGAGCTGCAACAAAAAATTGTGAAGAGTTGTCGTCGCGCTCAAAGCCTCCTTTCTTGTGACTGCTTCCAATGGCATTGAATCATCTTCAACATCATCATTAGTAGGGTCTTCGATAACATCAGCAACAATTTCCTCTAAACTTTGAACCATTGAACATTCATCATTTTCACCCGGATAGTCCACCAATTTATTGACGTCCATTTCATTGCGATAACCAACATCCTTGACCATATTCTCAAGCTCATGTAGGCTTTCTTCAAAGTTTGTCTCACTTGAGTCGCTTGAGATTTCTTCATTTGAACGGATTTTGCAATGCCGAAAGCAATTTGCTATTGACACTTGAGAAACATTAGTTGTCCAAGCGGAAACTGCAAAATTGATGGCATCTAAAACATTAATCTTTTCAGGATTAGGTAGCCCCAACTCATGACCTTCTAGTAGATTCTTGTAAAATCTCCTACGATAGTGCATCTTGAAAGCTCTAATTATTCCTGCATTACATGGTTGAATCTTTGATGTCATGTTAGGTGGCAAAAAAAATAACTCCACATTCTGTAACCCTTCGATATTTTTTGGATGGGCTGGACAATTGTCAACCATCAACAAGATTCTTCTGCCATTCATTTTCTGATCAAACCAACGAACATATTCACAAAAAAGCACACTAGTCATCCATGCCCTCTTATTGGCACGATAATGACAATTGATGCTGCTCATGTTGATATTTTGAAGCAACGTGGCTTTGCATATTTTCCAATAATCCATAAAGGAATTTTCTCCGAACCATCCTCGTTGCAACAAATAACAATTGTAAGCCTCTCTTTGTCTTGCTTTCTTCCCTCAAGTTGCTTGGTTGCAAGAGAGTGATCAGCTTGTAACATGTAAAATAGACCTGTTTCATCCATATTAAAAACATCTTTCATGGGAAATTGGTTTAATTTCTCCCTTATAGCCTCCACTTTCATTTCCATGTCTTGCATGTCAACCGAACCACTTTCACCAAAACGACGGAATGATTTAATACCATGTCTTAATTTGAATTTTTCAAGCCAACCTTGAGACAGTTGATGTTCAGGAGGGTGTTGAGGATACAAAAGCTTCATTATATCATTTGCTTTCTCCAAAATAAGCTCTCCAGTCATGTTGACTCGATCTTGGTACTGAAGAAACCATTCATAAAGAGCTTTCTCCATATCTGGATATTTAGCCGATTGTGTCGCTTAATATCTCCGCCTTTATCAAAGTTGGCTGAAAGGTACTCCGATGATCTCTTGAGAGTGTTCGATATTGTACCTTGACTAACTTTCAAATGATATTTTTCATTAACCCACTCTTGTAAGTCCTTTTGAGTGCATGTGGGATTTTCTCTCTTATACTCACATAATGCTTTACGCATTTGATCAGCCATGGAGGATTTTGTGATGCCTTTTAGATGAGAAGACATGGTTGGGTGTTATGAATTATTTTATTTCCATATTGAGATTTATATAGTGTGTATGTTTCGTTCATCATGCATGAATGTATTTGATTGGCTATCATAGTTATTTAACTGAAGGTAAACATGCATATTAAGTAATTTCAACGAATGATGTATGTACATGAATATAATTGTCCATTGTATACAATAAATACACATGAATTTATTTAACTAGGTACAAAGAATTGGTTGATTCATGAATATCAATCAATTATACATATTTAAATACTAAATCATGTGAATTTAAAACCTTTTTCTTTTAATTAATAAGTTATTAATTTATCGATATATTAATATCTCTTTAAATTAATAAAATTGAGTGGTCCCAAGGTTATTAATTAAAAGAGGTTTTACTGTATATCATTCGTGAATATAAATGGAGAGTTGAAAACAAAATCGAATATGTTGCAATCAATTTTTTTTTCAAAACAATAATTTAGTCGAAATAAAAAATCGAATTTCGGATATCCTTATTTTCGGATATCCAAAATTCGGATATACGATTAAATCGGATCGGATACGGTTCTAAGTTTTAGATATCCAAAAATCCAGATATCCAAATTTGCTCACCCCTACATGAAGATAGTCATGCATCTCGTTATCAACAATTGGTATGAAATGATGGAATTCGTTCTAAAAAGGATCTCGTCGTTGAATATGAATTCCTAGAGTTTAATTCTGAACTGTTGAAGCTCCAAGATAATGATTAAAGATCAAAGGATATAGATCAAAGATGCTGATTCACAAGTTGCTCAAGTACTACTGATGAAGCAAGACGTACCACGGCTAAAGCAAGGCAGTTCTTTAAAGGAGTAAGAACATGCATCAAAATGGTTTTAGAGATTTTCATTTTTCATACAGTTTGTCTAGGTAAATGATTGTAGAAGAAAGCTTGAGTTCTCTGCCATATATAATTAGAAAGGGTAAAGAAAAGATTTGCATTCAAATCAATAAAGAGAAAAGAGTTATCTCAAGTCGAATAGGACATCCGTATTAAGTCCGAACCACGTAAAACTCTGTGTTCTTGCTTGGCTTATATTTTATCATTTTACAGAATCTGATCGATCATTATCCCCTACAATACAAATTATTGATTTGAAGTAAGTATGCATGATAAATATTGACTAATTAATTTATTTCCAATCGTATTTCTTTTTGTATATTTCTTTCCGTCTTCTATGAAATAGATACAACCATTTTGCTCAAACCAATAAGTTGTGAGATCTGCTAAAGTACTCGACTACAGAGCTGAATGCAACTTGCTTTGATCCCCACCACAAATGACAAAAGAACAACGTGTTGACGAAAACACTCTCACAGAATTTCCATTTATATTCATCGCCAATGAACATGGTTCGATATCCAATATCGTCATCACGAGATTGGCAAATAACCAACAATTTTGAAGAGGGTTTAGGCAATATGTTACTGGTCAATGTCGATAATTTTGTGGCGTCTACTGGAGCCCCGACGCACATGGTCGGGACCTTACGCAGCGGTTTTAAAACGTCGCGTATATAGACAATTACACGACAGTTATATGAAAAACCGCCGCGTAAAGTACGTAATAGATTTTTTTAAACAAATACGCGACGCTTTTTAGTCAATATTTGTCGCGTAATAACCTTATACGTGACGGTTTTTTGCAAACAATCGTCGCCGGTTTGTATTTTTTTTAATATTTTATTTATTTTGGGAAATCCCGGTAAACAAAATACAAACCAACATATCAATCCAAGATTCAATAATAACATCGACAAAACCAAAAACGCTTTTATTCATTAACTCAAATTTAAGATCAAAGTTCACAAAATCAACGTTCACAACTTACTCAATTTAAAACATACAGTACTAAAGTACTCGGCCCACAACTCACGTACTTCTTCAATTATCGCTCCGTCGTGAACAAAGCCTTCTAATATCTATAAAACATTAAACAATAACTTATATACACATCCGAACATAATAAAATAACAAAGATAGTTGTAATTTAACATACCTTAATCAACTTGTTCTTTGGCATGGCCGGATACTACCGAAAAGAGCATACATGTACCGCATAACTTGGAATCCGCACAATTCACTATCGGGCGGTTGTTGTGGGCACTACGTTAACAAACAATTAATATGTTAATATGTCGCATTGTAAATAGGATTAACTTTTCAAATCATAAAAAATTCGAACCTTGCAAGCTTTCCAACTAACGGGGATTGCATTTTTTTTTAATAACATTAATAATACCAGCGAAGAGAGAGAGAGAGAGAAGAAGGGGGGACTGCAGCGTACTTTTGGCGTTTCTAGTTGATGTAATCGTCGGGTCGTCGAGAATCTTGAAGTACCAAAGGAAAGTGAGCATCTCTCCGAGGAAGGGGTCTCCCATGTAGCCCGGCGGCAGCGTACCACGGCAAGAGAGGCCGTGAAAGATGTCATTCAACCGCAGGAGGAGCCAACCTGCTAGGCGACGACGAGTCCCACCAGAAACAAATTCATGACTAAAAAAGTAGTGCTTATTGCTTAGTAGTGCCTTTGTAATAGTAGTTAGTGAGTGAGTGAGTGTGTACGGCAATAAAATGCCTTGTCTTTATAGTGGGGATGTTGAAGATTCTTGGAGAAGAGATGCTCCGAAGGTTTCACAGCATAAAGACGTATAATAAAGAACCAGCCTGAGATGATTAATATTAATAATATCTACTTGTTGTACGTTATTGATTAGCGAAGAAGGCCTAGGGCATCGCTTCTGTAACAGGACAACCAGCACCAACCACTCGCGGTAGTTTATTAAAATTGGGTAAATTACTTATCAGTCTCATTTGAAGTTTTAACTTACTCTCTCGAAATATTATTTCCTGTTAGATATCTATCTGCGAAAAATTGTGTGTTTATTACCTCAAACATTGAAAAGACGAAAATAACACTTCTTAACAGCTTCAGAAAAGCTAGAATATAATATCATC
Source organism: Linderniella brevidens (assembly GCA_004919715.1). Classification (NCBI taxonomy): domain Eukaryota; kingdom Viridiplantae; phylum Streptophyta; class Magnoliopsida; order Lamiales; family Linderniaceae; genus Linderniella; species Linderniella brevidens. The sequence goes on along the minus strand of SWDC01000151.1, from coordinate 10,442,883 downwards.
AGTCATCAGTATTATACCAACGAAATGCATTATTATACCAAAAAAATATTGACATGTTCTACCAATAAACATAGATATTGGCCAAATTATTAATTAGGCCACTAACTATACCTGTTTTCGTTTTTGGGTCACTAAGTTTCATAATTGCAAATTTAGATCACTAAATAACGTATCTGATTTTTTTTGGGTCACTTGTAAATTTTCCGGCAAAAATCGCCGGAAATTTGACGTGGCGGATGACATGTCAGCAGCCACGTCATTGTCCACGTCGGATTTCCGGCGATTTTGCCGAAAAATTCACAAGTGACCCAAAAGAAATCAGATACATTATTTAGTGACCTATATTTGCCATTATGAAACTTAGTGACCCAAAAAACACGAGAGAGATAGTTAGTGACATAATTTAATAATTTGGCCTATTATCAACTACTTCCATTACCATATGAAGTCATTCAAAAGTATTATACCAACTGTTATCACTATTATACCAACAAATAATGTTATTGTAATTTTATTATACAAACTAATTTTCACACATTATACGACGAACACGATAATTATACCAATAAAATCAAATATTATATCAACAAAATATCCAAATAATTATAGCAATAAATTCATTATCATACCGACAAACTCATTTATTATATTATTACTTTTTCATCTAATTTCTGACTATTATACCAACAAACGCCGATATTATACCAACTATTTTATATATTGTACTCGAAGTACACTACATATTATTACACCAACATGCATGTTTATTATACCACCACATATTGATCAAATTTACCAATAAATATACCAATAGATGTTGTGATTACACCAACCGTTAAATTATTATACCAACAAATAATGATGGATTGTTATACCAATAGATGACTTAATTATACTAATACCTGTATTTATCGTACCAATAAGTTTTTCTAAAAAAAATTGCGTTGTTCGAAAGTTCTATTATATACCAACAAAATTATAAATTATACCAAGTTGTTCCAACAATTATACCAATACTTCTTATTATTAGACCAACAAAAACAATGATAATTTTATCATTTTCCAAACCAATTCATGACTCAACCAACAAGAACCGTAATTATACCAATAGTTTATGTTATTATACCAACAAAGATTGAGCGATTGGTTTATCTTTATCATACCAAAAAAAGAACTAATTATATTAATACTTGTCTTTATCATACCAACAATTTTTTTTTAAAAAAATTTGCGCCATTTGACAATTTCTAATATACCAACAAAAGTAGAAATTATACCAACTTATTCCAATAATTATACCATTACTTCTGATTATTGTACAAACAAATCCAATTGTAATTTTATCATTTTTCCAAACCAATTAGTGACTATTACACTAACAAGACCCATTATTATACCAAGAGCTTTGACTAGTATACCAAGAAATACCGACTATACCAAGAAATGACCTAATTATACTAATACATGTCTATATCATATGAACCAATATTTTTTAAAAACAATTTGCGATATTTTCTAATATACCAACAAAAGCAGAAATTATACTAACTTATTCCAAAAATTATACCATTACTTCTAATTATTATACCAACAAATCCAATTATAATTTTATCATTTTTCCAACCAATTCTTGAGCATTATACCAACAAGACCAATTATTATACCAAGAGCTTTAGCTATTATACCAACAAAGTCCGATATTATACCAAGAAAGACAAATATTATATCAACATATAATGTATCATACATCACAATTCCTTTTAACATATGTCTTTCTTGGTATAATATTGGACTTTGTTGGTATAATAGCAAAAAATCTTGGTATAATAATGGGTCTTGTTGGTATAATGGTCAAGAATTGGTTGGAAAAATGATAAAATTATAATTGGATTTGTTGGTATAATAATTAGAAGTAATGGTATAATTTTTGGAATAAGTTAGTATAATTTCTGCTTTTGTTGGTATATTAGAAAATATCGCAAATTGTTTTTCAAAAATATTGGTTCATATGATATAGACATGTATTAGTATAATTAGGTCATTTCATGGTATAATCGGTCTTTCTTGGTATAATTAGGTCATTTCTTCGTATAATCGGTCTTTCTTGATATATCAACATAGAATGATACCTATCTATGTTGGTATAATATTTGTCTTTCTTGGTATAATATCGGTCTTTGTTGGTATAATAGCCAAAACTCTTGGTATAATAACGAGTCATGTTGGTATAATAGCCAGGAATTGGTTGGAAAATTGATAAAATATTATTTGGATTTTTTGGTACACTAATCAGAAGTAATGGTATAATTGTTGTAATAATTTGGTTTGTTGGTATATTAGAAAACGTCGAATATCGCAAGTGTTTTTAAAAAATATTTGTTGGTATGATAAAGACGTGTATCAGTATAATTAGGTCCTTTCTTGGTATAATATCGGTCTTTGTTGGTATAATAGACAAAGATCTTGGTATAATAACGACTCTTGTTGGTATAATAGTCAGGAATTGGTTGGAAAAATGATAAAATTACAATTGAATTTGTTGGTACAATAATAAAAAATTATGGTATAATTGCAAGAATAAATTGGTATAATTTCTACTTTGTTGGTAACGTCGAATAACGCAAATTTTTTAAAAAATATTTGTTTGTATAATAAACACAAGTATTAGTATAATTAGGTCTTTTCTTGGTATAATAGCCATAAACCAATCGCTCAATCTTTCTAGGTTAATAACCTAAACTATTAGTATAATTACGGTTCTTGTTGGTTGAGTCAGGAATTGGTTTGAAAATGATAAAATTATATTTGCTTTTGTTGATATGATAATCAGAAGTATTGGTATAATTGATGGAACAACTTGGTATAATTTCTAATTTTGTTGATATATCAGAGAACTTTCGAACAATACAATTTTATTTTTAGACTTGTTGGTATGATAAATAAATGTATTAGTATAATTAGGTCCTTTATTGGTATAACAATCGATCATTATTTGTTGATATAATAATTTAAACTGTTGGTGTAATCGCAATATTTGTTGGTATATTTATGGGTAAATTAGATTAGTATGTGATGGTATAATAAACATGTATGTTGATATAATGATACGCAGAGTACTTCGAGTACAATATATAAAATAGTTGGTATAATATCGGCGTTTGTTGGTATAATAGTCAGAAATTAGATGAAAAAAGTAACAATATAATAAATGAATTTGTTGGTATGATAATCGATTTTATTGGTATAATTATTTGGATATTTTGTTGGTATAATATTCGGTTTTTTCGTATAATTATCATGTTTCGTGGTATAATGTTTGAAAATCACTTCGTATAGTAAAATTATAATAACATTATTTGTTGGTATGATTGTGATAATATTTGGTATAATGATTTGAAATTCAACTTGATATAATACTGGAAACAGTTGGTATAAAATCTGTGTTTATTGGTAGAATCATGTTAATATTTTGTGGTATAATAACATGATTTGTTGGTATAATACTCGCGAATGATGGTATAATTTTCTGAAAGTTTTTTTGATATGTTAAGAGAGGTTATTTTAGTCTTTTCCATGTTTTTAGATATCAAACACACAACTTTTCGAAGATAGGTACCTAATAGGAAATAATATTTGGAGGGCTATTTAAGAGGAAGTTCAAATTTAAAAGGGAACTGATAATGAATTTACCCTTAAAATCGACTAATAGATATTATAGGGACCAGATCTTCTGTTCCACTTTTGTGTGCCACTGTAAAAAATATCATTATATCATGCCCTGACCAGTATTAAAACACACGTAAATAGCATTACATCATAAATACTATTATACCAAGTGCTTAAACACACAAAAGAAATATATAACATTGGTTGGAACACAAAAAAACATATATTGAATGCTTACCAATGTTATATATATATATATATATATATATATTTGTGTTTAAGCACTCGGTATAATAATATTTATGGTGTAATGCTATTTACGGGTGTTTTAACACTGTTCGAGACGAGTATAATGATATTTTTGTAAACTGTCACAACATTTTAAGGACACTTAAGGTAAGTAATTTTGGTCATGTAGATATCAAAATAGAAGCAATTATTACAAAAAATTGACGCTATTATTATTACTCAAATTGCTACCTTAACTTAAGCGTCATTAAATTGATTCAATTTTGATATTTACATAACTAAAATTGTAACTCTTAAATTAAGTGTGGTTAAAACGTCTCTCTCTGATATGTTGGATTAAAACTATAATCAAGCCGATATAAATAATACGTAGTTATCACATAAATTAGAGAATCTAGCGCACCAGGGGAACGTGACATGTACGAAGGTTGTAGCATTGAAATCTTCGATTGGTTCTGTTCTGAACTTTGGAAAGCTTGTCTAAACAATATATATTAACTTTGCGTAGTAGAAATTATAGGTCGATATTTCATTGTTAAATTTGTAATACTGTATGCTATATTTTGTATAAGTTTGGACGATAGGTATTGTTGAGGTTATTTATCCCTCATCGAAAAATTAACTTCACCTGACTTAATATATAAATCAAAGAGGCATCTCCTCCTATCACCAATTAGTTTTAGGAATGAACCCTCATGTATCTATTCAAATTAATTATTCATTCATGCCTTTTAGCACACGGATGACATATACATAAAAGGAGTAAGCAGAGTTGAAGACGGAGTTTCTCACCAACCATAAACACACTCATCAAACACTTCACAGGACAGAGCCAAGTGGTGTATGATAACTGCCACTTGTAACTTGACAAGCATGTTCCCAGGACAGAGCCTGTGTCCTCCTCCGAACACCAAGTTGGTCCCGGGTTCCACCGACTCATGATAGACAAGGTTTCAATATTTTAAATTGAAATCTAAGACAATTGTTATGTAATGTAATATGTATATATATATATATATGTGTGTGTGTGTGTTATGTATTATTCTTTCAAAGCATACATTCCATCGACCGGGATTGAAGGACATTGGATCGTCGACAAGCTCGGGATTCGTGTGAACGTAGCGAAGCCAGCATATGACCTTCCAACCTTTCGGGATCCTATAACCTGTTTGATCGATCGAAAGACATAGGTATCAAGTTTGTTGTTTTAAACATCGAAGATCTTTGTCCTTATGCCTACTGTTGAACGACTGCTTCACCTAAAAGCTTGAGCTTAAAGGGAACTGTATCCTATTTTAAATTTATATTTTTATTTCCAATACGCTCCCTCACGTTTAGGCCGATTTTTCTTTCTTATATAGTCTTAGACGTTTAATTTTCTTAAATGGGTGGTCGTGAGAATTCGTATCCATAACCACTTGATTCTGAGCTCACCATGATTGAATGACCACTTCACCTAAAATCTTGATCTCGAAGGGAAACATATCATATTTTAAATTTATATATATTATTTCCAACACTTACCTTTGTTCTCAACGTCTTCCAAAGCCGATATATTTGCCAACCGGACAATTTCATCCACCACCTTAATTAAAAAAAAAAAAAACAGAATAAGTACATATTGACGACTATTATATGTGCATCTAAATTTCCGAGTTCTTTAAATACGCACGTTACTCGTGTACTTGCAGGACGAGATTTGGTCGTATGTAACGAGGCCTCCGTTCAGTTTCTTCGATATCTCCAGGTGTTCTTCCTATATATATCAGTATTATTCATGATCAGGAAAAACGAAATCTTAGTGTATAAAACGTAGAACTTGAGAAGATTTTCATACCCGAAGCTTGGCGAGGACGTTTGGATAAGCAGCGAGATAGTACATGGCCCACATTGTAGCCATGGAAGTCGGAGCATAGCCGCCTATGACGAGGCTCGTGATGTTTTCGAGCACCTCAGCGTCGGTTAGAGTATTGCCGCCGTCGTCTTTTAGCTGCATCAACCCTTCCATGAGATCATGTTTAGGCGTAGAGTTGACGTTTCTCGTTCTTTTTTCCATCTCTTCTCTGAATATAGCAGGCGATTTCTTGCGACACTGTGGATCAAACCCGCCCGTGTTAGTCAGTTAATACTTGATATGTTACCTGACGTTATAAGTCGTGGGCTTATTTTTTTTTTCATCTTGTAAGTTAAGAGGGGTGACACTTCATGAGACTGCAACTTTATGACATTAGCTCTTAACAATTGCATCAATTTAAGGACAACAAACAACAATCGAAAGATGCGTCGCCTCTTTCGATGATGTGGCGGTCCAGTTGGACGTCGCGTCGCCCCTTCCGTACGACGTGGCGGTACAACTGGCACCATGCCACCTCTTTCGTGTGATGTGGCGCCCAGTTGGCTTCCGCCATGTCATCAGGAGAGATGGCGTGACGTACAACTGGCGCTTGTTGTCCTAAAATTTCAGCCCCTTAAGTTGGATGTCCCGAATGTGCCACCCCCTCACTTATGAGACGCCTAAAATGCCAACAAAAATCACACCTGTAGAGCACGGTAATAAGCGGTTCCGGGAAGATTAAGGGGATAAGACCTGAATCCATGGAGCAAACCCTCGTATAGCTCATCGAGCGTATCCAAAACACGGCCCAGTTCAAGGCTCGCAAAATACTTGCCGATGTTCGTAAACGTCAGCTGGAAGAAAGGGTACAGTAATTAGCATATAACCAGCTGACAATGTACTAACTATATCTGCTTTTGTCTTAATATTATTAACCTTCTTGGTCTCCTTAAAGGCCACGACTCTCCCCTTCCGTGCCCACGATTCAAGGGCACTCACCATATTCGGTTGAACCATGAGAGTGATCTTGCGAAGAACGTCGGGCTGATTAATGGCTCTAACCACGAATCCCCTAACCCTCGTGTGGGCTTCGCCTTCCGCTGCGATGAGCGACGATGTCCCCATGAGCTCCATCGTTGGCCAACAGGCGGAGAAGCTCTCTTTTTTTTGCAGCACGAATTTGTTGGCTGATGGCGTCCAAGCTATGACCGCCGGCCAACTGAAGAGGTGAGTCCTATAGAGCCCAGCTCCATCGCCGTACCTGGTTTTAAGACAGGATATTGTATGACTATTTCAGTCAACCATTTTCACAAACGCCTCGTAGGGGTGATTATGGCTGTGAAAGATTTTATCCTCGAATCTCGCAGCCACCCCCTGGAAAAGTCATCACGAGATCCGTTCTTCAGATACAACGATAATTCGAGGTATCCCGTGGCAATCGTGGACGCCGATGAGGACACGGCCGTTTCGGTCGCGGAATGATTGCGGTCGATAAGGGGTATATTTATTAAAAAAAATGTAAAATCTATATATATGTTTCCTTACCATCATGCGAAAAATAACTTCTATGGCCACAAAGATAAATCCATATTATATATGTTTTAAAGTTATTCTACAAATATATTTAGTTCCGATTAGAGTGATGTGGTGGTAGAAAGTCATCAATATATTCTCCATTTGTCTTTGAGAGTTTTGATTTGATAGTATCAATATTCATATTTTCAATATATATGCTCGTTTAATCCTAAATATCTTCTTCAACACTGAGTAAAAATGATCTTCCCCGTTAGGAAAACAAAATTGCCATAATGATTCGGCCTAATAATATCATGCAACTATATCGCTACTGTCATGCAATCTTCCATCGCCGCCACTGCTATAATTCGGCAGACATATAGCCGTCTCAGCCTATATATCGCCGTTATATTGCCATAGCGGCTACATATCGCCGTTCCGGCTGCGATATTATCCGGGAAAGTAAAGAAACGCATCGTATCGGACCCGAAACGTTGGCGCAGAGGCTGCCATTCCCGCCCCCAAAACGGCCGTTGCGCGAACCATATTATGGTTCCAACAAATAAATAAACAAAGAAAACAAAACAATACATACTTTCGACGCTTGGAATTGATGTAATCATCCGGGCGCCGGAGAAATCTGAAGTACCAAAGAAAAGTGAGCATCTCTCCGAGAAACGGCAGCCCCATACATCCCGCGGCAGCTTTGCGCCACCAAGCTTATATCTGAAATGAATATCATTCCACCTCAACAATATCAACCCAGCGAAAGGAGCAAAGCCAACAACAACTGCAATAACCCAAAATAAACTGATAAATGTCGTCATTTCCGTTTCTAGCAATATTTCCTCCCCTTTGTCGGAAAACAAAACTACTTCTTTATATTACCCAAAAAGTAACGCGTCCTATTTATATTATTATATCAATTGAAGATGGACGTTCAGCAAAAAAAAAAAAAAAAGATGGACGTTCACATGCATGATGGACGGGGATTGTTTTTGTCCGCTAGCGGAAAAGAAAAGATTCTTAGTATAGGGATTATGCTTACGAAACTATTCTTCTAAACATCAGCATAATATGCCCTCTTCTATTTTTTATCTCCTCACTCTAATAAAACCAAAATGATATAACTTAGTTTTTGTTTTGTGCGGTTTATCATGTAAAAGAACTAACATGAGTGTTTGCATGCTGCGTCAGCTTCCAGGGGAATATCTTAAAGAATATTATCTTGTCGCTGATGATAGGTATGATAGAGCTGAGTTAATTTTTATAGTGATTCGTCTCTTCGTTCTTCACCTAATAAAATAATTTCAGTCTATCTTAAAACAAAAACCCTAAATTACAAAGCATAATTTTCGCGTAGTTCTGGATTATTTTCTAATCTTGCTTCTAACTCTTTAATAGTCTTATCTTCGCTCATGGAGTAAACGTTCATTTTAGTTTTTTTTTTTAAATTTTTGTTGGATATTTGATCGTTGACGTGTTGTTTGGATTTTAGAATTTGATTTTCAATATTCGAAAATTTTGGCTTTTATAAAATTCAGTATCGATTTCCATATATCGTATTGTAGGGAATCGGCGCACGTAATCAAAGCATTACACGAATGGGAATTTAAAATTTTTAAATCAACATATATCAAACCGATTATGTCAGGATCCATGCAAATAAACCCGATTAGTTCGTAGAGATTCGTCCTGAAATTTCCTTCGAAGATGCGCGATACCTTATAATACCAAAAGTATGGTAACTCTACCGAATATCCACCAAGAACTTGATCAAAGAGTCGCTCTTTCTTTAGCTAGTAATACTCAAACGATCTTACTTGATTCACTAGAACAGAAAACCATTTTTCTTGTTCTTTCATATGTTTGAATGCTATATCAACTATGGAGATCGGCTATCACCTTTTATAGGCCAAGGGTTTACTCTTTATCATCATATCTCCATAATTAAATAAAGATTCTATTTTTCCATTTAAGGACATTAATTATATGATTATCTTACCATCATTGCATGATTGTATCCCATAATTATAGGAATGTCACTAGAATAAATAAAGAATTATCTTTTCAACGTGGCATATATTAATGTCCTTGTCAATCATAGATGAATTTCCTAACTAATATGTATATTACCTAAGAATAGTCCTTAATCATCGTAATAGCCGATCTTCCTTCATATAAAATCTTTCATCCATAAATAATAATGATAAATATATATCACATATATATTTATATATATCACATATACATATATCATTATTTCATATCATATATGCCATTTGAATCGTGTTCAATTTTGTTATTAGATGATGAACAAATAAATTATCTCATAATAATTTATCATCATATTTACATCACCATGTAGTATAAAATAGTTTTTCTTTGATCTTTTTTTTTTTCCGGTGTGACCCAGTAGGATCCATGTCACGTTGGCAATAGAAATAAATCTCATTTTAATTCTATAAATCATAAGTGACACCTAGCAAGTACATTATTATTACCCAAGTGACATAGCTAATAAGTATCTCAAATACGAATCATCATCCTTAAATAGTAATTGCTCGTGTCAATTCCTTGTCGCATAATACCCTAAATAAGTTCAAGGTAGGAACGTGTCATCCTTGCAAACTTATTAATTTTCTTGATCCCAAAAGTTTAACGTAAATATGATTAACTCTTAATCACATTGCATGCATTACCATATTACTTTCATCAAGGGGCCCGTGGATATTATCACTTACATATAATATGAGGGGCAAAATATTCTTGATGAACATAATCGACTACACTAGCCACGCCTGTTGCAGCACTGCCCATATAGTCACCTTTTACGGCTAACGTTAAACGATACTAACAGACATGCATGTCAAGTGTTGGAAACATGAGCATCTCAATTATAGAATTCAAAACACGTATGAAACATTAAGGACACAAACACAATCCATAATATGTCTCATTTCGAGTCTATCCAATATCATAATCTCCATTATATATTTGTATGATTAAATTGATAACTTTTTATCAAATAGTTTGTAGAACATAACTATCATTTAATCCACACATTAATCTTAAACATGATAATTAGTTTCCCATGCTTAAATCAAGATTAAGGATAATTTAGAGTAAATATAATATATTTCAATATGGAATTCTACAATTTAAGTCATCAACTTAAATGGTCCATAAATGATTATTTTACTCAAGGAACAAAATGATATAAATCATTCAATTCATGAAAATAAATTTAAAGCACAATATTCCAAAATATTTGACTTCTTGATCACTATACTAACAATCTCCCACTTGATCTAAAGCCAAATCCAATGCATCTCAATGCACATAGCTAAAAAGAAGTTTCCTCAAAATTACATATATTTTACAACCAATTCCCAACGTATATAATACCCATAGATTCACTATGGTTTCTATGTTTGGCTTGAGGTAGAGTTTTTGTCAGTGGGTCGGCTGTGTTTCCGACAAAATCAACTCTCCAAACCTTTACATCACCCCTGTCAACGATTTCTCGTATTAAGTGATAACAACGTATAACGTGTTTGGATCTTTGGTGTGATCTAGGCTCCTTTGCTTGAGCAATAGCTCCATTGTTATCACAATATAACTCAATTGGGCCAGCGCTTGCAGGAACAACACCAAGCTCGGTTAAGAACTTCTTTATCCAACATCCTTCTTTAGCTGCTTCTGAAGCAGCTATGTATTCTGCCCCGGTGATGGAATCTGCTGTCGTTTCCTGTTTGGAACTTTTCCAACTCACTGCACCACCATTGAGGAAAAATATGTATCCCGATTGCGAGCTCATATATCATCATGGTCGGTTTGAAAACTAGCATCAATGTAACCTTTTACAACGAGCTCAGGTTCACCACCATAAATAAGGAACATACCCTTAATCCTTTTCAGGTACTTGAGGATATTTTTAACTGCATGCCAATGTGTTATGCCTGGAGTTGCCTGATATCTACTTGTCACACTAAGTGCGTAAGATATATCAGGACGAGTACAAATCGTAATGTACATGATAGATCCTTTTTTGCAATCTTGCATAGAAAACCGTTTCAAAACCTTGTCAATATATGCACTCTGACTCAATCCAATGAGTTTCTTAGGTCTATCTCTATAGATCTTAATGCCTAGAATATAAGCAGCATCACCCAAATCCTTCATAGAGAACACTTTCATCAATGATGATTTGACGGACTCCAGTAAAGGAATATCATTTCCGATAAGAAGTATGTCATCTTCATACAACACTAGAAAAATTATTGCGCTCCCACTAGTTCTTTTGTATACACAAGGTTCCACTTCAGACTTGATAAAATCAAACACTTTGATCTCTTTATCGAAGCGTTTGTTCCAACTTCGTGATGCTTGCTTCAACTCGTAAATAGACCTCTGAAGCTTGCATACCTTATTAGCTTCAATGGATCTACAAAATCCTCTGGTTGTGTCATGTACACATCTTCTTCTAAATCACCATTTAGAAATGCAGTTTTAACATCCATTTTTCATATTTCATAGTCGTAATATGCGTCAATTGCTAAAAGGATCCGAATTGACTTAAACATAACTATTGGTGAGAAAGTTTCATCGTAGTTAACTCCTTGAATTTGTTTGAAACCTTTCGCTACCGGTCATGCTTTGTATGTAGTCAGGTTTCCGTCCATGTCTGTCTTCCTTTTGAAAACCAATTTGTTTTCAATGGCTTTTACACTTTCGGGAAGATCAACTAAGTTCCAAACTTGGTTGTCGTACATAGACTGCATCTCGGATTTCATGGCTCCCAGCCATTCATCAAAGTCAGGTCTGTCTAATGCTTCCTTATAGGTCATTGGGTCATTGGTATCTAATACCAATACTTCATGTAGTCCCATGAACCTTGCAGGTCGTTGGACTGCCCTTATTGACCTACGCAAAGGTTGTGCTTGCGGTTGAACCTCCTCCACAACAATTTGTGGTTCGGGTCCAACGTCGACGGGTGTCGAATCAGCCTGAGGCAATACTTGAGTATCTTCCGTAACTTGTTGCGAAATTGGTTCTTCTCGACTTGGGCTGGTGGAAGCTATTATTGGTGGGGACATATGGTAACCCATAACTATGTCATTTCGTAGTGTCTCTTGAACTTCTTCAAGTCTAACATTACTACCATTGCCTTTTCTCGCGAGAAACTCTTTCTCCAAGAAAACACCATGTCGAGCAACAAACACTTTGTTCTCTGACTTGTGATATAAGTAATATCCTTTAGTTTCTTTAAGATATCCTACGAAAAATCATTTTTCGGATATGAGGCCAAGTTTATCAACCATCAACCTCTTGACATAAACTTCACAGCCCCAAATCTTCAGAAAAGTCACATTTGGTACTTTACCAAACCACATCTCATACGCCGTCCTTTCTACAGACGTTGAAGGAACTCGGTTTAACGTGAATGCATCAGTTTCGAGCGCGTAACCCCAAAAAGAAAAAGAAAGCTCAATTTAACTCATCATAGATCTAACGATGTCCAACAAGGTTCTGTTTCGCCTTTCGAAAACACCATTCCATTGTGGCGTTCCGAGAGGAGTTAGCTGGGAAACAATTCCACATTCTTTAAGATAAGCACCAAACTTCATGCTCAAGTATTCACCTCCGCGGTCTGACCGTAAGGCTTTTATCTTCTTATTGAGTTGGTTCTCAACTTCATTCTTGAACTATTTGAACCTTTCAAATGATTTGAACTTATGTCTCATCAAGAAGACATAACCATATCTACTGCAATCATCAGTGAATGTTATGAAGTACTGATAACCTCCTCTGGCGTTAGTCGTCATAGGACCATATACATCACTATGTATTAGTCCTAACAAGTCATCTACTTGTTCACCCTTTTTCATAAAAGGCGCTTTAGCTATTTTTCCAAGCAAACAAGATTCGCATGTCTCAATTGACTCTGAATTAAATTGATCAAGAAGTCCTACTTCTCATAATTTATTAATGCGTTTCTCATTTATATGGCTTAGAGAACAATGACACATAAGTCATACTCTCACGAGAAGTCTTGAGTCTTTTGTTATTGATATTCAAAACCTGTTTTTCCATCTCAAGCAAATATAGACCATTCTCCTCATAAGAACATCCATAATATAAATCGTCTTTATAAAACGAAAAGCATCCATTCTTAATAGTAAAATAAAAACCATCCATGTCCAAACATGAAACAGAAATAATATTTCGCGAGATATAAGGAACAAAATAAACATTTTTAAGTTCCAAAACAAGTCCACTTGGCAAAGACAAATCTATGCATCCTATAGCAACGGCTACAACACTTGCACCATTCCCGACGCGTAGTTGTACTTCGCCTTTTCCTACCACTCTCTTATTCTTTAGTGCCTGCATATTCGAATAAATATGAGCGCACGAACCGGTATCAAATACCCATTCAGAAACAGAAGTAGCAATGTTAATCTCAATAACAAATATACCTGAAGTAGATGGAACCTTTCCATTTTCTAAGTCATCAAGATACTTAGGACAGTTTCTCTTCCAGTGCCCAATGCCTTTACAATAAAAACACTCAGCAGTAGCGACAACCTTGACCTTAGGAGTGCTCGGAGCAACAACCTTAGCCTTATTTTTACCAAAATTTGGCTTGCCTTTTATTTGGCGCTTGAATTTGTCTTTCTTAATCTTTTTCTCACATGCATGAATCGCAATCACATGAGAAATTCCTTTCTTCATGTCGAGTTCAACAATTTTCATCATCCCATGGATCTCATCCAAGCTCTTATCCATCGCGTGCATGTGATAGTTCATGATGAACTGTGAATATCTAGGAGGAAGAGAGTTGAAAACTATGTTTGTGGCCAACTCCTTGCTCACAAGAGCTTCAAGTTTCTCCAAGTGCCCCACATAACTCAACATCTTGAGCATGTGATCACTAATGGAGTTATTCTCTAGCATCTTACATTCCAACAAAGCTCTAGTCACATTATACCTATCGCTACGTGCATGCTCTTGAAACATTTTCTTGAGCTGCTCCATGATATTTTAGACGTGGCGAACTCGAATCGCTTCTGCAATTCAGGTGCCATCGTCGCCACAATCAAACACTGTACATCGATCTCATCTTCACACTGTTTGTCGTACTCATAGACAATTTCCTCACTTGCGTCAGCACCTGGATCCTTGGGAATGGGTTTATTCAATACATATTCCCGACGCTCTTGCCTAAGAACAGTTCTCAGGTTACGGTGCCAATCGATAAAATTGATCCTGTTCGAGCTCAGTTTATCCTTATCCAACAGAGAACGTAATGAAAGTGCTTGTCCTGCCATTATCTACGTCACAAAGAAAAGGATTCAGTTATTTTCATGTAAATTTTTTATTCATAAATAAAACTCCCATTACAATTCATTGCCCCATGGTAGTAGGTCCGAGATCCATATTTTCACTAAGAATAAGCCAGCGAAGGCATGAAACTTTATCTTAGTTATTTGAGGTAAGCAACTCATTGCTAATCAAATCTTATTTGATTCTCGATTTTGGTAACATCGTATGTTAGCAAAACATCTCCCAAGACCCAAGACGACATCATTCTATTTGGTACGGCATGTCGGACAGACCCCACCGTCTCTTAGAGATTGAACACGGTGCCTACTGAGTAGGTCCCACCAATGAACGATCGATAATTCGGCGCGAATAGAATAGCAAGGAAGTTAACTTAATTTTAAAGGGACTCGATTTTATTAATCCGAATTAACGAATATTTAGATCATTTAAAGATTTAAGATATGCAATATTATTCAAAATAATATTTTAACACATGCGAATTATCGAATAATTTACAAAAATACTTATATCTCAACGAACGGCCAATCACATCAACCAAAGCTGAGATTTCATATGCAACATTACTTTCGTAAACAACATAAGCATTTTTATGAAATAATTCACTTTCAATATCTTAATCATATCATTATATGAAGATTTTCTCACAAGAGTGCATATACATACATATATCTCTATGTATATTCTAATATATTAACAAGCATCTTCGATCAAAGCTAAAATTTCCATATAAGAGGGAATATATAGCATGTTAACATATATGCACGATAATATTGAGAATATATTGACCATGATCATTATACATGCGTGCTCTCATCCATATGATTTTATAAATACAAATAAGATATTAATGAATATGACGAATTGAACATCATCGAATATTCTAATCATGACATCGCACGCATTCACATGAAACATGTCGACGAAATATCGTAAAACAGTTAAGGATATTGCAAGCGGCTCTGATACCACTGTAGGGAATCAGCGCACGTAATCAAAGCATTACACGCAGCGGAATTTAAAATTTTTATATCAACATATATCAAACCGATTCTTCAGGATCTATGCAAATAAATCCTAACTAGTTCGTAGAGATTCGTACCTGAAATTTCCTTCGAAGATGAGCGATAACTTATAATACCAAAAGTATGGTATCTCTACCGATATCCACCAAGAACTTGATCAAAGAGTCGCTATTTCTTTAGCTAGTAATAGTCGAACGATCTAACTTGATTCACTAGAACAGAAAACCATTTTTCTTGTTCTTTCATATGTTTGGATGCTATATCAACTATGGAGATCGGCTATCACCTTTTATAGGCCAAGGGTTTCCTCTTTATCATCATATCTCCATAATTAAATAAAGATTCTATTTTCCCATTTAAGGACATTAATTATATAATTATCTTATCATCATTGCCTGATTGTATCCCATAATTATAGGAATTAGTCACTAGAATAAATAAAGAATTATCTTTTCAACGTGACATATATTAATGCCCTTGCCAATCATAGATGACTTTCCTAACTAGTAAGTATATTGCCTAATAATAGTCCTTAATCATCTTAATAGCTGATATTCCTTCAAATGAAATCTTTCATCCATAAATAATAGGCCTAATTAGGTTTCAGGCCTCATTAGCATATTTTCTTTATAATTCAGGCCCCAAATAGTTTTAAAATAGATATAAGGACCCATTTAAAGTTTGCCTAAGAGTTAATGACATATTTGCAGTGAAAAGACTCATTTACCCCTCATTGTTGCGAAAATTATACATGTTTGCCATCATCTCTCCCAAATGATTGAAACCCAAATCTCATCCAAAAATAGAATAAATCTTGACGTTAATGATTGAATAAGGAGAAATCATTTGTATATGAGACTTAGTAACTGAGGAAAACCACAACATCAACGTAAGATCTAAGATTCGTAAGGAATTTTTGTCTAAAATCATATAGCAAATTGAAACGGGTGAAGTCTCGATTTTAATGGCCGAATATATTGAATTCGACTCAATTTGAGCATGAGTCTTAGTAATCAAAGGAGATTATTGATGTTAATCATGGTATAACGAAGAATTTTGATGGGACATAAGATTGGATCGTTTGCTAACTAG
The DNA here is from genome assembly GCA_004919715.1 of Linderniella brevidens. Taxonomy (NCBI): domain Eukaryota; kingdom Viridiplantae; phylum Streptophyta; class Magnoliopsida; order Lamiales; family Linderniaceae; genus Linderniella; species Linderniella brevidens. The sequence continues at coordinate 10,426,155 of SWDC01000151.1, read as the reverse complement.
AACGCTTAGCGGGTAACACTTCATGCTTTCTGGGTAAAAGTTCATGCAACAAACATACCACATGCTGTGTACACAAGTAAACGCAAAGAGGGGTAGATCGGAAACCGCCGACAACACCCAAAAAACACTGAAACCTCTCGAATCTCTGACACAAGTGACATGATAAGGTGAAATCGACGTCAATTTCTCATGTAATCAACGAAAAAAAAATGAAGTTTATCGTGGAATAATGCGTTAAATACAATTCGAAAATCTCGTTGAAAAAAACGAGTGAAATCTCGAGTTTAATGGCCAAAAAAGGTGCATTCGACTCAATTTGGTCATGAGTCTTTGTAATCGAAGGAGATTATTAATGTTAATAATGGAATAACGAATAATTTTGATGAGAAATAAGATTGAAACGTTATTAATTATAAAGTTGGTTGGTAACACTTCATTTATTCTGCGTAACCGTTCATGCATTCTGAGTAACATTTCCTGGATAACAAGCAAGAGGCGGAGAGGAATAGATGAAAAACAACCGACGACACCCAAAAATCAATGAAATCGTTGGGATCTCCGAATTTAGTGAACGAATAAAGTTAAATCGACCTCAATTTCTCATGGGTCTTCATTATCATTGAAAATTTTTAAATTTGATAATGAAATAATCTCGAGGTGAAACCTCAACTTTAATGGTCGAAAATCGTGAAATCAACTCAACTTGATCACAAGTCTTAATAATGTAAGGAAATTATTGGTGTTAATCATGGAATAATGCGAAAATTAGTTTTCCCCAAAATTGAAATATTTTCGAGCGTAATAACAATTTATGTATTGATTATAACACATACACAACAAAAGAAAACGCTCCAGTAAGAACGTTCTAGAAGGTTCTAGATTGTCAGGGAATATTAACAGGATAATGACTGATATTATCGCATTACCTTCAAATAATACCACATGTCTGATAATAAATAACAATATGAACTCAATTTATAACACAATTGTAGATATTGGTACTACATAATATCTTCTCTGTACCACATTACTAATTTGATTAATTTTGTTCATAAATGCATTTTTTTCGGATGTATAAGATTGACATTCATGGAAATAGATGATATGATGAAACTAAACCACCAAATTCTTTTACAAGTCACGTTATGCGAATGTTGATATAGAAAGTGCAATGTTGAAGTCATTAGTCATGTAAAGATATACTCTTCCATTCCAAAACATAGACTATATCAATCTCAATGAACATAAATTTACGAAATTCATCACAAACTTGTTCAAAGTTCAACATTAAATCGTGAATAACATTTTATAGACCATATTCCCTAAATCATAAGCCCTGAACCCTAAATCATAGGCTCCGAACCCTAAACCTTAAACCCAAAACCCTAAAAAAATTTATTGTTGCATCATATAAATCACAAGTTGTACATTATATTACCAAATTTGTGTGTCGTAAATCCATAATCTTAACCCTGAAACCCTAAATCTAAAAACAAGCCTATAGAAACCCTGGCACGTAAACTGCAATCTGTAACAGATCATTCGTTTCGAATAACAGTTAACACTTACTGGTAACACTTAATCCTTTACTAGTACCATTTTTCGTATTTTAAGAGAATTTCTAAGATTCCGTTAAATATTAAGTCGAAATCAATATTCCTACCACACCACATATAAATCTCAAACCCCAAATTCCCAAATTTAGAAATCACGAATAACATATATTTATGATGCAAAATATATAGTAACTTATGTTTGCCGACAAAGGACCATATGTTTACATGACTAATAACTTAAAAATTCGACTAATAATATTAACATTCGAATATTGTGCATTTTAAAGAAATACGAAGGTTTAACATCATCAAATCTTATATTTCCATGAATGACAATCTATAAATCCGAAAAAAGCACATTTGCGAACGAAATTAATAGATTTATTGTTGTGGTACTGAGAACCTATTATGCGGTACAAGAATTTACATAGTCGTTAAAAACTGAGTTGGTATTGTTATTTACAATCAGACATGTGGTATTATTTGTATGTAAGGTGGTAATATTCCTCCAGAACCTTCTAGAATGTTCTTAATGGAGTGTTTTCTTGCGTGTACATGTGTTATATTTATTGCCGAAAGTGTTACTCAGTTCGAAAATGTTCAAGACTCATCATATTTGTCAATAATTCTCGTTGATTTTAAGGCTCGTGATAAATTTGAGTTGATTTAACATTATCCATTCAATAACTTCGACTTTCCCCCCGTTTTTCAACGCGATTTTAGAATTGAGATTAATGCAATATTCCATTATAAACTCCATAATCTTCCTTGATTATCAAGACCCAAATTGAGGTCGATTTAACCTTATTCGGTTACTAAAGTCAGAGATGACAGCAATTTCAACGTTTTTTTGGTGTTATCAGCGGTTTTCGATATATTCCTCTTGCTCGCATGCATTTTACCAAGGACGTGTTACACAGACTATAAGAATTGTTACCCAGAAAGCAAGAAGTATTACCCAACAAGCGTGTAAATTCACCTTTTTCCGAATAATTTCGAAATCCCGCCCAAACTCCAGTCAAATTTAGGGATTCCGCCAAAATCCTCAAACTCAAAACTATATCAATTAAATGACACTGAATACCACTTAAACCATTTCTGGTACTTTTTGAAAAATATAGGTTTCCATGTTTCACATGGAATACCTCTTATGTATTTTGCGATGACAAATGCTTTTAAATTCATACCATTTTAACGAACAATGATTTTATGCAAAAAATTTCATCGATTTCATTTTTAATTCCGTTAACCCTGACCGAGGAGCGACGAAACCAACACGGTGGCACAACGTAATATTCAGGCTATGGGGTCACTCGATTTTATACATAGTAGATGCAATTTTACCCGAAAATATGATTCAATTAACAATTATTTTTCCTTATTCGCGTTAAGAATTTCAAAAACTTCGCATCCCAAATATTACAGTCGATGACGTTAAGATCAGAAAAAACCGTCGATGGCACATCGAATTTGATTTGTTGTAGGGATGATGCTCGTGCGAATGAATATAAAATATACGGAAAATTTCAATCGTCGAAATCCAATTTTAGTATATTGATACCACTTATTAACCATACATGAACGCTATATTGACATATAGCAACACTTCATATATATATATAATGACAAAAATACTGTAAGATAATAACAGAAAAGTGGCTTTCGATACCTCTTCTTATAAAGTATTTTGTAAGGGTATTTTGGTCAGTTCGAAGTTTGGGTCCTTTATCCTAAATTTTCAGCGAAATGGATCTTTAAGAATTATTTTTTCACTGACAGAGCCTGAACACTTTTTCAAAACTTTAATGGGGCCTGAATCGAAATTGTCCCTAAATAATAATGATAAATATATATGACATATATATTTATATATATCACATATACATATATCATTATTTCATATCATATATTCATTTGAATCGTGTTCAATTTTGTTATTATATGATGAACAAATAAATTATATCATAATAATTTATCATCATATTTATATCACCATGTAGTATAAAATAGTTTTGCTTTGATCTTTTCTTTCGGTGTGACCCAGTAGGATCCATGTCACGTTGGCAATAGAAATAGAACTCATTTTAATTATATAAATCATAAGTGGTACCTAGCAAGTACTTTATGATTACCCAAGTGACATAGACAATAAGTATCTCAAATACGAATCATCATCCTTAAACAGTAATTGCCAGTGTCAATTCGTTGTCGCATAATATCCTAAATAAGTTCAAGGTAGGAACGTGTCATCCTTGCAAACTTATTAATTTTCTTGATCCCAAAAGTTTATCGTAAATATGATTAACTCTTAATCACATTGCATGTATTACAATAATACTTTCATCAAGGGGCCCGTGGATATCATCACTCACACATAATATGAGGGACACAATATTCTTGATGAACAGAATCCACTACACTAGCCACGCCTGTTGCAGCACTGCCCATTTAGTCACCTTTTACGGCTAACGTTGAACGATACTAACAGACATGCATGTCAAGTGTTGGAAACATGAGCATCTCAATTATAGGAATTCAAAACACGTATGAAACATTAATGACACAAACACAATCCATAATATGTCTCATTTCGGGTCTATCCAATATTCATTATATATTTGTGTGATTAAATTGATAACTCTTTATTAAATAGTTTGTAGAACATATATCATTTAATCCACACATTAATCTTAAACATGATAATTAGTGTCCATGCTAAAATCAAGATTAAGGATAATTTAGAGTAAATATAATATATTTCAATATGGAATTCTACAATTTAAGTCATCGACTTAAATGATCCATAAATGATTATTTTACTCAAGGAACAAAATGATATAAATCATTCAATTCATGAAAATAAATTTAAAGCACATATTCCAAAATATTTGACTTCTTGATCACTATACTAACGATATCATACAATTGAATGGATGCCACTTTACGTAAGTGACGCAGGTTTTCATATCCTTCGCCTTCCTAAGGATTATATATTTGGTGTCCGTAGGCTGATTGAGAAAAATTGTTTCGTCCATCTGGCCCCTTTTAGCGAGAATATCCTCGAGAATTTTAATCTTCGAGTAAAGCTTCTTACCGTTCCTCGACTAAGGCATTATATCGGCATAAGCCTTCATTACGCTCTACTTCTACGTTATTTAAGCTTCCGGTTAGCTCTTTTATTTTTGTTTCTAAGGTCTCTACCTTAGTTTCTAATGACGTGACATTGTCACGAGCCAATTTCAAGCACAATTTTAAATAAGCATATTTTCGCGTAATTCCAATAAGACACCAATATGATTTTCTAATCTCGCTTCTAGCCCTTTAATAGTCATATTTTCGCTCACGGAGTAAACGTCCATTTTTTTTTTAATTTTGGTTGGATATATGATCGTTGTTGGATTTTAGAATTTGATTTTCAATATTCGAAAATTTTGGCTTTTATAAAATTTAGTAACGAAAAATTTTAGTATTAACGGAATACCATAAAGTATTGAAAATTTTTAGTATCGAAAACTTTTTGGTGTGTACCGAAAAGTTTTAAATTAATGTTCAGTACATCGAAAATTTATCAAAACATTTTCTGTAATGTGCAAACAAAATTGATACCGAGAAATTCTATTGTTCTTTGTTGATAAAGTGTGCACCGAAAAAAAATATCGATAAGGTCATATACCGAGAAAATTTTACGGCAATAGTGTTTGCGAGAAAGTTTTCGGTATTAAAGTTTTGTCGACAAAGTTTATTTACTGAGAAAATTTTGATGACATTGTTTATGGATAAAATAGTTGTGTGGAAAAAAAATTCTCGGTAAAAGAGTATCGAATTTTTTTTTGGTAAAGAAGAAGTATCGAAAAAAAAAATCAGTAAAGAAGTATCGAAAAAGATTTTCGGTAAAGAAGTATAGAAAACTGAGTACGAAAAAAAATCTTTATCGCGAAAACCTTATCGAGGACAAAAATTTCGACGTGAAAACACTCCATAAACGCAGTCGATGGTAGAGCGGACGAAAGAATTCGACGAGGCAGCGATTGAAAACCTTTCCTGACGGAAAACTGGCCGAATTTCAATCTGGACAGACCTTACCACAGAGCAGCGGTAGAAAGGTATGCGTAAGGTCGTTCCATCGACCGCAGTAGACAGCCTTAGCGACTGAAGAATCGACGAAAAATTTCGACGGCCAGCAGTGGAGAGCCTTTCGACGGCAACGTGGACGCCAAGATGGTCGATTGGAACTGTGACGGTGTATCAACTGAATGTTGGTCAAATGCTATTTCGACGGCGCCTGACGGGAAGTCCGTTGAGACCTATCTGATGGCTTTGCGACGGGAACTTGGTGGATAATCGATCGACGGGATGGTTGTGGGAGTATTTCGACGATATTTTGTGGAGACTGATTTCGACGGCAATAACAAGGGGATTTTCGTCGGGGAGATGATTTTGTCGAGAATTTTTTTTTCGATACTGTTTTACCAAAATGTTTTCGGTAATGGTTTGCGTGAAATTTTACGATGAAAAAATTTCTTCGATAACGAGGCTTTGTATAAAACTTTTACAATAAAGAATTTTTTCGGTATTGATGCTTTGTGTAAAACTTTTACGGTAAAGAAATTTCTTTTTCGGTAATGATGCTTTGGGTAAAAATTTTACGATAAAGAATTCTCGATACTGTTGTATGAAAAAAGAATTATCGGTTAGGTTTTATGTTACACTGTAGCTTTGCGAATCTGATTTACAATACAAAAAATTCTCAGATTTTACTCAAAAACACAAACTTAATCAAATTGAGCTTGGATATTGAATCATAACATGTAGATTCACAATTTCTAACACTCAACTAAACTAGAAAACAACAAAATAGGTCGAATTTTTTAGAAATCAGATGAATTTCACGAAGAACACGATTTATCGGATCTTCAAAATTCGCAAAAATTTGCGTCTCGATCAATCAAAATTCAGCCCAAACATGTTTAAAAATACTTGATCACCTCAAAAACAGCAAATTATATTGAAATTTGAACAATCAACCCGAAAATTGAAAATATCCGAGCGAGTTATCCAGTAAAATTCAACCGAAAATGCAAAAATTCGATAAAATACTAACACGTTTGCTCTTATACCAACCGATAGGTCCGATTCTAATCCAATCGAATCAAATTACTCGAAGAATTCAATTAATCGAAGATCTAACGGAGAATTCTCTTTGAGGGGAAGCTTTAGCGGGAATTCTCTTTGAGCGGAAGCTTTAGCGGGAATTCTCTTTGAGGCTTGTTCTTCGATATCACATTAAGCTCTACAACTTACAAATGAATTCTTCTTCTCTCTACAAAATTATCAATTGAAAGCTAATGAGATAGTTCGCTCTAATTTAAAGAGAGCTAACCTATATACTTACAAAGTAGTCCCTAATTATTGCTTATTTACAATTAAGCTCGAATTACTTATTTACACTACAAGACTAAAATAACATTCTCAATTGAAATAAATGTGATCTAACACTCTTCCGCGTCTATTTGAGGCGAAGGTCTTCAGCTCTGCCTTTCAGATAGGTCTTCCAGCTTTGAAGCCTTTTGGGCATCCAACCAACTTTGCACGGACCACCTCTACTTTAGGTCTAATGACTTCCGAGTACTCGACAAAGTAATGGAAGGTCGCTTCCCAGCTTTGTTTCTAGTGGAAGAGCGTGCTCTGGGTTTTCACCCACGTCATAAATATATATAATATTATTTTATATTTAAAGAGTATTTAAAATGTTAGTAATGAAATGATAATTTTTATTTTAGTTATGTATTTTAAGTATGGAAAAGAAGTGATTAATTTTTGTCGATATAATTGGAACAAGTATAAAAAAAATGGTAAAATCATAATTATTCATGACATATAAAACTAATTGTAGGCAATTACTATACACAGACAGACGTATACATATACTATAGATTTAGAAACTTTGACAATAATTGTTTCATGGAAAACAAGACTCTTCGGCCCTCACAAAACAGGTTGTGTGGTCTGGTCGTGATGGAGGTCATATGTTCTATTTATTTGTACTCATTGACTATCATAGTCTGGATATACTTGCGACGATATATATATGACATAAAGATAGACCCGCTGGAAGCAATCGTCACATAGTCGACAATGATGTTCATATTTGCTTCATATTGAACATAGTCGAAGTGTTGAGACTACAATGACGTTATGTGGGGATAAAAAAACTGCACAAATTATCGTAGCATATACCATTTGAATTGCCACATAACCTTTATAAATTTGAGAGATCAAGGCTCGCTCCGAAAAGATAAGAGAATGCAATATGATGAAACGTTTACCAGGGCAGAAAGGTTATGTTGTTAATAAATAATCTATACAAATATTTTCATAATGGTTTTAAGAGATGACGTAAAAAGAATAAAGCAACAAAAGATATATATTAGAACAAATTACTTTTGAAAATAATCAACAAAGGATATTGTTGAGACAACGTAACAATACCATGTCATTCATGTTCATTCCAATGGTCTTCATGTTATTAGACCTACATAATGAACCTAACCAAACAAAGTATATTCTCGTCGACACATAATATGTATATATTAGGGAAAGACATTGTGACAATATGTATATACCACCAGCTATAGATCATAAATCTTCTTAACTCATACTATCACTGCCGTATTGGTCTTGTGCACTTGGCCTATTAAATATTTTGGCAACATTTCTTGGTGTGTAAAAAATATAAACATTCCTTGCATAGGTGAAAAGACATACCCATATTGCAAATTTGGGCAGCTACGTTTGTAATGCGACTCACCTAAGTCACATCCCTTGCATAGCCGATACTTTGATCTCATTCGATTGTTTCAATCTTTTTCCACTTTCCTTTGATCTAATTCCAGAAGGATTCATAACTCCACTGCATTTTCCTTACTTTCACTTGCAGGGCCAAGACCTTTACTGAGGTTGACTTCCTTAATTTTGCACTCTGATTAAATTAATATTTTCCTCCAAAAGCTTTGTTCCTTCATTGGTCAATGATGTTTGATCAACAACAAAAATATGAAGGATAATATCGAGTGTCGTGTCATCAAAATTGTTTCTGATTATTTGCTGATATTTTCTTCATAACATATTTTGCTCCAACATTTGCCTCTTGTGTCCATCATTTAATTATATGCTTCTTAGGAAATTTAAATTCTTACATGAAACGTATAAGCTAGCATATGTCAACATGGAATGCCTCCGAAATCAAACTTCAAGAAATTGCACGACATGTGATCTTTCTATTTTTCGCGTGTAATCACCCTCGATTTAGAAAAGTTTCGAATATAAAAAATATTTTACATCGTCAACTCAGCTTCTAAATGAGCTTCTTGCACGTAATAAATATGACTATAATTAATTTTACTTTCAAACGCAATCCACTTTTTTTCCATGTTAGTCATATACCCATATGATGTCCCATGGTATTGAAGATCACAACCAAATCTCAGTCAGCAACAATCAAAGCGGAACAATGAAAGCTACCAATCTCGAATCAGGCCTGAAATAAAAAAGAACAATCATGCAAATCACGACAATCATGACAATTACCTTTGATATACTTAAACGGCTACATACCATATTTAGCTCAGAACGTTTTGTATAAATAGACGCTTGTTAGAATTGTTAAAGCACACCAAAAGCTTTGAACAATACATTAACAAATTCAATATGATATCATAGCTCAGTTGTTAGAATTGTTAATAGCACACCAAAAGCTTTGAACAATACATTAACAAATTCAACATGATATCAGAGCTCAGACAAAGAGATCGTGAGTATGAATCCTCACGACCATCCCTCAAATAAAAATTATACGTCTAAGGCTAAAGAAAGATATAAGCCTACCCGTGAGGGGGCATGCTGTAACTAAAATATATAAATGTAAACTATGATACACTCCGTTCAAGGTTATGTTTTTAGGTGGAGTGAAGATCAACATGGTATCAGAACAGATTATCAACCTTGCATAGAATCGATACACTTAACCTTGCAACATAACAAATCGAGAAAAGAAGACGAGACACGCCATATTTACGAAAAACAAAAGAATCGAAATCAGTTTTTTCCAGCCACCGACCAAGGGGAGGAAGCTTTGGCATCGTTGGCAACAATTAAACTGCCTTTCACCACCCTTCTTAGAAGCGTTGGAATCGTAAGCAAGATATTTCCGTGCATAGTCAAAGGAATAGACAAAGAGCAGAGACGAAGCGTCGACAACACCACTAAATGCAAGGCTGCCAGTAACTTCCAGTAGCCATCACGATCTCTTGGAGCAGTCCTTGAAGGAAAAGGCGGAGGAAACACCGCAAGCGAGATAGGTCAACGTATAAAAATAGGTCAACATATTCTTTTATCAAATTGGTTGATTTCTTCCTGCATGGCAATAATCCAGTCTGGATCGGTAAGAGCGTCAACTACTTTGGTTGGCTCCTTTTGACTTAAGAAACATGAGTAGAGACTTTCATTGATCGTAGAAGCGCGAGTGTTAACACCACTGGAGGGATCCCCAATGATCTGTGAGATCGGATGAGCGCGAGCCCACTTTCTTTGGTGTGTTTGCGACGATTCAGTAGCATCTTTACCCGCATGAATTTCCTGATTTGGGATAATCTGTGGTTCCGTAGGCTCAACAGGTTGGGGTTCTGACTCTGCTGAAGATATTTCTGTTGTGGACTCAGTGGATTGAAAGGTGTCGTCTTCTGAGCTTGCAATGACACCAGAGTCAGTTGGATGTACGCTATCTTCGCCGATGTGGAGATTTTCCATCGTAGGAGGCAAAAGGTCATTGGTTGGGGCTGCAGAAGAAGTAGAAATGGTGGGTGGCGGTGGTCTTGGATAGACATGCTCGAATAGCATATCAAGATCCACGTCGCTTGAGGTAAGAGTATTTGAAGGCAAATTTGATGCTTTCCATGACATATATTCTCTTTTTTAGGTATACTCGATAGGCTTTGGAATTTGTCGAGTATCCCACAAGTACGCCTTCGAAAGCCTCTGGATCAAGTTTGTCCCGATCTTCGCGGTCGTTGGCAACATATCACTTGCATTCGAAGATCATGAGGAAAGAGACGTTTGGCAGTCTACGGTTGATCATCTCGTACGGAGTCCACATAAATCTTATGTGAAGCGAAGTACAATTCTGAGTGAAGCACGCCATATATAGTGCTTCAGCCCATAAGAAGTGTAGCAGTCCAGAATAAATCAAGAGAGTCCTGGTTGCTTCAACTAGGGTTCTGTTCTTGCGTTCGACAACTCCGTTATGTTGGGTTCTCTTCGCAGCTTCTCCCATTGATGGTCTGAGTGTGCATACGTCGACACAAATTCATGTGAATGAGCTCAAGAGGTTTGGAAGATGATGCGTGTGCTTGGTGTTGTGGGACGTTTCCCTTATCTTCCCCATTTCGCACGCCGAGCAAAGATGCTCTTTGTGGTAGCTAGCTAAACGAGCCGCCCTTTGACCAAGTTGTCTGTGCGGAGCTTATTTACATCCTTGAAGTTGAAATGTGAGAGGCGCTGGTACCAAAAGTCGTTCTGATGTAGAGAGGCTCGAGAGATGAGACAGGTCGGTCGAGTAGTCTTCAGATCAATGGAGTAGAGGTTCGTCTTTCTGTGGCTAGTGAGCAGTTCTGATCCTTTATCATCGATGACGCTACAGTTGTTTGATTCGAAAGAACCTTGAAGCATTTGCCACAGAAGCGTCTGATGTTGAATAGGTTGTAGCTTAGGCCTTTGACGTACGAAACTCCTTTGGTGGTGTTGTCATGAATGAGATCGTCTGTTCCTAGCATAGGTGCAGAGTCACCGTTCCTGAAGTAGACCTTCTCGAGATAGGCCTCGAAAAAGTTGCTAAACAGCTCTTTATTTCCCGTCATGTGTGAGGAGCAACCTGAGTCTAAGTACCACACATGACGGACCTGCAAAACAAGTAAAGCAAGCTTAGGTACCCGTATGAGGACGAGTCCTTCTTTAATTGCAGGTGAGGGGTTCAACCTTTTTGTTGGTATGTTGAGTTCTAAGTCAGCTTGTTGAATGACTGATTTAAGAACCCAAAACTCGATTATAGCCTATTGGGTGTAGTAGGGATTTTAGAATCCACTTTTGCCTATGTTTTAACAATTTATTACACTTGTTTTTGTCCTGATTTCGGGTGAGGTGTATCTCTTTATCTTTGCTTTATGAGATTGCATGTATTGCATTGGAGATACAACATCAGGAAGAGAGGAAGATAAATGTTTTCTTCTTTGCAAAGTGGAAGCATTTTTCAGAAACGATTGTTATGACAACGTGAAAGTACATCATAGTTGTCATAGGAAGACTTAGTTACCTTAGTAGAAAACAAAGAAACACGGTCTGCGACATTACATGACGACTTTTTGGAAAACGTAAAACAATCGAACACAGGAGAAACAAGAGTCGAATTTAGCTTCTTCTCTTTTTATCAAAGAGAGTTGCCTCCTTGATTCGACCAGACCTAACCTTCTTCGTCTAGCCAGAACTCAGTCTTTTGTTTGTTGGCACATGCAAAACGGAGTTAGTACGAGACACATAGGTTTTCTTTTATGTTTTTTTTTGCATTTACACGTAGGTGTTTCGGAAACATAATAAGAGGTGGAGGGTTTGTACACATCAGGAAAGTTTTGAAGAGTATATATTTTGCTTAAAAGAAGAGATCTTTCTTCTAATAGGCTTTCCTTTCTTATTCCAGAGACGCAGTTATCTCCGGAATATAAATGGAGGAATAAATGGGTTTGGCCTGTTCGGAAGTAATTTCCTGATTTTCGGGTCCAAAGGGCGAAATGAAGTATGTAGTTAGCGGTGTGTTTCTAGTTTTATAATTATCGTTTTGCTCCACATAACTAAATGCAATTTGGGCCCAATTTTTGTTTCTCCATTTCTGTGGGTTCGTTTTACTTTGGAACCCCAAACCTTCGCGAGGATTGTAGAATTCTGCATCTTTCGATTGGTTGAGAAAGATGGTTTGATCGGTTTGACCTCTTTTTGTAAGAAGGTCCTCCAATTGTTTGACCTTCTTATAAAGTCTAACGCATCCTTGAGTGATCAAGTCGTATTGAGAAGATACGTTTACACGTTCTTGTTTGCTTTCCTTCAAATTTTTACTAACATCGTTAACCTGTCTTTCGCTATCCTCTACCTTTTTTGCTAAGTTTTTTGCTTTAGATTCTGAATAGGCTAATGATTCCTTAAGAATAGGTATCTCTTCCCGTTGTTTGTTTAGTAAGGCGTAATTATTGTCAAATTTTCTTTTAGCCCTGAGTAATTCCTACGTTGCATGGACAACTTCTGTATTTTTTGTCTCGGTTCAATGAAATCTTTAGGGAATGGAGTGTATACCTCAAGATCAGAAGTGGAGGGATCAGTTCTGTCGGAGTCGGGGCCTAATGCTTCTTCATCTGAGCCATAGTACATGCTCTTGACCATGAATGTTTTTTCTCTCTTCTCCTCGTCAGATGTGTCCTCAAGCCAATCCTCTTCCTCAGCTACCAGAACAATTCCTGCATCTTTGCGCTGGGAGAACTGAAGCTTCCCCTTGTAGTACTCGGTGTCCTTCGTCATAGGTCTGTAGCAGTCCTTAGCAAAGTGACCTGGTTTCCCACAGTTGAAGCATTTCCTTGGAGCTTCTATTTCCTTAGTCTCGGTTTCCTCGGGAGCGATGGCTTTTTCTTTACCGCAGGAGGTTTGCTGCCTGTTATAGGAAGATGATGATTTCTTGGAGAATTTCTTACTCATCATCTTTGCGAGCATGACCACTTACTTCTTGAGATCGTTGAGTTCTTCGTCAGATTCAAAGTCCAAGTCAACATTATCTTAAAGGTCGGATAAGACGACTTGCTTTCCCTTAGATACCTTTGAGCTTTTTTTTGGTAGGCTTGTTGGTCACAAGAGCAACGGGTTCTACATAAGCATTTGTCTTTCCTTTGTTTCTGATTTCTTTGGCGTACTCGATGTATTGAGAGAGGTTATCATGCAGGGCATGAATGTCCATCGCATCTAGGTCTTTGTTCTGATGCTTGATCAAAATAGCAATTCTGCCCTACTCGGATTGAAGTGTGGAGAGAAATTTGATGCTGTGCTCGAAGTTTGACCGTTGGATGTTGATTTTTCTCATCTCATTTATAATAGTCAAGAACCAAAGGTATATGTCTCGAAGATCTTCCCCTTCCTTACCTCTGAAGGAATCGTATGCAATAAGAGTGCTTGATTTCTTGGACAAGGTGCTGACGTGTGTACCAACCATCATCTTCGAAACTTCGTCCCAAATTTCTTTGGTAGTGGACATGCTGTCCACCTGGATATCTACGTCGTTTAGAAGGGACTGGAGAACATAGTTTCTAGCAAGCTTGTCAGCTTTGCCCGTGCTTTCTCTACGTCTGAGTAATGAATAGGATGCTTGAGTGTTCTTCTCTCTAAGAGAGGAGGGTCTGCGTTAGGCTGAGCTTCAACGACAGTCCAGAATTGAGCCGGTCTGTCGAAGATAGAAGAGTGCATGTCATCGCGAGGTCACCATTCTTGATTTCTATGAAGTTGATGAAACGATTTTTCCAAATACCATACTCGCCCCATCTTAGGATTGGAGCACGAGTGTCAAATCCTATCGCAAAGTCGTCCATGTTGTTTGGTATTGATCGTAATGTGAAAGAGATCTGTGAAATGAAAGGTCAGTTTCGAACAAGTATACTCTAAGTATTGAAAAGTTTGAGTAATTGATTTTGACAAAAATAGATGAGAGTTTTCAAACTCTTTAAAGTGGAAAATAGTTGAATTTTGGACCTAAAAATTTCTTGAAAATTTGATTCTCGGCCAAAGAGTAATTTAAATTGGTCAAACGGCAAGAATTGAGAATTTCGTGTGTTGACTTTCGGTCAACATTTCAGTTGAAATTCGTTTAACACATTGAAAATCGGGTGATTATGAAATTCGGGTAATGTTTACTATCGGGTAAATCTGTCCGAGAATTTTCGGATGATTTTCGGGTAGGAAAGTATCATATAAAATTCGAATAAATTAGACGATTTTTTGAAAAAATCGGGTAAGGCTGCTTGATTTTTTGAAAATTGGGTATTCCTGGCCGAAATTTGAAAATCGCCGAGAGTTTTGAAAATCAGGTGAATTTCAGAGTTTAATTGCCCGAAAATTGACTAAATTAGATTGATTTTCGACGTGTTGAGGAATTTTCGGGGAGATGAGCCGAATTTCTGGGCATTGTTACATTCATCTACCCGAAAATCAACACTGTAGGAGAAAAAACGAGTTTCATACTCGATTTTGGCTCAAATCTTACTCAAACTTCACTGAAATCGACGCAAAAGAGTATAAAATCACCCATAAACAGTTTATCAAGCTCTTAAGGGGATTAAAATAGTAAAAATAGTTCAAACACACCCAAATGAACAAAAAAAAAATTGAAAATGAAGTTTATGCAAAAACTCTTTTAAATCATACTGAAATCGAACGAAACTGGATTCAAATCATTGTGATCGATCCACTCTAGGCCTAATACCAGTTGATGTCCCATTATTTACCAAAACAAGGATCAAAAGATAGCTTTAAGAGATTGAATAACACCTTTTAGTGTGTGAAAGTGTGTGTTTCCTTTTAGAGAAGGTAAAAGGTGGTTTCCTTTGAATTTCTTTTAATAAAAACCCTAAAAGAGTAAAGGGGGCCTTATATATCACATGTGTTGGTATATTAAGGCCCATGATCTAAATTATCATATATTTACGTAGATGCCCAAAACTACTATAATCTACTTAATTACAAAATAGACCCAAGACTTGAAAAATCTAAAGGACACTACAAAAGATTTCTAACAGACGATAAATTCCGAGAATATGTGGATCCATTAAAGCGGCTTTGTAAGATCCCGACCCATCGATCGATTTCTTTGTGCTTTTGATCGAACAATTGGTGTATGGGAATGGAGTGTTCTTTTTTTTATTTGTATTTTTGGGTAAAACAATCGAAAAACGAAAGTAGAGGAATGATCGAAGGACGATAGGGAGAAAAAGAGAGCTAGATTGGAAGAGATCGAGAGAGATAGATAGAGAGACGAGAGAGATAGAGAATGTTGAAGATGAAGGTTAGAATTATCATTTTTTGCTTCAAGTTCGATACATCTCAATTAGAGTATTTCAATGCATAGTTGGTGGATCAAATTCCATAATGAGCTAACTAGACTTAAATATAATTAAATTGATAATAACTGGGCCGAGTCCAATTTTTGGATCCTGACATTACCCTCATATTGAAGACATCCTCGTCCTCGAGGATGAGAGTAAGCTCCCGAATAGTGAAGAAATATTCGATAACAAAACAACGAAAGCATGATATTGTCGGTGCACTTTTTCCACGATTGAAAGGGAAGAGTGAACTCTCATGCACAAATTTGCTCCCCTCCTCGATGATATTTTCCATGCTCCATTCTAGCTTTTTTTAGGGATTCTTCGAAATCAACAGTGTTGTCAAAGGAAAGCCGGGAATCATTCCTCACCAAATTTTGGTACAGAAACTTGATTGCTTGAGCGAACTCCCACACCTTGGTCCATTCGGCATCTTGACAACTTCCTCGATCAAAAGGCACACCTCGAACCTTCCCCTCGTGTAGCTGCTCGACATACCATCGCCCTCGATCGAATGGTAGGCTACGGTCCTCGCCAAAGTGAAATGGCTCGACATACCACCATCCTCGATTGAATGGTACATTTGTTCGAGCCATTCCCGTGCCTTATAGCAGTTTTTCCTCGATCAAACAATTCTCCTTCATTACATCGACGTGCCAACATCCTTGATCGAACGGTAAACCATGATACTCTCCAACATACAACTGCCCGTCAGACCATCTCCTCGACCGAACAACATAATTTGATTTCCCTTCGGCTCTCCTAAATAATCAGTCCAATCAATCAATACTACAAGATGAACATCATCAACCAACACCGAACCATCATCATCAACTAGCACATATTTACTCCCAATCGATTTTGTTTCAACCTAAAGCATCATCCGCTCCATCTCAACCAACACCGACGAGTCATCAACCCCCAATGTCAGTTTATCCTCAATCACAATTGATTCATCATCAACCGACGACTCATCCATTAACACCGTATTTTCATTGTATGCATCATCAATCGAGAGCGAGACAACCTCAATCAATGGCTGCAAATCCATACCATCCAACATCAAAGTATCCTCATCCACAAAAGTCTCGTCAAGCTGGTTAACGTCAAATTTTGCAAGCATGGCGCCGACGATTACGTTCCACGTTGGAAGATTGTTGTCCCAGTACTCGTTATACCATTCAAGAGTCCTACCTTCGTCGTAGATGTAGGCAAGTTGAACCTTCTCCCGCTACTTGATCGCGCTTAGAAGCTGGAATTATTCCTCACACTGTTGAAACCAAGCTCGGGTTCCGTTCGATCAAAGAGGTGAGGCATCTTCAACTTGAATAGAGCATTCATAGTATTAACGATCGTCATCAAAATCAAATGCCGAGAATTGATTGTATCTGATACCACTTGTACGATCCCGACCCAAATCCGATCAGTTTCTTAGTAGTGCTTTTAATCGAACAGTTGGTGTGCAGGATGAAGTATTCTAATTTTTGTATTTTTGGGTAAAATAATCGAAAGACGATCGTAGAGGAATGATCAAAGGACGACCGAGGGAGAAAAAGCGAGCTAGATCGGGAGATATCGAGAGAGATAACTCAGATAGACGAGAGAGATCGAGAATGTTGAAGATGAAAATTAGAATTATTATTATTTAATTAAAGTCTGATTCATCTCATATAGAGTATTTAAATGCATAGTAGGTGGATCAAATTCCATAATGGGCTAACTAGACTTAATGTATTTAAATTGATAAATGATTGGGCCGAGCCCAATTTCGGGTTCTAACATGCTTCCTTCTGACTATCTAGGTATGACAATCATCTTTAATCACCTAAATGAACCGAATTATTTAGCACCGAGCTATGATATGAAACAAGCTTTAAGCGCTATAAACAAGCTAAGTTTCATAGGTCGAACACTTTCCTGACATGTGGTAAAGTGTTAAACTATCCTCAGTGGATTACAGTTAATGACACGGTCGTATCCTGGATTTTGAACTCACTATCACGAGAATTGGAAGATAGTTTCACCCTAGCTGAAATTGCATAAGATATGTGAGAAGAATTACGTGCACAATATGGTTCGAGTAATGGTCCACAAGTCTATCAGCTCAATCGAGATATATGTTCGATCTTTGAAGGAAATCTGACTCTGACAGCCTACTTCGGGAAATTGAAGCGACTATGGGACGAGCTGTGTCATTTGGCACAAATGGAAGACAACAGGTGTGGCAAATGCGCCTGCAAGGGTGGCAGGGCACAATAGTAAAACTTAACTCATCAATTTCTTATGGGCTTGAATGAGTCTTATAAGGATGCACGGAATCAAATTCTAGCTTCTGATCCATGGTCCGGTGTTCGAAAAGCATATGATATGCTCATGGATGTAGGGAGGAAATATACCGGGCGATTGGAATATGAAGCAAAGGATCACAGTGCTAGTATGCTAACTAAAAAGACAGCTAAGAAAATAAAAGAAACCGTAGCTATGGTAGTAGAGAAAATGAGATGGGAATGGATAAGACGAGTAAAAGGCGTTAAAATGTTCTTTCTTTGATATGAATGGCCATATGAAGGATGGATGTTTCAGGCTCATAGGATACGCCAATGGTGAAAATGCAATAAAATCAACAACAATCAACAAAGCGGGAAAAATACCAAGAAACAAATTTGCTTGACACTCTACTTAAAGTAAGGGGAGTTAAGCTTGTTCATGACAATAGGAAGGCACTGCAGCAAGAAGTCGAGAGACTGGTGAAAGGATAGACGATCCTACATGATATAGAAAAGGTGAATTTTGCGCATTACATGGATTTCGCAGGTTTGACAACTTACTACTCTCTTGCCTCTTTACATAATTTGAGCGCGGATATGTTCATTTGGATAATGGTGCAACTGGGCATATGATCTGTGATCTTACCTTGCTCACAAACCTTCATCCTGTTTCCCATCCAACACATATTTTTCTTCCAGATGGAAGTGCCAAATTGGCTCCAATATAGGTAACCTTAATCTTATAGAAAGCCTATTTATCAAAGGTTGCCTATATGTTCCATATTTTAGATTAAACCTCATCTCAATTAATAAGCTAGCATCCCGAGCCCGCATAGACTGTCTTTTCTCATCAAAGTTTGCTTGTTGCAGGACCAAACGAGTAGGAATGTATTCTTCGGCATATTGTATACATTTGACAAAACGTCATTTTCTAAGGACAATCGGCAAAGATTTCAGACTTCATACAAAACACCCATTATATGACCTTTTGTAGTAATGAACTTGACTCCTTTCATGTTTGTAATCGTGTATTTGAGGATTAGAGCTGAAAGTCCGAGCGGGTCGGCCCGCTTGGTCCGAAAATGAGCGGGCCGCCCGATATATAACTGGTCGGGCCTAGTTTCCACGGGCTGAGAAAACCTCGGCCCTAGCCCATTCACTGATGGGCGGGGCCTCGGGCTTGATTTTTCAAATCTAAATTTAAAAGTTTTATAAATTATTTATTATTCATTATTAATTACATTTATATGTAGTATTACATAAAATAACATTAATACTTAATATTTTGGAAAATGATATACATAAACACGTAAAAAGGTACGTTTATCTTCCTATAAAGTAAAATGAAAAACAAAATATTAAGTATAAATAAAAGAAATAAAAATAAAATAGCAGGCCAAATTTGGCTTTCGGCCCACAGAACCTGTGTATATACCTCACAAGAGAATGGGGGCCAGGGAACGTAAGCATAGACACCAGGCGAGGCCACTGTGAAACCTATTTTGCTGCGTTACATAACCATATCGATCAATGTTGGATCTCACGGAGGATTATCGATGGAGATACAAACATCTGCTGCAACAGAAAAAAGAAATAACGCGACAAATAGGATATATTTACGAGATAGAGGATCATTAGGCACGAGAAATAGGACGACAACAACGAAAAGTTGTTGTTGATTCGTCTATTGATATATATAAGTATTAATTTATATAGATTATATGATATATATATATTATTGATAGATGAATATCACTGTGCATTTTACTAATGTTTGTTAATTAGATTAAACCAATGGACATACATATATATTAAAAATCCACACCAAATATAAACCACATAGCGTTGTTTTTGTTTTTCTTTTCCGGAGGCTGGTTAGATAAAATGGTAACAACTTTAAATCAATAGCTCTCTAGTCGTAAGACGCGTGGCGTACGGCAAAGCATTTTTGACTTTTGGCTTTTATATATAAGGATAATTAGGTTCCATGCTCCATTATCATATTTTTATTAAAATTCAGTTCCCAAAAAGTTTTAAAAGAGAGAGAAAGACTCATTTTATGTTTGTCTCGAAAAGACTCATTTGCCCCTCCTTGTTGCGAAAATTATACATGTTTGCTATTATTTGTCCCTAACGATTGAACCAAAATCACGTTTGATAAAAATCAAAAATTACGTTCAAAAGTCGGCTCAATCCCGACGTTAATGACCGAATAAGGTTAAATCGACGACAACTTCTCATGCGTGTTACTAATCAATGAAAAATTCTGAAGGTTATGACGAAATGATGTGTTAAAAATACAATTCGAAAATCTCGTTGAAAAAGGAGAAAATCTAGATTTTATGTCATAAAACGTGAAATTGATCATGGGTCTTAATAATCAACGAGAATTACTGATATTAATCGTGGAAGAACGGAGAATTTTGATGCTAGCTATGATTAAAGCTTTTGAACGCTCGTTGGGTAACACGTCGTTCATTCTGGATAACACTTCATGCATACTGGATACCATTTCATGGGTACAAGCAAGAGGCTAAGAGGGATCGATCGAAAACCACCGATGACATCCAAAAATCAATGAAGCGCTAGGATCTCAGACGTTAGTGACCAAATAATGTTAAATCGACCTTAATTTCTCATGGATTTTCATAATCAACAAATATTTTGAAGTTTATAATGGAATACTACTTCAAACTCAATTTGTGGGTAAAATCTCTACTTTAAATGATCGAATAATATAAAATCGACTCAATGTTTTCATGGGTTTTAGTAATAACGAGAAGTATTGATATTAACGAAGAAGTCAGATGCGACCGAATATTGGAACGTTTGCTAATTAACACGTGACATGCGTAACATTTCATACAACAATTATAACACCAGTGTTGTAATACATAACTAATATTTCCGCAAAAATCACGCATCAATCAGAAAAATAATGTTTCTTTGTTGTCAATAACACATTTTATACACAAGCAATGGATCACGAGGAATGTTACGAAAACCACCAATGACACTCAAAAACAGCTGAAGGCGGCTGAATCTCGACGTTGGGCCGAATACGGTTAGATCAATATCAATTTCTCGTGGGTCTTAATAATAAAGGAAAATTGTTTATGTTTGTACCGAAATAATACGTCAAACCAATTCGAAAATCTCGGGGTGAACCTCAACTTTAATGGTAAAAAATCGTGAAATCAACGCAATTTAATCACAAGTCTTAATAATGTAAGGAAATTATTGGTCTTAATCATGGAAGAATGCGAAAATTAGCTTTCCCCAAAATTAAAATGTTTTCAAGCGTAATAATACTTTATGCAAAGATTGTAACACACACACATCAAAAGAAAACGCTTCATTAAGAACATAGAAGGTTCTAGATTGTTAGAGAATATTAATAGTATAATGACTGATATTACCACATTGTCTTCAAATAATATCACATGCCTGATAAAAAAACCAATATGAACCCAATTTATAACATAGTTGCAGATATTGGTACTACATAATAGCTTCACAGTACCACATTACTAATTCGATTAATTTTGTTCATAAATGCACTTTTTCGGATGTATAAGATTGTCATTCATGGAAATGGATGATATGATGAAGCTAAACCACAAAATTCCTTTACAAGTCACGTTATGCGAATGTTGATGTAGAAAGTACAATGTTGAAGTCATTAGTTATGTAACCATATACTCTTTCATTCCAATAAACTATATCTATCTCAATGAACATAAGTTTACGAATTTCATCACAAACTTGTTCAAAGTTCAACATTAAATCATGAGTAACATTTTATAGACCATACTCCGTAAATCCTAAGCTCTGAACTCTAAACCCTAGGCCCGAACCCTAAATCGAAACACGAAACCCTAAAAAATTTTATTGTTGCATCCTATAAATCACAAATTGTACATCATATTACCAAATTTTTGTGTCGTAAATCCTTAATCTTAACCCTGAAACCCTAAACCCTAAACCCAAAAGTAAACATAGAAACTCTGGCACGTAAACTGCAATTTGTAACATATCATTCATTTCGGATAACACTTAAGCACTTACTGGTAACACTTAATCCCTTATTAGTACCATTGTGTGTATTTCAAGAGAATTTTTAAGATTCTGCCAAATATCAACTCGAAATCAATATTCCCGCCACTCCACATATATATCTCAAATCCCAAATACTCAAATTTAGAAATCACGAGTAACATATATTATGATGCAAAAGAGATAGTAACCTATGTTTGCCAACAAAGGACCATATGTTTACATGATTAATAACTTCAAAATTCGACTAATAACATTATCATTCGAAGATTGTGTCTTTTAAAGAAATATGATGGTTTAACATCATCAAATCTTATATTTCCATGAATGACAATCGTATACATCCGAAAAAAGCAAATTTATTAACGAAATTAATAGAATTATTATTGTGGTACTGAGAACCTATTATGTAGTATAAGAATTTACATAATCGTTACAAGCTGAGTTGGTATTGTTATTTACAATCAGACATGTGGTATTATTTGTAGTGAGGTAATATTCCATGCTAAGCCATAACCTTTTAGAATGTTCTTAATGAAGTGTTTTTCTTGCGTGTACGTTATATTTATTGCCGAAAGTGTTACACAGTTCCAAAATGTTCAAGGCTCAGCATTTTTGTCAATAATTCTCGTTGATATTTAAGGCTCGTGATAAATTTGAGTTGATTTAACATTATCCAGCCAATAATTCCAGTTTCCCCAATTTTTTTAAGGGGATTTTAGAATATAGATTAATGCAATATTCCATTATAAACTCCATTAATCTTTATTGATTATCAACACCTAAATTGAGGTCGATTTAACCTTATTCGGTCACTAAAGTTAGAGATGTCAGCAGTTTCAACGTTTTTCTGGTGTTATCGGCAGTTTTCGATCTATTCCTCTTGCTTGCATGCTTTTTACCCAGGAAGTGTTACACGGACTATAAGAAATTTTACCATGAATGCAAGAAGTGTTACCTAAAAAGCGTGTTAATTCATTTTTTTCCGAATAATTTCAAAATCCCGCTCAAACTCCAGTCAAATTCAGGAATTCCGCCAAAATCCTCTTCTTATAAAATATTTTGTAAGGGTATTTTGGTGAATTCGAAGTTTTGGGTCTTTTATCCTAGATTTTCAGGGATGAGTCTTTAAAATTCGTTTTTTCTCTGACAGTGTCTGAAACCTATTTTAAAACTATATAAGGGCCTGACACGAAATTTCCCCTTATATATACTAGTCTACGAAGCCCGCACGATCTGTAGCTCCGAGGAAACATTGACCCGAAAAAAAATCAGATAATATTCCAAAAAAAATTTGAAATCAAATAGGATTATATATAAACAAAAGGTCTAACGCAAAAAGTCTTCCAAAGACCTAAATGAGAATCAAGCCAACGACCTTAGAGTTTGAAGCTCGGCTTCCATTCGTATGGCTTTGAAGGCATCGCTTTTCTATCATACATCCTCAATACTATTGTATACATAGGAATGGATAAACAATGAAATAGCAGACTAAATTAGTAGTGTCTTATTCGCCACAATAGTAAGCCACAACAGTACTTGCCATTGTTTTGATGTTCTCGGACAATGGTATCCAATAAGTCTGAATCTATATCAATATCCCTCTTCGTCATCTCCATTAAAACAAAAAACAAGCATCATCTAGTTTTCCACTCCTGCACAGGAAGCGAAGAGAACTTGGAAAGTTTCAATATATGGACAGTGTTTATTTTGCAGCATGGCATTCAAAACCTTCAAAGCTCCCATGACTTCGCCAGGTTTCCATAAACCGCCAACCACCATTCTATAAGAAGCGACATTCGGTCAACACACGACCTTTAACTTGCATGTCCACTAATATTTTGTATCCGTCCATAGGCACACTCGTACGGTAATAATTCTCGATAAATATGTTGTAGATAACCATGTCTGGTGTAATTCGTCGCTTCATCTCGACAACCAAGGCATTTGCTTCACCAATCAATCCTCTCTTTAAAAGATCGGATGGAACGACATGATTCGCATATTATACTTTACAATCATGGTACTTCATATCAAACATCACCTTCCTTGCCTCATTAAACTTCCCCTAGCCACACAAATCTTCCATCAACATAGCATAAATAGACGCATTTCGTCGCTTTCCTTTCTCATTTCCTCAAATAGCCTCTTTGCCTCACCCACAACGACTACTTTACACATAAAACCAATCTTCTAAGTTGTATGGGACTAATAGTAGGCTCCACGCTCTCTCGAGCATTTCATCAAACACCTTCAATGCCTTACCCCATTCACATCTCTTCAACCACATTTTGATTATGGCATTGAAGGAAACAAATACAACCTAAAAAACACGTCTTAAAACCGTCCCGGAAGCACTTGATTGTTTAATCAAGATGCCCATTATTAACAGATCCGTTCAAAAATGTATTAAAACTATGCACTGTCCGCCCATAATTAAATGGCGTCCTCATCTCATAAAAAAGATCAAATGCTTTCTTCACCATACCACACTTCCCGTAATGACATGTCAACCTTGTCAATAGAACGTCACTGCATTTCGCATCATGGGACTTCAAGATACCCTAGACATCATAAATGTCGTCACTTTTTTTGGATTTTGCGAGCTTATAGAAGAGTGATGAATAAGAAGGATATTCGCCCTCATCTGGCGGTAATAACTGAAAATTGAGAGGAACTGACTCGTATGTTGAAATACTTTGAGATGATCAAGGAATGTTACGCTTTCTCGAATTTGAGCTTCTGAAGGTTTTTTTTTGGGAAATGTCACCTTTTTATATATACGTTAATTGTACAAAGACTGTACAGGGAAGAGGGCCGGCCCACCACAGGTGGTGGCTGGCGCCAGTGAAGCCCAATAAATTACCCAACTCAACGCATAGAAATAAAATAGAATAAAAACTACGGCCAAGCAATGCGCCAAATTCGACGAAGCCCACTCAGCTGCAAAAGCCAACGATCCTCCAAGGTCCCCATCCGTGCTATCATCATGTACATAGCGTCCCTTGCTACCATCTTCGCAGTCCGACTCACGCTCGCATGCCAACGCTGGTTCCATTCCCTCCAAATGTGATAAACCAGCGATGCCAGAAGCTGGCGATAAGCATAGTGAAGAAGATGCTTCCGTCGCCACTTCACCGAAGCCCATAAGATCTGTCGTCGCTAGTCTCAAAAAGGTCATGCCAATCTCGTGGCAGACCGAACACACCTCAAGCAGTCTGCCGAGAAAGGGCACTCGAAGAAGAGATGGGGGACCATCTTGGTCGCCCCAACCTCACACCTCAAGCACCCATTAAAAGCGGCAACCATGGCGATCCATAGTTTGTCTCTCGTAGAGAGACGGTCTCGAATCGCCATCAAACGGATGAACTCCAGCTTAGGATATTAACCGGTCCCCCAAATAGCGTCTCCCATGGTACATGTGGCCGTCGTGTGTGAATCACCACCCACGCCGCATGCGGCGAGAACCGCCCATCACTCGAACCGTGCCACAATATCGCGTCCGTCTCGGCCGGGTAAACAGGAGGGAGGTGAGGATGAGTCTGCTGGTACTCCATCCTCGAGGTCGCTGGCCAACGCCAGCCCTCCATAGTGATCACTGACGCTAGCTTGTATCTCGTGGTAGTCCCATAATGCGAGGGCCCCACGGGATCATAACCTCTAACGATGTGTCAAGTAACCTTGGGTCCCGCCAAAGAGATAGCAATTAACCATTGCTAATGCAAAATCGCACCAGCGCCAAGAGCCTTGGTCTGAACTTCAAGACATTTTTTCCAGCTCCACGAAGAGATCATCCCACAGCCGACGCACCACACGGACTGTTGTTGAAGGCGAGTCGAATAGAGCCACGCCACCCAAACAGAGGATGGGTCCGTCGTGATGAATCACCATAACAGAATAAGCATCAGGGTTTGATTGACCTCCACATCGATCTGATGCCTAGCCCCCCTTCAGCTACAGGTCGACATACGTCACTCCAAGCCACCTTCACCGGGGACCCCGCCTAAAGAAATCCCCTGATAAGGGTCTCAATAGTCCGGACAACACCTTTGGGCAATAGAAACCACCGGTGACCAATAGATGTGAAGCCAGTTCAACACCGACTTAACCAGATGCACCGTACCCGCATAGGATAGCGTAAGATGCAACCAGGAGCCGAGGCGCGCCTCCACACGTTGCTGAAAGTGCACAGTCACTGATGGATAGTTTTGACGTAATAAGGGTACACCAAGATACCGCATCGGCAAAGCTCCCACGTTAAATTCCATTATACCGTGAAAGACCGCCGCTCGCCCCTCGGCCTGCTTAGAAAGGAACATCTCACTCTTGGAGGGATTAGCTCGCAGACATGACAACTCCGCAAACTTGTCCAAGATCGCTTTAAGAAAAGGGATCGACCCCACATCAATGTTACAGAACAGTAGCAGTTCATCCGGAAATGCCAGCATTACTAGCTGTAACAGAACACATCGCCAATGATACTAGAAAGCAGGGCATTCTGCGCTAAATCACCCTTAGCCCGTCGCATTCGTCGAAACACCTGTTTCTGCACAATTAGCCGCTGGCACTGGGAATACATGGGAAACCCCCGATTAGAAAGATGCCACACCTCTGCCACCACACGCAGAAACGCTGGATCCGTTGTAGGGAAGTTATCGAACCGAAACAATCCTCCTCTCTCGTCTGCCCTCTCAGTCTCAAGGACCATAGGGCAATGATCCGATGTACTAGGCAGCTCCCTGCGGTACCGCACATCCGCACAATGCGCAAACCACATCGGATTTGCCACTACCCTATCAAGCCGATGCCATATACTGCCCGGTGGAGGCTGCTGATTATACCAAGTAAAGAAGCACCGCATGGGCAGCGTGGTAAGGTTTGCTCGTACCAAACAATCGCCAAATGCATCACAATCAAGGCATTCAGCACACCCCCAAGCGACTCCCCCTCATCGAGCACCACATTGAAGTCGCCAAGGACCAGCCATGTATGGGACGAGAATGGCTCCGCATGGCATTAAGATCCCCCCATAATGCAACCCGCTCCGCACTATGATTCTTTCAGTACACGAAGGAGATCTGAAATTCCCTCACATTCGCAAGCGCCACTGCCTTGCAATGGACAAATTGAGAGGAGACTCCTACGACCTCCACAACAACATACCTATCATTTCAACCCACCCAAATCCTATTCCCCGAGCCCCCATCATACTCAAAGAACTACTTCCAATGCGGCTGAATTGCACTCAAAATGGGCGACGTATTTGGAAGGGCAATCCGCGTCTCAGAAGCCCAAGCAACTGAATGTCAAATCGCGCGATAAGATCCCCCACACACGCATATGGTCTCGCTCATTGAGACCCCGCACATTCAAATAGGGATGCATGCTCAGGGCCCGTATGGTCAAGCGAAACAAGCAAATCGTCCTCATCCAAGTGTGCCAAGACAGCAAATGCATTCCTCACAGGCGGACATACAACTGCCTTAGTGACACCCGTCTCAGCTACCTTTAGCCGAGGCGACCCAGCCAGCGCCTCCCCATCCCCGGCAGTCACGGCCTAAGGTTCCCCCTTACTACCAGCCGCCACTCCTGTCGTTCCACCTCTCGGGTCCTTCGTGCAACCCCCACAAGCCGCACCGGGCAACCTTGCGTCCGGGACCAAATATCTTGCACGTCCCACACCTAGTCGGACGCCGCTCATATTCCACTCAAACCGTAACCGTTCCCGCACTCCCTCCATCCTCGGTAGGAAGCCGCATCTAACACTCCTCCAAATAAGGTTCAGTCAGGTCCTTCATGACACATATCTACGCAAAATCAATTCGTTCCAGCCGCTCCGTCATGCCGTCCGCAAACAGTGGCTGCCCCACCGGGCTTGCCACCTTCTCGAGCCCATTCGGGGTCCAAAAATCCAACAGGACATGCCTGAAATTCAACCAAGTCGGGATCATCGTATGCTTCAACTTCTCAAGGTTCATCCCCGACCGCCATTATTCAAGGAAGATAGGTTGGCCCTGATAGAGCAACGGCCCACCCTCCAACACTACTGAAACCGCCTCGGCCGACTCGAACCGAAACTTGATAACCCCATTCTACGTAGCCCGGACCTCCACCAGTCCAGGCCACGAAACCCAAAGAAATCGCTCCACTACTGAAAAATATGGCTTTCGTCCCCTGAAATAACCGATCAATGTATGAGTCCACCGTGCAAAACCCTTCGAAGCCACCTCCCACGACGATTGCACTTCACACGCCCCATCCGCAATACATAGCGCTGTATAAGCCAACTCTGTACGCTTAGCGATCGGCCGCCTCCACGTGGTTCCACCTACCGCGACAGCAAAGGAAAGTTGAGCCTGCCGACATTGCGTTCCCTCCCGCTCAACCCACCTAGTATGGCCGAAGCTTCCGCGATCCCTATGTTTCTCGACCCTTTCGTCGTTGTCGAGCTGCCGGCCCCTACCACCGTCTCCACGGACCCCTAACCGGCCACAAACACTATTCCCACCAGGACCGTAGCCGTCGCGCCTGCCACACCCTCATCAGCCTCCACCGCCATGTCCTGACCAAAGGCCTCCATCTCAGCCACCAAGGCCTTCCCCGTCCGCCAGACCTCAGCCTCCACCACTGGCACTCCCATGCACCGCGACCCCGACCCGGCCTGATCCACTACCTCCTTCACCCCACCGGTCGGACCATCAATGCCCGAACCCACCCGATCCTCCACAGCCAGCACCAGTGTGGTCGACGATCACATCACACGCACACCATTCTCCCCTCCAGCATCCTCATGACGGCTCAGTCCTAAAGGAGTCGTCACCACCTTTATAGTATTAGGGTTAAGGCTCCTATTGGGCCTAATCGGCCCATGAGGGCTGTCGCGTCCCCCTCGCCGTATTGGAGGCGGCGTCCCTGGGCGCCGCCGTATAATCCCCTCCAGCCGTGACCGATGATCCCTTAATGGCACGGAGACCTTACCGACCACCCCATTTTCCGCAATAGTTGTGCCATCTGGAGCACCCCATACTTTCTTCACCAAGGTCATAAACACCGTCACATCAAATTGACGGCTGAATTCCGGCACCGTCCGTCGCAAATCCTCCAAGTCCGGCGGGTGTTGTTTGATCACCCTCGCCAACGACGACGACGACATCACCGAGTCACACGAAGACGATGATGTTTCCTTACCCAAACCACCACGCCCAAATCCTCCCCGGAACGTAATCACTTCCCCTGGCCGGCGACGCACTGACTATGGCACGCCGCGTGGCCGCGTGAGCGGTCTCTCTATGCTAATTATTAAAATCGTCAATCCTAGAGAGAACTCCGCTTTTTTCTCTCTAATTCCGCTTTTTTCTAGGTACTTTTTAAGGTTTTTGATGGTGTGGGTTTTCTGATGGGTTCATTGCGCGGGCCATGACGAAGGTGACAAGAGTGGAGACTGTAGATGGTATTGTATTAGCGCTTGTGAGCTGAGGGACTAGAGGTTGAGTCGCGAGAGAGACGCCGCATGGAAGAATATCTTCATTGTTAGTTCTTCTATATATAAATGAACCTGTTTGAGCCACGTGTGTTTGAGATTACCTGCTACATGTTCTAAACCGGTTGGGATTTCCTGTTCCCGTTTCAGTGTGCGCGTCCGTGTTCCACATAGAAAAATGCATTATACCTTCCACATAGAAAAATGCATTCAATATTATATATTTTTCAATTTCATACTCATCAAGATTATATTGAATTTTTTTGTGTTTAAACACTCCGTATATTGATATTAATGGGTGTTACGATATTTACGGGTGTTTTAACACTTGTCGGGGAAGGTATAATGCATTTTTCTAAGTGGAACACGGACGGGCACACCGAAACGGAACAGGAAATCCAACCCGGTTCTAAACGGGTTATCAAAAGGTGGCTTCGTTCTTTTATATAAGTTTATATATATATATATATATGTGTGTGTGTATATATATATATATGATATATATGTGTGTGTGTGTGTGTGAAGATTTGACCTGGTGAAAATATTTTTGGAAACAGCAGACCGCCCGATCAAATACGGGTCGGGCCGGCTCTAATTTCTACGGGCCAGTAGATATTGGCCCTAGCCCATTTATATATGGATCGGGCCAGCCCGACCCTAGCCCATTCGGCCCGGTTTTTTATTTATTTATTTATTTATTTTATTTTTTTAAAAAAACTGTTTTTATTATTAATTTGAATTATAATTCTTACCTAATATTATATCAAAATAATATATACATAATTTTGAAAAAGATTGTATCCATTAATATGTAAGAATATTTTTTTCCTTTATAAAATTAAATTTTATAAATATTAAACATAAAAATAAATGAATATAAAAATAAAAAAGCGGGCCAACATCATGGTCCGGGCCGAACGGCCCGGTCACTATTCGAGCTTTTAAATTTACGGCCCAAACCCGACTTTTTTCCTGCCGGCGCATGGGCTCAGGCCCAAACTTTCAGCTCTAACCATGCCATGCATTTCATATTGAGGTAATGAGCTATATATCTTTTATGTATTTACGTTTCAAATATCCAATTCTTGTTCTCAATGAAAGGCTTTCGGTTCGATTTAAAAATGATAAATTAAACTCGTAGATTGTAAACTTTCTTTCCCGCTGGATTGCAAACAAAATAGAATAACATTGATAAAAGAGCCTTACTAATATGAATCACTATATGCTGGTATGGTATGTTGGTGGGGCTCACTTAATTTTTGATCCTTGATTGATAGTTTTTTTTTGTTGAAATGTCACTATTATATATACGTAAACTGTACAAAGACTGTATAGGGAAGAGCGTCGGCGCCAGTGAAGAAATAAATATAGGAAAAATTAAATCCGTTTGGGATCAAGAGATTTGAACCCGACGTGAATCGAACACGCAACCTTCTGATCTGGAGTCGGACGCGCTACCATTGCGCCACGGATCCCTTTGGTAATGGTCCAAAATAGAATTAGAGGTGCGGGATACTTGATTGATAGTTGATGTTACTTTTGATAGTTGATGTTGCTTGTCCTCTTGTTGACGACCACCACACGAATAACTAACTCAAACATAGTCATGCACGTATAAATTTGTTATGTAGTGTAAAAACAAACTGTGGTTGAACCGGCGTTTCAGGGAGGGTGCTATTATGACTGAACCAGCGATCGAGCCAACGATCGAACCCGTGATTTTGACCGAATCACAGACAGTGGTTGAACCGGCGTCTTCAATCGACCCCAGCGACGAGACTTCCTCATCGTCTTTGGCTGATTCACAAGATATTCCTGACTCGGTGGTGTCGGCCACACCAGTCACGACGCCCATGACACCTGACCCTGAAGTTGCTGCGGAAAATTTGGGACGTGGTCATCGCGTGAAACAACCGTCTACCCGTTTGCAGGACTATTTGATTTGTACAGTCTGTTGTGAGTCATCTAGTACTCCTTATGCGTTGACGCATTATGTTGATTATTCCAGATTTTCTTTTTCCCATCGCACATTTTTTGCGGCTGTTAATGCTGGGCGAGAGCCTAGATCTTACTCTAAGGCTGTGAAAGATCCTCGTTGGCGCCAGGCTATGAGTGATGAAATTTCTGCTCTCGAAAAGAATGGTACTTGGACTGTATAGCAACTTCCTACTGGTAAAAAGCCTATCGGCAGTAAGTGGATTTATAAGATCAAGTATCACTCGGATGGGACTATTGAGCGCTAGGATGGGACTATTGAGCGCTATAAAGCGCGACTTGTTATTCTTTGGAATAATCAAGTTGAGGGCATTGATTTTCATGAAACATTCACCCCGGTTGCCAAAATGGTCACGGTTCGACTGTTCTTTACCGTGGCTATTGCTAAAGGCTGGGAATTGCACCAGATGGATGTGCATAATGCTTTTCTTCATGGCAAATTGCATGAAGAAGTATACATGCGACTACCTCCCGGTTTTGTTTCCGCTCATTCTGGTCAGGTGTGTTGCTTACGGAAGTGGCTTTATGGCCTCTGTCAGGCTCCCCGATGTTGGTTTGCCAAGTTGGCATGAGCTTTGTCTGATTATGGATTTGTTCAGTCTCATGCCGATTACTCTCTGTTCATTTATTCTCGTGATCAGATTCA
This sequence comes from Linderniella brevidens, assembly GCA_004919715.1. Classification (NCBI taxonomy): domain Eukaryota; kingdom Viridiplantae; phylum Streptophyta; class Magnoliopsida; order Lamiales; family Linderniaceae; genus Linderniella; species Linderniella brevidens. The sequence continues at coordinate 10,393,978 of SWDC01000151.1, read as the reverse complement.
GATGTCTGTGCTTGTGTATGTCGATGACCTTGTTATTAGTGGGAATGATCCCAGTACTATCAAGTTGTTTAAGGACTACTTAAGTTCTTGTTTTCACATGAAGGACTTGGGACCTCTTAAGTATTTTTTGGGTGTGGAAGTTGCTCGGAGTAGTGCTGGTTTGTTTTTGTGTCAGCGTAAGTACGCTTTGGATATTGTGACTGAGGCTGGCTTATTGGGTGCCCGACCTTCACGGTTTCCGCTTGAGCAAAATCATCGGTTGGCACTTGCACAGGGCGAGCCGATAACGTCGTCTAGTTGGCCGTCTGATATATCTTATTCTCACTCGACCTGAGTTATCCTACGGTGTACATGTTTTAGCTCAATTCATGCAAAACCCGTTGGAGGAATATTGGGAAGCATCACTTCGGATAGTGAGATATTTGAAGGGTCGCCCAGGTCAATGAATTCTCCTTTGATCCGATTGTGATCTACGACTACGAGCTTATTTTGATTCCGACTGGGCGAGTTGTCCTTTGACTCGCCGCTCACTAACCGGATATTTTGTCATCCTGGGAAATTCTCCGATTTCTTGGAAGACCAAAAAGCAGGCAGTTGTGTCTCGCTCTTCGGCTGAAGCTGAATATCGAGCTATGGCTATGACGGTGTGCGAACTCAAGTAGTTGAAGGCATTGCTTCGTTGTTTAGGGATTTCTCATCGCCTTCCCATGCGACTTTATTGTGACAGTCAGTTTGCCTTACACATTGCAGCCAACCCCGTTTTTCACGAACGGACCAAGCACATTGAGATTGACTGCCATTTCATACGCGATGAACTTCATAAAGGAGCAATCGAGACTCAATTTGTGCGCATTATTGATCAATTAGCGGACATTTTCACAAAGGCCCTTGGAGCTACACAGTTTGATTATTTGTTGCGCAAGTTGGGCGTTTGTGATTTGCACGCTCCAACTTGAGGGAGGGTAATAACGTCCGTAAATATGGTAGGAATATTTGGATAGAATATCTTTATATATAGTAAATATTCTAGTCAAAGTAGAGATAATTGTGTAATAATGGTGTAATCTTTTCCTTTAGTAGTGTGATTCACTTGTATAAAAGGACTGATTGGGTCTACGTGAATAAGAGAGAAAATTGGCCCTCATCACTTTTGAGTACCTTTCTTGTTTTCTCACATTATAAGAACAAAATTAATCAATATATATAAATAATTAAGTTTCATAGATCCTTCACAATATACACTCCTGAGTACGTCTTGCAATTTCAAATCTAAGTGTCCTTGGTGGAATTTTTTCTTAGCTCGGTCGCTATTCGACAACTAAAGTTATAGTGATTATAATTGCGTTGTCAGTTAGAAAATATTAATATGGTGCAATTTTTAAATATTATGCTAGATCCTTAAATATAATATACACTCTGAGTACGTCTTGCAATTTTAAATCTAAGTGTGCTCAGTCAAAGTTTTTTTTTGCTCGGTGAATATTCGTCAACTTGATTTAGAGTGGTAGTAAGTAATGTTTTGTCAGACAACATTAATGTCTGTGAGATTTTTTTAAATATTATGCAAATAGCGCACGATATTCGCGTAGCTCATAAACTTTCGTTAGAATTGTTATGAAACTATTATAATTAGACAAGAACAGAAATATAAATACGGGATAGTAGAGAGATAATAATATTTTCAATGTGATTCAATACAAATACATCAGTCTATTTATAGTAGAAAAATTTCTACTATTTCATCTAACATTTAAACATTAAATACATTTTATCTTATCTAATCTCATCAACACCCAACTAACTTTTACAACATTAAAAACATCCACATTTTATAATTATTATTTCATAATACTCCCCCTTGGATGTTTTTCAAAGAATTTGTCTCGTTAAAACCTTACTAGGAAAAACCCAGTGGGATAAAAACCTAGTGAAGGAAAAAGAGTACGCAATTCCTTTTGATACACTTTCATTTGTTGCCTCATTAAAAACCTTACTGGGAAAACCACATGGGAAAAACACAGTGAAGGGAAAAAGAGTGGAACGCGTATTTTCTCCCCCTGATGATAACATCATTATAAATCTCGAAGTCTTCGAACTCCAATTGAATATACCAATTTCCTGAAAAAAATTGGGGGAAGTGCTTTCGTAAATAAATCTGCAAGATTTTCACTTGAACGCACTTGTTGTACATCAATATCACCATTTTTCTCCAAATCATGGTGAAGAAATCGGTGAAATATGCTTTGTTCTATCCCCTTTAATATATTATTCCTTTAATTGGGCAATACATGCCGCATTATCTTCATATAAGATCGTTGGAAGTAATTTCTCAAAAAGTAACCCACAAGTCTGTTGGATATTCTCAATTACCGATCGCAACCAAACACATTCTCGGCTAGCTTCATGAATAGCGAGAATTTCCGCATGGTTAGATGAAGTAGCTGTTAAAGTTTGTTTCACTGACCGCCATGAAATAGCGGTTCCACCATATGTAAATAAATAACCTGTTTGCGATCGAGCATTATGTGGGTCAGACAAATAGCCAGCATCTGCATACTCAACTAAATTTGCTTTCGACTCATTAGAATAGAACAATCCCATATCAGATGTTCCTTTAAGGTATCGAAAAGTCCGTTTAACTCCATTCCAGTGTCTATGAGTCGGCGAAGAACTATATCTTGCCAAGTTTACAGCGAACGCTATATCAGGTCGCGTATGACTCGTAAGATACATTAGTGCTCCAATAGCACTAAGATATGATACTTCAAGATCAAGTAGCTCTTCATCATTTTCACGTGGTCTGAAGGGATCTTTATTCACATCTAAAGATCTAACAATCATTGGAGTATCCAGTGGATAAGATTCATCTATGTAAAATCTTTTCAATACTTTTTTCGTATAAGTCCCTTGATGTACAAATATTCCACTTTTCAAATAATCAATTTGCAGTCCAAGACAATTTTGTTTTTCCGAGATCTTTCATTTCAAACTCCCTTTTCAAACAATCAATAGCTTTGGTCAACTCTTCAGGAGTTACAATTATATTGATATCATCAACATAGAGTGCTATAATGACAAACTCATTTTTACATCTTTTCATAAATATGCAGGGACAAGTTTGATCATTCTGATACCATTCTTTTACTAAAAATTCACTTAGGCAATTATACCACATTCGCCCAGATTGCTTTAATCGATAAAGCGATTTATTCAACTTAACTGAGTACTCGTTTCTGGGCCCTGAAATTTTAGGCAACTGAAATCCCTCGGGAAGCTTCATATATATGTCACTGTCAAGTGTTCCATATAGATAAGCAGTGACAACATCCATAAGACGCATATCGAGACCTTCTCGTACTGCCAGACTTACTATATAACGAAAAGTAGTTGCATCCACTACATGAGAATTCGTCTCCTCATAATCAATACCATGTCGTTGCGAAAAACCTTGCGCAACAAGCCGTGCTTTGTATCTTACAATTTCGCCGTTTTCATTTCTCTTTCTAATGAAAACCCATTTATATCCAACCGGCTTTACATTTTCTGGTATACGGACTACAGGTCCGAAAACTTTTCGTTTCTCAAGTGATTTCAATTCGGCCTCGATTGCATCTTTCCATTTTGGCCAATCATTTCTTTGTCTGCATTCTTATACAGACTTTGATTCATGATCATCATTCTCATTAATCTCATTCATTTCATGTAGCGCTACGTTAAATGAGAATTTATCGTCAACGTTGACTTCATCTCAGTTCCTTCTAATTCCATTTTGGGATAGTTTATCGAGATCTCTTCATCATCATTATTTTCTGAATGTTCAGGTACCTGAGTTTCATTCTCATTATCTTTTATGCTCATCGACTCTTCTCTAGTCGATAAATCTTTGGTTGGACTATTCTTATTATTATTTGCTCCCGTTCTTTTCCGATGATTTTTATCTTTGAAACCCGAGGGCCTACCACGCTTTAGCTGTGGCTTAGGCTCGATAATATGTTCTGCATGAACATTTATTTTTGCAGGAGCATTAGCAGCTGGTATATGTGACTTTGTCACTCTATTAAGGTTAGTAAAACTTTCTGGCAGTTGATTAGCTAAACTCTGTAAATGAATTATCTTTTGAACTTCTAGTTCATATTCTTTAGTTCGAGGATCATAATGATTTAGCGATAATTCATTCCAATTAACATTTTTCTCCAGCTGTTTCTTTTCTCCCCCTAATGTCGGAGAATTCAATTCATCAAAATGACAGTCGACAAATCTGGCCGTAAATAAATCTCCAGTTAGAGGTTCCAAATACTTTATTATCGATGGAGATTTATATCCGACATATATTCCCAACCTCCTTTGAGGTCCCATCTTTGTTCGTTGTGGTGGAGCAACTGGAACATATAATGCACATCCAAATATTCTTAGATAGGAAATATCTGGTTCGTGACCATGAACCATTTGTAATGGGGAGACATCATTATAACTTGTTGGCCTGATGCGGATTAGTGTTGCTGCATGCAATAGAGCATGTCCCCAACAAGACGAGGGAAGATTCGACTTCATCAATAATGGTCTTGCCATTAATTGCAAGCGCTTAATCAACGATTCTGCAAGACCGTTTTGCGTATGAACATGCGGCACAGGATGCTCAACATCAATTCCGATAGACATACAATAATCATTAAATGCCTTGGAAGTAAATTCAGCAACATTATCAAGACGTATTTTCTTTAACGGATAATCTGAAAAATGTGCTCTTAGTCGGATCATTTGTGCAAGCAATCTCGCAAACGTCATGTTGCGTGTTGATAACAAACATACATGATACCATCTAGTCGATGCATCAATTAATACCATAAAATACTTAAATGGTCCACATGATAGATGTATCGGTCCGCAAATATCACCATGTATACGCTCCAAAAATGTTATGGATTCATTCTTTATTTTCGCTGGTGATGGCCGAATAATTAACTTCCCCTTAGAGTAAGCGACACATGATAATTCATTACTTTGAAGAATCCTATGGTTTTTCATTAAATGCCCACGTGAATTCTCAATTATTTTCCGCATCATAATTGCACCGGGATGGCCCAACTGGCCATGCCAAACATTAAATGTACTGTCATTAATAAACTTCTGGTTTACAGTAGCATACGATTCGCTCGTTCTAAGATATGCGTAACACAACCCAGAGTCAAAGGAAGGTAATGTTTCCATAATTCTTTTATCATTAGAACCCCCCTTTGTAATGTGAAAATATTCAACATCTGCTTTTTCTGCAGTCTCAACATGATATCCATTATGTCGAATAGCTTTAAAGCTCAATAAATTTCTTTGAGACGTAGGAGAATATAAGGCGTTTTCAATTATCAGCCTTGTTCCTCTGGGTAGAAAAATGTTGGCTCTTCCAGAGCCTTCAATTATATTTGTGCTACTCGATATTGTAAAAACACTTGTTTCTTTCATTTCAAGATGATCGAAATATTTCTTATTCTTCATAATCGTATGAGTCGTTGCACAGTCTGCAAGACATAATTCTCCATTGCACATGTTCGTTTCCATCAGAGAAATTCCTTTCTAAACAAACACATAATAATCATTATTAAAATAAACAGATATATCATAAGAAAACATATAACTTAATAAAACACTCCAAACGATACATAATAAATCACACAATAATAAACCATACAATACACATAACAATAAAGCACACGATAATAATACATAGTAGATTAGTTTTCTTCAGGAAAAAACTAGAAATCCGCATTTTCGAAATATGTATTTTCATCTTTTGTCCCAAAAACTGAGGTCAAATCACTTTGAAAAAAATTTGTTTCAATTATCTTTTCTTTGCCCTTATTTTGTTGATATAATTCAACCAAATGTTTGGGCGTGCGACAGTTACGTGACCAATGGCCCGAACCACCGCAACGATAGCATTGCTCATCGTTGTTCTTTTGTTCAGTGTGCCTCTTCTCAGCATTATTCATAATTTTTCCTCTTCTGGGGAAACTTCTGATGACCGCCACGATTGCTATGATAACCACCACGGAAATGCTGATAACCACCATCGTAATTTCCTCGGCCACGTTCACGGCCTTGACCACGACCTTGACCACGGCCACGTCCACGACCGCGATGTCCACCACGGCCACGTCCACGATCATTGCTTCGACTATTATCATTATTACATTTGACTGCATTCGCTTCAGGGATTGCAGTAGAACCAGTTGGTCGGGATTCGTGATTTTTCATCAATAATTCATTGTTTTGTTCAGCCAACAACAAACAAGAGATTAATTCTGAATGCTTTTTAAATCTCCTCTCCCTATATTGTTGTTGCAATATCATATTTGATGGATGAAAAGTACTGAATGTTTTCTCCAGCATACTGTCTTCGGTGATCGTTTCTCCACACAATTTCAGTGTGGTAGTCACCTTATGAACAACCGAGTTATATTCAGTTACGGATTTAAAATCCTGTAATCTTAAATGCATCCATTCATACCTTGTCTTTGGGAGGATAACAGTTGTCAGGTGGTCAAATCGATCTTTCAGATTTTTCCACAATTCAGCGGGATCTTGTTCATTTAAGTATTCATCCCTCAGATCCGCATGAATGTGGTGGCGAAGAACTATCAAAGCTCTTGCCTTATCCTGAGCGCTTGTGGTTTTTACAGTATCAGTTGTGTCACCTGCACCCGTTGTGGTTTTTGGGTCGACAATAGTGTCACCCAAACCTTTTGCTTTTAGATGAATCTCTGCGTCTAGTGCCCAAGATAAATAATTCTTTCCTGATATGTCAAGGGCAACAAACTCGAGGCTTTGCAAATTCGTCATACTCGATTATAGTTGTATAAGATGTTGTCCGAAGGTTGATCGTTGTCAGAGAGCGCTCGTGCTGATAACGTGTTATAAAACTATTATAAGTAGACAAGAACATAAATATAAACACGGGATTGTAGAGAGATAATAATGCTTTCGATATGATTCAATACAAATACATCGGTCTATGTATAGTAGAAAAATTTCTACTATTTCATCTAACATTTACAACATTAAATACATCTTATCTTATCTCATCTCATCTCATCAACAATCAACTAACTTTTACAACATTAAAAACATCCACATATTATTATTATTATTATTATTATTATTTCATAATAAGAATGACATTTTGATGATATTGTCATGAAGCGTACACCAATTATTATTTTAGTTTGAATATTTTTCGACCCTTCATACAAAAAATCTTGATCTTTTTTGGCACTCATAAAAAGTATTTTCCCTACAATTTTGAACCGTTGGACACTCATCCTTCAACTAGAACCACATATTCAAATTTCAAATTATTGATAATATATGTATATATATATATACTAGAAATTAGGGTCCCACCCAAGGCGCAGAGATAAATACCGGTATATTTTCGTATGAAGTTGGCTAATAAGAAAATAAGACTTTCTCAAACACATAAAATACGATCAAACAAAAGTAAAAACCTAATAAACTATAATCGAAAAAGTTACTTCTTCTTATTTATAACTCTTAAAACTTCTAATTAGTATTAATAACTTATAAACTACAAAAGTAAAATCTAAAAACTTGTTTCTTGTTTGAACCGTGCATCAATATCCTTAAAGCCTAGATAATTATGCAATGCAACAAGTCGAACCTATTTCCGTGCAAGTTCTCTTCTTTCAACAACATTCTTGCACGACTATAGAAAGAGGAAAAACAGAAAGAAAACAGAAGGATACCATTATCGATAAAATGAGAAATTGAGAAATAATTGGAATAGATAGTGCAAGCTAACCATACCAAACAAGTCATGATGAACAGAGAAATAGTAAATCAATGAATCGAAAACATATAAATTTCAATTAGATAGGTATCAAGCATCAGATTTTATGAGGTCAATATAAACTTTTAGAATGACGCTTACGCCCACCCTCACAATATTAATCATAACTAGTATTATTGCACACACCCATACGCATGTGATAGGACGGTTTTTACTATTTTTATTTGGTGGCAGTTATATTAAAATGTGCAAATGGATACACCAAAAGGTAGCAGTTATTGAAATTGATTACACCAAAATGTAGCGGTTTTTAACTTGTGCTAGCAATTAATATAAAAGTATATATTTACCTCAGTATCATCCCAACACTGATAGAAATATATGCATCCTCCATGTTGATAATGAGGGATCCAACCCTAGTTTCTTCCATGGTATTTTGATGCTTAGCTTCCCCACTCGACATACAAAAGCAGACGTCGATGATTCAAGGATTATTTAAGTAAATGGCCTTTGACTGGGTCAATTTTAAAAAAATGACCTCCATAATGTTTGAAGTCTATTCTACCCTTACTAACTCATGAAAAAAGACGTCTTACCCTTATTTAACCCATTCAACTACCCAAAGTAAAATTAATTAGGTTTAATCGATTCCATCCACTGTAGCGTCACGGGTCTTCTTCTTCTTCATAATAGAGTACAATAATTGACAGTTAAAACTGAAGAAAGACACATAACGGAAACGAAGCAGTAAATTTCCACATCTACGAAACAACCTTTACCCGAAGCAGAAAATTCTCCAAACCGACTACAATGGCAATAAACGCGCGTCTCGAAAGAGTGTCGGTAATTTCACTGTGATTTCGTCTTCCTCAGGAGCAGGTCTCGTGCGTCGAATTGGTTGGGTCCGGCGCATGGTTTCCCAATTGTGCAATTTGGACACTTGTTCGCAAGGGAACCGTGCGTCGAACCAATTGGGACCAAAACAGTCGCGCACACAAGGGGCACGATACCCGCACACAAGGGCACACAAGGGGCATGGTACCCACACACAAGGGGCATGGTACCCGCACACAAGGGCATGGTACCCGCACACAAGGGGCATGGTATAAGGGGCATGGTACCCGCACACAAGGGGCATGGTACAAGGGGCATGGTACCCGCACACAAGGGCATGGTACCCGCACACAAAGGGCATGGTACCCGCACACAAGGGCATGGTACCCGCACACAAGGGCACACAAGGGGCATGGTACCCGCACACAAGGGCATGGTACCTGCACACAAGGGGCATGGTACCCGCACACAAGGGCATGGTACCCGCACACAAGGGTCATGGTACAAGGGGCATGGTACCTGCACACAAGGGCATGGTACCCGCACACAAGGGGCATGGTACCCGCACACAAGGGCATGGTACCCGCACACAAGGGCATGGTACCCGCACACAAGGGGCATGGTACCCGCACACAAGGGCATGGTACCCGCACACAAGGGGCATGGTACCCGCACACAAGGGGCATGGTACCCGCACACAAGGGCATGGTACCCGCACACAAGGGGCATGGTACCCGCACACAAGGGCATGGTACCCGCACACTAAATTTCCATTTAACTAATAAATTTCCATGTCTATTACATTATACGTACCAATACAACATACAACATACCAAATTTTCATATCAATTACACATAACCACATGTACATTTTCAAGTATATATATATATATATATCGTAACATATATAACACATAAATTGAGGCGTACGCGTGATTGCTTTTGCCCAAAGAACACAATATTTATCGTATATTTGTCGTGACATAGAGCATCGTTGATTGCAATTATCGTGACTCATAACCACATTAAAATTGCATGATACATACAAAACTTTAAGAAGCCACTATTAATAGTCCTCTTGAGCTCTTTATTAGTAAAGCCACCGCCTAAAGCACAAGAGAAGTAAAGTTTGGTATCGGCTGTTGGGCTTCATTTTCTTAAATAACATATGCAAGTCTTAATATTTGTCATAGAACAATAATATATGATTCCTAAAACAACGTGATCTATATAGCCTTTGTTGTAATTTAAATATGATACGCTATTATTATCTTTGTTATACTTCAATTGGATTTTTTTTTTATAAAACTTATTCCCTTGCTCGTAAGATTAGTGTGAAGCATAAACACATTTAACGCATGATCTTTAATCATCTAACATTTACCTTCTTTTGTTCCTTCCATGTATTTTCTCCTACTTGACCCTTTAGCCCTCTTGATCGATTAGGATACGCTAACACCGCTACACTTATATTATTACTATTATTATCACAATAATGGTAAGGAAAATTTGTCCTCCCATAATATGTTAAAAGATTAATGTCACGTAGGATCTAAGATATAAGCACAACACAGATGAGAGAACAACACAATTATCAAGACATTCGTTAAGTAACTGTTTCCTGACATAAATGCATGCAATGAGCAGCTAATCTCACAAACATTAATGTATGATCTTCAGCGCATGGATCCCGAACATGGGATCACGGTACCCGCACACAACGTAGGGGACCCGCGCATAAACGCAGGGGACCCGCGCATAAAAGCAGGGGTCCATGCGCATGGGACCGACACGTATTGCGCATGGCACCCGCACCTATATCTCATGGTACCCGCACCTATATCGCATGGTAGCCGCACGCAGGGGTCCCATTTTCAGGTCCGAATTCTCGTAATAACCACTGAAATATCGCTACTCTGGCTAGTACACGTGATCTAATAAATAACACATACATTTTAGGGGGTAATGGACTGAAAATTCACCATTTTCGACGTTAAAATTGCAGTTTTCATGTAACGAATGCTTATTGGTAAATATGCTGAAATGCTTGCTGTTTTCTTGGTTTGAGAAGTTGTTTTCCGGCACTAAACGAAGAGAACAGCTCGCGTCGCTTTAGGTTTGTGAGAGAGGTGTGTGTGGTTACCCTTTGTTCTTTAAAATGGAGAAAATAATGCATTCATATCGATTGTAAGGTTATGGTTAAAGAGGGATATGGACCCATGTTCAGTCAGTTATTGAATCTGTACGGCGGCCATTTTTCGTTTTTCTTTTTTCTTTTTATTTTAATGAGTTAAGTATGAGAATTAGTTAATATGGTTAACGTTTAAACAAAGTGAGGGCTATTGACAAAAAAAATCGTCAACGATGCCATTTTTTTAAAATTGACCCAATCAAAGGCCATTTTTTTAAAAGACCCATGATTCACCTATAGATCAAATTCACGCTATATAGACTGATACTTCTATCAGTTTTAAGAAAAAGACTTTCTAAAATACGAATTCAGCTTGAGAACACAAGGAAATGAGTTTATACATAGTAGTATATATATTATAATCATTTCCTTGCTAAAATAACAAAAATCTGTGATGAGCAACTAATGATGCTTGAAATTTCTTGTATATTCGATAAAAAAAAAAAAAGAAACACATCAATAATCGTACCTTGGTTGAAAGCAAGAAACAAAAACTCGACACTTCCCGAAAACATCTGGCGTTGAATTCTTAATATTACGAAAAATACCTAACGGAAACGGAAAAGGAAAAAACAGTCTGGATTTTAGTAATAAGAATGGAGAATACGGGTTCGGCCTATCTGGGCCGCCGGTTACGCAATTCGAGCTGGACTCTCTTGACCAAAACTTGGCCAAATATTTGACTTGTGACATCATCGAGACCAAATTAGAGACAGCTGGCATCAAGTCGATGTTATTTCTGCCTTACAGCGAATTCTTTGGCTGGGAGTCATTACAAGAAATGTTAATATTATAAGGCTAACAATTTTTGTCGGAAGAAAGAAAAAGATGACTCGTGGGTGTAGTCTTTAAAGTCGGTTAGGAGCCTTTGTCGGCAGGAAACATTTAAAATCTTTCAACGGATCTATGCCTGGAGGTGGTGGTTGGAGGTTATGCGAAATAACATATATCAGTATCTTTGCTCAAAACAACAAAGTCGTATTCTTCATATCAACATCTTTTCTACATTCTTAAAAGGGTTGGCCACAGAAGAGGGAAATGAATCATATAATATCAAGGCAAGAGAATCAGCCAAACATCTCACTCCGTAGAAATGTTATCGGAGGAGTAACAAGGAAAAATATGACCGCACAAGAGTCAAGATTAACTTAATTTGCAGAGGCTTTGCGACTGGATCAATTATTGCAACATTCCAGTCCAGGTAATTTCCAGGGCTGGAGGGATTGGGTGAAGATGGCAGGTCGGAAAAAGGAGCATGAAGTATAAAATATGCTAATTTCATGTAGTGCTTTGCTTGTCTACCACCTTCGGCAGGCATGAAAGGAACCGTCGACTTCATGAGCATGAGGGAAGATCGGAGAATGCTTTGTCGCGGATTATTCAGAGCTGGAGAATCAGAACGAGCTGCAAAAAGCGATTGGCGGAGAGAGAGAGAGAGAGACTGTTATTCCTTTAAATAAGCGGACCGGAGAATGCTTTTCAAGGTAAGTGCTTTAAGCTAAGTATATTAATAAAAAAAATAGATAGATTTACCTTTAAATATTCTTCCCACCATTGACGGGGCCGCATAAATTGTGCCTCTAAACTATCCCATCCAAGTCGGTGTCGGAGAATTTATCAATTTATACATTATCTTCCAATCTTGTTTGGTATTGCCCCAATGATTATTCAATTGTTACTTATCATAGGACAAACTCGTTCTTTGCACAAAATCGTAACAAATATTCTTCCATCCATTTTACTAAAAAAAAGTTCCAAACCTTATGACCTTTAGGCATTTGCTCACAACACAATTCAACGAACAGCTTGTGTGCATCACTTTTCCATACAGCTTTTGGCTTAAACCCTTTCTTAATATGTTGAGGCAATGACAAACTATTTTCATTCGCGTCAAACTCCATAACTTCAATCACAAATTGAGCAAATTAAATTACAGATAATAAAATTGCACATAAAAGTAACAAAATTTGATCAACTTTTTAAAGTAAAATTTAATTCGAAAACAAGATGCATACTTGCAGATAAAGAGATAAGAACTGGTTGTTAACAACAAGTACACAATATATCATCTCATCTCATATCCATAACTACCACCGAGGAAAACTATTTCAGCACATCAACGAACTGACAGCTGCAAATTACAATTAACTCTCACATGCGACGAGGATGACAAACAGCGCAGCTATCACATCAAAAACAGTGGACAAACAACATGAACTAAATTTAAAGCAAGCACGAAGATATTAAAAATAAAAAAGTACATATATAAGCATTTCATATAAACAAAAAAAAGAGAGAGAAGAAAATCAGCAATACAACTCTAAACCCAACCCAATATAGCAATCTCATATAGCGAGAAAATTCAGAAAAAAATACCACGCACGCCATAGATAATATTGAGAAGAATACCTTAAAAGAAGATTACTGCCTTCGTTGATATCGGCGAATTCTGTGACTTTATGTGTGTTGACGAGTGTGGGTTTAATACTGGAAGAAAGAGAATCACGCCTGTGAGGGGTGAGGATGTGCTTCTCAAAAGTGGGAAAATTTCACTTCTCCACAATGGACTTTCTTACTAAAAATTGCATTTAAAATTAATCACAAAAAATTAAGTGTGTGTTTGGAAGCACTTAAGAAATGGACTTCTAACCTAAAAGTCCATTTTGAAAAGTAAAATACCTTTGGTGAAATTTTGAGATGGACTTTTAAAATAAGTTACTTTTCAACAAGTCCATTTGAGAGAAGCAACATTTAATGACTTTTCAGAATTACTTCCTGCAACTTTTGCAAAAGTCCATTCCCACCAAACACTTTAAAAAAATAAATTTACATTTATAAAAGCTACATTTCGAAAAAGTCCATTTACCAGACGTGCTTCTGAATCAAAAGTGAAACCAAACTAGCCCTAAGTGTGTGTTTGGAAGTACTTATGAAATGGACTTCTAACCTAAAAATCCATTTTGAAAAGTAAAATACCTTTGGTGAAAATTTTGAGATGGACTTTTAAAATAAGTTACTTTTCTAAAAGTCCATTTGAGAGAAGCAACTTTAATAACTTTTCAGAATTACTTCTTGCAACTTTTGCAAAAGTCCATTCCCACCAAACACTTAAAAAAAAAAAATTTACATTTATAAAAGCCACATTTCGAAAAAGTCCATTTACGAGACGTGCTTATGAATCAAAAGTGGAACCCACACTTGTGATTCCTAGACGTAAAAAGGGGGTTCAACGAAGATTTATCAACGGAATCGATTGAAGAACGTAGAATTATTATCGAGATCAACCTAAGATCAGCCCGAAGGGAAGAATTATGAATTTTACATCTTCGTTTCCTATTTTTTATTTGTATCTTTCCCTATGATGAGTAGCTAAATCCCCGTGTGTTTGGGATGAAGGAACGCTAGGTAGTGTTGTAGATTGGATGTAAATTACTTGTGAACACGTATTCTAATTATTTATCGTCTGTGAATATGTTTTCCAATTCAATATGTCTATGTGTTGAATTGATTATCGCTTCAACATGTCTATGTGTTGATATGATTGCTTGGTAGATCATTTAGGGCGACATGTAATTAATGATTGGGCCTTTTCGTAAACGTTAGGTTCAATTATTACGGCGACAACAAATAGTTGAACCTCATCATATGTAATTATTGATTTATATCCTCACAACCGTCTAGGGCGACAACAAATTCGGGAGTGAGTAGCAAATTACTACGCTTTAATCACTATCCCCGTGTGAACGATAGTTGGCGATCCAACTGATAACGTCTAGCGGGATTCGAATCCCGGGCACCCTTTATTATCTGAAAGTTTACACTCCTCTATTATCAGTCGTGTCCTTTAATCTTTAATCGCGTTACTTGAAGTTTAGTGGAGTTTAATTTCTAGTTTAGTTCCACAACAAATTTCCGATATATTAATCACAAGGCTGTATATCGAGTCGATAAGTTATTACTGATACTTAGTCTATTACTCGTGTTCGATACTCGGATACTTGCTAAAGCTGTTCCACAAATGATAGGTTCACTGCCTATTGCGTGTGGTGTTAGTTTTACGTATTCGTTTTATTTATTATTTGTCGTACTTGTACAATTTCTACGCTTATATATTAAGTGCATCGTGTTGCGATCGCATTTGATGACGATGTGCACGCTCCACGACTCGATGTCTTTCCATTTCCTCTTCCACGAACGCCCTTATGTAGCTTCTGCCGCTTCGTCGTCGGCGTTTTGGGCGGGAGCTTTCTTCTCGACAAGTGGTGGTTGGGCACGAGTCGGGGCCACCGATTAACCTGACATATAGCTTCAGTTTTTTATGGTGAGGAGTCGGGAGATGAGTATGTCGTGGAGTTGGTGGATGGGCTTGTATGGGTCGAGGGGCTGGGTAGGTCGGGGTGGGGAAGGTGGTGGAGTGGTTGCGGTGGGGGTTAGAGGTGGTATGTCCGTCACGGGAGCTTTCCCCTTTCCCGTAAGACGGATTTCTATCATCGTTCGCACTTGTTCGGGAATGTTTTCTTCGGGAGTTGGGACAAGTGCGTTGACGGCCTCTTTGACGGATCGGAACAAGGTATCCTTTGTGACGAATGGGGGCGATAACCTACCGGAGCCACTAAGGCGTTCCATTGTCACAACGTCGGAGTAGGTAACCGACGCGTGGCCTTCACTTACTTTGGCAGGACTTCCAGTCGATCCTAGTGACACTATAGGGGGAAGTGTCACTACGATTGTTGAGGCGGGTTCACAAAGACCTGCCGAGGTAATCACCATACCGGAGCCACTAAGGCTTTCCGTTGACATCACGCTCGTCGGGGCTTCGAGTGGATGGCTCGTTACCACTGTTGTCGTTGATGTTACAGCGGTGGAACTTCCTTCGAATCCTCGAACGACATCCATAATATCGTCTATGGAAGTTCTAGTTAGGTCACTAAGACCTAGGGCGAAAGGTGTATTTGTCCTAATGGGTGGAAGAATAATGGTAAGGTGGGCACATGACCTATCGTGATGAAGGAAGGGGCATTGGTCAGGGGCTGTGAACCACCTTTTTCAATATTACCTGCCTCCGAGCGAGGCGGTGATAGCACACGTGGGTCCCCTTGTATCATTAATGAACCGTCTACTTGTTGGGAGATAGAAGAGTGGTCGAGAATGGGTTGTGTGTGCGCCTGTGGACTAATGCGGTGGCTTCTGCTCGGGAGTCGAACACATCAACTCTTGAAGCTATTTGGTCTGTCTTTTTCGTAGTGGGTATGGTGGCAACCGTGGAGGGCACTGGCGAGGAAGCAGATTGGTCGTTGCTCTGCTTTCAACGTTCCTCACCGTAGCTGCCCGATGCGTCGTATAATAAACGTCCTTCATCCTCTGATTCGGTGGCTTTGGAGGACTCCACGGTTGGTGACCTCTCAAGACCCTTACCTTCGCTCAGGTCTGCTCTGGGGTTGGGCTCGGCTGGGTCTACATGAGTCGTGTGAGCGGGAAGGTTCTGCTCCAGACGGTAGGCGATGACTGCTTGGTCCGTGTGGTCCACGAGGCGCAAAAAAGCTTTCGATATCACCATCAGCGTGGATTGAGGTCCTCGGGAGTTGTCCTTCGCCTTGTGGAATAACTTTAGAAGCGGTGCCAGGTAACTTTTGGCATTGGGTAGCCTCGGGATTTCTTGGTGGTCCATCATGTAGTAGTCGATCAATAGCGGGTGCCACCGTTGGTAGGAAATGACTTTGGTCTTCTTTGGGTTATCTCTCATTTGTATTTGGTCTAGAAGATCGTTTCAAATTAGTTGGGCGTCGTCGACACTCTTGTTGTAGATGATATTGTGGTAGATGTTGATAATGTTGACGTTGTCTCTATCGAACCCCGAGTGTTTGGTTAACAGACATTATTGACGAGCCCCAAGAGGGTCGTCCAAGGATGAGGAATCCGCCCAGTTGATAGTTTGAGAGCAGCTTCAGGTATGGTGCGTTTCCCACGCGTTTGAGATCTTGTAGTAGTTCTGCATCGTTGGGCATGGGCTTGTCCATTTGGAGCATTGGTAGCCTGAGTACTCTTCGAATTATCGTCATGGTCATCACCTCTGTGGTAGTGTTGATTGTGGACTTCAAAGCTTGTTGTCGGTTTCGCTTTCTTTAGTGTGCCCCATAATTGTTGGAGGTATTTTTCGGGGACTTGCTTCCTTAAGGTGAAGGCGGGCCAAAGAGGGTGACCTCGGAGAATGGCGATCACGACTTCGTCCTTGTACTTTAACGTCGTTAGGTCGAGGCCGAAATTTTTTCTTTTATTTGGAGTCAATTCTCTTGTTTATAGACAGTTCTTCGAAGAGGACGCCATTTTGTTTTGTTCTGAAATTTTGACAAAAGAAAGGATGATTAGTCAATGAGTGAGTTTAAATGTCCATTTTCGTGTTTTTATATTGAACCGGGACTTAATGATTTGAGACGTATTCGTCAGAGAAATTTTCTAAGTCATGTTCTCTACGTTGGCTTGTGGTATTTTTGAATTAATATTTGCTAAGTGGTGCTAATTAGATGCTTTGGTTGTGTTAATATGATTTTCAAAGCTTTTAAGTGCGAAGATGATGCTACGTGTAGATTTTTTAAGGAAAGTAGGTTATGAAAATTTTCTAAGTACGATTTCGGAAATCTGATTTTCTGAGGGGTGATATCGAAAATCGGGTTTCGAAGGATGTTCGCGTTTAAAAATTTTCGAAGTGTTGTTTGCAAATCTCGGATTGTAGAAATTGTTATGTTAGAAAATTTTCTAAGGGTTGCTTTCGATAATTATTTTTCGAAATGAGTATTTGCAAAAATTTATTTTCAATCAGCTAATTGCAAAAATCAAGTTTCGCAAAATGTGATGCGAAAATGAGATTTTCGAAATAGCTAGGTACGAAAATAATTTTCAAAAGCAGGGTCGCAAAAATAATTTTCGAAGTCTCAGGTGCGAAAATAATTTTCGAAATTAGTGATGCGAAAATAATTTTCAAAACGATTGCTGTAAAAATAATTTTTGAAACAGTTTTCGATACATGCGATTTTCGAAAGGGGTTTTTCGAAACAAAGTGCAAAGATTTTCATAACAGACTGCGAAAATCATAGATCTTTGAAACATACTGCAAAAACAGAAATTTTCGAAACAGACTGTGAAAAACGGAGATTATCGAACGACGATTTTCGAAAGACCTAAACCTAACTTACGATGCAAAAATAAAAAATTATCGAAAATTAGCGAATCTTTCGAAAATCATTAACATAAAACGTCGATTAAGCATAAACTGATGCTTGAAAATGCGATTGAACATTAAATTAAGCCCTAAATTGAAAATTTTTAAAGGGCGGTTTTTGATAAAAACATGGCGCTTTCAAAAATCGAGTTTTGATGTTAAAAACGTGTGAAATCGGGGTCGGTTCCGAGTGTAAAACGATGCAAAAACTTAAAAAACTTAAGTCAATCAGGGTTAACTACCTTTAAGAATGAATGTTTTTCGGCGTCCGGGGTTTTCGAAATCGAGTTTTTCGCAACGGCTAATTTTCGAAGTGAGGTATTTTCGGTACGTTATTCAATATAAGGTTGCAAAATCCAATTTTTGCGAAAGTAAAGCGGTGCGAAAAAATTTTCAGCGAAATTTTTTGAAGTGTTTGAGTGAAGAATATAGAAATTTTAAAATATTATAAAGTGAACATTGAAATTAAATATAATAAAATACTTATACTATAGACATATATATATGAAAAAAAATCTTTTGATTTTCTTTTAGCCTTAAACATAAGATAATATAAAAAAATATTAATATCTTAGTAATATTACTACTCCCCCTTAAGAAGTCAATAAGTGCTCCACTTAGACATATAAAGGTAGCTCCCACCTCAATTGAATAATTATTACTCCCCCTTAATTTGATTGAAGTTACTCCCCATAAATATATGCACATATGTATAAGATTTACAACATAAAAGAATCATGAGGCACAATCGTTTAAGAGTCGAGGTTCATCATACCTAACTTAGAGACAATGAAATTGAAGCGTTTTTCATCTAAAGCCTTTGTAAATAAGTCGGGTAACTGTAACTCAGTGCAAATAAAATACGTGTCAATCGTGTCTTTTTCCACGTGATCTTTTATAAAGTGATACCTAAGGTGTATGTGTTTGGTGCATTAATTCTGTACATGATTGCATGTAATAGCTATTGCACTATTAGAGTCACTATAGATAGGTACATTTTTTAGATCAAACTCATAGTCCCGCAGTTGTGTTCGCATCCACAGGATTTGAGAGCAGCAAAACGGCGACATACTTTGCCTCGGCAGTGGAGGTGACACACAATTTTGTTTCTTAGATGACCAACTTACCAGTTTGTCACTTAAGAATTGTGCGCCTCCGGATGTGCTTTTTCATTGTCCGAGTGTTGGTGTCCCTTTGAGATATTCCATTATCCTCTTCATAGATATCATGTGTGATTCCTTCGGATTTGCTTGAAAGCGGGTACACAGGCACGTGTAGAACATGATGTCGGGCCTACTAGCGGTGAGGTAAAGCAGCGAGACGATGATCCCTCTACACTTTGTTGGGTTGACTGGCTTCTCGGCGGGATTAGAGTCAAACTTGCAAGTAGTGGATATCGGTGTGCTCTTCAGAGTACAATTATTCATGTCATATTTCTTTGATGTCATTATACTTGAATTGGCTTATGAAGTTCCATCGGGGAGTTGCTTGACTTGTAATCTAAGGAAGAAGTTAAGCTCCCCCATCATGCTCATTCGAACTTAGTCTTCATAAGGTCTCTGACTTGCTTGCACAGCCTTGGATTTGTAGACCGAATATAATATCATTGACGTAGACTTGGATTACGAGAATATCTGTTCCATGTCGTTGGATGAAGAGAGTGGTGTAGATTTTCCCTTTTGTGAAGCCTGGCTTGACCAAAAATTCAGATATGACGTCGTATCAAGCTTGGGGAGCTTGTTTTAGTCCGTAGAGTGCCTTATCTAAATAGTAGACATAGTGAGGGTGAGCTTCACTCACGAACCCTTCAGGTTGAGCCACGTAGACTTCTTCTTTCAAGACACCGTTCAGGAAAGCCTTTTTGACATCCATTGGATACACAGTGAAGTTCTTGTGGGCAGCATAGGCAAGGAAGAGTTTGATGGCTTCAATTCGGGCAACATGTGCAAATGTTTCGTCGTAGTCGATTCCTTTCTGTTGGTTGTATCCCTTAGCCTCTAATCAAGCCTTGTTTCTGATGATGACACCCTCTTCGTCCTTCTTGTTTTTTAAGACCCATTTGGTACCGATAATGGTTTTTCCCTTGGGTCTCGGAACTAGTCTCCAAACCTTCAGCCGTTCGAATTGATGGATTTCCCCTTGCATTGCCGTTATACAATCGGGATCGGCTAACGCCTCGGCAACCTGACTATGAAGCATGTGAATAGAACTTCGTGGGTCGTTGAAGAGCGTATGCTTACGCCTTGGTTTAGATCTCCGGTTATCTGATCCGTAGGATGGGCTCGAGTCCACTTTTCTCATGTGGTAGCAGTTGCAAGCACTATCGTCATTGTGCGAGTCCACATACTCTATGTCGATGGAGGTGGAGATCTAGGATCGATCGGGCAGGTTGATTTCAATAGTGGAGATCTCGGTCGGGGGTGTTGCTTCGTTTTCTTCATTTGTAGTGACTTCAACATATTTAGGTGAAGATCCTTCATCGGCCATAGTTTCTTGTCCTATGCGTGGCTCCGATGCATCACAGCTAGGAATAGGTTGTGGAAGGGTCATTGGTAGACGATGAGTAGAGTAGAAGTCTTCGAACAGATTATCCAAGTCCTCGTCTATGTCTGTCTCTGAAGTAGATGTTCCTTCTACGTGTGTAGGACTGTGTTGATCTTATGTCAACACTCTGATTAGCGCGGATTCTAGACTGATGTATCCAGAAGCCATTGATGGCGTTTCGTTGAACGTGATGGTTGCCCATTTCATGACCGTCTTCCTTTCCTTAAGGTAGACTCGATACGCTTTGAATGTCGTAGACTACCCTATGAATATGGCTTCGAACGCTTTAGCATCGAAGTTACCTCGGTCTTCTCTATAATTTGCAAATAAGCACTTGCATTGCAAGACTCAAAGAAAGCCTATATTCGTTTGATTAGTTCGTACTGAGTCTTCCCAAACCGCTTGTGAATGCTAGTCCTATTTTGGGTGAAGCAAGTTGTATTGACGACTTCAGCCAAGAGGAAATGGGGAAGGCTCGAGTGAATCAACATCGTACGGGATGCTTCTAGTAGAGTCTTGTTCCTTCGCTTCACTACTCCATTTTGTTGTGGAGTCTTAACAACAGAGAATTTCTGAGATATTCGAAGCTATTGATAGAAGCCACTGAGCTGTCGGTTCTTAACTCATTACCATTATTTGTGCGGATCACTTGGACATTGCATCTCAGCAGATTGTGAGTTGTTTTCACAAACGTGATAATCAACCCGGATATCAAGGACGTACTTTCGTCCATTGATGCTCTGAGCTCTTATCGGGCCACAGAGATCCATGTGAAGTAGCTCAAGTGGCCGAGAGGTTGAGGCGATTTGTTTCGTTTGGTAGGACGCTCTCTTCATTTTCCCCATCTCACAAGTAGTGCACAAGTGCTCTTTGTGATACTTCAACGCTTGTTGTCCAGTGACTAACTTCTATGAGTACAGTTTATTAAGCGTTTTAAACTTGAGGTGGGACAAGCATTGATGTCATGGGTTGATCTGTTGCAAATAGGCATTTGACATCAGACATACCGCCGTCGAAGGTCGGACGGTCTTCAGATTTATAATGTAGAGATTGGACTCCTTGGTTCCGATGAGGAGTTTCTTTCCATTCTCGTCACTAACGATGCATCCTTCAGCATGAAAGTTGACATTGAGTCTTCGATCGCAGAATTGCCCGATGCTGAAGAGATTGTGGTTGAGACCGTCGACGTAAAAGATATCCTTGATTGTGAGATTGCATGGATTAGATCGTCGTGCCATAGAATTGGAGCGGATTGATTTTCCCCGAAACGTACTTTGCCACCAAATCTCTCGGTTTAGTTGCTCAGCAGTTCTTTCGTTCGAGTCATGTGTATGGAGCAATCGGAATCCATGTACCATACATGATGGATCTGCAAAATAGATTGAAGATATTTAGATACCCATTTAAGGATGAGTCATCCCTTATTTGCAGATGATGATTTACGTACACTATGCAGAGATTTGGGTTCTAAGTCGGCTTTAGGCATATTCCGTTAATTAGCTTCCGATTTAGAAACTCGTATCTTCTTAATCCCTAGTGGATAGCATAGATTAGTGCCCGATGCAAATTCTTGTTTGGTCACCCAAATTTGCTTGGTTTCTAAGACTATGGCCTCCGTTTTAGTCTTAGTATGCTTTGACCTTTTAGATGTATGTTCTTCTTTCTTGTCAAGTTTAGACTTAGTTTTCGTAGACGAACATACTTTATTTTTGGGTTTGTTAGCGGTTACATTCCTATACCGTTAACTAGTTGCACTCGAATCATAGAGACAATCATAGGAGTTTAAACGCTTAAAATTCTTTACATGCCTAGGTTATGGTAATAAAGCAGAGAAAGTAGCAACACGGTCTTAAATACATGAAGGAAACTTTCTACATGCATTCGAAATAGTCTTAGAAAAGGGAGAAAAAGATAAGGGTAGCTTCTTCTTTTTAGAAAAAAGAGTAGCGTCCTCCTTTTGAGTCCCTATGGCCTTCTCCTTCGCTTTCCTACTTATATGTTTGCCTGTGGGCACATGTAAAGTTGAGTTAGTCGAGATGTTTTTACAAGTGACAACGTTTTTTTTCAGTTCTTCTAGCCCGTGTGGGGATTCGTTTTGTGGCTTGGCTAGAGGAACAGATTCTGAGGTCGAAGCTTTATTCATGTCAGAGTATGTTTCAACTAAGGAGGGTCTTGCTTGGAAACTTCTCCTTCTAGGTCTGAAATTTCTTCTTTTCTGACTCTAAGGATGAGCGTAAATTCGATATTTCTCGGATTATCGTCGGGATATAAACACTAGATGTAATATGTTTAGCTTTGTCACAGGTTTCTTCCCCGACAGTTGTGGCTTCATTAGAGGGAGTACAAATGGGAAGATAGTCCGTAGACAAAAGAATTTCCCTCGTCTTGTAACTATCATTAAGTTATGCATAATCAAACGGAATTTCGGCCCTTATTTTCGAGTCTCGTTTTTCCTTCTCGAGAGCATATATTTCTGTTGCTCCCGTGAAAGGCATTAATTGAAGCATGTTCACGCCGAGAAAGCTAACGTCGTAAAGTGGTCAGGGTGTCTTCTTGCGGACCTCATGAGGTTTCGTGTATCCCAAGCCCTCACGTGGATTGTAAAATCTCATGTACTTTGGCTTGTTTAAGAAGATGGTTTGATCCGTTTGTCCTCTTTTCGTAAGAATATCCTCTAGACTTTTGATCTTTGAGTATAATGGCTTATGTTCCTCACACATTAGGTTGTACTCGATTTTTCTTGTTATTTGCTCTGTTTTACATGTTTTCCAACTAGTTGTGAGTTCAGAAACTTGAGTTTTGAGCTTTTTTATTTGTTAGTCTCGATTAGCAACTCTCTCATGTGCAGCTTCTAGCTGTCACATGAGACTGCCTTTCTTCTTAAGTTTCTAAGCAAACTTTGATGGTTATTTTTTAACCTATCGTCCAAGTCATTTATAGTTATTTCAAGATCTATAGAGGTACTCTTGATTTGCTCGTAGGCTGTGAGATTTGTGGTCAAAGCACTAACTTTAGCCACAGATGTAGCTAACTAGCTTCTAAGGCGGTAATTTTTTCTCGCGCACTAGCTAAAATGATTTTATTATTAGCTAGCCTCTTTTATAATAACTTAACGCTTTTATGTTCTTTACGGAACGCTTTATTTTTCTGTTGTAGTTCAAAAAAGACATTAATGTCAAAAGATTCAACCTCAATCCCAACAGATGTTCCTTCTTCGTCCTTGTTCGAGACCTCAAGATCTTTGCTCTCATCATCCGACTCAACTCCCTCGACAAAGGCCATCAGAGCGACGTTCTCCGGCTTAGTGTCCGACGTGTCCTCGAGGCAGTGGTCCTGCTCTGCCATCAGGGATACACCAGTTTTCTTTTGCTTGATCAACTGCAGCTTCCTGGCGTAGTAGTCTTCATCCGTCCTCTTTGGGAGGTAGCAATCCCTGACCGAGTGCCTTGGCTTGCCACAGTTGTACCATTTGACGGGTCCGGCGGCACTCCTGTGCTCAGCTTGTTGAGGATCTATTGGGGGTTGTCGGGAGCTAGAGGACGTCCTTTGTTTATTAGCGGATGACGACGACTGCTTTTGGAAGAATTTCTTCCCCATCATCTTCTTCATAAGGGTAAAATCATCTTCTTTTCAAACTCTCCGAACTCGTGGTCGGAGTCGGATCCGGAGTTATCTTCGTCCTCTTTGGTTGGAGGATTTCGAGCTCCTCTTTGGTCTGTTGTCGGTTACTAGGACAAGTGGGTTGACCAGTTCCTTCCCTTTCCAGCTGCTCTCGATCTCACTAATATCATATGCATGTTGTGACAGGCTCTCAAAGATGCTATGGATGTCGATTACATCGATATCCTTGTTCTGTCGGATTAGGGAGGCAACTTTCTTCCATTCGGGAAACAGGGCGGTGAGAAATCAAACATTTAACTCCAAGTTTGATCGTTGATCTTCTTCATTTCATTCACTTGGATGATGTACCTTATGTATGTTTCTCTGAGCTCTTCCCCTGGTTTTGCATTGAATACGTTATATGCAGCGAGTGGGTTTGCCATCTTAGGCTTGACTCCGAGCTCCCTTCCTTGCATCATTTTATTTATCTCATCTCTCATGTCTTTCGTTTGGGATAGTTTGGAGCAGGTAGGTCTTTCTTTTTCAGCGCCGTGTACTCAGTTGGCGTTTTACGTACTCTGCTCGGGAGTACGGGAGGATTGGTTGTAGCATCGCCGGAAATAGATGTCCAGAATTTAGCGGGTTCTTCGTTAAGGGAGACGAGGATGTCTGGCCTTTGTTCCTTGGATTTCAAGAAATTGAGGAACATGTTCCGCCAAATGGTGAATTTGCCGCGTCTAAGCATGGGTGGACGACTATCACTTCCCATAGCGATGATGTCCATTTTAGTTGAGGGTTAGGTTTTGATCGTTTGGCGTGAGTTGATTGAACTAGGGTGGTTGAAGTGAGAAGAATTTGAATTTTCGAAGTTTGAGAGTTGATCGAAAATCGGGTTTCAAACATCATGTTTGAAAGTCATGGTGCGAAAATCAATTGCGAAAATCGGTTTCGAAAATCAGAGTTCGAAAAATTTTGACTTGCAAAAATTGATTTTCGAAATCTGGATGAGATAATAGGGTTTCGAAAATTTTATTTCGAAAATCTCGTTTCCAAAATTTTTATACCAAAAATTATGGAAATGCCCTCTAAAATTTTTTGTTATTGCAAATATCAATTTTCGCAGAGGTTTGCAAAAATAATTTTCGATACCAAAAATTACGGATATGCCACCAAAAGTTTTCAGTTGTACTGGAATCGATTTTCACAGAGATTTTCGAAACGATTTTCGAAATGATTTTTGAAAATTTTATCGAAAATTTCTGAACACTGATTGTGCTCGAAAATTGCTCCGATGAAAAATTTTCGGTTCTTTCACAGAAACTCACGAAATGTCCTATAACACTAAACGGGGTTAAAAGTAACCAGAATATGTTCAAATCACTTGAAAAATATTTTAAACACTTTGAAGGTTTTGTTGAACTCAAATATCAATAAAAATCGAAAGAAAACTATCTCAAATCTAAACGAAAATGGGTTCAACCGGTCACGCTAGGCTCTGATACAAATTGTAGAACCATAAATAACCCAATGAAGAACGATTTAAGTGGTGGAATCAATGAGAAATATGAAAAACCTTCAAGTGTGTGTTATGTGCGTGATCTTAGCTTCAGAGGTTTTACGTGGAGGCTCAAATCTCGATAATGATTCACGTTAGATAAGTGTTATGATTTTAGTATTTATACCCTTAAATTAGGCATAAGATATTTGGCCCCTAATTAGTCCATAACAACTTATATATCACTAGACTCTATCAAATATAATCTAGTTCTTTTAAAATGAAATTACAAGACAAAACTACTAAAATACATTGGACACTATTTAAGATCTAACACGAACTGAGAACCAAGTAGAGCAGAACAACGTAATTAATGTTGAAAGAAATTTAGCTAAGTCATGTTTGATTTGAGTTTGATGAAGGTTTTCGTCTGCAATGTTATACACGTTAGTTTCTTTTTTTATATAAATTTTAGGAAAATTCCGCCTGATACCCCTGTGTTTAAGGCGTTTTCCAATTGGTAACCAAAGTTATTTTCAGTTCCGCTTGATACCCCTAAACTATTATTGAAACAAGGACCCGTAATCCTGAAAGACCAAAATCGGCAATTTCATGTGTTTTAGCCGTGAGTTGGTAAACTAACTCTTGAAAAGACCGAAATACCCAAAAATGTTTTAGGTCTGCAATGACAGCTTCTGCTTTGAAGCTCGTTCTTCACCAATTTTCTCAGAATCAACACATCACGCGGAAAATCGAAATCTACGCGCAAGGAAAGGACTGTCACACTTCTTGCATTTACAGATGCAACCAATTGCTCAGTCACTGACTTGCTTGATATGTCCCAACGGCTCAAGACTGCAAGCGAGGTGAATGCTGCCATGCTTACCAGTTCAAGCCATGAAAAAGGTTCGTATCCCTCTCCTTCAATGCCTATAACTTCCTAAAAATACAAAAAGATAAACCAAGTAGAGCAACCTGTCTAGAAATTCAGTTATGGGCTCATGTATTGATTGTTGAATGATTGGTTAGTGGTTGAGGCAAACTTGAATTGATTAAACAAGGAATTCGATCATTACAGATGAGTACAAGAGTTCAATTTGTCCTGCTACGTATCTTGGAATAAATGACATGTCCACAACAAAACTCGAAGATCCTGCAGCTTTTGCTATGTCTCCGATGTAAGCGAATCTCAGAAATTAAAATAGAATCTCCAAATTAAACAGTTCGCCAATTAGAAACGTGGATATTAACATTTCTATGATCATGATTTCGCGTGCAGATTTTGATTTTCACGTCCATTGTTTCATGTTTGACATCGATGATGAGGATGAAGATTAACAGTGAGGGCATTTTAGTCTTTTCCAACATCAATGTTAGCAACAAACATCTAAAACACATAAAATTGCCGATTTTGGTCATTCAGGGTTACCGGGCTATGTTTCATAATAGTTTAGGGATACCAAGTGGAACTGGAAATAACTTTGGTCGGCAACCGGAAAGTGCTTAAACACGAGGGTACACACGGAATTTCCCTAAATTTTATCTGGTAAAAAGCCAAGGGCTATCCTGTAATTTGCAGGTAAGGGAGTTAAAACTAAAATATTGCCTAATGTCTGTACTGATTCACAAAGTGAAACTCGAGCCGCGTCTGACTCATAATAAGACTCTACTGTACTTGGGTATTTTTCTCTAAAAATCCCATATCCCCCAAAATATCAAAACCCTAAACACAATAACACTAAATTTGGAACAGTGTTTATCTCACTTCTACATTCTACGATGTACGGAGGAGATACTCACCAGAGGCCGCCGCAGGGATCCCCGACGCCTCCACACCACCAGTTCCAGCAGCATCCACCGCCGCATGACTTCCCGCGCGGTCCGTTCCCACCTCCTGGTCCTCCGCCGCCTCATTTGATGCGTCAACCATCTGCTTCATCCACTACAAATGCGCCACATACCGAATTACACCACCACCAGCAACATCAACAGCAATATCCTTACCACATGCATCAGCAGCAGCAACCTTACGACGGTGAGAAACATCCTCAATTGTCTACTTTTGCTTTAAAAATGAAGAAAATAAGTTTTTTGTTGTGAAGAGTGGTTATTTTGAGCTAATTTCATCCGGTGATTCGTAACTTTATCTGTCGTCACTATCTTGACCAGTTGCAGCATAAACGTCTTTGGAACATAGTTGCACTGAAATTAATGTGTAAAGGGAGCCATTCGGCATCCTTGCGATGAATTTAGTTTTACCTTGGTTTGTAAACAAGTACAACCAGTAGAATGGTTTGGCCCCTTATTATAGTGTCATTTGAGTGATTGAGAACTGGATCTACAACATTGTGGAGTAGATCCTCGTTTTTACTTTGGAATGGAATTCGTTCAATTGATGATAATTTTGATATGCGAGCATGCTGGTGATGGTTGAAAGAACTTAAAAAAATTAACGTTGTTACAATTATGGGACGGGTATGACAATATTTTTGAAGGATTGGAGCTTCTGTGTATTCTGCATCACTTCTTTGTCAAGTCTTAGATATTAGATCTTGAAGTCAGAATCAAAAAGTTTATATATTGGTTTCTATCCGTTAGAGAGAAAATGCACAGTTGTGTTTTGTGATGTATGAGAATTGGGAATAGTTTGAGGTATATTTTCTGTAATTTCTTCTTCTTGTGATTTGTTTATGGCATTAAGTTATCATGACGGTATTAATTTCTTGCAAGCTTGTTGTTTTTGCTGATGCTCTCTATGCCACCGGTTTCTAAATGCGTTTGCAGCTGCTGACAGTTATGCTGTGAAAAGAATGAGAAAGATTGGGCAAAGGCGAGCAGTTGATTATACAAGCACCGTCGTTCAATTTATGAAGGCATGCCTTTCACTAATATCATCTTGTTTGCTTATTGATGTTCAGAATGTTAATGCTATGAGTAGCAACACCAATATTTGTTGCATTTGACCATGCTTATCTTTATTTAACCACGTGTATGTATATTTAGTTGCATCTGAATTTTTTGAGTGTTGACGGAGATTTCATATTAGACTTGAACTTGAGAAAGTTACGGCTTGGCTGACAGCATGTTTTGTGTAATCATGCTATGTAGAGCATAGGTTGCCTAGAGTTTCGTTTTGTCATTGAAAATCTTCTCACTGTGTCTCAACTATTATTGCCTTTAGTTAATTGACCTTTTTCATGCATTTTGGATCGATTTAATTATTTCCGTTTGCAGATTCGCATGTTCCAGAAGGATTCGAGTGAAGGGACAATGTTGCAACCTACTCCGGCTGCTGCTATTGATGTTCGTTACCTTTTCTTGGATTTTTCTTCTGCTAGAATTGTGTTCAAATTATTTTTATCATAGAATTATTTGATGACCTTGAGCTGTTCTAAATTCATGATCGAATGAGATTCTTTGTTTCGTTTTGTTATTCATTTGAGATATATCTCTGATTTTCCTTCTTTTCTTCTGCATGTTAATGATGCAGTTGTTACCTCCAGCTGCCTATGTAGATAACCCTTCCACCAGCTTTGCTGCAAAGTTTGTCCATACTTCACTGAACAAAAACAGGTGTTCAATTAATCGAGTTTTGGTGAGTTGAGGCAAGATGAAAATCTACTGGATATTTTTATGTGTTCGAACCAACATATTCTGTTATTTGAGCTCACATACATGCTATCCGAACCAAGGGAGGTTTATTCGTAAAATTTATTGATATAAGTGCAGCTTCGTCGGAAGTGCATGTGGAATAAGCAGTAACTATAGAATGCTGTTGCATAATCAATTTTTCTGTGCCTTTCTGTACTTCATTTATTCCAAAATGAAGTCAACAGGATAGAATGTTTTAGAATTTCAAATGTACTGCCTCCTTCCACAATGACACAGAGTAGTAGTAATTTATCTTATATATATAAATAGAAATGTAGGATGCTTAGAATTGCAACACTTGTCCACTTTTTTATTCAAAAAAAATCTTTTAAGGTATTTTAAATATATATAATTGATATTAATTGATCAATTTATCATAACCACCCTCTAACCTACCCACACGATATTTAGAGTTTCATCCTTCTTCTCCAAACTCTGTATCCTACCTTTGCTCTTAAAAATGAAGTTATCTTATTTGGATGAGTTGAGGCGAAGTAAGTTCTTTTTTTATTTTATTTCTGACTCCAGTTTCTTGCAGTGGACTCCAAGCGGGAGACGTCTGATTACTGGTTCTCAGAGTGGAGAGTTCACCTTGTGGAATGGGCAATCTTTTAATTTTGAAATGATACTACAGGTCTTGATTTTCATATATCCACTTTAAGTTGTCAGCTGTAAAAAAATTGGTACATACTAAATAGGATTTTTTTAATCTTCCGTGTAGGCTCATGAGCAAGCAGTTAGATCCATGGTTTGGAGTTATAACGAAAACTGGATGGTCACTGGTGATGACAGTGGCTCCATAAAGTAATACATTGCGTTGTGAAATCATGTATATATTTCCTTCTCTTCTGTTGGCAAACGTTCGACTCTACCTGTTTGCAGGTATTGGCAAAATAATATGAATAATGTGAAAGCTAATAAATCTGCGCATAAAGAATCTGTACGTGGGTTGAGGTAAATCATGCTCTACACTGATGGTTTTTATCTCTCGTGTGGATGATTGGCATCTAAATTTTGTTACTCTTTTGCCCGTTTTACTATATGCTGGAAAGGATACCTCTATTTCATATAGAAATGGAAACTCTTCATCACAAGATTGTCTTATTTGAACCTGTTTATTCTTTTTGTCCTTTGTGAGACATCTGCCTTATTATTCAGTTGCAATCATACTAATCTTTTCTCAACCTTCAAACAGCTTTTGCAGGACGGATTTGAAATTCTGCTCTTGCTCGGATGACACCACCGTTAAAGTTTGGGATTTTGCTAGGTGCCAAGAGGAGCGTTCATTATCTGGTAATGTTCTTCAAGTAAATTCATTTTTTTTAAAACCTCTTATCATTGTCTACCGGCTCTTTGTTTCATAATTTGTTTATGTTTATAAGTATGGTAGTGAAGTTGCCTTGTCTATTAAGTTAAATCTTCCATGAACTGCAGCATATTAAATAGTGTATGACATAACCTAATTGCTTGCGTCATTTTAACTCAGGCAGGCCATGGTTGGGATGTGAAATGTGTTGACTGGCATCCTGCCAAGTCATTATTAGTTTCTGGTGCGTCCTATTTAATAAGATTGGTTCTTCAGGACAATTTTTCATTTGTGATTTGCCTCGAGTATTATCTTATCTTTGATGGTTCTCTTAGGTGGAAAAGACAACCTTGTGAAGCTCTGGGATGCCAAGTCAGGGAAAGAGCTCTGTTCATTGTAAGTTATGTGGTTCTTATTCCTTAAATATGTTAAATATTTCTGCTTGATCCTTTTATCTGAATGACCATTTACTGCTCTCCAGCCATGGCCACAAGAACAATGTTCTCTGTGTGAAATGGAATCAAAATGGTAACTGGGTATTGACGGCTTCAAAGGATCAAATCATCAAGGTATAGTATGATGGACATGAAAATATTGGCTTCCTTTTCTTTTTCTCTTCAGGATTTAATCATCTGTCCTTTTTTTCAGCTCTACGATATAAGGGCGATGAAGGAGCTACAGTCTTTCCGTGGACATCGGAAAGATGTTACTGGTATTTTTAATTAGTTCCTAGTAATGACTTGATTACTAATATCTGCAGTTCTTTTTTTTTTTCCTGGCTTCTGCTTTCCTCATATTTGGAGTTGAATTGAGTTTCTTGTAGTTCCTTCTATGAGTAATTACATTGATCACTCAACTATAACTTTTTGGAACAAATAGTGTCAGCTGTTGTTCCTTCCTCATGATTGTGACATCTTGAAATTGAAGTGGAGACATGAAAGAAGATTCTAAGTGATTAGTATATAAAATTCTGGAGAATGGAATAGGGTTTAGATAAATGCATATTAATATCCATATACTTCCAGCACTTGTCTTTATATAATTTATGAGGCCTTCCTATGTTTGTGATGCATACATTATATTTAATCGGTCATTGTTGCAGCATTGGCTTGGCACCCATTTCATGAAGAATACTTTGTTAGTGGGAGTTTTGACGGATCAATTTTCCATTGGTTGGTTGGGTAAGCAACTTCTGTTAAAATGTAGTTTGTTGTTGATAAGCAAAATCATTTACATCTGTTGAATATGAAGCCTACGCGGCTCTGCGCCGTGTTACATGGCAAATACTTTACACCATTTATCTCCGCTCTACTTACAAAAGTACAGCTGAAGCTGATTAGGGTAACTTAGATAGATATCATGCACTTCTCTGCATTTGGACGTTTTTTTTTTCTGAGTGATATCATTTTTCTTATAAAGTTCGCTACTTCTTTTGAATGCTTAAGAATTTTACTTAAACTGAATAACCACATTTTGATTTTTTTGAAGTGCTATCGAATTTTGGGTTCCTGTTTCCATAACGTTTTATACGTGCAGGAACGATACACCTCAAGTTGAGATACAGAATGCACACGATAACAGTGTTTGGGACCTTGCTTGGCATCCTATAGGATACCTTCTCTGCAGGTAATACATAATCTTTGAAGTGAATATAGATGATATTTTAGTTTTTGTACCTTTATCCGTTATTCAATTTTTTATCTTTAGCTCCAGTAGTCGTAGTATGCCATGACTCTGTAAAGCTTCAGATGTTTTTCGGGGTCCTGTGTATTAAATTTCTGCCTTTGGATTTTACAGCCACTTACCATGTTCAGGAAAGATGCTAGAATTTGCTTTAACACACCATACATTCTTAAAGCCTCTATAATTATGTTTAACCATTTTATTGAAGTTTAAGGTTGATTTTCAACTCTGGGTTTAAAATGCCTATTGCTAGTCAACCAGAATTGCTGAGATTCTTTTGTCCCTTTTAAAC
The DNA here is from genome assembly GCA_004919715.1 of Linderniella brevidens. NCBI lineage: Eukaryota > Viridiplantae > Streptophyta > Magnoliopsida > Lamiales > Linderniaceae > Linderniella > Linderniella brevidens. The sequence goes on along the minus strand of SWDC01000151.1, from coordinate 10,361,365 downwards.
TCGATCTCCGCCCAGATTTGTTCCTCAAAACATGCATGCTTAGATTTATTTATCCAAATCGTAAATAGTCGTTTTGCTGAATGATTTAGATATAAAATAAACTTATGCTTCCTCTTGTGTTGGAGAAGCATATTTATTGTGTTAGATTTTCTGTCTCTCAATCTATTGGATAGTAGCAACAGAAAACTGAGAGATAATGGATAGTTATACATACTTGTCTAAGACTATTGTCGTTAATGCAGCGGTGGCAACGATCACGCTACAAAGTTTTGGTGTAGAAACAGGCCTGGAGATCCAGCTATTGATAAGCTCCCTCCTGGACCAAACCAAGGTTTTCTCTCACAGATAATTTCTGTTATTTTATACACTTTTGAGATCTTTCAGTTTTGATATCATTAATATTAGGCATAAAGATATTTCGAATTCCAAACACACAAACACGTCTATGATAAATAATTTTGCTTTTCAGTAGTGATTTGAATTCCACGAATACTAAGTGACGTTGCCTCCAAATTTATTCATTTATTGCAGGTTTTGGTGAGCAGGCCCCCGTAATGGGAGGACGCATGCCGCTTATCCCTTTCCCAATGCCCGAAGCCCCAACAACTCCATTCGGTGGTAATTTGACTCGCAACGAAGGAACAATCCCAGGGATCGGTGCTGCAATGCCACTATCCGTTGCGTCTCTCGATTCTTCTGACCAGAGACCGCTGCCTCTTGGGGGCCCACCTCCTCTACCGCCTGGCCCGCACCCATCTCTTCTATCTGGAAACAACACACCTCAGCAACCTTATCAACACCACCAGTCTATGCAGCTCATGCAGCCAAATAGGCCTCCTCCACCTCCTCACATGCAACCGCCACCTTCTCACATGCCCATGTTGCAGCAGCATCATAGTCTACCTCGTCCCCCTCCACAGCTGCCACCGCCTTCGATGCCTGGTGGTCCTATGGTCAGTAATAAACCTTTGGTTTTTTTTTTTCTTATAATGGTATATGCGTAATGTTTGCCAATTGAAATTTTTTATATTTCGACAAAAAAGTTGGTAGGAAAATTACGTTTCTGCTGGAAATTCGTGTTTGAGGTGCCATAGAGAATACTCACTGGTTCACCAAAGTATCATTCATAATATCTATCCTACAATGATGTTATAACATACTGGATGGATAGTCACTAGAATTCATGCAATGTTCTTAAATTTTTTCAGTATAAGAAAATAAATCCCCTCTATTTATGTCTACGGAAAAATAAAAAATCTTGAAATTCATATTGGTAACAAGTTAATTTGCAGGGCGCCATGGCTCAAGGTGGACCACCCTACATGGGTCCTCCTCAAGGTGGTGGAATACAGCCGCAGCCGCAGCAACAGGGACAATCGGGCGGTCAGATGTATCATCAATCAGCTGGAGGTTTCAGCCGACCGCCGCCACCTATGCAGCAGCAAATGATTCCCGGAATCAATCCTTATCAGGTGATCACATAAAATTTACTGATTACTACTTTTGCCTCTTCTCTTCGGTGATTAGATATTATATCTATGCATGTTTCTGCTGAGCCTCTTGAAATTTTTCTTTTGAACTCGTAATTAATATACATATGGTGAACAGTCTGGAAATCCAAATGCTCCTAATATGCCGTCAAATTATAATCTTCCGGCGTTGCCTCGCGGGCCCCCTCGCCAGTAAAGAGCGTTTTATACAAGTTTCTTCTTTAATTTGCTCGTCGACTTGTTTAAAAAGAGAAAAGAAACGAAAAATTGTCGAGTGACCTCTCGTTTTCATTTGTTGCAATGTAGTCTTTTTTAGCTTCGGAGGAATTGATGATTGGGTGGTGACATTTACATGAAGTTTCATGTTTTCTTGGATGGTTTGTTATTGTTCTCGTGATTTAGAATCATTAACAGGTTCCATTTGACTCAAGCATAGGTTCGTTCCGTTGACTCGATCATCTATAACGATGATGTAAGCAATTTAACTTGTATGGAGGTTATTTAAAACCATTCCAGCGAAGTGAATAGCATGCATACAATAAAGATAACATCTAATTAAAAACGGAATTGAAGTAATTTTATTTTTTAAATACAACTGAAAAAACTTGGAAATAGGGTAAGCGGGGCCTTTTAAAAAAATGGTCCTTAACTGAGTCAATTTTAAAAAAATGGCCTCGTTGACGATTTTTTTTTTTTCAATAGCCCTCACTTTGTTTAAACGTTAACCATATTAACTAATTCTCATACTTAACTCATTAAAATAAAAAAATAAAAAGAAAAACGAAAAAATGGCCGCAATAACTGACTGAACAGAACATGGGTCCATCTCCCTCTTTAACCATAACCATACAATCGATATGAATGCATTATCTTCTCCATTTTAAAGAACAAATGGTAACACACACCTCTCTCACAAACCTAAAGCGACGCGAGCTGTTCTCTTCGTTTAGTGCCGAAAACAACTTTTCAAACCAAGAAAACAGCAAGCATTTCAGCATATTTACCAGTAAGCATTCATTACATGAAAACTGCAATTTTAACGTCGAAAATGGTGAATTTCCAGTCCATTACCCCCTAAAATGTATGGGTTATTTATTAGATCACGTGTACTAGCCAGAGTAGCGATGTTTCAGTGGTTATTACGATAAATCGGACCTGAAAATACATATTCTGAGGTCTACTGTGCGTGCATGGGACCCCTGCGTGCGGGTACCATGCGATATAGGTGCGTGTACCGTGAGATATAGGTGCGGGTACCATGCGCGCGGGTACCCTGCGCCAGTGTGCGGGTACCATGCGCCCAGTGTGCGGGTACCATGCGCTTGTGTGAGGGTACCCTGCGCCAGTGTGCGGGTACCCTGCGCCAGTGTGCGGGTACCCTGCGCCAGTGCGCGGGTAGCATGCGCCAGTGCGCGGGTCTCCTGCGTTGTGTGCGGGTACCGTGATTCCATGCGCTGAAGATCATATATAAGCACGATATATGACGAGAATCGTTTTCTAAACAGTAACATTGCATAATATTGCAGGTGTTCAAAATGACAATTACCAACATTGTATTTCAATTCGACGGTCGGTGGTTAATCGGCGAGGACAATACCTCGACTTGGTCTCCTGCGTCAAATTGTAGCTGGCATTCAATTTTGGTGGATGAGGACGCATGCACGTTAGAAGACGTAAAGGAGCAAATTGTATCCGTGTTAGCGTTTCGCAACGACAATGCGAGGCTAACACTAAGCTATATGCCAAATGTACCCTATAGTTATCCGAGGCCCATATACATCGATAACGACTATGCTCTACGTGCGTACTTGGGTTTTGGTGGCCCTCAATCGAGACCCGTGATTCATGTCGAGGTGGTGGAATGTGCGCTTGTGGCTCCGTCGGACGCATTTGCTGGTTCTTCTAGTAATAATACCGGGCTCATAGCCGATTGCGATGAAAATGCGCAAATGAACCGTTTGAGGGTCTTGAAGATATCGCTGGACCGTCTGGGGGTAGGGATTACTCGGGTTGGCATTCGAATGAAAATGAAGATGAGGCAATTGAAAACACTGACGAGTCGGAAGAGGAATTCGTAGCCCGTGATCACAATGACGATATAGATCGAAACCCGGTAGAAGAGGCTGCCGATGGTACTTTTGCATTTCCGGACGGTTCAAGCCTACACGTTGGGCAGCAGTTTCATGATAAGGCGGAAGTTATCGAGGAAATATCTAAAATCGCGTTGGTTGCGTCGTTCGAGTGCAAATTAGTAAAGTCGAACAAGACTTTGTATGTAGTAAGATGTGCGATGGAGCAATGTTCGTGGCGCTTTCGAGCTGCAAAAGATAGAGATTCCCCTTTTTTCTCGGTACGGACATATTGCGGCACACACACATGCGGCGTGTCTCATCGACGTCGAAGTCATCGTCAAGGAACTTCATCGGTTGTGTCTAGGATGCTTCTTGACAATTTTAGCGGGCCTAAAGACATTCCCGCGCCAAAGGCTATCATGTCTATGATGCAAAATAGAGGGGTGAATGTTTCTTATTACAAGGCTTGGAAGGGGAAGAATATCGCTACGGAGGAGTTGGTCGGTAACGGGGACGATTGTTAAGCGTTGATCCCGGCGTATTTGGAGGCCGTGAAGCAAATGAACGCCGGAAGTGTCACGGATTGGGAGATGGACGAGGAAAACTGATTTAAATATCTGTTTTTGGCATACGGTGCATGCATAGCGGGATTTGCTTTCATGCGTAGGGTAATTTCTATCGACGCCACGTTTTTAAAGGGAAAATATAAAGGGGTGATGCTTGTTGCTACGGCGCAAGACGGCGATTACCACCAATATCCTATCGCATGGGGTATTGCGAGCACCGAATCTACCGAATCTTGGTCATGGTTCTTAACGAGATTGAAACGGATCGTGGCCGATTCAAATGACCTCGTCATAATTTCTGACAGACATGGCGGGATAAAGACAGACGTACCGGCAGTTTTCCCAAATGCGTTTCACGGTTCTGTGCGTGGCATATTCAACAAAATATAAAGACCCGTATGAAGGAGAAAGGTGCGTGTGCGTTATTTCTTAATATTGCGTACGCCTACAAGACGAGCGATTGCGATCGATTGTTTGAAACGCTAAAGGAACGGTACGAAAACGTGCATAAGTATCTTCAGGATGGTACGAAGGCAAAATGGACGAGATCGTATTGCCCGAGAACGAGGTACAACATCATGACCACAAACGGCTCGGAATCGATAAATGCCGCTCTACGTGCGGATAGAGAGCTTCCCCTCATAGGATTGTTGGATTCGATACAACGTTTGACAACTAGTTGTTTAGTAAGCATCGACGAACTTGCGAAGCTTCGATGACAGCCAATGTTACGTCATTTACGCCGAAGGTCGAGTCAATCCTACGGTCTCACTACATAAATTCTCAAAATCTACACGTCTCGGAAATTGGCATTCAACGGTATAATGTATACGGGCATGGAGTCAACGAGGTGGTCGATATCGAGACGAAGTCATGTAGTTGTAAGATGTTTGATATCAATCGTATCCCGTGTGCGCACGCCATTGCGGCTTGTGGACACGCTAATGTAGGGGTATATTCGCTAGTCCGTGCGTATTACAGCTTGGAGACATGGAAATCAGCGTACAAGGGTACCATATGGCCTGTGACCGAGCGCGTTGAAGGAATTGTTAATATGTTACCACCACTTATTGACCCAAAACGTGGAAGAGCACAAAAAAATAGAATGTCATCCGTCGTGGAATTCGGTAGGAGGGGGTAAATCCTATGAGTTTGTTTGTAATGTTGTAATGTTTGGTATCGTATAATGTAATGTGTTAGACATGGTGTAATTGTATTGTATATTCGTTATGTTGTCAACTGTGTGCAGGTACCGAGCCCTTGTGTGCGGGTACCGTGCCCCAGTGTGCGGGTACCGTGCACCATGTGTGCGGGTACCCTGCTCTTGTGTGCGGGTGCAGTACAGTTATCAAATGATTTCAACATTAAATATTTTACATCAATCAAGTCAGCGCAGTAGAGTAGGTAGGTCTAGTCTGTACGTTAAATAATAAAATAATAATTTATCCAGATTTACAGTAATCATTAATCAATTATTCTGAAAATCATACATCAATCAATTTATTTTTTTATTATATTAAATATGTTATATCAATCAAGTCAGTGCTTTACATCATGTCTGTACGTTATTTTTATCATATCGATATAATCATTAACCAATTATTCTGATAATCATAAATTAAAGAATTATGTTTTCAAAATAACGGCGCCAGTGTGCGGGTACCCTGCGCTAGTGTGCGGGTATCCTGCGCCAAGTGCGCGGGTACCATGCGCCAGTGCGCGGTACCCTGCGCCAGTGCGCGGGTACCATGCGCCAGTGCGCGACCTGCGCCATTGCGCGGGTACCCTGCGCTTTCGCGCGGGTCCCCTGCGCCAGTGCGCGGGTACCATGCGCTTATGCGCGGGTACCATGCGCTTGTGCGCGGGTACCCTGTGCCAGTGCGCGGGTACCCTGCCTATACAACTCGAAAGACTTATAACATAATACAATTTCCCGAATATACAACTCGAAATTCCATTATGACATAAAATTTACCCATATTTACAATTTATCCAAATACAAAATTATTCATGTACATATAAATTATTGATACCAAGCACCCCAATCGTTCATGCGAATGGTAATACATAAAAATTCACGAAATTGGGTCACTTGCCGCCCTGTAAGCTCGCCGACGCTATCGCCCCGGAATAACATTGAAAATGCGGCCCGCAACACGTGAACCCCACAATCGCCGCTGAAAACAACCAAATATTTAATAATGAGATATGAAGTAGTAGAGACAACTTAATATCGAAATATGATACACTTACGAATTTTCTTGCTTCTTGAAGTTGGGGATCCGCTCGACCTTCCATTTCCTAAAAGCGTTTGCGATCAGACCGAGCTTTTTGAGCACGATCGGGACAGCTAATTGGAGACCGGCGAGGGCTGCGTGCATGTTGCGCATGTCCACATCGCAAGACGGATCCGAGTCGAATACTCGGATCGTCTTGTTCTTCCAGTCGAGGACTGCAAGAACCCAATGCGCGATGGTCTGCACCGGGACCACGATATAGTCCGCAACTTGCCACGACACGGACGGCCAGTCTTGATCCGTCCCTCTGCGAAGTGGACCAAAAAGGACAGCATCCCCTTGACAAATTTCCCGTTCTCTATGCAGTCCCGATCGATGCTCTCCTTCATCGCAACGCTCATGAAGGAGATGGCACGAGAACAGAAGGTATGAATCCTCTGCATCTCGATGAACCCTCTAATGGATTCGTCAATGTGCTATAAAATAAAAGGAAACAAGTTAATTAATAAAACGTATTAATGCATTTACACGTATTAAAGTTATCAATCCTTCTTACTGCGTCGTCGAGCCAATACGAAGTGGTGTAGAGCTGCTGAAACCACGTCTTGGTTCGATACGATTTGGACAAGCAAAGGACCCGGCCGTTATCTTCCATCGTATCGATCCTCTGTTTTTGACGTCCCCATAATTTCAGCTTTCTCTTCATGTGTCGTTCCAGCATTGGGTTTATGCTGTTCGGCACACGGTTCTGGTTCGGATCGGTGAATGGGGTCACCTGGTACTTGGAGGGCCTGGTTTCCCGAGGCGCCGTCGACTCCACCGCGGGCTCGGGTTCCTCCGCGGCCGCGGGTTCCTTCGCGGGCTCGGGTTCCTCCGCAGCCTCGGCTTCCTCCGCGGGCTCGGGTTCCTCCGCGGGCTCGGGTTCCTCAGCGGCAGCGGCTTCCTCCACGGCAGCGGCTTCCTCCGCGGTCTCGGGTTCAAACGGGAACTCGGCCTCTCGAGCTGCCTCAGGTTCCGACGGATAGAACGCCTGGTTGGATCCACCGGCCTCATAATCTAACAAGATAAAACTCCAACGTCAAAAACTATCAAAATTGCAGCAAATTATTTATAGGGACGTACCGTGCGACGCGTGTGCCGGAAAGTCTCGATTGGGCCTGTACCACCCCTGTTGCAAGTTCTGTTGCAATTCAGTCATCGACTGCTGCAACCCGAATAGACTCGCGCCCCACTCTTGAGCCGTGGACCATCGTTCGTCATACGAGTCCCGTAACTGCGAGATGCTCGTAGAAACGTCGTCGAACCGATGATTCACCGTCTCGAAATTTTGGTCCACGCGTCTTGTGAACTCATCGAATTGCTCCCAAGTGGGGCCCGAATAATGCTGTGGAGGAGGGGACGGGTACCGTGAGTGAGAAGGGCCCGAGTAATGATGTGGAGGAGGGCTCGTGAACCGTGGAGGTGAGGGGGGACGAAATTGGTCCGCCTCTTCCTCGTAGAACGATCGCTGCGATAGTTGAGGCATGATTGGCGAAGGCTGCGTTGCTACGACGTCCTCCGCGGCCGGCAGATGCCGTACGCACTTAAGCTCTACACCATCCTCGAGGAGACTCGTTATACGGTCGAGGACTTCGTGCCGCTCCTCCACTTCGAACCGACTATATCGGAAATACGGCTGTTCATCTCCGATACAGTCGGGCTCAACATCCCCGAGACGGGTGACCCCTTTACGGCTTGGAGGATGGTCTCCATCTTCGGAGCTCCCTTCGTCGACCAATCATTGGTGACGTACCGGCATATCCGCGGGGTCACCACATCCGCCTCGTTTCTACGATAGGCGAATGCGTACCGAATGCCTGGTATGCACTCGTACGCCAAAACCTAGAATGCAAAGAAACCAACTTAGCAAAAATATAATCACGATTAAATATATATTTATAAGGATTTTAAATAATGAACGACCTGAAGCGGATGAACGAAGCCACTAATCAGTAGCCCGCAGTGTTCGCTGCCCCCGTTGCGGGCTCGTTCGCGCACAAAATCTCGCTTCTCCCTGAGGTTTATCTTCAGCGAGCGTATCACCTCTTTGAACGCTACGCTGCCCCAAGGATAGTTGGCGAAGGCGACTTCGTCTTCGACCAACGAAAGCAGCCACGACCGAAGAATGGTGTCCTTCTTCGACGGTCGAGGAAGCACCACAGATGCGGCAAAGAGAATGTCCGCCAACTTCAACTTATCGAAGTTGACGGTTCCGTCGTCGTTGGCTCCCAACTCTCGCAGCCGATCCTCGACGTACGACAAACGGATGGTGGATCTTCCCGGGAAGTTTCTCTCAGTGAAATCGCCATTGGGGTCTACTTCCGGGATATCATCGGAGAATCATAGCCCGGTAATCACGCAATACTCCGCTTTAGAAAATCGGAGAGGTCGGTTGTTTATGACCATCCACAGCTCCTCGCGGTCGTGAAGAGTAGTCTGCCTCCTCGTCAAAAATGTAATGAGCTGGGCGGATAAATTGAAATCGGCGGCAGCCTCGACGAGTCTACCAAATGGACTCCCCGCCCTATAACTCTCCCACTCATTTCCATTTAGATTGTTCCTGATCTTCGCGCTTGCCTCCGTGTACATCCCGGTCATTGTCAATCGGAACTCGAAGTCGTCGTCTCGGGATGACAATTGCTTCTTCAGCACAACCTGGGAATCATAAGAGTAAATAACCAGTTAGTACGTGCATGGTACCCGCACATGAAAGCATGATACCCGCACAGGAAAGCATGGTACCCGCGCTGGCAAGCATGGTACCCGCACAGGAAAGTATGGTACCCGCGCACAAGCGCATGATACCCGCGCTTGCGAGCATGGTACCCGCGCATGCGCATATTGTACCCGCGCTTGCGAGCATGGTACCCGCGCATGCGCGCAAGGTACCCGCACACAAGAGCATGGTACCCGCACACAAGAGCATGGTACCCGCGCTCACTATCGCATGGTACCCGCGCGCAATCGCATGGTACCCGCACGCAATCGCATGGTACCCGCACACAATTACAAGGTACCTGCCCGTATGGGTACCGTGCGTATGGGTACCATGCGACTGTGCTCGGGTCCCAAGCCTGCTATCACGGGTACCCTGATTTGCGCGACTGTTTGGGTCCCAATTGGTTCGACGCACGGTTCCCTTGCGAACAAGGTCCCAAATTGCAGAATTGGGAAACCATGCGACGGACCCAATCAATTCGACGCACGAGACCTGCTCCTGAGGAAGACGAAGTCACAGTGAAATTTACCGGCACTCTTTCGGGACGCGCGCTCATTGCCATTGTAGTCGGTTTGGAGATTTTTCTGCTTCGGTTAGAGGTTGTTTCGTGGATCTGGAAATTTACTGCTTCGTTTCCGTTATGTGTTTTTCTTCACTTTTAACTGTCAATTATTGTACTGTACTCGGTTATGAAGAAGAAGACGACCCGTGACGCTACAGTGGGGGAATCGATTAAACCTAATTAATTTTACTTTGGGTAGTTGAATGGGTTAAATAAGGGTAAAGACGTCTTTTTCCCTGAGTTAGTAAGGGTATAATAGACTTCAAACATTATGGAGGTCATTTTTTTAAAATTAACCCAGTCAAAGGCCATTTACTTAAATAATCCGGATAAGCGGAGCAAAATATTACCAAATGATGTATGTTGCTTTTATCCCTTTTTCGAATTTTAAAGTTTGTTTTCGAGTGTGTTTGGTTTGTGATAAATAGTAGGGAAAGGAAAATGAAATGGAAAAAGAAAATTCGTTTTTATGTTTGGTTGATTGAAGAAATAGATAAGGAAAAGAAAAGAAAATATATCTTAAGTTTACACTTAAAACTAAAGAAAATTAATTTCTTCACCAAATGGTGAGGAAAATGAAAGAAAAACTTATTGAATTTGTGAAAATTTTCTCTCCAATTTTCTTTTCCACGCTAATTTCCTTAAATCAAAAACGCCTTCATCTTTTTTTTAATGTCAGTTTCTCTATGAGAGTTTCCTCCTTTTTAGATGGTTCATCTGAGCTCTTTAATCTTTGTTAATTTGCTGTTTTTAATGAACTAGTTTAAAAAAAAACATATATAGAGCTCACCAATGGGTAAAAACGGAAAATTTTAAAATACAATCGATAATGGACGACATGATAAGAGTAATTATCATGTGGTCTTGTCTTCCTTTTGCGTCATGGGTCAGTAATCATCTGCATCATGAGCTATTCTTCTATCGGACAATTTCGTATCAGACCCCATTAAAGTTTCAAAAAAGAGTTCAGGTCCTGTCAGTAAAAAAACATTGTTAAGGATCCAATTTGCTAGAAATATAGAGTTAAGGACCTAAAAGTCGATTTGACCAAAATACTCTTACAAAAAATGTTTTAAGTAGCGGTATTGGACGCATGTTTTCCGTTACTAATTAACAACATAATGATATCTTTGATAACTAATATGTTACGGGTTGTCATTAATATGTTACTCAGATAATTATAAGTGATATCAACAGAAGCAAAAATATAGTTCATATGATCAAAATTTCTCGTCGTTCGCACGAGTACCCACTTCCTCCAACCCCACTTACCAAACAAAGTAGAATGTGTCCTCGAAGTTTAATTCTGATCTTTAAGATTATAGTGCGACGTATTTCAAAATCTCGACACATAAAAAAATCAATTTTGCATTGACCCATGTTTTCGGCCGGCATTGCGGACAATAGCTACAAATTGTTGACTCCCATAGACTGGACATTACGTCGCCCCCACCGTGTAGCTCAATCGTTCGTCGTTCGAGGTTAACAAAACTGAAACAAAAATTGCCTGAATAAATTTGAGTAAAGCACTCTTCCTTGAACTGGTATTATTTCGATGCATTTGTCATCAAAAAAGAATTAAAAGGTATATTAAGAAGAACATGTGTTACTGTGATTTCCATGGAAAAATGAAGAATTTGATGGGAGCCAAGTTTGAAATGTTTGCAAATTAACACTCTTGTTGGGTAACACTTCTTTCATTCTGGTTAACAATTACTACATTTTGGGTTACACTTCCTGCATTCTGTGTAACAATTCCTACATTCTGGATAACACTTCCTGGGTAACCTGTAAGGGGCCAAGAGGAATAGATCGGAAGCCACCGACAACACCAAAAAACTATTGTAACTGCTAGCATACGTTAGTGACCGAATAAGGTTAAATCGGCCTCAATTTGTGTCTTGATAATCAAAGAAGATTAATGAAGTTTATAATGAATATGCATTAAATCCAATTCTAAAATCCCGTTGAAAAACGGCGAACTCGAAATTAATGGTTGAATAATGTTAAATCAACTCAATTTTATCATAAATGTTCTTTTTTCGGATGTGTAAGATTGTCATTCACGAAAATATAAGATTTGATGATGTTAAACCACATATTTTCGTGTCAAACATGTATTTTTTTCTAATAAAGAGGCGGTAGAAAGGATTAAAGTGGTTCCATTTGTCGTTTATTGATATAACTTTGAGTTTGGCGGGATAGCTGAATTTTACTTGAGTTTTGGGATGAATTTCTAAATTTGAGTGTTTGGAGTTTGAGATTTAGATGTGTTGTGGTGAAAATATTGATTTCGAGTTCATATTTGGAAGAATGTTAAAAAATCTTTTGAAATACATAAAATGGTAGGGATTAAGTGTTACCAGTAAGTGTTCAAGTGTTATCCGAAATGGATGATCTGTTACATATTGCAGTTTACATGCTAGGGTCTAGGATTAGTTTTTGGGTTTAGGGTTTAGGATTTAGGGTTTAGAGATGTCAACGGGGCCGGGCGGGGCCGGGGATCTATTCCCCGTCTCCGTCCCAGCGAGGCATTCGGGGACGAAATCGCCCCCATCTCCGTCCCCGCGGGGATCCATGCCCCGCGGGATTTCCCACCTCGGTAATATTTTTACTATATATTATTTATAATTTAAACTATATTTTTAATATTATTTATATTATTTGAATATTATTTAAACATTTATAAATATATAAATTGGATATAATAAATATTATTTAAATATTATAATATATCGGGGAATGGGGCGGGGATCCCCGCAGAGAAAAATCTCTCCCCGTCCCTGCCCTGCGGAGATAAAATATCGGGGATTCCCCATCCAATTCAGGGCGGATCCCCGCCCCAGTGAAAAGCCTATTAGGGTTTCAGGGTTTAGATTAAGGATTTACGACACAAAAATTTGGTAATATGATATACAACTTATGATTTATAAGATACAACAATAAATTTTTTTAGGGTTTCGGGTTTAGGGTTTAGCATTCGGGGCCTAAGATTTAGGGTTCGGAACTTAGGATTTAGGGTATACATTCTATAAAATGTTACTCGTGATTTAGTGTTGAACTTTGAACAAGTTCATAATGAAATTCATAATGTTATGTTCAATGAGATAGATATAGTCTATGCTTTGGAATGGAAGACTATATGTTCACATGACTAATGACTTAAACATTCCACTTTTAATATCAACATTCGTAGAACATGTCTTTTAAAGGAATTTGGTGTTTAACTTAATCACATCATCTATTTCCATGAATGACAATCTTAAAAAGTGCATTTATGAACGAAAATTAATCGCATTAGTAATGTGGTACTGCGAAACTATTATGTAATACCAGTATCTACAAACGTGTTATAAATTGGGTTCATATTGTTAATTTTTGTCAGACATGTGGTATTATTTGCATGTGATGTGTTAATATTCTATGAAATTCCAGAACCTTCTAGAATGTTCTTCATGAAGTGTTTTCTTTTGCATGTACATGTGTTATAATTATAACATAAAGTGTGAATGATCTAAAAAACGTTTTAATTTGGGGGGAAAGCCAATTTTTGCATTATTCTATGATTAATATCAATAATTTTCGTTCATTATTAAGACTCATTATCAAATTGAGTTTATTTCACAATTTTTCGAGCATTAAAGTTGAGATTTCACCACAATTTTCCAATTTGTTTGAAGTATTAACATCAACATTTTGCTTTTATTATTAAGACCTATGAGAAATTGATGTCGATTTTAACCTTATTCGGCCAATTATGTCGAGAATTATGTGGTTTTCAACTGTTTTTAAGTGTCGCTGGATGTTTTAGTAACATTCGTCGCGATCCATTGCTTGTGTACAAAATTTTTTATTGACAATAGATGAAGCGTTAGTTTTTCTGAATGATTTGTGATGTTTGCGGCAATATTAGTTATGTACTATAACACTCGTGTTATAATTATTGTAAGAAGTGTTACGCATGTAGCGTGTTAATTAGCAAACATTTTAATCTTCGGTCTTATCTGATTTCTTCGTTATTCCATGATTAACATCAACAATTCTCGACGATAACTAAGATCCATGAACAAATTGAGTCGATTTCACATTATTCGGCCATTAAAGAAGAGATTTCACTCACGAATTGAGTTTGAAATATTATTCCATTATAAATTTAAAAAAAAATCGTTGATTATGAAAATTTATGAGAAATTGAGGTCGACTTAACCTTATTCGGCCACTAACGTCGGAGATCCAAGCGCCTTCATTGAATTTTGGGTGTCGTAGGTGGTTTTCGATATATTTCTCTTAGTATCTTGCTTATTACCCAGGAAGTGTTATCCAGAAGGCATGAAGTGTTACCCAGAATGCATGAAGTGTTACGCAACGAGCGTTCAAACGCTTTAATCATAGCTCGCATCAAAATTCTTCTTTCTTGCACGATTAACACCAATAATTCTCGTTGATTATTAAAACTCATGATCAATTTCACCTTATTCTGACATTAAAGTCCATATTTTCTCCCTTTTCAACGAGATTTTCGAATTGCATTTTAACACATTATTCCATTATAAACTTCGGAATTTTTCGTTGATTATTAACACCCGTGAAAAATTATCGTCGATTTAACCTTATTTGGTTCGTCAAGATTGAGCCCGCCTTTCGAACATAATTTTTGGTTTTGAATCACATGATTTTTTGTTGTCGTTTGGGAGAGATGATGTCAAATATAAGTAATTTTCGCAACATAGAGGGGCAAATGAGTTTTTTCCTTGCAAATTGGTCTTTAACTCTAAGATAAATTTAAAATTAGTCCTTATTTCTATTTTAAAACTTGGTATAGCCTGAATTCTAATGAAACTATGCTAATAAGGCCTAAAACCTAATTAGCCCTTCTTTTATCGCTAATGTCTTGTAATCTTTTATCGCCAGTGTTTGTAATTTTTTGATAATGGAACCGAAAATATTGTCTCTTCTTTCGGTAGTGGAACTTGACAGCTTGCTTGTCACCTTTTGACGATAATTCACATATTTCCATTAAAAATAGAAAATATTCTTGAGCATAATATATTCTACCATTTTTTTTCCATATGGACAAGTCAGTCACCCTCTTCCAAATTTACTCAGCTTCCATCAGAACAAAGAGATTGATCAATTTGGTGTCTCACCGGCAGTGGCGGAAGCAGAGATTAAATGTTGGGGGGTCAATACTTAGTTTATTAAAATGGGAAGGGTCAAAAATTAAGAAAAGGTTAAAAGCTAAAAAGTGAGAGGTTGGGGAATCGACATCAAGTCTATTATTGAAGGAAATTTTTACAGTGACAGACTCTAACCACTCACTAGAGATACATATTTGATATGCTACACTGTTATTATGTAAACCAGTGGGGGGGTCGGGTGACCCCCTGATCCCCTCTGGTTCCGTCCCTGCTCACCGGCTCGCCGTATAAGCCCATAAACCTCCAAAAAGAAACGGGGCTCAGGTAGTCCACCATAGTGTCAATAGTATGGTCATGGGAGGCCGTATTTTGCATGAAGGATGGAGGATTTATTTTCAGGTATATTTCCATAGGTATGGGTATCAGTTGAGTTAGGATTTCCAACAGGATTAGAGTTTATTGAATTCGAGGTAGGGACATTTTGGGAAGTAAAGGGGCGTGGTTTCTCAGATATAGGCATGATAGGGAAAAATAATGGGTTTGGTTGGATAATAGACTCTTTGCGTTCATATGGCGGGTTTTTAGGGATTTCATTCGGGGAATAATTGGCTTTGTCGAATATATTGTAGGGTTATAATCGGATGGAATCAAGGAGGATTTGTCGAGATTGGGCAGGAGGGGAGGGAGGGGATAATGGATTTGATTGGTTTTCGAGTAGGTTGATAAGGGTTGTTTTGCTGATTGGGGATATATGGGGAAGGCGGAATATTCTTTTCATAGTCATCGACTGTCTTAAGAGGGGAAGGTAGTTGAGATTTCGGTTGGATAGGAGTATTGGAGGACGTTTCCCTAATCTCAGCATGGACATTAATAAAAGTATTCGGAAGCGGGTATGGTCATGGGTCGGGATCTGGTAGAGTGCAGCCGCAGGTTTAACACCGGAGACCTTTGTTATTTTTAGCTTTGACCACTTGATGAGAAAACAGACCGAATGAAGGAGAAACAGAAAAAACAGAGACATATTATCACTTGTTGGCTCTTATTATTATTTCTCTTCTTCTTAGTTATTTACTCTCCTAATTACTTCCCTCAAGAAGGAAGAAACGCAATGATGATTCTTAAAATAATTTTATTTGCTTGCACTTATACATCTCACACACATCACACACATGCTTTTTTATTACTCGAGAGAAATTTTTTGTTTTTTAAACACTCAGATGTTCTCACGCTCTAAAAGAAAAACGAGACAGGTCAGCCTGCGGCCCGTGGGCTTGCCCGCCTATCATTAAAAATAATATATATATATATATATTAGATATATGTGTACTTCAATATACACCTTTCAAATAATGCATGAATTATAAAGTTATTTTCTTAGATCATCTCCAACCGAAAAATCAATTCTCAAACGCAAAATGCAGTAATTCTTCTCCAACCGTTAAACATATTCTCAAACTCACAATATATATTTTGTAATATTTCCTTTCATAACTACCAGTATATTTTACAATATTACAGTTTAGACCATGATATAAATTCAAGAATATTTAATAAAATAAATAATAACATTATTAGTTTTATTTATAAAAAACAACAAAAAAATATTTATTAAGAAATATGGAAATAATATTACACTAGAAAAAAAGACAAATTAGGTTAATAACTAATATATATATATATATATATATATTTATTATAAAACTATTATAACTCTACAAGAACAGGAAATATAAACACTGAAACTGTAGGGGGAGTATTATTGATGTTTTCGATATGATTTAATACAAATACATCGTTCTATTTATAGTAGAAAAATTTCTACTATTTTATCTAATATTTACAACACTAAATACATCTTATCTCATCTCATCAACAATCAACTAATTTTTACAATATTTAATAAACCTAATTTTATCAACATTACAAACATCCACACTTAATATTTCATTATACTCCCTCTTGGATGTTTTTCAAAGAATTTGCCTCGTTAAAACCTTACTAGGAAAAACTCAGTGGGATAAAAACCTAGTGAGGGAAAAAGAGTATAAATCCTTTTGATACACTTTCATTTGTTGCCTCATTAAAAACCTTACTGGGAAAATCACATGGAAAAAACCACAATGAAGGGAAAAAGAGTGCAACGCGTATTTTCTCCCCTGATGATAACATCATTATAAATCTCGGAGTCTTCGAAATCCAATTGAATATACCAATTTCCTGAAAATAATTGGAGGAAGTGCTTTCGTAAATAAATCTGCAAGATTTTCACTTGATCGCACTCGTTGTACATTAATATCACCATTTTTCTCCAAATAATGGGTGAAGAAAAATTCGGTGAAATATGCTTTATTCTATCACCTTTAATATATAATTCCTTTAATTTGGCAATACATGCCGCATTATCTTCATATAAGATCTTTGGAAGTAATTTCCCAGAAAGCAACCCACGAGTTTGTTGGATATGCTTAATTATCGATCACAACCAAACACATTCTCGGCTAGCTTCATGAATAGCGAGAATTTTCGCATGGTTAGATGAAGTAGGTGTTAAAGTTTGTTTCACTGACCGCCATGAAATAGCGGTTCCACCATATGTAAACAAATAACTTGTTTGCGATCGAACATTATGTGGGTCAGACAAATATTCATCATCTGCATACCCAACTATTGCTTTCAACTCATTAGAATAGAGCAATCTCATATCAGCTGTTCCTTTAAGGTATCGAAAATCCGTTCAACTCCATTCCAGTGTCTACGAGTTGGCGATGAACTATATCTCGCCAATAGATTTACAGCGAACGCTATATCAGGCCGCGTATGACTCGTAAGATACATTAGTGCTCCAATAGCACTAAGATATGATACTTCAGGACCAAATAGTTCTTCATCATTTTCACGTGGTCTGAACGGATCTTTATTCACGTCTAAAGATCTAACAATCATTGGAGTATTAAGTGATGAGATTCATCCATGTAAAATCTTTTTAATACCATTTTTGTATAAGTTTCTTGATGTACAAATATTCCACTCCTCAAATATTCAATCTGCAGTTCAAGACAAAAAATTTCTTTTCTGAGATTTTTCATTTCAAACTCCCTTTTCAAACAATCAACAGCTTTGGTCAACTCTTCAGGAGTTCCAATTATATTGATATCACCAACATAGACTATTATAATGACAAACTCATGTTTACATCTTTTCATAAATATGCAGGGACAAGTTTGATCATTTCGATACCCTTCTTTCACTAAAAACTCACTTAGACGATGATACCAAATTCGCCCAGATCGCTTTAATTCATAAAGCGATTTATTCAACTTAACTGAGTACTCGTTTCGGGGCCCTGAATTTTTAGGCAACTGAAATCCCTCGGGAAGCTTTATATATAATATATATATATATATCACTGTCAAGTGTTCCATATAAATAAATAGTGACAACATCCATTAGACGCATATCAAGACCTTCTCGTACTGCCAGACTTACTATATAACGAAAAGTAGTTGCATCAACCACAAGAGAATATGTCTCATCATAATTAATACAAGGTCGCTGCGAAGAACCTTGCGCAACAAGTCGTGCTTTGTATCTTACAATTTCGCCATTTCATTCCTCTTTCCACTGAAAACCCATTTATATCCAACCGGCTTTACATTTTCTGGTATACGGACTACAGGTTCGAAAATTTTTTGTTTCTCAAGTGATTTCAATTCTGCATCGATTGCATCTTTCCATTTTGGTCAATCCTTTCTTTGTCTGCGTTCTTGTACAGACTTTGGTTCATGGTCATCATTCTCATTAATCTCATTGATTTCATGTAGCGCTACGTTAAATGAAAATTTATCATCAACGTTGACTTCATCTCGATTTCATCTAATTCCATTTCGGGCACAGTTTATCGAGATCTCTTCATTATCATTACTTTCTGAATGTTCAGGTGCATGAGTTTTATTCTCATTATGATTTGTTCGAGGATCATAATGATTTAACGATAATTCATTCCAACTAACATTTCTCTCCAGCTGTTTCTTTTCTCCCCTAATGTCGGAAAATCAATTAATCAAAATGACAGTCGGCAAATCTGGCCGTAAATAAATCTCCAATTAGAGGTTCCAAATACTTTATTATCGATGGAGATTCATATACGACATATATTCTCAACCTCCTTTGAGGTCCCATCTTTGTTCGTTGTGGTGGAGCAACTGGAACATATACTGCAAATCCAAAAATTCTTAGATGGGAAATATCTGGTTCCTGACCATTAACCATTGTAATGGGGAGACATCATTATAACTTGTTGGCATGATGCAGATTAGTGTTATTGCATGCAATAAAGCATGTTTCCAGTAAGATGACGAGGGAAGATTCGACTTCATCAATAATGGTCTTGCAATTAATTACAAGCGCTTAATCAATGATATTGCAAGACCGTTTTTCTTATGAACATGTGGCACGGGATGCTCGACATCAATTCCGATAGACATACAATAATCATTAAATGCCTTGGAAGTAAATTCAACCGCATTATCAAGGCATATTTTCTTTTTATCGGATAATCTGGAAGATGTGCTCTTAGTCGGATCATTTGTGCAAGCAATCTCGCAAACGCCACGTTGCGTGTTGATAACAAATATACATGAGACATTCCAGTCGATGCATCAATTAATACCATGAAATACCTAAATGGTCCACATGATGGATGTATCGGTCCGCAAAAATCACCATGTATACGCTCCAAAAATGTTATGGATTCATTCTTTATTTTCGTTGGTGATGGTCGAATAATTAACTTCCCTTAGAGCAAGCGAACAGGATAATTTATTACTTTGAAGAATCCTCTGGTTCTTCATTAAATGTCCATGTGAATTCTCAATTATTTTCCTCATCATAATTGCACCGGGATGGCCCAACCGGTCATGCCAAACATTAAATGTACTGTTATTAGTAAACTACTGATTTACGGTAGCATACGATTCAATCGTTCTAAGATATGTGTAATACAACCAAGAGTTAAAGGAAGATAATGTTTCCATAATTCTTTTATTATTAGAAACCCCATTTGTAATGTGCAAATATTCAACATCTGCTTTTTCTGCAGTCTCAACATGATATCCATTATGTCGAATAGCTTTAAAGCTCAATAAATTTCTTTGAGACTTAGGAGAATATAAGGCATTGTCAATTATCAGTCTTGTTCCTCTGGGTAGTAAAATGTTGGCTCTTCCGGAGCCTTCAATTATATTTGTGCTACCCGATGTTATAATAACACTTGTTTCATTCATTTCAAGATGATCGAAATATTTCTTATTCTTCAGAATCGTATGAGTCGTTGCACAGTCTGCAAGACATAATTCTTCATTGCACATGTTCGTTTCCATTAGAGAAATTCCTTTATAAACAAACACATAATAATTATTATTAAAATAAACAGATATATCACAAGAAAACATATAACTTAATAAAACACTCCAAAACAATACATAATAAATCACACAACAAAAAAGTATACAATACATACAATAATAAAGCATACGATAACGATACATAGTAGATCAATTTTCTTCGGGAAAAAATAGAAATCCGCACTTTCAAAATGTGTATTTTCATCTTTTGTCCCAGAAGCAGAGACCAATTCACTTTGAACAAAATTCGTCTGAAGTCTCTTTTATTTGCCCTTATTTTGTTGATATAATGTTTGGGCGTACAACAGTTACGTGACCAATGACTCGAACCACCACAACGATAGTATTGCTCATCGTTGTTCCTTTGTTCAGTGTGCCTCTTCTCATCATCATTTTCGTAATTTTTCCTCTTCTGGGAAAAATTCTGATGACCGCCACGATTGTTATGATAACCAACACGGAAATACTGATAACCACCACCGTAATTTCCTCGGCCATGTCCATGTCCTTGACCACGACCTTGACCACGGCAACGTCCACGATCGTTGCTTCGATTATTATCATTATTACCTTTGACTACATTCGCTTTAGGGATTGCAGTAGAACCAGTCTTCGGGATTCGTGGTTTTTCATCAACAATTCATTGTTTTGTTCAGCCAACAATAAACAAGAGATTAACTCTGCATGCTTTTTAAATCTCATCTCCCTATATTGATGTTGCAATATCATATTTGTTGGATGAAAAGTGTTGAATGTTTTCTCCAGCATACCGTCTTCGGTGACTGTTTCTCCACACAATTTCAGTGTGGCGGTCACCTTATATACAGCTGAGTTATATTCATTTACGGATTTAAAATCATGTAATCTTAAATGCATCCATTCATATCTTGCCTTTTGGATGATAACAATTGTCAGTTGGTTAAATCGATCTTTCAGATTTTTCCACAGTTCAGCGGGATCTTGTTCATTTAAGTATTCATCTCTCAGATCCGCATGAACGTGGTAGCGAAGAACTATCAAAGCTCTTGCCTTATCCTAAGCGCTTGTGGTTTTTACAGTATCAGTGGTGTCACATGCACCCGTTGTGGTTTTTTGGTCGACAATAGTGTCACCCAAACCTTTTGCTTTTAGATGAATCTCTGCGTCTAGTGCCCAAGATAAATAATGCTTTCCTTGGATGTCAAGGGCAACAAAGTCGAGGCTTTGCAAATTTGTCATACTATCATAAAATACAAAAGACGTTTTAATACTCAAATCATAAAGTATAAAACTAGTATATGATGGGATAACATTAATATTTCTAATATAAATATCAATACAAATTTATCGTAAAAAAATATTTTAAAGAAAAATTACAATTACTCTTCTTTTGGATCTTTTTTTGTAAAAATCCTTGCGAAAAATAAAGTCCATATCCCGATGAGTGCCATCGTAAAAATAATAGTAGTCAAGAGAAAATCATCAAGTAGAGCGACATATTTCTATCACAAAATATATTTAATAAGAAACATATATTATAACATTAAAAAAAATATTATAATTAATCATTCTCGTATAATCTTGGTAAAAACATAATCCATATATAGATAATTATCGCCGTGAATAGAGTAAGAATTAGGAGATCAATCATCGTATATAGCAACATCCTTCAAAATATAAATTATATTTCGGTAATCATAATAATGAAAAATATTATAATTAATAACTATATTTTAGAAATAACTGTAAAAATATTATCCACCACCCGATAAGCATCACGGTAAATAAAGTAAAAAGTGCAAGATTCATCTTTGTATAAAACGACATGATTCTATAATAAGAAAATCATAATAGTCAGATATGGATAAAATACATATATCTCTTCTTAATAAAATAAATTTAATTTCTCCCAGTGGTAATAAAATTTGTCCATCCGTAAGTCCAAAATTAATTCAAAATATATATGATATATATTTGAGATATCAATAAAATAAATAATATTATTTAAATCGTTCTTTTCTAAATCTCGTCAGTAACAAAATTCCACTTGCCAACACTGGGATTCGAAATCTGGACCCCACATCACTTGTAGTGACGATATTCCGCAAAACCACTCGGGTTAAGGCGTTTAGTTGTATATATGTTATATTTATATAATTTTAAACTGTTCGTAACATAAGTGTACGAGTATTATAAATAAACTCACCGTACGCAAAATAAAATTTACCATATCTCGATTATACTTGTAAAAGATCTTGGACGGATGTTGATTGTTTCCGGAAAGCGCTCGTGTTGATAACGTATTATAAAACTATTATAACCAATATTGTAAAATTCGCTAGGCGCTAGTCGGGCGTCCGGAAGGGGCCTAGCGCCTAGACGGTCTAGGCGAGGTCTTGGCATTTTTTAGGCGGTTAAAAATATTTTACATCTGATGTTAGTTAAATTACATTTAATATTAATTAAAACTTAGTTGGGCTGTCTAATCCACACTAACTAGTATTTTAATATTAAATACTAAGCCCCATAATGAATAGGCCCAATAATAGTAAACCCTACATCTAAATTAGGTTTCAAATTCGTATCTTCCCCACATCATCAGCCGCTCGCCCACCATCTTCTTCATCACCCAGCCCTCGTCCCGTCATCTTCTCCAGAAAACATCACCTCGCTCATTCACCTACACCTCAATTTCTCGCCGCATAGTTTGATCTACTACGCCTCAAGCCGATCCCGCTTCGATATGGCCATGATGGCCGAGATATCGCCGGTGAGTGTGTTTATTAATTTTGTATTTTCTACTGAGCCGATTCAGCCCCGATTAGTCGGGTTATTCGCCGATTACACGGCTTAGGCGCCGATTTATCTGCTCCTCGCCCAGACCCCCCGATTACAGGGTTTTCGCAACGGTTCAGTCCCGAGTAGGCGACCGCGTAGCCCGCGTTTTACATCACTGATTATAACTCGACAAGAACAGAAAATATAAACAGTGAAATTGTAGAGAAAATATTAAAATATGTTTTCGATATGATTCAATACAAATACATCGGTCTATTTATAGTAGAAAGATTTCTACTATTTCATCTAACATTTACAACATTAAATACATTTTATCTCATTTCATCAACAATCAACTAATTTTTACAACATTTAATAAACTTAATTTTATTAACATTAAAAACATTCACACGTACTATTTCATAATAATATAAATGTATATATATATTAACTTTATTAAGCAGGCCCAATAACTAAAATAATCTGAAATACCTAGTAGCCCACTATAAAAAGACCTATTAGGTTAATTTCATCTTCTTTACAAACAAACCAGTCGGATGGCCTGGGTTATCGTCATGTTTGAACTAGAGTTGTGTGAGTGGGAAAAATGAAAGCCGAAAATAAAAAAGGTCAGTTATGCAATTTTAATATAGCAAACGCAATTTTCAGTTTAGAAACGCAAATTTGTGTTATAGTAAGGAGAGAGAAATGCCGAAACTCATTTTGAGTTTGGTTTTGAGATTCGATTGGAGCAAATTCACCCCATTTTTTGGGTTTTGCAGAACCATTGGAGTTGCTCTTAACCTAGTGGTAATCTCTCTACAATTTTAATTTTTAGGTGTGGGGTTTGATTCCTACTTGTGCCTATTTCTTCACTTTTATTTTAATTTATTTCTTTTGTAATTTTTAAGGTTGGCGGGCCAGGCCCACCAGCGGGGCGGGGCTCCATTTTTTAGGCCCGACATATGGCGAGTCGGCCTGCGCACGCCCTGCCAGATGGCGGGCATCAGACCAGCTGCATCGTCGGCCCGTTTTGACAGCTCTAACTACAAATAACAAATTGAATCGTCTTTAACTTCCAAAAGCACCAAACATGTATTCTCCACCTTTGTTTGATGTTTGAGCTTGCCGCCTTCTCGATTGCTATCCTCGTGTTTATCTGGTAAAATATTAGAACAACCAACCCGACTCAAGAACGAGATGGGAAAGATCCCCGCAAAAATACCTCCACGACGGTACGTGCCCGAATTAATGCTGCTCAAGAAACGAAGCCCAACTCGGGAAAGAAAGCCGCCTAGGAAATAAAGTCCCGAGCACAGAGTTAGGTTCGAGACTGACAATGAAAAGAAAATAATATTGTGACGCCCGGGAAAAATTCGCTCATGTATACTTGCTCGGCCACTCAACGATTAAACATAAACCCGCTAAGTGAAAAACTTGGGAATAAATGTGAAACCTGGAACAAAGGAGTACAAAACAATCTAGAAAAAGAATCAACAAGAAAGCACAAAGGTGAACGTGGGATGATATATAGCCACTGATGAAGTCCGAATGTGAGGAGTGGATGATGACGTGTGGTGATGGGAAAGTGCAACTCGGAAGTGCGAACATGGAAAAAGTGGAAAGTGGGAAGAAAGGAAACACACGTGAGGTTGTAATATAAATACAACGGCATTCACTCGAAGTAGATATCGATTTCTCTCATACTGACCATCTCCACCCGCAACAAAAACTAAAAAATTGAAGTAAAAATATCTCAACCGAACCTCAAACGCAAACTCAAAATGCGTTTTTGGGTTTCTCTCTTCTTTCAAATCCAAATTTGCGTTTGAACGCAAAAAATGAGTTTGATGTTTCAAAATTACAATTCCCTTTGTTTATATTGCCTTATTAAATCACTCATGTATTAATAATTATCATTATAAAATTAGCTATACATTTACTCTTATTTTTAATAATATTTTTTGTATCACTTAATATTTAAGTTTATATTTTATTTATATGTAATTTGGTTTGACTAAAACTACAATATTTAAAATTATTAGAGATAAATATTATCACGTTATACTTATGAATGTGTTAATTAATCATTTGTTGGAGGAATACATCAATCCAAGACTTAAGAAATATCTTTTAAAAAAATAAATAAATATTTTTAAATAAATAAGTAAATAAGTAATTTTTCTCGTGTAATGTAATTTTTTTTTATTTAATAAATGTTTATGAACAACAATATTTTATTCTTAATTTTATTAAGTATTTTCTTAATTGAGTTAAAAATAATCATGTGGTTTAATTTGAAAAAAATATAAAATATCTGGGTCGTATTGAAAGTTATTGTGAAACGAAATATTACAATATAGCCTTTTGAGTCTGAGAATGAGTTTGAGTATGGGAATGTGTTTTTCGGTTGGAGATGACCTATTTACAAGTCTTTCTCCCGACATTTATTCCATGCCAAATTCGTCGACACCGTTATTATTTTCTACATATACATCTTTTACGCTCGTTTCGTTTAAAAGAGATCACCCTCCTTATTTTCTACATATACATCTTTACGCTCCTCTGTGTAAAAGAGTACACCCTCCTGGTTCAGGCAGAGGGCAAAAACATCCTCACCTCACCCCTGGTCATTTGAGCGTCATAGGAAGGCTATCCACGGAGGTCGTTCTTGTAAAGAAAAAGGCAGCGCGTAGCCCCGTGACTGATCGGTCAATTATTTGATGGTTTTGTCTGTGGGAACCCGTTTCCCTAAAAATAATTATTTGATGGTTAACGGAACCGATCAAACTCTGCCAGAGGGGGCCGTGTTGAACATGTAGAGACAAAAATACGGTGCGTTTGGAAGAGATCGGGAATCTTATGCTCTCCCGAGGTCTAACACGAAGATCGACAATCATCACCGCCTACCCGCATCCCTCAATCTCAGCCCATCACAACCGCTTATGGACCCAGGACCACCACTTGACTCCTCGGAAAACCGTTTGTACACGGAGCCAGCTCACGCGGATGAAAACCTCCTAAAGACACAACAATTGACGGGTAAATTCACACCGGTTAAACAAAAATCTAAGAACGTTCACGGCCAACACGTTGTCGTTGTCATTCATCACCACCAATTCGCTCCATGCCAACGTTCACGGCCAACACTATGTTGGAAAATTGTGCGAGTTTGGAGGAGATTTACGTGAAGCTATTAAGGGAGTAAGCAAGGAATTTACCTACGGGAACAGATAGGGCTGATTTAGCTGCCGACTCACTGAAATCAATCATGCCAAAGGAGCAATACAACAGGCAGTCTTTGGGGCCTCTGATCATGGGACGAGATGATCTGAATAGCTTGAAAATCATCAGGTGCTTGGGAGATTGGGATGAGCTTTTAGGCCATCTCCAACCAATAACACAAAATACAGTTAACTTTACAAAAAAAAAATACAGTTTCTACAGTGGTTTTACTCCAACCCACTAACTCTATTTTCTACATTAAATTTACTCCAACCCATTAACTCTATTTTCTACACTAAAAATAATATTTTATACAAATTATTACTTATTGTTATTATAATAAATTCATAAAAACGAAAAAATTATATTAACTAAATTTTAATTATGCCTGAAGAATTATTTTTTTTATAAAAAAGCAAATAATAATTTTTAATTTAAATAGTATTATTTGTATTGACATGTTAATTTAAAAGCAAATATACTCATATTTTATATGTAAAAATAAAATATTTATTTTTTTATTTCATAAAATAAAAAGGAAACATATGGAATATTAAAAGACGCTTATAAAATTTAATTTTATTATTTTAATGATATAAAATATTTTAAACATAAGTAAATAAATTTATATTTTAAAGAAAATAAAAATAAAATTAAATTAGAACTCTATTTTAGAGTTGAGAAATATAGTTTACTCTAAATATAGAGTATCACTGTTTGCAAACTCTATAATAGTGTTAAAATAGAGTACTCGTTGGTAAAGATGTGTACTTTATATTAGTGTTTTACACTATAATAGAGTATCCATTGGAGATGCTCTTACAAAGCACTACTTTGGACAAAAAGAACGGCAACTGAACCTTGAGTCGGATTCATTTGGAGAGACTACAATTGAGTGATATAGGTGTGATGCCCGCTCTCAGTGCTCTCTAGAGTCCTGATATAAAAAACTCGGTGATACATGTACTCTGATGCTAGCGGCGATGAAAGCTTTTACAATAGAAGATTCGAATCGTTCTAAGAAAGACTCGACACAGTGACCAGGAAAGAAAAAAAAAACGTATCCGTGCAAAATTACGGTATACCATTCTCCATGGATGAGATATCTGTCTTTCCAAGTAATCGACATCTCTCAGGTTGATCCGTTGCCGTCGTCAGATGTTAGACTTCAAATTTCTGCTTCAGACAACAACTGCATGAGAGTAAAGCAGCAAAGTTTCAACCTTGTTTGCCGAAGAAAGTTGTTTACTCTGACATTCTTTTTGCCTGCTTCAATCTAAACGAGATTACCCCAAGGGCTTGACCTAGTGGGTCAGATCCCTGACTTTCAAGCGAGATGTCACGGGTTCGATTCATGCCAAGGACCTTGACTGTCGTAGTTTGGTATCACATGGACCAGGGAGGATTAGTCACACTGGAAGCCATGGTCGTACCATAGCTGACGATGATCCGATTCAGACTGAACCTAGTCGGAGTCTTGAGACTACAATGGCATTGTGTGCGGATAGCTAGCTGATCGGGAAAAAAAATCTAAACGGGATTTGAATGCATAAGATGTACTGAGATAATTACACAGAGCTGAATGTGGTGCATGTTTACTATTTGTAAATTGTTAATACATAACCAAAGAGCTGAGGAATGTATTTAACTGGAGCAATATTAGTTCTCGACTGGTGATGAATATGTACACTGCAAAATACAAGCAGGGTTCGCTGGAAAGACGTCGTTCTTGTGCTAAAATTTCGGGTTAGATACGTTTTTTGTTGTAGTCGCCGAAATGGCGATACTAGAACTATCGAATCATGCGAGAAGAGTCCTTAGGAAGTATCACAAGTGCTTCGAAAAACATCGGTACAACTCTAAACACGAATGAAGTATCATGAACAAAACAATGAAGCTGCCTTGAGCTCAATAATGGAAGGTTCCGCGAAAAGAGGGACATGACTAGCGTAATGATTGTGATCGGATCGTTCCATGGCAATGCAATGCAAATAAAGTCCATGTGTACGTTCTTAAGTCCCCAACAAATGTATAAATGCCTAAGTATGAAAACGAATAAAAACAATAACATAACCAGTTATTCAGTAATTCATAATTTGTAGTTGCTATTTTCTACACTTATAATTAGCGATCACCCTATAATGAAATTTTTTAGTGTTTATTGGTAAGGGAACTCTAAGATGCTTGAAGATCGATGATAGCAACGTCGTTCATCTCGAAATCGTGCTGATAACCTCGACACAATACACATGAACATCTTCACGATCATGTAGGTGAAGTTCCACCATATGATATCCAAATCTCCCAATTTGGACTTTGGAGTGTTGCATTTGATGATGAAGATGAGTTCGTCGATGTAGAGACGAATTCTTCGTGCTTTTTACATATATATTTTCCTATCTTTGAATGGTTCATTCTCCGAATTACAATTTTCTTACGGTCACACAACGTGCTGCCACGTTACCTAGTATCTAGTACGTCACGACAATATTGAATATATGGTGAGTTGGAGTTGGAAATATACATGGTTGGATCTTAGAACAATTATTGATATGCGTCACCTAGTATCTAGTACGTCACGACAATATTGAATATATGGTGAGTTGGAGTTGGAAATATACATGGTTGGATCTTAGAACAATTATTGATATGCGTCAGTTTCTAACCAAACATGGATGTGATATCCGTCTATATTAAGATGATCAATCTTGACGAAATTACTAAATTTGGTCACTTACTATATAAATTTTCGTTTTCGGTGTTTATGTTTGATAATTGCAATTAGGTCACCAAGTAACATATCTGATTTCTTTGGGTCATCGGTGAATTTTTCGGCGAAAAATCGCCGAAAATCTTACGTGTCCAATGACATGTCAACAGCCAAGTCAGCAATCACGTCTGATTTCCGGCGATTTTCGCCAAACAATTCATCGGTGACCCAAAAGAAATCAGAAAACGCTACTTAGTGACATATGTTTGCAATTATAAAAGTTAGTGACCCAAAAAATACGAGAGTCATAATTAGTGAGCTAATTTAGTAATTTGGCTATATGGCTTACAATTTTTTTTAAATTTTTAGATATTGAAATCAATCTATTCCACGATGTTCTTGGTATATTTAGCATGATAATAGCATATATTAACTTTTGATAGTATATTTAGCTTGAAAATATATTGGATCAATGATTGCTATAGTGCTTTGTATTTGGACTAAAACCATAACGCGCAAATATCAAATTGAAGATATCGTCAATCTTTAGAGCGATAAACTATTCTCTTTTCTCCTTCAAAAGGTCAATTATTTAGATTGCGATTGGATTTGTTCAAAATATTTTATAACAAGTTGTCACAATGGACCACCAAAATACTAGTGACGCACAAAATTATAGTCAAGTGGCTTAAGAACGTATAATGTTGGGTGCATGGCAAATAAACTATATTATATCTAATTACTACATGAAATTGTTTGCATAAGGTAGAGTGAGAGGAAATGCCTTATTTTACATGAAAACAAAAAAGCAACCCGTATTATTTTCACCCAACACAGTCACTGGCATAGTTTGGACAATAATCCTCTTATTAATCACATATTAATGTATAAAATTCAGGAAAAAAACTCTATATATCACGGATTAAAAATCAAATTTTTGTTCAAGTTTTAGTAGTGATCTGATATATTCCAATCTCTGCCCAATGAATTCATATAAAAAGGTAATCTACCAGCTGCCACAAGCCTATTATTCTACGACACCCTTAAACAAAACTAAAATAATGACTCTATCTAAAATGTTAGCTAAGATATTGGTAATCAATAATATCTTGTCCTTGTTCTGTTTTCATCAGGTGAGGGACAAGGCATAGCAGCAGAAGTCTTATTAATTCCTCTCATCAGATGAGACTTGAGCTTATTCACATCAGATTGTCGAACAGGCTTGATAAAGAACTCTTCAGCGCCTTGTTCTAAGCAGCTGTTGATTCTCGATGGAACATTCTCCGACGACATAATCACAACTGGGATGTCCCTTAATGATGACGAACCCTGCTAAAAACAACAAATTATATTAATTTTTTTCAAACGAAAAAAATAATTTTTTGTCGATATTTCAAGAAATCATCGGTAAACCAAGCACCTTGATCTTTCTCAAGAGATCATAGCCCGTTACTGCCGGCATGCTGTAGTCTGTGATGATCAGGTTAACTTCTATCCTCTGCCAAATAGTATCAATCAGCTCAAGAGTACATATATATATATATATATATATAGCTCAAGAGTACATATATATATATATATATATAAGATTGTAATATATATATTACAAGAATTCAAAGCCATACATGATGCTCGATGGATGCAGGTAAGGAATTTGAATTTATATCTGTGCTTTCATCATCCGACAATCCGAGAAACTCGAGTGCCTTCACTCCGGATTCCACGACAGTCACTGAATATAACACAGATGTTGACTATCAGATGTTTCAGGATTCATTTCATGGCGATTTTAGAAATTCCACATTTTATTTTTCCTCATATGATATATAAAGATAGATAAGTTAGAACTCTAACACACCGTGATATGAAGATGTCTTGAGAAGCCTCTCGATTAGCTTTCTGTCTATGATGCTGTCATCAACTGCCAATACATGGAACTGAGTCTCCGTGATTGCTGATTCACACATCTTCTTTGGGCACGACAAATCCTCCACGAGAGATGATATGTTTGGAGACCTTGAGAAATGAAATGAAATCGAATGATGAAAGACGAAGGAATATGTTAAATATAAGACGAGGGCTGAGAAAGGAATTTTAATTTTTGAGAAAAGAGATACTCAAAGATTTGAGCTGATATGGAAAAATATTAGAAATCCCAGTTTGATATCATGTGGGATCTTTTAGGATTCTCCAAGTTGATAATTGTATCATCAAATGATTTATATATATATTGTCTATATATGTTATAGTAGTTGGCTGGTCATTTACGCGGCCTTTTCTCGGATTTGATTGATAAAATAAATGGCATGGGATTCCTTTATTTTCATTTGAAGTATTGAAATCCTTGGCTCTTTGATAAAGGCAAAAGCTGTGACGATACTTTAGCCTTTTGACCTTATTATTACAATCTCGGAATAATTATATATATCGAATAATCTTATTTCCATTTCCATTTTTGTGATCTGATATTTATACTATGATTTACTGAATCTTGCATATAATTTAATAATATATACCTAAAGCTGATCGGTGCAAGAACTGTAGAAGATTATTGAATAACCTCTTCGTGGTCAAAATATATTAGTCAATGTAATATAATACAGAATTATGTGTGACGATTATTATATAGTTGAGTGGATTACGTATCTCATTCAGAAAAAAATGCGATTCTCTGATCTGGCATTTGAATCGGAAAACTTACGAATCAAGTTTGTATCTGGATAACCAAAATAAACTACTTTTAAGATATATAAATAATTCATTAAAAAAAAGATATAAATAATTTGCATTTTTCTAACGATATGTAAATAATACTTTTATATAGCATATTTATTTGACTTTCGTTATCTAATTCTATGTTTTTTCCATCATTATATATGGTTTTGCGTTATTCAAAATTTAATTAAAATATCCCTTTTTTGAGATATCTGGATCCGTTAGATATCAAGAATTAAACATTAATTCAATAGTTTCGGCGATTAGACAAACAAAACTAAAACTCTAGACCAAAATAACATAAACCTAAGGAGTCAGATTGGATCGATCAAGGACTAACGTATGAAGATCGACTCTCGAGGCCGAACCTTTTCAAGATTGGACTGACTAAGAGGAGACTGTTGTTAGAGACGGACTTCAACAAGTCCGAGTTGGAGGAATATAACTAATCGTCACTAATACAGGGAATATAAAGTCAAGAAAGTCTACGTCGAAGAATATCAGTTGGAGTTACTGATCGATGACTGGGCAACAAAACGATCGCTTATTACACTGAATTCGACGCCGGATCAGTCGGTTTTAGTTCAAGGATCCAAACCATGCTCACATTCAAAATTTGAATACGAATTAAGAAAGACATAAACTGCAACTAATAAGAAGGCTGCAGTTCAAGAGCCGTTCACTTGAAATTTATCCACATTTGGATAAAGCAATATCCCATTAAGATGCAAAGCTGGTCAACATAGCAATTTTGAGAACCACATTTAATGCGTGTACATTAGTTGGTTAGAAGGATGTTTGTCGCCATCCAACAACTTTCGTCAACTTCAGATCCTCAACTATAAATAGTGGAGACTCAAGACATAAGAACAACTTTTCACAACGTTCAAAATCAATATCGTTGAACGCTAAAGTGCATAAAGCGAGAAGCCACATAGCGAGTCAAGTAGTAAACCGAGAGATACTAGGCCTTGTAACTAACATGTGATTAATTTAGTGCACAATTAGATATTGACTTTAAACAGCTGTTGAAGTAGGTGGATTGTAAAAATTTGCGTAAGTTCAGTGCTAGGAGCTTAGTTAGCGAATGACTAGCTAAGAAAGTTGTTTATTGTAGCGTGTAAAGCCAACCTTCATACCTTCCTCGCAAGAAAGATTGGAAGACGTAAGAGATTAAGCTCCGAACATCCATAAACAAGTTTCATGTTATTCATACAATTCAAAGTGACACACACTAACTCACATAATGATTCCAATAGTCATAGTCTAAGACCGAAATATTCTGTAACCAGCTAGACTGAGAGATTGAGAACATAGAACTAGTTTAAACCGAACCTAGCTCCCACAAAGACCAAAAAAATAACCAAACAATACTTAATATTTATTCATCTCATCTAAACACTAAATCGATCCGAACAAAATCTTTCTTGGGATTGATTTCTGATTAGTTAAAATTTTACGTTATTTTATACCCGTAAACTATCATTTTTCGATCGTTGTTTATCCAAAATGCTTCGAACATTATTCATTTACGTTTATATTTTTTATTTGATAAATATCGGAGCAAAAGAGACCAAAACCAAAAAAATATGATTGCTTTTGAAGGTTCTTGAACCTTGGGGATCTCTTTGCAATTTTTAGAAATATTCAGGCAAGTTTAATTCCAAATGATCTTCAAGCAGTATCGCAGATTAATTTCGCGATCTTTATGCATTTTTGGGCAGTTTCGACATTGGGGCTATTTATTAACATATGGAATCGACGTTATTCTTTAATAACAAAATACGTGAAGGATTATCGATTTCTCGTCTTATATTGAACTGAAATAGTTATGTCATGTTTAGGCAAAGAAACATCGAACCGAGAAACAAGAGCAACTTCAGATTTTGGAGAACGCTGGACTTCACTTTGTGAGTTGATAATACGGGGATACCTTCGCTCATCGGATGTGTGATCCTCACAATGTGCTATGTTAACTTGTCTTTTGTGAAAATTGTTGGATATTAATTGTTGATGTGTTAGAGAGCATTGTCAGCTATAGGATGACTATTTTGGTTATAGTTGACGGAAATTTGTGTTGATTTTGGGATTGGTTCCATTATGGTACTTGGGATTATATGACAATTTGATGTGTCGTTTTTATGTGCTATTAAGCTGATTTGTGGATTTACAATTGTGATATTGGATTGTTTATTGATGTTCCATATACTCGGTACCGAGATCAGTAGCGCGAATAGCCAGAATTTGGGTGAGTGAGGGTGACATGTTGATTAGTAGCCCGAATAGCCACGATTCGGGTGAGTGAGATTGACATATTGAGTAGTAGTCTGTGGCTTCAGAAACCCGGGTGAGTGCGGCCTGACGAGTTCACCTGTCCATTTCCCATTATTGTTGGAAGGTGATCGTTGGAAAGGTAACAAAGTCGATTGTGAGACTCAGCCAACGTCACCGTTGTGTGACATACATTTCATACATATTTGTTATGGTTTCTCACGACCTAGTTGATACGGTTGATCATAACATTGTGTTTAGAGTATGGTGGCTGACTCGTTTAACTCTCGACAAGGAGTTCAGTTCGAGGGATGATATGGATACCCACGCATCCAATATATAATAACATGAACTTTATTGATGGTTGATGTCTAGTGATTTATGTTTTTTTTACTGTCGTATTTCCTCGTGTGAGTGGTGGTAACTATTTACCTTGTAAATGTGAGTAGTCTGTATATTTTGTTTGCAATAGCGTCATCGTTGAGGACACGCCTTATGTGAAGAGTGTCTCAGTATTATCATCTCATTGTGCTAGTGGTTTGCTCACCCCCCATATATATATACATATTTTTCAGATATTGACATCGCTTTTTGTCGGAGGTTGCCTTTCTTCGATCATTGTTTCCGCTGCCAATTCTTCCACTTGGATGTCTATTTTTATATTATATTTGAGGATTCATTGGCGGGTATATCCTGTGGAAGGTCCTTTGTGTAATTCCGTTGTCGATCTATGTATTGTGTTCGTTTTGTACAGTATAAGACCTTCCTTGATACATAAATATACATTTCTGTTTGACTTCTATTTCATTGAGTATCCTTGTGAGTTGTGTCACGACACCACCTCACTCGGGCACAGAAGAGGGCTACGCAGAGAAGGTGATCACCGGAGAGGATGACTTGCAGAAGGGATTCGATTTGGCTGGGGAATGACTAAGGCGAGGATGAAGAGGGGTAAAGGAGATTTGTTGTGGAAGAAATTGGAACGAGATGAAAATTTGGGCTTTATCTATTTTATGCTTAATGGGCTCTATTATCTTTAATTAGCCCAATATTATGTTATGGTTTAAATAGACTAATACGTTGTTATTTTGGTATTATGCAGAAAAAAACAACTTCCAACTTTCTATCATCGTGTCTTCTTCTTAACTTCTCTCAAACTTCTTCCCAACTATCTTCTCTTTCAATTCTTATACATATATATTACCATAAAAAATATATATACCTTACGGAAACACAACATAAATTTGGGCTTTATCTATTTTATGCTTAATGGGCTCTATTATCTTTAATTAGCCCAATATTATGTTATGGTTTAAATAGACTAGTTTGGGATTATGCAGAAAAAAAACAACTTTCAACTTTCTATCATCGTGTCTTCTTAACTTCTCTCAAACTTCTTCTTCTCAACTATCTTCTCTTTCAATTCTTATACATATATATTACCATAAAAATATATATACCTTACGAAAACACAACATTGATATCAGAGCCGTTTTTCCTTGGACATGGCTGAACATACTCGCGTTAAGGATCTACAAGAGGAGTACAAGAAACTGGAGCAATTGGTTGCTAAATCGGAGGCAAAACGCAAGGCTGCAGATGAAAAGATATGGAATCAATTCACTATCCAACAAATGGAGATCACCAACAAACTTGAGAAGGTTAGTGAAAATTTTAATAGCAAGTTTGATGCACTTACATGTGCTCTTGACAACTTGCAAGGGCGGTTCCCATATACTAGCAGCAGTTCAATTTTGGGGGCACCACCCTCCGCTCAGACCCTACAAAACACCGTTCAATCAGCAACTAGACTCAACAACAACCAGGAGCAGATTGGGGTTAACTCAAATAATTCCCAAAACAATAATCACAATCCGGTACCACGCATTTATTTCCCTAGATTCGACGGGACCAATCCGAGATCATGGATGCTAAAATGCGAGGGATATTTCAGGCTTGTGCCAAATGTTCCAGACCAGCAGAAGGTGATTATGGCTGCAATGCACTTTGAGGGTAGAGCTGCCGCTTGGTATCAAAACATTGTCAACAACCAGTTGCAGTTGAAATGGGAACAATTCCTGGGCCAGATATCGGCTAGATTTGAGGAATTGAAAGAAGCCAAGATCATTGGGAAATTCAATAAGCTCAAGCAATGCAGGTCCTATAATGATTATGTTGACAAGTTTGAAGAGTTGAAGGCTTGTATGCAGATGTTCAACAGTCGAGAGTATTCGAAAGAGTATTTCATAGCCAGTTTATTAGTGGTTTAACTGAGGAGTTACAGAACTTTAGCATGATGTTTGAAACCAGGACTCTTCAAGAGACCATCAACATGGGCCGAATGCAGTTAAATACCTTGAAGGCTATTGCGAGGAAGAGTAAGGGACTGAGTAAATTCCCAAACTCAGTTTACAATGCCAACAGAAAGGGAGAAGCTGTAACCAATCAGCCGGTGATAAAAACAGGGATCCTCAAACCTCCAACTAAGCTACTCACTTCCAGTGAAATCGCAGCCCGAAGAGAGAAAGGGTTGTGCTATAATTGTGATGAGATATTTGCCCCGGGTCACAGGTGTAAGAACATGATAGCTTATGTCATCATGACAGGGGATGAAGATCTATCTTGTATTCAGGAGGACACTGGTGAACCTGAAGATGTGGCTGAAGAAGTGTCGTTTACTACTACCACTTTAGTCAGGAAAGTGGGACCAAACACCATGAAGATAAAAGGGATATATATGGGCCAGGAATTGAGCATTCTTATTGATTCGTGCAGTTCATTGAGCTTATTAAAGTCAGGCACTGCTGACAAGCTCAAATGCCTAGTGAGCTCAGGAAAAGCCATCCTTGTGAAGGTGGCAAATGGCCAGCAGCTAAGGAGCAATATGCAGGCAGATAATTTTAAGTGGGAGATGGGTGGGGAGGAGTTATGCCACTCTTTGAGAATCCTGCAGAATGAAGGGTGTGATATAATTCTTGGAGGAGATTGGATGAGGACTTTTTCTCCCATCAAATTCGATTATGAATGTATGACTTTCACACTGAAGATGGGAGGGAGGAAGGTTAGGATACAAGCTCTAACAACAGGAAGCAGGGGCAAACTAATCTCTGGTCCTACACTTTACAAGCTATCTAAGGAACCGGATATTCAGGAAGTGCAAGAAGCTTATGTCATACTACCTAATCACTCCAGCGTTGAAGTTGAGGAGGAACATCCACAAATAGCACAACTTCTATCTGAATATGCAGATGTTTTTGAAGAGCCTAAGGGATTACCCCCATTAAGGGGGGTTGAGCATCAAATTTCCCTCAAACCAGAAAGCTGCCCTAAGCAAATCGCCCTCTAAAATGTCATGCACATAAGACTGAGATTGAGAAGTTAATCAGGGAGATGATGCAGGCTGGTATAATTCAACATAGCAGAAGCTCTTATTCTTCACCCGTCATCTTGGTAAAGAAGAAGGATGGAACTTGGCGTATGTGTGTAG
This sequence comes from Linderniella brevidens, assembly GCA_004919715.1. Lineage (NCBI taxonomy): Eukaryota > Viridiplantae > Streptophyta > Magnoliopsida > Lamiales > Linderniaceae > Linderniella > Linderniella brevidens. The sequence continues at coordinate 10,323,975 of SWDC01000151.1, read as the reverse complement.
ATTACAGGTATTTGAATGGAATGACAATCAAGCATGATTATCCTATTCATGTAATTGATGATTTATTGGATGAGCTGAGAGGGACACGGGTCTTCACTATGATAGACCTCAGATCAGGGTATTTTCAGATTCTTATGAAGACCAGAGGACATACATTTGACTGCATTTAAGGCACACAATGGACATTTTGAATTTCTAAGTGATGCCTTTTGGGCTATGCAATGCCCCAGCCACATTTCAGTCATTAATGAATCAGGTCTTTCAAGACATCTGAGGAAGTTTGTATTGGTGTTTTTTGATGATATACTGATATACAGCAGAGGGTGGGATGAGCATTTGAGGCACCTCAAAGTTGTGTCACAGTTACTAAGGGAACATGTATTGTATGCAAAAAAGAGCAAGTGTCAATTTGGAAAGAATCAGATTGAGTATATGGGCCATATTATCTCAGAGATGGGAGTATCTACTGATCCTGAAAAAGTAGCTTGCATGAAGGAATGGCCTACACCCTGCAATGTTAAACAATTAAGGGGATTCTTAGGCTTGACTGGATATTATAGGAGATTTGTCAAGGGGTATGGGCAGATTAGCAAGCCACTAACCAATCTGCTCAAGAAGGACTGCTTTACATGGACATCAGAAGAGAGAAATCATTTGCAGCCCTCGAGATGGCCATGACTAGTACCCCTGTGTTGGCAATGCTTGATTTCACCCAACATTTCATCATAGAGACTGAAGCTAGTGGGTACGGAGTAGGGGCAGTTTTAATGCAAGGAGGAAAGCCCATTGCATACATGAGCAAGGGGTTGTCACCAAAGAATCAAACCCTCTCAATCTATGAAAGGGAATTTCTTGCTGTGGTAATGGCGGTTGAGAAATGGAGGCATTATATGGAGGGACACAAATTTATTATAAAGACAGATCAACAGGCTCTAAAATACTTGATGGAGCATAAGGTTCTATCACCTCTACAACAGAAGTGGATGGCCAAATTATTGGGGTATGACTATGAGATACACTACAAAAGTGGTGCAGATGCCCTGTCCGGGATGGAGGAAGAACCCATTACTTTTGGTATCACTACCGTCATACCAAGCTGGATACAAATGGTCATCAAAAGCTATCAAGGAGATCCCAATTGGGAAGAAATCCTTACAGCTAAAACAATAGATGCTTCTTCATACCCAAAATACACCATAACAGATGGGGTTATCAGGTATAAGGGCAGATTGGTAGTGGGCAATGACTTAAATCTGAGAAGAGAAATCATAGCTGCTATGCATGATTCATCAGTGGGTGGACATTCTGGCATACTTGGCACATACGTCAGATTGAAGAGATTATTCGACTGGCCTAAAATGAAGGCCGTTGTGGAAGATTGGGTTAAGAGTTGTGATGTCTGCAGCAAAAACAAGGCTGATCATGGCCCTTATTGTTAGGTCATAATTCATCAATCAACAAGTATTCTAAGCATGAATTCTAGGTATTCGAATAAGAAATCTTACGAAATACGTTCGGTCGAATATTCGCGTTGAAGATCTTGAGAGAGGTTGTTAAATTTTCGAGATTCTCAATCGTATTCTCTCTCGTTTAAAATGTGAATTCAATGCTCGATATTTTCTGAAAATGAACTTTTTATTTTTATTTTGATAGTGTACATTGTATTTATACCTATTTACGTGGTATATTTACTATTTGGTCCTACACTATCAAAACTACTAATTACGCCCCTAATTACAAGGATAATACAATAACAAAGCACAATAATAAATTCTCTTCAATCTCCCCCTTTGTGCTTGTCTTCGTTTCAACTCCTTTTATCCTTGTCGGGCGTAAAACGATTTTCGCAATCCCAATGCTGTTTCGTATCGTCGAACAGAATTCCTCAGCTCCAATATCTCATTTATAGCATCCAGAAGCTCATTTAAGAGTGGGGCCTCTTCTTCACAAAGATCTTCGAAGATTGTCTCTTCGGTGATCTCTCCCAATATTTTCTGGATGTTCTTCCTCACTAATTTTAGTGTCCCGTCACAGAACTTGTGGATCTCTGACTTCATCATAGCCCTCGTCTTTCCAATGACTTGATTCCGATAGGTTATGGCGAGACCAGGTTTCTTGAAGATGTAGTTCTCGGGAAAATTGTTGAGTGGGAAGCCCTTCATGAGCGGAGACTCCATGTTGACCTTCTTCATATTGTTCTCTAAAGCGATTTGAAGGTCGTGTGCGGTGTGATACTTGATCTGCCGCACCATGAATCTCTTTAGTCCCTCGAGTCCTTCAGTCTTGATATATTCGGATTGCGTCTGATATTTTTTCTTGTACATCTGATATAGATGGTAGACCTCATCCGGTGGAAGGAAAGGGAGATAGCTTTCATCTATCTCCTCTCGAGTGTGGTTGTTGTCTGCTCGCTCAATAATGTAGATAGGGGTTGGGTATCTTCCGATCGTGTGCGAGACTCCGATGAGTTGGAGAATCGGTGGCTTGTCCCTGAAATTTTTCTTCAGTTGATTAGTTGGGATGCCACTCCGATCGGGGCCAAGATAGTTGAGCAGGAAGATATGCTCCATTTTCTTCTTGTCTTCCCAGTGTGAGATGCCCCGTAGATTGAGTTCGTTGAGCTTATTTATTTTGTTTGGAGCCCTCCATATCTGCTTTCTAATGTCTTCAATAAACGGAACTTCTATTCTGACATTCTCTCATGGTGTCTCGACTCTAACTGTCCCTTTTGATAAGCGGGGAGGAGAGTCGACTCTGTGCCTAATAATCTCTGGTAGCTCTGGGAGAGCAGAACTGTAGTTCTCGCCTTCTTGAAGTTCTTCTTCTTCAAGCAGCACCAAGTCCACCGAAGTTTGTTGTAAGAAGTATAAGACGTTGGAGAGTCGAGCTTGAGCAGCTTCTTCTGGTTCCCATTGCGTCATCCACTTCTCGTTTAGGATATAATCATCTACGATCAGATGTGGATTGTAGACAACTGCTTCTGGTTGGGTTGTGAAAAAATTGAAGGCGTGGCGGAGTGTATTCCCCAACAGGTGGTAGTCTCGGGATCTCTGGATGGAGTTCCATGTAGTGTGAGATCAGCACCGGGAACCACCGTACGTAGGGGAGAAACTTGGCCTTCGACTTCGTCTCCCGTTGACGTATCTGGTCCGCTAGATCATTCCAAATTAGGCGGGCCACGTCATACTTCTTGGAAAAGTTCACTCCGTGAAAAATGCGAAGGATGTTCCCATTCGCCTTGTCGAATCCGGAGAGTTTTGGGGAGAGGCATTTGTAGATTATGCCGAACAATGTCTTCCACGGATGGGGAATGCCGTTGTTTTGGAAATTCGCCAATTTGGGCAGTGGGGGCTTGTATCCCATCCGGAGCATATCCGCTACGATCTCCGCGTCTGTTGGAAGTTGATCATACGTTTCGTAGTGTGAAAGATCAAGCATCATGGCCATTAGATTGCGATTCAGAACGACGTGTCTTCTGTTTATTTGTGTTGTATATTCCACGTCGTTTCCGATTGAATGGCTCTCCATAAGTCCCCAGAATTGTTGTAGGTAGACCATCGGTACGGAGGCCGTCATCGTTAATGCTGGCTACAGTGGGTGTCCTTTAAGGATGGAGATGATGACTTCATCCGGGCACCGGAATGTTGTTAGATCCAGTTGATAATTGTTGTCATGAACTGGCATGAAGCTTGATGAAGGATATATGTGAGGATAATTTGGAGTTGCCATATCTGTAAAGAATAACATGAAGTTCATTAGTTGATAAATTTTCATATGCGAATAAACGAGATTAAGAATGAATTTAGAGAAAAATGTATGTTTTAAGGTTTATGTTCGAAAGACTTAGTGAAAATTTTGAAAGATTTGTAAAATTGACTAAGTCTTAGAAGCGTGTTTTTATTCGAGTAACAATTTATTCGATCTTTAAATTTTCGATCGAAAATTTTCTAAGTCTTGAAAAATTTTCTAAGTCTTTTTCAGCGTGTTTTTATTCGAGTAACAATTTATTCCATCGTTAAATTTTGCGATCAAATAAAAATGTATCGAATAAAACTCAAGTTTTCGATCGTTAAATTTTGCGATCGAATAAAAATGTATCGAATAACTCAGGTTTTCGCCGATGACTTTTACGATCGAACAAAATGTTATCGATAACAATAGTTTTTCGCTGAGTTAGTTTTCGATCGAATAAAAAATTGTCGAAAAACTTAAGTTTTTCGCCACGTAGTTTTGCGATGAATAAAAGAATATGGAAAAACTTAGAGTTTTCGCCGCTGACTTTTGCGTTCGAATAAAATATACTCGAAAAACAATAGTTTTTCGCTGAGAGTTTTCGATCGAATAAAAAATTGTCGAAAAACTTAAGTTTTTCGCCGCGTAGTGTTGCGATCGAATAAAAGAATATCGAATAACTTAAAGTTTTCGTCGCTGACTTTTGCGATCGAATAAAATATACTCGAAAAATTAATTTTTCGCCGCGTAGTTTTTCGATCGAATAAAAGAATATCGATAAACGTAAAGTTTTCGCCGCTGACTTTTGCGATCGAATAAAATATACTCGAAAAAACAACAGTTTTTTGCTGAGTAAGTTTTCGATCGAATATAAAATTGTCGAAAAACTTAAGCTTTTCGCCGCGTAGTTTTGCGATCGAATAAAAGAATATCGAAAAAGTTAAAGTTTTGGCCGCTGACTTTTGCGATCGAATAAAATATACTCGAAAAATTAATTTTTCGCCGCGTAATTTTTCGATCGAATAAAAGAATATCGAAAAACTTCAAGTTTTCGCCGCTGACTTTTGCGATCGAATAAAATATACTCGAAAAATTAATTTTTGGCATCGTATTTTTTCGATCGAATTAAAGGATATCGAAAACAAAAGGTTTTTGACGCTGAGTTTTGCGATCGAATAAAATTTAACTAAAACTCAGGTTCTTCGACGACACTGTTTGCGACACAACCTTTTTTGATCGAAAAATTTCCAGATCAAACAGTAAACGCGCCAAAACATAATCTTCGATTTATGGGTAAATCATGAGTTGATCTGGGTTCGGAATGTTCAGAGAACAGTTGCGAATCCAAATATCATGATTTTAACACAAAAGGTCGAGTTTAAACATGTTGATTTGAATGTTTGAAATCAGTTTCAGTCGAAAAAGTATGAATATGAAATTTCTTCAACTGGTTTTTGTGAAAATGCTTTGAGAATCGTATGTTTTTTAACGGAAAATGATTCGAAACTTGTTTCTACCTTCGAAATGGGCGATTTAGGGAAGAAAATCTCAGAGATAAGATGATTTTTGGATGAATGTCGCCGGAGTTCGAAGCGTATTTTTCAGAAGTCGAAAAGTTTTTCGATGATAATGAGTTGCGTGTGAGTGAGTTTTTCGATCGATAAAGTGATATTAATAATTTACGATCGGGTAAGGTAAAAATACATTGGGCCGTAAAAAAATAAAATTTGGGCTTTTAGTTAAAATTCAGGTCTGATTAAATGAGAATTTAATATTTTATGGATTTAACCAAAAAAAAAAAAATGCATAATACTCCCTGTATTTCTGAAAGAGATGAAATTTTTTCCTAATGTTGATGAAATTCAACATTTTACTCTTCGGATGAGCTCTAAATTTTCTGTGATGCTTAGAAAAAATGTTAGAAGTCATGTTTTATAAGTAAATCATATAGGAGATGATAATAAATTCTCATATAAAACTCCCCCTCAACAATTGCACGATATAACTTTTCGGCATTTTAAGCACATATTTAGTACAATTTGCCATATGAAAATTTACTATTTAATAACAAGTAAAGCATTTTAAACAATTTAGCATAGATTTAATAAAATTTTGCGTTTTTCAAAAAAAATTCGCATTTTATCAATTTTGAGCCAATGCATGTATTAATGCATTTAAAATGTGCGAAAAATATTTTCAAGTTTCAAAAATATTTTTGTTTTGGGGTCAGATGGGACATTTTGAACACTATCACACAAAAATTTCTTATGACATATAAAATAATAATTTGCCATAAAATAATGTAACTAGACTTAATATTCTAAGATCATAGTATGAATCACTTCGACAACTCTCGCTCATACCACTCAATTTATTTTTATCATGAAAATATTTAGCAGATATATCACTCATATCAACACGACAAAGTAATATCAATTAATTTGTTATCTTAGCGAATTTAATCAACTTACTAAATGAAAAATCATCATTTTGAATCAAAGGGACTTTGATGGATTTTATTTAGGCTCTGACTTAAGAGGTAGAAAATTTTGGGTTAGTGAGTGAAAAAAAAATCCTTCAGTTCCTGGGGCCCTTTTGTAATTCTGTGTCGATCCTTTTGCTTTTCTTTTCAGGATGAGTCTCGTCTTCTTTACAAAACTTTGAGAGATTAGACTTCTTTTTGGGTCGAGACCGTGTTCCTTTCGAAGGTTCCACATTTATGGAATTCGAACCCAAGGCTGTGCTTCTCTTCTCGTTTTCTCTATTTATAAGATCTAGATTATCGTTGGAGAAGTTTACTTCGAGGTGCTTCTCTTCCAGGAGTATACGAGATTATCTAGGAGAAGTTCACAGTGAGATTCGTGTATCTCTTCTATAATGATTGAGAAATTCATCATGTGCATCTCTTTTGCTCTCCCCCTCTTTTTCTTGATTGAGTAACCCCGAATCTTGTGAATAAGGTTGAAGGCTTCATTGAGTTTGATAAAGAAAAAGAATGTCGGAGAAGGCCCAAAGAGGATTTCTAGGGGAAAAATTAAAGGATTTATAATTTGGGCTTAGTGAGGAATTTCCGAATATGCTCTTATCATTTTCATGACGAAATAGTCACACAAGTAAGAATGAAGCTACGAAGTACAAACCAAAGAATAGTCATTTGAAGTGTGACACACAAAAAAAATTATGGAGGTATAAATTCTCACATTTATGATGTGATTTTGTGTCTAGTGAAACAAACGAAGCTCTTTGAATAAAAGAATGTGACGTGACTTTTTAGGCAAATAACTAAGCATATATATCGAAGAAATATTTTTGTGAGTAATTCAAAATAGGCAAAATTATCGTCATCCCCCATTTTTTTTATTATTATTATATTTATATACTATTAAATTTGAGATAGAGTCACGCAAGATAATCAATGAATATCAAGAAGCACATAGAATATCACATAGAAACATAATAGAACATGTAAAACACTTTTCAAGTAAGATTGAGATTCAACATGCCTAACTTAGCAATAAGGAATTGAAATCATTTTTCATCCAATGCCTTAGTGAATAAATCGGCAAGTTGAAGCTCCGTTTTTACAAAATACATATCTATAGTGCCTTTTTCTACATGATCTTTTATAAAATGATAACGAATATCTATGTGTTTCGTGCGTGAATGATGAACAGGATTGCAAGTAATGGCTATAGCACTTTGAGAATCACTGTAAATGGGAATGTTATTAAAATCAAACCCGTAATCGCGTAGTTGTGTCCGTTTTAGGCGTAGTTGTGCCCGTAACAGCTGGCAGCCGCGACGTATTCCGCCTCGGCTGTCGATGTTGACACACAATTTTGTTTCTTTGAGGACCAGCAGACCAACTTTTCGCCTAAAAATTGTGCTCCGCGAGACGTGCTTTTTCTTTCCATTCGACAACCTGCATAATCAGCATCAGTATAGCCAATTAATCTAAAATCAGTATTTTTTGGATACCATAGCCCTAAGTTGGGAGTTCTTTTAGATAGCGTAGAATTCGCTTGACTGCTTGCATGTGAGACTCCTTTGGGTCAGCTTGAAAACGAGCACAGAGACAAGTGGCAAACATGATGTCGGGGCGGCTAGACGTTAAGTAGAGAAGAGATCCTATAATGCTCAGATAGAGTGTGATGTTGACTGCTTTGCCAGACGGATCAGCATCCAATTTGCAGTTTGTTGAGATTGAAGTGTTCATCGGTGTGCTCTTGTCTTGATTAAATCTCTTCAGAATATCTCGAATATATTTGGTTTGACTGATGAAGATTATTTCTTCGAGTTGTTTTACTTGTAGTCCAAGAAAGAATTGGAGTTCTCCCATTAAGCTCATCTCGAATTTTGTCTTCATGAGTTCACCGAATTTCTGACAGGGACGTTCATTTGTTGAGCCGAAGATGATGTCATCAACGTAAACTTGAACGATCATCAGGTCTTTGCCTTGTCTTTTGATGAAGAGTGTCGTATCAATGGTGCCTCTTATGAAGTAGGACTTGACTAAAAATTCGCTTACGACATCATACCAAGCTCGAGGGGTTTGTTTTAGTCCATAGAGAGCTTTGTCCAATCGATAGACATGATCATGAAGGCTTTCGTGCACGAAGTCATCGGGTTGAGCGACGTAGACTTCTTCTTTTAATATGCCGTTGAGAAAGACGGTTTTAACATCCATTTGATAGACTTTGAAGTCTTTATGAGCCGCGTATGCTAAAAATAGTCGAATTGCTTCGATACGCGCCACCGGAGCATACGTCTCGTCGTAATCAATTCCTTCTTGTTGATTGTATCCCTTGACTACGAGTCGTGCTTTATTACTGATAACTTCACCGTTTTCGTTCTTCTTATTTTTGAAAACCCATTTAGTACCAATTATTGTTTCGCCTTGCGGTCGAGGAACTAACGTCCAAACTTGTAGATGCTCGAATTGGTTGAGTTCATCTTGCATTGCTATTACCCAATCCGGGTCTTTAAGAGCTTCGGTTACCTTAATTGGTTCATTTTGGCTTAAGAAGCATGTGAATAATCTGCTTTGAGTGGACGTCCTAGTGCGTACACCACTTGAAGGATCACCGATGATTTGGTCAATAGGATGAGCTCGAGTCCATTTGCGTTCGTGGGGAATAATCGAAGTTGATCCATAATTGGTTTGTAGATCGAGACATCCTGAATTGATGGGCTGATCATTCGTAGTTGGAAAATTCAATTCGGAGGATGAATCGGAAGGAATTTCCTCATCCGCATTTGTAGGGGCTGCAGCACTAGATGAAGATTCAGAATTAGGAGAATCCGTAACATTTGTCGGAGTTTGAGGATTAGGAGTCTCAATTTGAATTTCTTCCATTGAAGGAGAAGGAGCACTGCCTCGTATAGAATGTGTTAGGTCCTAATATATCCAACACGATTAAGTTCGGTGAAGAATTCGATAGAAAAAGTAAAACTTACGAAAAGTACGTTTGAATTTGGCGCGGAAGCTTGAGAGCGTTCTTCACGTTGTAAAGCTCGGTTTTCTATTAAAATGAATTCTTAACCCTAATACATCACATTAGGGTTCCTTATATACCAAACTTGTTTGGTATATTTACTAAGTAGTCCTAATCTATGGCTTAATTACAATTAAGCCCAAACTATTACTTATACTACAAGACTAAGATAACATTTATATTTGAACACAATAAAAATGTCGTAACAATCTCCCCCTTTGTGTTCAATCTTCGCTTGAGCGTAGGTTATCTTGTCTTTGTTTTGAAAAGTTTCCTCGAGTCCTAACAATCTCCTCTTTACGAGATTATTTGTATAATCTCTTCCTTTATCTTGTCTTGTGATCTCTATCTTCTTTGGAGATCTTCAAGCTCACCTTATCTTGTAATACTCTTCTTGGCACCGGATTTTTCTTCTAATTTTCTTTTGAAGTTCGTCTCCAAATGTCGGAAGGTGTGTGAAGTTGCTTGCCGGATTTTTGAAGAATTTCCTCTTTTGTGTTCCATCTCTCCCTTTGATAGCGACGAAACTCCCTCTATTTTAGTTCAACCTTGTGTTGAGATTGGGGAATTCGATTTGAAATATGGAGTGACGTACACGAGCGGTAACTTTGGTCATTGAAGCTCGTGGTGTTTGCGTGATTCGACGATGCTTAAGAATTTAATATTTCCGATCAATTTAGCACTTTCGTTGTTGTATTGCTCCCATTTCTTTAGTACTACTCCTCCTCATGATGATCGAGTGGGGAGATCGTCATGCCGATGTATCAAAATGGGACATAATCGTTGTCAAGAAGATTGTATCGTCGTGACAAGGAGATGGAGTTTGTAGACTTCGTAGGAAATCATATTCGGTAAACCCGACGGAGCCACGAAGGCATTCCGCCGATATAAAACCGGGGCCACATAGGCTTCTCGTTGACATCGTTCTAGGAGCGTTGCTCGCAAAAGATGGCCTAAAACCGTTGTTGATTTGATGTTCCAACGGTAGGACTTCCTTCCGATCATCAAAGCATGTCTGAGAAAGACATGTCTACGAAAGTTTTAACTTGATCACAAAGACCAAGCATATAAAATGTGTATGTGTCCTAGAAATTATAAAAATTTAGGAAGTGAGGACATACTAGACACGATGTGATCAATGAAAGCGTGGTAGGGGCGGATTACCACTTAGTTCAATATCTCCCACTTCCGAGTGAAGAGGTGATAGTAGACGTGGCTCCCCGTGAGAAAATGAAACATCGATCTTTTAGGAGACGATGAGTGGGGAGGCTCGGATGTGCATGCGTCGTTGGACCTAATGCGGCGTCTACTACCCGGGAGCTAATAAAATTAGCACTTGTACATATGGGGGTTAGTCTGAAATATTTGTGAGATAAGGGATTTATGTACCTTAAAAAATTTCCAAGTCATCATCGAAGTCATCTTGCTTGTTGTTCGCATGATGTAGGATAGGTGGTAGGTCGGATCGTCGCAAATGCTCGGACGCATTCCGGGGTTAGGATCAAGTCGGTTTAGACTGAACCATGGGAACTAAAAATCCGTGCTTGCGGGATACGAGATGAGTGCTGCTTTATTTGAATCAGCAAGCCGGAACCGGTCGTTGAAAATTAGCATTTGGATCGTCATAAAGATTGTCACCTTTGCCTTTTTGGAAATATTTGTCCGTTGTAAGCTCGAGATTCTTCCTTGAAGTCCGTCGAAAGTTGTTTGAGGAAATATCCATGAAGCTTAATGAAGATGAGAGGAGATTTTTCTTTTTCCCTTTTTTTTATTTTCTTGTCTTTTTTTTTTATTTTCTTTTTCCCTCTTTTTATATTTTCTTCTTTTTTTTACGTTGTATATATGTATATTTATAATAAATATATAATAGTATATTATATTGTATATATATATATATATGTGGTGTGCGGGTGAAAGTTTGTCGGGTTGGAGTCGAGAAGTAGAGATATCGAGAAAAAAAATTTCGGATGTGGTGTATCGAAAAAAAATTTCGAATAAGGTGTATCGAAAAAAATTTTCGAATAAGGTGTATCGAAAAAAATTTTCGAGTGAAGTGTATCGAAAAATATTTTCAAATGAGGTGTATCGAAAAATATTTTCGAATAAGGTGTATCGAAAAAAATTTCAAGTGAAGTGTATCGAAAAATATTTTCGAATGAGGTGTATCGAAATATATTTCGAGTGAGGTTTGCGATAAAATTTCTCGATATAGTGGAGAAAATTTCTCGATATAAAATTTTATGATAACGTTCCATGAGAAATATTTCACGAGAAAGTTGTACGAAAAAAAAGTCAATATTAGAAAACTATATCTATATTTTTTTATTTCTCCCTCTCAAATAATGCTTTCGAAATAAAGTTTTTCCCCCTAGAAAGTTGCGTAGTAAGATTAAAAAAAATATTACGAATCTCTTTCCCTTAATGCATTCATTTAAAGTTGTAACTCCCCCTCAAAAATTAAAATTGTTGCTCCATCTTGAAAGAAATAAGAGTTGTTCCTCTTCAAAATTAAAGAGTAGCTCCCCCTCAAATTAAGCTCATTTAAAATGTTATTTTGAAAAAAAAAATGGTATTTATCATTTCCGTGTATAATATGCATTTAGAATTTTAAAATCTCTTAAAGTTTTAAAAATACATATTTAAAATGTACCATTTTGAAAAATAATAGGTATTTTTCAAAGTAGCTCATATGCGTATGCAAATTTAAACTATTGAAAGTTCGGTCAACATACGCAAATTAGAATGTACCTCGTTGAAGTGTAGTTGTAGTAGCTCACGCCTCTTCCCTTTATCATATATGTGGAGCCACTACGTCAAATGCCATACATGAGGGAATCTGCAAAACATTATCGGGACTTTGGTACCCATTGTAAGATGGGTCCTCCCTTAGTAGCAGAAAGCGGGTTAAACATAGATGGAGTCAAATTTAATTTCGGTCCTAAATCATCGATTAATGTGTGTTTAGGTACCCAAATTTGTGTGGGATTTCCTAACTTAATAGTAGACATAGGAACCCATATAGGAGTGATTTGACATGGAAAAGAAATTTCACTTTTGGTGAAAGTGTGTTTCGGAGAAGATTTAAATATTTTCTCCGAAGCTAGTCGCATAAAATATTTCTTAGAATGAACTTGGACTGGATACTTCATGTAGGGATACGAGCATATAGAATTACAAGCATAACTAGCATATAAGTCGTGTATCCTACGTTGAGAATTCACACAATTCACACTAGAATGATGAGAAGAATTAGAAAAATTATTACCAAGTCTAGGCTTCTTAAATGGAGAATTATTAAAATCATTTGAAGCACACGATGAAGTTTGTTTGCTAGAAACTTGGAGCCTTTTCGTTAAAAACTTTCTTTATACGAATAGGAGAGGAAAATTTTTGTTCTTCAAATTTCCGTTCCGTAACTTTTGAAAATAATGTAGATTTTCCTTTCTCCTTCCTAATTTGTATTTGTTCCTTAGCAATTTGAAGTTCTTGGCTTTTACTTTGAATTTCATTTTCGGTCAAAATTGACGTAGAAGTATTAGTAAAAGTCTTTTCGATTTTAGGAACAAAAACGTCCGTTTGCGTTACTTTATCCTGTCTAAGAGAAGGTTTTTCTTGAGAAATATCGTTTAAAACAGGTAAAGGAGATGAATTTTTGAGATTTGATATCTCTAATAAAAGCGCATTCTTTTCTATTTCAAAATTCTTTCTTTCTGTTTCCAGGGAAGAGTTCAAATCAGCTATTTTCTTAATAATAGCGGGAATATAACAGAAAGTAGAATTTTTAGAATGATCAAAATTTTCTTCCTCGACTTTAGAAATATTTTCTATAGGATATAATGAATTATAGTCACTAGACATGTTTATTTCCCATGTCTTGTAACTATTGTTCAATTCAGTGTATTCAAAGGGAATTTCAGTCCTAGTTGCGGCCTTCCGTTTGGATCCTTCTAAGGCATTTATTTCGGAAGAGTTAGTAAAAGCCATTAAAGAAGTAAATCCTAAACCCATGTACTTGATACCATATAATTGTTTTACGTTAATCCTTTTCAAGTTACAAGGATTAGTAAAGCCTAAGCCTTCAACAGGATTACGAAATTCCATCTCATGTAAATAAGGGGAATTTTTGAGATTTGATATCTCATCTAAAAGCTTTTTCTTTTCTGCTCGGAAACCTACTCTTTCTAATTCCAGGGTTGCGTTTAATTCGGTTATTTTATGAATAACTTCCGGAATTCCCAACAAGAGGTAGGTTTATCAGAATGCAAAATATTTCCCCAATTAGATGCTAAGGCTTTAGAGGAACTTTGGTCTTTTTGACCATTTTCAGCAAGATTGTTTTCTAAATTTTTAATTTTAGAGTACAATTTTCCGCGTTCCTCAACTAATTCATCAGAAAGGAGTGACTTATTACGACACGCTGCTTCACTATTTTTAGGACGCGTTGTAAGTTCCTTATTTTTTATTTCTAACTCCATAACTGTTTTCTCTAATTTTTCAAATATAGAGTCAGAATGACTAACCTTGAGATGGTCAGTGGATGAGTTCATTCGTAGATACTGTGCTCTTTGAAGAGTATAGTTTTGAAAAGTTTGGAGATTGAAAATTGGCTTTATAAAATTCCGTATCGAAATAAATCGGCAAGTTGAAGCTCTGTTCGAAGCGTATTTTTCAGAAGTCAAAAAGTTTTTCGATGATAATGAGTTGCGTGTGAGTGAGTTTTTCGATCGATAAAGTGGTATTAATACTTAACGATCGGGTAAGGTAAAAATACATTGGGCCGAAATTATTTTAGTTAAATATTTAGGCTGATTAAACGAGAATTTAATCTTTTATGGATTTAACCCAAAAAAAAATTGCATAATACTCCCTGTATTTCTGAAAAAGATGAATTTTCTCCTAACGTTGATGAAATTCAACATTTTACTCCTCGGATGAGCTCTAAATTTTCTGTGATGCTTAGAAAAAATGTTAGAAGTCATGTTTTATAAGTAAATCATATAGGAGATAATAACAAATTCTCATATAAAACTCCCCCTCAACAATTGCACGATATAACTTTTCGGCATTTTAAGCACATATTTAGTAAATTTTGGCATATGAAAATTTACTATTTAAGAGCAACTAACGCATTTTAAACAATTTATCATAGATTCAATAAAAGTTTGCGTTTTTCAAGAAAAAATTCGCATTTTATCAATTCTGAGCCAATGCACGTATTTAATGCATTTAAAATGGGCGAAAAATATTTTCAAGTTTCAAAAATATTTTTGTTTTGGGGTCAGATGGGACATCTTGAACACTATCACACAAAAATTTCTTATGACATATAAAATAATAATTTGCCATAAAATCATGTAACTAGACTTAATATTCTAAGATCATAGTATGAATCACTTCAACAACTCTCACAAGTTTCGCTCATACCACTCAATTTATTTTTATCATGGAAATGTTTAGCAGATATATCACTCATATCAACACGACAGAGTAATATCAATTAATTTGTTATCTTAGCGAATTTAATCAACTTACGAAGTGAAAAATCATCATTTTGAATCAAAGGGACTTTGAAGGGATTATTTTTAGGCTCTGACTAAACGGGTAGAAAATTTGGGTTAGTGAGCTTAAAAATTCTTCAGTTCCAGGAGCCCTTTTGTGAAATTCTGTGTTGATCCTTTTTCTTTTCTTTTCAGGATGAGTCTCGTCTTCTTTACAAAACTTTGAGAGATTAGAACTTCTTTTTGGGTCGAGACCGTGTTCCTTTCGAAGGTTCCAAATTTAGGGAATTCGAACCCAAGGTCGTGCTTCTCTTCTCGTTTTCTCTATTTATAAGATCTAGATTATCGTTGGAGAAGTTCACTTCGAGGTGCTTCTCTTCTAGGAGTATACAAGATTATCTAGGAGAAGTTCACAGTGAGATCCGTGTATCTCTTCTATAATGATTGAGACATTCATCATGTGTATCTCTTTTGCTCTCCCCCTGTTTTTCTTGATTGAGTAACCCCGAATCTTGTGAATAAGGTTGAAGACTTAATTGAGTTTGATAAAGGAAAAGAATATCGGAGAAGGCCCAAAGAGGATTTCTAAGGGAAAAATTTAAAGGATTTATAATTTGGGCTAAGTGGGGAATTTCCTAATGCCCTTATCATTTTCATGACGAAATAGTCACACAAGTAAGAATGAAGCTACGAAGTACAAACCAAAGAATAGTCATTTGAAGTGTGACACACTCAAGAAAAAATTATTTGAGGTTCAAATTCTCACATTTATGATGTGACTTTGTGTCTAGTGAAACAAACGAAGCTCTTTGAATAAAAGAATGTTACGTGAATTTTTAGACAAAGAACTAAGCATATATATCGAAGAAATATTTTTGTGAGTAATTCAAAATAGGTAAAATTATCGTCATCACCCATTTTTTTATTATTATTATTATATTTATACACTATGAAAATTTATGATAGAGTAACGAAAGATAATCAAAGACTATCAAGATGCACATAGAATATCACATAGAAGCATAATGGAGCATGTAAAACACTTTTCAAGTAAGATTGAGATTATGCCTAACTTAGCAATAAGGAATTGGAATCGCTTTTCATCCAATGCCTTAGTGAATAAATCGGCAAGTATAAAATTCCGGCAAGTATAGTTTTGAAAAGTATAGTTTTGAAAAGTTTGGAGTCGAAAATTGGCTTTATAAAATTCCGTATCGAAAATTTTTGGTGTATTTGTGAAATATAGTGAAGTTTCGAAAATTATATAAGTCTCGAAAACTTTTGGTAGATACCAAAATATTATATATCGATGTCGAAAACTTCGAAAAAAAATACCAAAATTTTCTTATAATTTGCCAAAAATGAGTTAGATGCGAAAATAAATTTTCGGAGGGTGCGAAAATAAATTTCAGTATAAAGTACGAAAATTATTTTCGGTATATTTGTGCGAAAATTATTTTCGATAATTTTTTTTTTCTCAAAAGAAATTTCGACAAAAATTTCACGATAAAACTACGCCGAAAAAATTTATCGAGAAACCTTATTTGCGTATGTATCTATCGAGACTCGAGAAACTTTCTCGATACGTCGTAAGCTATGATCTTTGTGATAATTGTAACAGAAAGCTTATAATGATTGCATCGGTCAAAGCTATATGGTCAAAGCTTTCTCATTTTATTATTACAATCGAATAGATCTTAGCAATTAAGAATGGGATTCTCGAATGTGCTTTGAGAAATGAGTTGAGCGAATGATGTTTCTAACTTTTGCGAGAAACGTTTTCGTACGAAAAAAAAAACTACGAACAAAAACGTAGTGCTCTGTGTACGAGAAAGTTTTGCGAATACAATACTTGGCGAAAAAAAATAATTGTCGAGACTAGCTTGCGAAAAAAAAACAGCAATGTATAGTTTTCGATCCGTAACACAAAATTGTTCAAATTTAGTCCGGGTTATGGATCAAAACACTTATATCTTCAAGAAAAAACACTCAATTAAATCAGAAAATAGCAAAATACGTCGCATTTTTTAGAAATCGGATGAATTTCACGAAGAATACACAAAAAGGAATTTCGACTTATTTTCCAAATTCACGAAATCTAGTGGTTCGATCGATCGAATTTCAGCACGGAAGTGTTTATAACACTTCATAGAAGTCTAAAAACAGCAAATCAATGCGAAATTTGAAGAATCAAACCGAAATTCAAAATTGCCACGTGCGATATATATATATATATATTTTAAAAAAAATCAGTCCGGAAATTCGACAATTTCGATCAAATCCAAACACGTTTTGCTCTGATACCAATTGTTAGGTCTTAATATATCCAACATGATTAAGTTCGGTGAAGAATTCGATAGAAAAAGAAAAACTTACGATGAACACGTTTGAATTTGGCGCGGAAGCTTGAGAGCGTTCTTCACGTTGTAAAGCTCGGTTTTCTATTAAAATAAATTCTTAACCCTAATACATCACATTAGGGTTCTTTATATGCCAAACTTGTTTGGTATATTTACTAAGTAGTCCTAATCTATGGCTTAATTACAATTAAGCCCAAACTACTACTTATACTACAAGACTAAGATAACATTTATATTTGAACACAATAAAGATGTCCTAACAGAATGGGACGAAGCAGGCATTTGAGACTCGTTCCGATAAAAATGTTCAAACAGTGAATCTAAATCTTCCAAGTCGGCGGGAATTGCTTCTCCTGAGTTGGAGGTAGAAGTTGTCGAAAGTTGTTGACCTTGTGTTAACACGCCTATAAGCTCGGGTTCTAAATTGTGTTGTTCAGAAGCCAATTCCGTCATTTCTTGAAAGGTGACGTTGTAGCTTTCAAGAATTGTACGAGAAGACTTGAGGTAGACGCGATATGATTTGGATGTAGAAGAATATCCGACAAAAATGGCCTCTAAGGCTTTGAGATCGAACTTGCTTCGATGCTCCCGATCGTTGTCCACAAAACACTTGCAACCAAATACTTTGAAGAATGAGATATTCGGGATTGATTAATTATCTCATATGGCGTCTTTTCGAAGCGTTTGTGAATAATTGTCCTATTTTGAGTAAACCATGTCGTACTCACTGCTTCAGGCCATAGAAAGTGAGGAAGACCGGAGTATATGAGAATTGTTCTTGCAGCTTCAACTAAAGTCCGGTTCTTTCTTTCTACGACACCATTTTGTTAAGGCGTTTTTGCGGCTGAGAATTGTTGAATAATTTCAAGTGATTGATAAAAGTTGTTGAGATGCTGATTCTTGAATTTGTCCGTTCTGATTACTTGGATTTTGTTTTGCAAGAGATTCTGATTTGTATTCACAAAGCTTATTATTAAGTCTCCAGTCTCATCTTTAGTTCGGAGATATCTTGTCCATGTGTAGCGAGAATAATCGTCGACAATTACTAACACATATTTACGACCGTTGATGCTTTGTGTACGCATTGGTCCGCAAAGGTCCATGTGAAGTAATTCCAAGGGTCGAGATGTAGAAGCAACTGGCTTGAGTTTGTGTGATGCTCGCTTCATTTTTCCCATTTGACAAGCCGAACAGTGATGCTCTTGATGAGGAGAGATTGTTGGTAGACCGTTGACCAACTTTTTAAGAAAGAGTTTGTGATTTAGATGAGACGAGCGTTGATGCCATAAACTGTTCCTCTTGATTGTTGTCTGTGAGATGAGGCAAACAGCTGTCGAAGGTCGAACTGTTGTCAGATTGATAGTGTAGAGATTTGATCTTCGTGATCCTGTTAGAAGTTCTTGATTATGACTATTTAAAATTCTGCACTGATCAGCTAGAAATACCACTTGAAATCCTTTGTCGCAGAATTGTCCTATGCTGAACAGGTTGTGCCTAAGACCTTGGACATAAGAGACATCTTTAATCGTCAGATTTGACAGTAGAATGTCTCCAAACCCGAGTATTGGAGCTGAATCATTGTTGCCAAATCGGACTTTTCCGTTGTAACAGTCTTGGTAATTGCTCAATAGTTCTTGCTTTCCCGTCATGTGTGTGGAGCAACCAGAATCTAAATACCACACATGAGGGATCTGCATAGAAAGTGGTTAGAGAGATTTAGGTACCCACTTTTTAATGGGTCCTCTCGGATTAGCAGATTTGATAAGTAAGGTTTGGTCATCTTTGGTTCCTAAATTATTGGAATGCTTAGGTACCCAAACCAACTTTGAAGTAGT
The DNA here is from genome assembly GCA_004919715.1 of Linderniella brevidens. Taxonomy (NCBI): domain Eukaryota; kingdom Viridiplantae; phylum Streptophyta; class Magnoliopsida; order Lamiales; family Linderniaceae; genus Linderniella; species Linderniella brevidens. The sequence continues at coordinate 10,305,055 of SWDC01000151.1, read as the reverse complement.
TGATTTAAGTGGTACTTCTGTAGGCGACTCGGCCTTATGGGCTTGTGTTGGCCTAGGTGGTGTTTTAGGAACCCAGTGAGTTTGAACCTTACATGGGAGGTTAATTTCAGCACGAGCAAATGTCTGATTTGTCTTATTGCTTGAGAAAATCTTTTCTCTAGCTAGTCTCCTTAGGTGTTTAGCTGAATGTACTTAGACTGGGTACTTTAGATGATGACAATAATGTATGGAGCTATAAGCTTTCTTAAGAGCCGAATCTTGTTTCCTATGAGACTTAAGACTTGCATTTGTCTTAGAATGATGATTTGTAATTTTTGAAGTCGAGGCAATTTCAAAATTTGTGCTTTCAAAATTAATAGGTTTTAATACATAAGTGGAAGCAACAACATTAAAGTTAGAAACGACTGTCTTCTTGTGAGTGTCCATAGTTTTTGATACAGAAGAAAATTTTGAAAATAAGACATTTCTATCATTTGATTAATTATCATTTTGAAAATTTTGAAAATAAGATATTTCTATCATTTTTCTTCTGAAATTCTATCCTAGACATTCTTTCCTTTGCATGCTTCACCTCTTTTTCTACTCTACCTGTGGATGGAGTAGAAAAAGAGTTAGAAAAAGTCTTTTTCCTTTTTGAAGCATTTAAGGATTCTTTTCCTCCCTTTACTATTTTTAAAGAAGATTTATCTTCTTTTAAAATATTTTGAAAAATAATGGAAGGTGTTTTCTTAGATGCAATATTGTCCTTAATTAATGATTTTTCTTTCAAAGTAAAATCAGGACATGATTTTAAAATTGAGGAAGTTTTGAGATTGGAAATCTCCAATAAAAGCTCATTCTTTTCAGCTTTGAAATTCTCTCTTTCTGTTCTAAGCAAGCGTTTAAATCAACTATTTTCTTAATAATAGCAGGTATATAACAAAAATTTGAATTTTGAAAATGATCATTATTTTCTTCCTTATTTTTAGAAAAATCTTCTAGAGGATATAATGAATTATAGTCAGGAGACAAGTTGAGATCCCTTGTCTTGTAACTAATATTCAAGTCGGTGTAGTCAAAGGGAATGTCAGTCCTATTTGTGGCTTTTCGTTTAGATTCTTCTAAGGCGTTTATTTCTGAAGAATTAGTAAAGGCCATTAGAGAAGTCAATCCTAATCTCATGTACTTGATACCATATAATTGTTTAACATTGATCTTTTTCAAGTTACATTGATTGTTAAAACCTAAGCCTTCTTTAGGATTATAAAATTCTATATCAAGAGGTTGATTTAGAAAGATAGTTTGATCCGTTTGACCCCTTTTAGTTAGAATCATCTAAAGTTTTAATCCTTGAGTAAAGTTTCTTACGTTCGTCAGAGATTTCTTTGAAATTATTTTTAGAAATTTCTAAGCCTCTCCGACAATCGATAAGAATCGTATTAATTTCATTGAATTTTGTCTCAGAGGTAGCTATTGTTAATTCAAGACTTTCTTTAGCGTTAGATAAGAGAATTTCTAGATGAATTTTCTTATCTAATTGCTTTTGGAAATTGCTTTCGGTAAGAGCTAGTCTCTCTTCTAATTCCTTTGATCGTTTCCGCTCATTTTTCATGTTAGAATATTTAATCTGTAACGATTCTAACATGTTTAATAATGTGGACTGAGACATTGTTACCTCTTGAGATGAAGAGGATGCTTTATCGTTGTCGTCGTCAGGCCTTCTTGAAGAGTTATCATTTGAGGAGTCTTCGAGGTATGCCATGAGAGCGAGATTTTCATCGTCAGAATCTGTGGTGTCTTCCAGCCAATGCTCTTGTTCGGCCATCAGTGCTACTCCAACCTCTTTTTGTTTAGTGAGTTGGAACTTTTTGGAGTAGTAGTTGGCGTCCTTTTACTTGGGAAGTTTGCATTCTTTGGCGAAGTGCCCTATCTTACCACAATTATAGCACTTTTGCGGTTCTTTGGCATTTTTAGATTCTGAGGACTCGGCTGGTCTTTCTTTGTGCTTGGAGCTTGATATCCGAAGTCTATTTGCCGGGGAAGAGGATTTCTTTTTGTAGAAAGTTTTGCTCATCATTTTAGAAATGAGAGCCAACTGTTTCTTGAACTCCTTCATATCGGGTTCGGAGTCCGATTCAGAATCGTCTTCATCTTCTGAAGAACTTGGCAACTTGATGCTTTTATCTTTGCGAGATCGACTTGTTTTTCTTTCAGAAACAAGAGCTATTGAATCGTCGATCTGCTTGCCCTTAAGTTCTTTTTGTATCTCGTTGTTATCTTCTTCGTGTTGGGCGAGATTATCAAAGACGATGTGGATATCCATTTCGTCCAAATCCTTATTTTGACGGATTTGCATGGATATTTTCTTTCATTCCGGTTGAAGGGAAGAAAGAAATCGGATGTTGACCTCCATGATGGTCTTGAAGTTATCTATCTTTCTCATCTCATTAGTTAGATAGCGTTGATAGAGTTCATAAACGGTTTCCTCTGCCTTTGCTTTGAATGAGTCATAAGCGGTTAGAATATTTGCTTTCTTGGCTTTGACTCCAACTTCAGTCCGTTGCATCATGTTGTGGAGCTCGTCCCACATAGCTTTTGCACTAGATAGACTATCTATTTGCATATAGATGTCGTTAGGAATTCCTTGCATTAGGAAAGTTTTGGCTCCTAAATCTGCTTTTGCTCTTAATCGCTCCCCCTCTGTGTATCCACTAGGAATTTTGAGTCTTCGTGAGGCGGGAATGGGAGGATTATTGGTGACATCGCCTTCTTGGATGAGCCAAAATTGAGCGGGACCTTCTTGAAGAGAAGCTATAAAATTTGTAGCTTGCTCTTTTGTTTCCAAGAAGTTCATGAATCGGCTTCTCCATACGGTGTATTCGCCTCTTCGTAGAATTGGAGGGCGGACGTCGTATCCAAGCGAGTAAGCATCCATTTGTAGTTGATTGGTTGGATCTTCGTGAAAGTTTGGAATTGTAATGAAAAGTGCTTCACAAGTGACAACTTCGTTCGTAATGCTTGATTCGTATTTTAAACAATTTTCCTTTCGTACCTATTTTTCGGTTGTTAACGAGAAATTATTTTGATTTCGAAAAATATTTGATATGTGAATTGATACTTCAAATTTTGCTAAGGAATTTTGATTTTAAGATAGAAAATTTTTAGTATCGTAGAAGATAATTTGGAGACAAATATTTTTCGTAAGTTTTGAAAATTACGAAATTTGATTTCTTTCAAATTAGTGTAAAATGTGTGTGTGTTTGAGCAGTGATCGAAACATTTTTCGAACAATAAATTTTTCGATTTAAAAAAATTCGAACCTTTGATCGAAAAAGATTTTCGATTGTATAAGTTTTTTGTTGTATTTATCGAAAATTATTTTTCGAATGTAAGAGTTTTGCAGAGTAGATATCCTGTCGAAAAATAGTTCGACGACTCTATAGCACTTGTCTCTGAAAGAAGCAAAGTTGATCTTGAAAGGATAAAAGTATCAAGCTGCCAAGTTCTTCAGAAAATGAAGAAGAATCTGACTCGGACTCCGAACCTGATATGAAGGAGTTCAAGAAACAGTTAGCTCTCATTTCTAAAATGATGAGTAAAAAGTTTTACAAAAAGAAATCCTCGTCTTCGGCCAATAGACTTCGGACATCTAGCTCCAAGCAAAGGGAAAGACCGGCCGAGTCCTCAGAATCAAAAAGTGTCAATGAACCACAACAATGTTATAATTGTGGAAAGGTCGGACACTTCTCTAGGGAATGCAAACTACCCAAGAAAAAGGACGCCAACTACTACTCCCAAAAATTCCAACTCACTAAACAGAAAGAGGCTGGAGTAGCACTGATGGTAGAACAAGAGTATTGGCTAGAAGACACCACAGATTCTGAAGACGAAAATCTTGCACTTATGACATACCTGGACGACACTTCAAATGATGACCCATCAATCAAGGAGGCCTGACGACGACGACGACAAAGCATCCTCTTCGCCACAAGAGGTACAATTGTCTAACTCCACGTTATCAAACATGTTACAATCGTTACAGCTTAAGTACACTAACATGAAAATTGAGCGGAAACGAACAAATGAATTAGAAGAGAAACTAGCTCTTAGCGAAAGCAATTTCCAAAAGCAATTAGATAAGAAAATTCATCTCGAAATTCTCTTATCTAACGCTAAGAAAGGGGTCAAACGGATTAAACTATATTTCTAAATCAACCTCTTGATACAGAATTTTATAATCCTAAAGAGGGCTTAGGTTTTAACAATCCCTGTAACTTGAAAAAGGTCAATGTTAGATAATTATACGATATCAAGTATATGGGATTAGGTTTAACTTCTCTAATGACATTCACTAATTCTTCCGAAATAAATATTTTAGAAGAATCTAAATGACAAGCCACTGATAGGACGAACATTCCTTTTGACTACACCGACTTGAATAATAGTTACAAGACAAGAGATCTCAACTTGTATAGTGATTATAATTCATTATATCCCCTAAAAGATTTCTCTAATGACAAGGAAGATAATAATGATCATTCTCAAAATTTTAATTTCTGTAATATTCCAGCTATTATTAGAAAAATAGATGATTTAAACGCTCACTTGAAAACAGAAAGAAAGAATTTCAAAGCTGAAAAGAACGAACTTTTACTGGAGATTTCCAATCTCAAAACTTCATCTACTTTAAAAACTTGTCCTGATCTTATTTTGAAAGAAAAATCTTTAATGAAGGACAACATTAAAACTAAGAAAAACTCTCATATTATTTTTCAAAATATTTCAAAAGAAGACAAATCTTCTTTAGAATTTGTAAAGAGAGAAAACGAATCCTTAAATGCTTCAAAAAGGAAAAAGATTTTTACTAACTCTTTTTCTACTCCATCCACAGGTAGAGTAGTAAAAGAGGTGAAGCTTCCTAAGGAAAGAGTGCCTATAATAAAAATTCAGAAGAAAAATGATTTGTTATTATTTCTTCTATGTCAAAAACTATGGACACTGGTACGAAGACAGCCATTTCTAGTATTGTTACTTCAAATTATGCGTTAAAGCCTATTATTTTTGAAAGCACAAACTTTGAAATTGGCTCTACTTCTAAAAACAATCCTCATCATTCTAAAACAAATGCAAGTCTTAAGTCTCGTCAGAAACAAGATCCAACTATTAAGAAAGCTTATAGCTCCATACATTCTTGTTCTCACCTAAGGTATCCAGTACACGTACATTCAGCTAAACACCTTAGAAGACTAGCCAGAGAAAAGATTTTCTCCAGCAATAAGACAAATCAGACATTTGTTTGTGTTGAAATTAACCTCCCATGTAAGGTTCAACCACAATGGATTCCTAAATCACCACCTAGGCAAACACAAGCCAATAAGGCTAATTTGTCTAAAGAGGTATTACTTAAGCCAACTACTTCTAAGTTGGTTTGGGTACCTAAGCATTCTCATAAGTTAGGAACCAAAGATGAACAAACCTTATCTATCAAATCTGCTAATCTGAGAGGACCCATTCAAAAGTGGGTATCTAAGTCTCGCTAATTTCTTTCTGTGCAGATCCATCATGTGTGGTATTTAGATTCTGGTTGCTCCACACACATGACGGGAAAACAAGAACTATTGAGCAACTACCAAGATCGTTACAATGGCAAATCCGATTTGGCAACAATGACTCAGCTCCCATACTCGGATTTGGAGATATTTTATTGCCAAATTTGACGATTAAAGATGTCTCTTACGTCCAAGGTCTCCAGCACAATTTGTTCAGCATAGGACAATTCTGTGACAAAGGATTTCAAGTAGTATTTCTAGCTGAACAGTGCAGAGTTTTGAATAGTCAGAATCAAGAGCTTCTCACAGGATCACGAAGATCAAATCTATACACAATCAATCTGACATCAGTTCGACCTTCGACAGTTGTATGCCTCATCTCTCAGACAACAATCAAGAGGAACAGCTTATGACATCAACGTCTGTCTCATCTAAATTTAAAAGCTCTTCACAAACTCAGTGTTAAAAAGTTGGTCAACGGTCTGCCAACAATTTCTTCTAACCAAGAGCATCACTGTTCGGCTTGTCAACTGGGTAAAATGAAGCGAGCTTCACATAAAATCAAGCAAGTTGCTTCTATAACTCGACCCTTAGAGTTACTTCACATGGACCTTTGTGGACCGATGCGTACACAAAGTATTAACGGTCGAAAATATGTGTTAGTAATCGTCGACGATTATTCTCGTTACACATGGAAAAGATATCTCCGAACTAAAGATGAGACTGGAGACTTGATAGTAAGCTTTGTGAATACAACTCAGAATCTCCTGCAAAAGAAAATCCAAGTAATTAAAACGGACAACGGGACTGAATTCAAGAACCAACGTCTCAACAACTTTTATCAATCACTTATAATTATTCAACAATTCTCAACCGCAAAAATGCCTCAACAAAATGGTGTCGTAGAAGGAAAGAACCGGACTTTAGTTGAAGCTGCAAGAACAATGCTCATATACTCCGGTCTTCCTCACTTTCTATGGGCTGAAGCAGTGAGTACATCATGTTTTACTCAAAATAGGACAATTATTCACAAACGCTTCGAAAAGACGCCATATGAGTTAATTAATCAAATAATCCCGAATATATCATTCTTCAAAGTATTTGGTTGCAAGTGTTTGGCCAACAATCGGGAGCATCAAAGCAAGTTCGATCCCAAAGCCTTGGAAGCCATTTTTGTTGGATATTCCTCTACTTCAAAATCATATCGCGTCTACCTCAAGTCTTCTCGTACAATCTTGAAAGCTACAACGTCACCTTTCAAGAAATAACAGATTTGGCTTCTGAACAAAACAGTTCAGAACCCGAGCTTACTGGCGTGTTGGCACAAGGTCAACAACTTTCGGCAACTTCTACATCAACGTCAAATGAAACAATTCCCGTTGACCATGAAGATTTAGACTCTCTATTCGAACATTTTGATCGAAACAAGTCTCAAATGCCTGCTTCGTCTCACTCAACACCAAGCAGTGCCCCATCTCCCTCAACGGAAGAAATTAATAATGAGACTCCTCTTCTTCAAAATCCGACAAATGTTGGAGAATCTAGTTATTCAGAATCTTCATCTAGTGCTGCAGCTCATACAAATACAAATGAGGAAATTCCTATCGACTCAACATCTGAATTGAATTTCCCAACTCTGAATGATCAGCCCATTAATTAAGGATGTCTCGATCTCCTATCCAATGACGAATCTACTTCAGTTATTCCTCACGAACGCATATGGACTTGAGCTCACCCTACTGATCAGATTATCGGTAATCCTTCGAGTGGTGTACGTACTAGGACGTCTACACAAAGCAGTTTATTCACATGCTTCCTAAGCCAAAACGAATCAAATAAGGTAGCCGAAGCTCTTAAAGACCCAGATTGGGTAATTGCGATGCAAGATGAACGCCACCAGTTCGAGCGTCTACATGTTTGGACATTGGTTCCTCGACCACAAGGCAAAACTATAATTGGAACTAAATGGGTTTTCAAGAACAAGAAAAATGAGAACGGTGACGTAATCAAGAATAAAGCACGACTCGTTGCTAAGGGATACAATCAACAAGAAGGAATTGATTACGACGAGACGTATGCTCCGGTCGCCCGTATTGAAGCCATTGGATTGTTTCTAGCATACGCGGCTCACAAAGACTTCAAAGTCTATCAAATGGACGTCAAAACTGCCTTTCTCAACGGCGTATTAAAAGAAGAAGTCGACGTCGCTCAACCCGAAGGATTCATGCACGAGAACCTTCCTGATCATGTCTATCGATCAGACAAAGCTCTCTATTGACTAAAACAAGCCCCTCGTGCTTGGTATGATGTTCTGTGGAATTTTTTATCAAATCCAACTTCATCAGAGGAACAAGCGATACGACTCTCTTCATCAAAAGGCAAGGCAAAGACTTGATGATCGTTCAAGTCTACGTTGATGACATCATCTTCGGATCGACGAATGAACGTCTCTGTCAGAAATTTGGTAATCTCATGAAGACCAAATTCAAGATGAACTTAATGGGAGAACTCCAATTCTTTCTTGGATTACAAGTCAAGCAACTCGATGATGGCATCTTCATCAGTCAGACCAAATATATCCGAGATTTAATCAAGAAAAGAGCACACCGATGAATACTCCAATGTCTACAAATTGCAAACTGGGTGCTGATCCGTCTGGAAAGGCTGTCAACATCACCACCTATCAGAGCATTATCGGATCTCTTCTATACTTGACATCCAGCCGACCCGACATTATGTTTGCAACTTGCCTATCTGCCCGTTTTCAAGCCGACCCAAAGGAGTCCCACATGAATGCCGTCAAGAGGATTCTACGATATCTCAAAGGAACTTCAAACTTAGGGCTTTGGTATCCTAAAAATACTGACTTTCAACTTATTGGCTATACTGATGCTGACTATGCAGGTTGTCGAATGGACAGAAAAAGCACGTCTGGCGGAGCACAATTTTTAGGCGAAAAGTTGGTCTACTGGTCTACAAAGAAACAAAATTGTGTATCAACATCGACGGCCGAGGCGCAATTTCAATAACATTCCCATTTATAGTAATTCTCAAAGTGCTATAGCCATTACTTGCAATCCTGTTCATCATTCACGCACGAAACACATAGATATTCGATATTATTTTATAAAATATCATGTAGAAAAAGGCACGATAGATATGTATTTTGTTAAAACGGAGCTTCAACTTGGCGACTTATTCACTAAGGCATTGGAGGAAAAACGATTCCAATTCCTTATTGCTAAGTTAGGCATGTTGAATCTCAATCTTACTTGAAATGTGCTTTACATGCTCTACTATGCTTCAATTTGATATTCTATGTGATTCTTAATATTCCTTGATTATTTTGCGTGCCTCTATCTTTTAATATTCTTTTACATAAAAAGAAAATTAAAAAAAATATAAAATAAAAATAAAATAAAAAATATATAAATATATATATATAAATAGTATAAATAAAGTAAAAAATGGGGGATAACGATAATTTTGACTATTTTTTGAAATTACTCACAAAAATATTTCTTCGATATATATGATTAAATTCTTTGCCAAAAAATTCATATGAGATTATTTTATTCAAAAGAACTTTGTTTGTTTCACTCGACACAAAGTCACATCATACATGTGAGAATTTGAACCTCAATAGTTTTTTGTGTTACACTTCAAATGACTATCTCTTGGTTTGTACTTTGTAGCTTCAATCTTGCTTTTGTGTTTAGTTTGTCATGAAAATGATAAGGGCATATTAGGAAATTCCTCACTCTGCCTAAATTATAAATCCTTTACTTTTTCCTCTAGAGATCCCCTTTGAGCCTTCTCCGACATTCTTTTTCTTTATCAACACCCGATTAAGCCTTCAACATTATTCAAATGATTCGGGGTTACTCAATCAAGAAAAAGAGGGGGAGAGCTAAAGTGATGTACATTACGCATTTCTCAATCATTATAGAAGAGAAACACTGATCTCACTGTGAACTTCTCCTAGATAATCTCGTACACTCCTAGAAGTGAAGCACCTTGAAGTGAACTTCTCCAATGATAATCTAGATCTTATGTAGAGAAAACGAGAAGAGAAGCACAGTCTTGGGTTCGAATTCCATAACTGTGAAACTTTCTAAAGGAACACAGTCTCGACCCAAAATCAAAGAAGATCTCATCTCTCAAAGTCCTGCAAAGAAATTACTAAAGAAAGGAAAAGGAAAAGGATCAAAACATAATTTCACTAAAAGAGCCCTTGGAAGAGAAGAATTTTTAAGCTCACTAACCCAAAATTCCTACCCCTTTAGTCAGAGCCTAATAATAATCCCTTAAAAGTCCCTTTGATTCAAAATGACGAACTCTCACTTGGTAAGTTGATTAAAAATACTACGATAACAAATTATTTGATATAAATTTGTTGTGATGGTAAGAGTGATATATCTACTAAAAATCTCCTTGATAAAAAAAATAAAAAAAATAAAAAAATTGAGTGATATGAGCGAAACTTGCGAGAGTTGTCGAAGTGATTCATATTATGCTCTCAGAATACTAGTTTAGTCACCTGATTTATGGCAAATTAATGTGATATATGTCTTGGGAATTTTTGTGTGATAATATTCAAAATAAATAAATCTGACCTCGAAACAAAAATATTTTTATTTTTCGCACATTTTAAATGCATTAATACATGCATTGGTTCAGAATTGATAAAATGCAATGAACTATTTTGAAAAACACAATATTTTTAATGAAACTATGCTGAATTGCTTAAAATGCGTTACTTGTACTTAAATCGAGAATTTTCCATATGCCTATTTGTACTGAAAATATGCGTAGGTACTGAAAAGTTTACTCATGCAATTATTGAGGGGGAGTTTTTATAAGAGAATTTGTTATTATCCTCTACACTCGTAAAACATGAACTCTAACATTTTTAAGCCTCGCAGAAAATTTAGAGCTCATCCGAGGAGTCAAATGTTGAATTTCATCAACGTTACGAGATAATATCATCTCTTTCGGAAATACAGGGAGTACTAAGCAATTTATTTTTGGGTTAATTCATAAAATTCTCTTTCAGACCTGAATTTATATAAAGCCCAAGAATATTTTTTTTACGGCCCAAAAGAATTTTTACTTTACCCGATCGTAAAGTATTAATATTGTTGCCAGATCGGACTTTGCCATTGTAACGATCTTGGTAGTTGCTTAACAATTCTTGTTTTCCCGTCATGTGTGTGGAGCAACCAGAATCTAAATACCACACATGATGGATCTGCATAGAAAGAAATTAAGGAAGACTTAGGTACCCACTTTTGAATGGGTCCTCTCGGATTAGCAGATATGGTAAGTAAGGTTTGTTCATCTTTGGTTCCAAACTTATGAGAATGCTTAGGTACCCAAACCAACTTAGAAGTAGCTGGTTTAAGTAATACATCTTTAGATAATTTAGCCTTATTGGGTTGAGTTTGCCTAGGTGGTGACTTAGGAATCCATTGTGGTTGAACCTTACATGGGAGGTTAATTTCAGTACGAACAATTGTCTGATTTGTCTTATTGCTAGAGAAAATCTTTTCTCTGGCTAGTCTCCTAAGGTGTTTAGCTGAATGTACGTGTACTGGATACCTTAGGTGAGAACAAGAATGGATGGAGCTATAAGCTGTCTTAATAGATGATTTTTGTTTCTGATGAGACTTAAGACTTGCATTTGTTTTAGAATGATGATAGTTTTTAGAAGTAGAGCCAATTTCAAAGTTTGTGCTTTAAAAAATAATAGGCTTTAACGCATAATTTGAAGTAACAATACTAGAAATAGTTGTCTTCGTACTAGTGTCCATAGTTTTCGACATAGAAGAAATAGATAACAAATCATTTTTTTCTGAAATTTTATTCTAGACACTCTTTCCTTAGCATGATTCACCTCTTTTACTACTCTACCTGTGGATGGAGTAGAAAAAGAGTTAGTAAAAATCTTTTTCCTTTTTGAAGCATTTAAGGATTCGTTTTCTCTCTTTACAATTTCTAAAGAAGATTTATCTTCTTTTGAAATATTTTGAAAAATAATAGGAGAGTTTTTCTTAGTTTTAATCTCCTACTTCATTAAAGATTTTTCTTTCAAAATAAGATCAAGACAAGTTTTTAAAATAGAGGAAGTTTTGAGATTGGAAATCTCCAATAAAAGTTCGTTCTTTTCATTATTTCATTATCCTTGTAATTAGGGGCGTAATTAGAAGTTTTGATAGTGTAGGACTTAACAGTAATTATACCCTAGATATAGGTATAAATATAATGTACACTATCAAAGTTAATACGAGTTTTATTATTCAGAAAAAACACAAGTATCGAATTCATATTTTAAACGAGAGATCACGCTCGAGAAACTCAGAAAAGCTAACAACCTCTCTCAAGATCTTCAACGCGGATATTCGACCGATCGTATATCGTAAGATTTCTTACTCGAATACTGAGAATTCGTGCTTAGATTGCTTGTTGATTGATGAATCAGAACCTAACAAAGGTGTATCTCTTCAAGAGAAAACACCCTTCCAATGGTATCTTTTGGAAATGTACCATTTCAAATATACCTTTTAGATTCAAAATATCTAACAATCCCCCACATGAATGAAACTAATGCCTATGTATGCTGACTCTTGCAAGAAAGTCCCGACGACCCATCATTGCATCAGGATAGGTAGCTTGTGGCTTTGAACCTTCCGTAGTGAAATGCTATCGGATTTACTCGCTGTTCAGTGAACGTGATGTCTTGAACTGGCGGCTTTTTGTGTAAACCAAGACAACAACATACACGCAATGATGAATCTGATCTCTTTCGATTCTCATGTTGTGTCCGTTTCGACCTTGGACCATATCTCGGATTCATAAGTGTTAACATTGAAGCGGCCCCAGTTCTCACTTATATAGGTGACCGACTATTAGGACTTAATCATGGAGTAACTCGAAATACTCCACCAATTTTGGTATAATCATCATTAAAGCGTAAATGCTTACCCTTACCACACGTCATCGAGAGATTACTTCTCGAGAATGGACTTTTAGGATTTCCAAGTATACAACTGAAATAGCCACAACTTAGTTGTCTCATTGAAACAAGTTCGTGGGATCTCCACTCATCATGGTTGAGTTTCCACTGTGCCTTTTCTTGGTATATGGATTTTTAGTCTCATTCCCCTTACTGCAGTATTTAACTGTTCTCTAGTGATGCATTTCGTCAAAGGATCTGCTATGTTCTCTTTAGACTTCACATAGTCAATTCAGATTATTCCATTAGATATTAGTTGTCTTACGGTGTTATGTCTCTGACGTATGTGCCGAGACTTACCGTTATACATACAACTTTGTGCCCTGCCGATAGCTGTCATGCTATCACAGTGTATCATTATCGCTGGCACATGTTTGTTCCAACAAAGAATTTCCTCCAGAAAATTCCGAAGCCATTCAGCTTCTTCGCCAGCTTTATCTAGTGCAATGAACTCCGATTCCATCGTCGATCGAGCTATGCACGTTGGCTTTGAGGATTTCCAAGAAACTGCTCCTCCACCGATGGTAAATACGTAACCACTCGTGGACTTGAAGTCTTTACTGTCAGATATCCAATTTGCATCGCAGTATCCTTCGGAACTGCGGGATATCTCGAATAGAGTATGCCATAATTAATTGTGTACTTTACATATCTTATCACTCTCTTTAGTGCTATCTAATGACTATTACCCGGATTACTAGTAAACATGCTAAATTTACTCACTGAATATTCTATGTCAGGTCGAGTGCGGTTAGACAGATACATCAGACTGCCAATCACCCGAGCATATTCGAGTCGATATAGGCTCTCCTTTATTTTTGACCAAATGTAGATCATCGTCTACAGGTGTCTTCGTCGGAGGATCATCGGAAGCTTCAAATTTCTTTAACACTTCTCAACGTAATGAGATTATGTCAGAACAATTCTTTTGGGTGTCTTAGAGACATTTATCCCTAATTTGCATCAGCCAAACCCATATCCCAAGTATGATTCTGCATGATGGACTCAATTTTGCTATTGATAGCTTCTTTTCAGAACGGTGCTTCTGGACTGAATAAGGCTTCTTGCAATGTCCGGGGTTCGTCGTCCATCATATACGTCAGAAAGTCGGGTGCAAATGATTTGGCCACTTTATTTCTTTTACTCTGCCTCAGTTCCTCAACTTTTTGAGATGAACTTTCAACGGCACCATGAGTTCTTTTCACAGAACTTATCTCCTTTATTTCCTTATTTAAATGCAGTCAAGTCGGGTCCAAAAGATAATTTTCGAAGAATGCGGCGTTCCTCGACTCGATTATCATCTCTGCGTTCATGTCAGAGATTTTCGATTTGTGTACCAGAGAACTCTGTGCACTTCTGTTATCTGCATATCCGATGAAAATGCAGTCAGCAGTTTTGGATCCTATTTTAACCAGCTTCGGTTTGGGTACTTCGACCTTTGCTAGGCACCCCCACACTTCGCAGTGCTTATAGGATATTTTCCTTAACTCATATAGAGTCTTATTCCCTTGTGTGTGGCTACACATTAGGAATGCGATTTGCTGACAGAAATGCTTCCCCCACAAGTTCTAGGGTAGCCAGAACTAATCAACATTACAATTCATCATCTCCTCAGAGGCTCCATATAAGCCAAACATGACGAAAATGTAAATACGTAGGCCCAACTTGGCCTAAAATCGGGAAATTCTACGTTACAGCAAAATATTTATTGCTCGCACGATGCCCAACAGCGCTGCTGAGTGGGCTCATCCCTGAAGCACTGCCCAAATGCACTCTCGTAGCCCTTCAGTGTCCAATGGTGTTGCTGCATGTATAACCGCACAACCTCCACAGAAGTAGCGGCCTTCATAGCCCCGTAGAGCCCGGTGGCGCTCCTGGTACAACAATCACGCAACTAGAACAACGCTCAACAGCGGTGCTACGTGCACAGTCGCTCGGTGCCTAATAGCACTCAGTCCGAACTGCGGCGTTTGCTGCTCTAAGTGCACCCAACAGCACTGATTTGCTGCAGTCAAATGCCCCACGGTTGGCCGCGCCAAGAGGCGCTACTGTGTAGCCGAACATTGTTCAGCGCCGCAGTTGGGAAGCAGTATTCCCAACCCCGTAGTCGACTATAGGGCTGCCCGTATAAGTGCGTGCGCACCCTGAACACCCAACGACGCACAGCCACATCGCTGCCCCGTGTAGTCAACTCCATCCTGCAGCTCCTCACTGTAGTATCAAGTTGTACCACAATCCTGAGTCGTTGCAGCCCTTATCTTTCACTTCCAGCCAACCACAGCGGCCACGTGTGGGTTGTAGGCGCCTCGTGTGCCTGATGTGCGAGCGCCTTGCAGCATGCGCAGCGCGCTGCTGCGTGCGGGCTGCTGCGTGCGGGCTGCAATGATGCCCTGCGGGCGCCCCGCGCTTGAGCAGTGGCAGCGAACAGCCCTGTCGCGCTAGCTTGTACGTGCGTGGAACGTCTTTGAAGGCATCTCAGCCATCAACACAGAGCTGCTGGCTTGTGGCGTTTGCTCTTATACATACGCCCGATAGCGCAGATTTGCGGCCGTCGAACGCCCAACAATTCGCATCGCCAAACAGCGTCTAGCGGCGCAGCCGGGAAATAGCGTGCTCATCATCGCAGCTGAGCACTCTGTAGTGCTGCCTGTACAACAGCGTGTGGGGACCTGGAACGCCCAACGATACTTTAGCCATGTACTGATGCAGCGCCCAGCAGCGCTTGCGTCACAGCCCCGCACTGGAAAAGCATGTTCCCAGCAGAGACGGTCCCCTGCCTGGGATTTTGCTTCAATAATTATTATTGACGCTCTTCGCTGCAAGATAAACCTAATCAATGGCGGAACTATACCGCCTTGAGCAGCCACGCAGTGGTGTGCATAACTGTGCAGCAGCCGTGCTGCCACGACTTGCAGCAATATTTGCAGCCATACATAACAGCGGATGCTTGCTGATTTATAGCAGCCCAACACAATCCCGAATTTACAGCAACATGCACAAACACGCAACACCCAACAGTGCCCGGCGGCTTGTCTTACATCGTCCGTGTGCTCGAGTGAGCAGCCACCATCTTCGACCTTCATCGGCCCGAGCAGCCACATGCCATATCATCGTAGCATCCATAGCTCCGACCTGCACTACTAACGTTGTAGTCCCGAACTTCAGCGTTTGCTGCTACTCGCGCACCCGATGGTGCTGATTTGCAGCGGCGCAGCCGGGCAGCGCGGGCGCAGATCTCAACTTTCTCAGTCTTAGTGGACCTGCAGCGTCTTACAACATCATATCCACGCGGCGACCTTCAGCGCCTACGACGATTTCGGCGACCTTCAGCAGTTGAACGCGAACAACCCACCGTGTCCTACTGATCTGCTTCAATCCTGCGCTACAGCCCAGTTTCATGTATTAAAGAACCCGCGATTTTGTTGTTGTATTGGCAGAGGCTGCTCGACCGGGTCATCGTGACCCGACTAACTGGTGCGGCCCGGAACATCTGTCCGCAGACTAAGCCCTACCCATTGACAACAGCAAGTGGTGTAAACCTCCCTGAACCCACTTCGGCCCGAGCAGCGCCGCACCACAGCTCTTCGCCGCACCACAAGCGAGAGCGGCGTAATCCCAGAAAAAGGTTGTTTTTACTGAGGCCTTTCTCGCTGGTGCCGTCTGATGTCCGAAGACGGACACCCCACGTTGTTCGTGGCGGCGGCGAGGAAGCTCTTGTCCGGCGTCGTCAAGCCCGACTTGATGGTTGCCGAGGATAGGAGCGAAAATTTCTGGACCATCAATAATTAATTTCGGCTTTGCCCGCCCAACGTTGTGTTACTACGACTGTTGCTTCTTCACGAATGGTCAACATTAAACAAATAATATATATATGGCCCAATTATAATGTATGGGCCGTAATTAATTGAATTGGCCCCATAATCAACGTATCCAAGAAGCCTTCCATGATCACCTCTCCCTGTACTCATCCGAATCGATGCATCGATTTCTCTTATCGACTGGCTGCTGTTGTTTCCCGGGGACACGTCCCATGACCAAGAGACGCGGACCAATGCCTCGATATTGCGCTTGGCCGTTCAACCAGCCCACATATATGTTGTAAATGTGGGCAGTAAAACGATATTGTAAATGACTGAAAAGGTAAGAACACCGGAATTTACGTGGAAAATCCCAAACAGATCGAGGTAACAAACCACGGGCAGGGTAGAAATATTTTACTGTGGGTAAAATGGGGTTACAACCTCTCAATCTATGAAGGAGAAAAACACTCAATATCTCTCTTTATAGTCGGAGACAATACCTCACAAACCCTCTATTTACTTATTACACCACATATATATATTGCTTTCTACTGCTCTGAGATAATTTTTCTTTTGACGTTTGATGCCTATTTATAGGCAAAATCAAACGCGTTATACTAATAAAATAATACTAATATTATAAATATAATATAATGAAACCGCGTGAAATAAATGAGACCAAGTTGGTCTCATTTATTATGCCAGCAATCTCCCACTTGAAGATTTGATTGATGTCCAATCAGATCTTCACACTTTTCTTTCGACCTTGCTATGTTAAGTCAATCCACAGGAGGAACGACACCACATAAACTTGTCCACGTTGATTGCCTTCGTCATGAAGTCTGCCTGATTATCCGCAGTGTGAACCTTTTGCATGTTCACTGTTCCCTCTTCCACTTGTTCACGAACAAAGTGGTATTGAACCCGGATGTGTTTGGTTCTTGAATGAAATGCTGGATTCCTTGCAAGATGCAATGCACTCTGGCTATCACAATAGAGAACAATGTTCTCTTGTTTGTGGCCGAGTTCTTCGAGCAACATCTTCAACCATATTGCCTCTTTACTGGCGTGCGTAGCTGCTACATATTCTGCTTCTGTCGTAGACGTTACGACAATCGACTGCGGTTTTGAAACCCAGCTTACGGCTCCGCCAGCAAGATTAAACACATATCCGGTTGTGGACCTGCTTTTATCAAGTTCACCTGCATAATCAGCATCAACATAACCATGGACAGTAAAATCTTTATCTCCGTAACATAATGCAAGATCAGAGGTTCCCTTGATATATCTGAGAGTTCTCTTGACAACACTCCAGTGCTCTCGACCAGGGTTGGACATATATCGGCTTACAACTCCCACTGCATGAGCAATGTCTGGTCTGGTGCACACCATGGCGAACATCAGACTTCCAATCGCAGATGCGTATGGCACTCGAGACATCTCGATCCTTTCGTCTTCATTGGTTGGACACATATCGGAGGATAACTTGGAGTTAGCAGCAAGAGGGATAGATATTGGCTTACTGTCTTGCATGTTGAACCTTCGCAGGACTTTCTTCAAGTAATTCTTTTGAGAGAGCCAAATCTTCCGATTGCTTCTGTCTCGAGAAATTTGCACACCAAGGATTTTGCTTGCTGGTCCCAAGTCCTTCATCTCAAATTCACCAGCTAGTTGCGCCTTTAGATTATCGATACGATCTTTATTGGGTCCTGCTACCAGCATGTCATCGACATACAACAGCAACATGATGTAATCGTCGTCACCAAATCTCTTGAAGTACGCACAAGGATCTGAATATAGCCTGTTGTAGCCAAGACTCAATATGAAAAAATCAAATCTCTTGTACCAGCATCGTGGTGCTTGTTTGAGCCCGTAAAGAGATTTGATTATCCTGCAAACCAGATCTTCTTTGCTTTTTTCTTGAAAGCCTTTTGGTTGAAGCATATAGATTTCTTCCTTCAGGTCGCCATGGAGAAAGGCCGTCTTTACATCCAACTGCTCAAGATGCAAGTCAAATGTAGCACACAATGACAAGACTACCCTGACTGTTGTAAGTCGAACCCCGGTGAGAATATTTCATTGAAGTCGATCCCTTCTTTCTGAGCATATCCCTTTACAACCAGTCTTGCACGGTATCGCTCTACCTGGTCATCACCATTCCGCTTGATTTTGAACACCCATTTGTTTCCAATAGGTTTCCTTCCTTGCGGCAATGGCACCAACTCCCATGTCTTATTTTTACTGAGAGCTTCCATTTCTTCTTGCATTGCTGAAATCCACTGACTCGCATCTGAACTTGCCAGTGCTTCTTGGAAAGTGGTTGGCTCTCCATCCTCAGTTAGAAAACAGTATGCAATGTTGCTCTCAGTTTCATAATCTGAGTACCAACTTGGCGGATTGCGCATGCGCTTTGATCGCCAGAGGTCCGATACTTCAGTTTCGACTGGGTCGAGCTCTTCGTGCGCCGGTTCAACTTCAGAAGAATCATTTTGCTTCAATTTTCTCTTCACTGGTGTTGATGTAGTCTTTGTCAAATTGCCATCATCATTGACTTGCTCCTGGTTGTTATCCTCCATGAAAATAACATCTCTGCTGATAACCATTTTGTGGTCAGTAAGATCCCACAAGCGGTACCCCTTTACTCCTTCGGCGTACCCAAGGAATAGACACCTTCTGGACTTTGGATCCAACTTCGTCGTTTCTTGATTGTGGTACATCACATATGCAGGACTGCCAAATATATGGAGGTTTGAGTAGTCTGCATGTTTACCAGTCCACATCTCCATCGGAGTCCTCATCTCTATAGCAGTAGATGGGGCCCATTCACCACGTAACAGCCAGTACCGACCGCTTCTGCCCAGAACTCCTTGTTCAGGCCTGCAGTTCTCAACATAGCCCTTGTTCTTTCCAACAGGGTCCTATTCAACCGCTCTGCCACCCCATTTTGTTGTGGAGTGTAAGCCGTGGTGAACTGTCTTCTGATACCCGCATCTTTGCAGAATTCAATGAATTCTTTTCCAGTATACTCTCCTCCATTATCTGACCGCAAACACTTGATCTTCCTGCCTGATTCAAGTTCAACTCGCGCTTTGTAAGTTTTGAAGACAAGAAATACTTCGTCCTTCTTCTTGATTGGATACACCCAGCACCTCCTGGAATAGTCGTCTATGAATGACACGAAATAATTGGCTCCTCCCAATGATGTATCCGGTGCTTGCCAAACATCAGAGTGAACCAACTCCAGAATCTCTTTACTTCTGAAATTTGAGGAGTTGAACTTCAGGCGATGCTGCTTGCTGACGATGCAATTCTCACAAAATGGTAGAGACACCGTTGTGAGACCAGGAAGTAGATTCTTCTGAACAAGAATCTTCATGCCCTGTTCAGACATGTGACCAAGCTTCTTGTGCCAAGTCATTGAAGACTTTTCGATTGAATTTGTCGTGGCCACAGAAGCTTGCCCTTCTTACAGAGTCTCCCCCTTCAGCATGTATAAGTTTGCGGCGATCTTTTCTCCTTCCATAATAACCACCGCTCCGTGAAAAATTTTCATGATCTTGTTCTCCAGTTCGATTTTGAGACCAAGATCGTCCAGCTGCCCCACCGACAGTAAATTTTTCTTCAAGCCCTCCACATGGCGCACAGCTTGAATGGTACGCACAGTGCCACCATACATCTTCAGTTTAATGGTACCAATTCCCACGATCTTTAGAGGTTGATCGTTACAGCTGTACACATATCCTTCAGAGGTTGGTTTGTATTGATGAAACCATTCCCTTCGAGCGGTCATGTGAAAGGTGGCTGCCGAGTAGAAAAACCATATATCGTCAAATCTTCCCTTTTCTCCGACGGTGGTTGCAGCTTCACATACCATCACAAATCCATCGTTTGGAGCGCCGGCAACATTTCCTTGGGCATTGGAGTTTTTGTTTAGAGCCCAACAATCTTTCTTCATATGACCATTTTTGCCACAATGGTAACACTTTATAGCCTTCTTATTTTTCGGGACCTGCCTTTGACTCCCACTTGGACCAGGTTCTCCAGATCTGGCCCGCTTTTGGCTTCCAATTGGACCACGCTCTCCTGTCCTTGCCCTCGTCACTGTCAGCGCCTCTGCTTGATGGGGCGGAATCACCCTGTCCTTTTTGTCATTGCGCCGACTTTCTTCTTCCACAACTGCAGCTGCAATATCATCGTAGATGAGTTCCCCCGCAGTTTGGTTGTTGGTTAGGCTGATGACGAGTTGATCATAGGAATCTGGCAGACTTTGGAGTAGAATCTCAGCACGTTCATTTGACTCTATGTTACAGTCCATGTCCTTGAGTTGACTAAATTTGTTGATGTGCTCCGTCACTGAAGAAGATTCTTCCATTCTTAGGGAATATAAATTTTTCTTCAAGAAAATTCTTCTGTGGAGTGACTTGACTTGATACATCTTCTCCAGGTGATCCCAAATTTCTTTTACACTAGTTTTCTCTATGATACTTGATAATATATCATCTGCTACTGCCAGCTGAATATTGGCTATGGCCTTCATGTCTATCTTTCTCCATTTGGCATCGTTGGTAATTCTTTCAGGTCTACCGGTGATCGCCTCCAGACAATTTTCCTTTAGTAAAATTGCCTTGACCTTTACCTTCCATAGCAAGAAATTTTTCCCGTTGAATTTCTCAATGTCATTTTGCTTGGCAGCCATTTTTTTTTTCTCTCTCTAGAAACTTTAAATGAGTGAATAATAATAATCTAACAAACTTTCTGATGTGAAGGATCCAATATTATTGGCAACCACATAGCATACGGTAAGTAGATATTATAGACACCCAACCTGAGCTCTGATACCAACTGTTGTAAATGTGGGCAGTAAAACGATATTATAAATGACTGAAAAGGTAAGAACACCGGAATTTACGTGGAAAACCCCAAACAGATCGAGGTAAAAAACCACGGGCAGGGTAGAAATATTTTACTGTGGGTAAAATAGGGGTTACAACATCTCAATCTATGAAGGAGAAAAACACTCAATATCTCTCTTTATAGTCGGAGACAATACCTCACAAACCCTCTATTTACTTATTACACCACATATATATATTGCTTTCTACTGCTCTGAGATAATTTTTCTTTTGACGTTTGATGCCTATTTATAGGCAAAATCAAACGCGTTATACTAATAAAATAATATTAATATTATAAATATAATATAATGAGACCGCGTGAAATAAATGAGACCAAGTTGTTCTCATTTATTATGCCAGCAATACAGCCCTCAGAGCCAACCGTTACACCCAACACCGATGTGGGTTCAGACGGCGTCGGAACCGCGGCAAACTCGTCTAAAAACGAGGGTCTCTCAGTGCCGAGGGGAGGAGATGGGCTGACGCCATCAAGCCCGAGTCCGTCAACAACAGGCTCACCATCACATACGTTGGGTACACCACTCTGGTGGGCTGTGGTTCGCCCGCTCGGAAGTGTCGGTCTCGCTCAGTCCAGAGCCAACGCAGGGGCCCTGACGCAGCCTTAGACCACGAGCCCTGCAACCTGGCAGTCAAGCCGCACCACAGGCCCGAGTCACTGCAACTCAGCCCTTTCCATAGCTCTTCGCCGACGTCCTCCAATATCACACCGATTGGAAGAAAATTTGTAACGAATCGATGATTGTTGTTCTTGGGCCTCGACTGCAGGACTCTCTTTAGCAAACGTTTAGAACAAGAGCTTTACGATGGTGATATTTTCTTCAAATGAGAATTTACAGATTTTGTCTTTTGCACTGCCTTGGTACTTTCACCCTGCTGCGTGCTTGGACCAATAGAAAGTTCGTTGCTGTTATTAAGATCTTCTATCTGCTGCTCGCTAAGCAAACATCGACGTACCACTATCGATCAAAAACACTAGAAGACACCACGGGATACGTCTTACGATTGTTGGTATTACGGTAGTGTCGGTGTATTTGTCGGTGGCTAATCTATGCAGACTCAAACGTGGTAAGTCGAGGCACGTACTACGTACGCTATCCGTAAGACGTATCGCCCCGATATTACGTGCTCAATCGGTTTAACGGCGAGCTTCCCCAAGATACAACGACTTCTAAATTCGGAATCGCAGCACTTTCGACTCAACGAAGTTTTTTGACAAATCTTACTACGAGACTCGATTCTTTCTTGCACTATGATCCTAGGACGTGATTTCTAGTATCCAATGATTGCAACTTCGTTCTATTTTTCCCAATGTTGTGGGGAATTTTATTTATAGAAACTCAAGGGTTTCAAGTACAAAAATGTGTTATCTTCGAGAGAAAACACCCTTTTAATGGTACATTTTGTGTACCATTCGAAATATATCTTTTAGATTATTTCATTTAAAATATCTAACAAGAATCATATAGAATATTTTAATATTCTCATTACTATTCCTCTAAGTACCTATGCTGTATACACATGTATAGAAATCTTGGATCAAGACTGAGGCCTCAAAGGGAGATGCATCGATTTCTCCCTGCCAATATTTTCTTGAGTGGTGTGGTTGAACAAGTTGGTGTTGTTTGGTGGCTATTGCGGTGATCCACGGGATTTACCTGGTTTTCTAGCTCGGGTTCCCCGGGTCACGAAAAAATATAATTTAGTTTCTTGACTAAAGACATGCTCTTTAGTCTTCGAATATATTCGTTTCCGCTCCGTCAAGGAGTATCGGAGCCTTGGTATGCCCGAGAAGAGATGGCCAACAACGACGATGGTAGTGCAATCGATGAATTCAGGACGACCTTTGCTGAATTCGAGAAGGAGCAAATTCACGGAGGTGATTAATGCGCGACACATATCAATGTGCATTCTGGAATTGGCGAAAACATGAATTTCAATCGTGGACACGCAGCGGTGTTGTACCTCCGATCCAGCCTGCCGTGGTTGGCGGTCGTGAAAACATTTACGCCAGTCTTGGACAGCTCGCAACGGAGTTGTGCCTCCGATCGAACCTGTTGTGGGTGACAGTCACGCTGCATTAACTAGCAGCAAGGATGACTAGACGGGTTTGAGGAAATTCCTCTTGCACAACCTTGTTGATTTAATCATGATAAGAGAAGAGACACTGATGAGCATTCCAGTGTAGTTAGCTTCTTTCAAAATTTATTGGTAAAGTTGCGGGTAACAGAAGATACTCAACGTCATACTATCTCCCGTATGATGTGTCTAGTTAGAAGTATGCACTTATTGATATGGCAGCTATTGTGTTCAAAGCGATGGTTCAAAAGTTATTGTCGACGACAGAGAAACAGATAATGAGAATGGAGATGATGAGATCCGAAGCAGAAGCCAAGAGAGGTGAGATCGAAGTCGATCTCACGAAGACTGAGATTGCATCTCGATAGAGTATGGAGAAATGTACATAATATCACGAAAAAAGTATCAAGAAAACACAATTAATCAACAGTTTTATGCCATAGACCAAGAAAATGAAGAGCGGGACAATCCAATACTCGCCACAACCTGGGATTTGACTTCGGTTACTAGGCGTAACAAGAAGGAAACATCGACTATTGTTATATAAATATTTGTGCCTGTGACAGAGAAATGAAAGACACGACATGCATTTTACCTTACCTGGACAAAGAAACAGATGAGGCGAATGAACGAAAATAAATACAGATCAAGCTGGCAAAGCTGAACTACCTAAAAGAGGCCATCAACAATCAGAGCAAAAGATAACAAAGACTCCCTTAGCTCACGAATGCCTCTTCGAAACTGCATTGGTTAGCGGTTGTCATTCAAGCTTTTGGATTCGATGGTTTCTATAAGATGACAAACAGATATGCTGACAAGATGCAAAATAAGACAGCATGTCATGTGATACAAAATTCTGCAAAGAGCATATCGTCTAATAAATATTATAACCAAAACTCAGGACGAAAAGATCCTCAAGTCATTCGTTCTTCTCACAAACACAATCCGACAAATATGAACATACATCATATTTAGGAATCCGAAATATGAACATACATCATATTTAGGAGCAACTACACCGACGGCTAATAAAACGATAATTATATCAGCATATTGGAGCAAAGAAACAATAAGTTACTAAATGCCAACAAGAGAAGAAAGACCTAGGTCAATCACATCATAATTCAGCTGTAGAGCAATCAAAACTCATATGGTGAGGGATCGAATTCCAAGAATGCATGAAAAACGAAACAATCAATTCCGTGATTCGTTTTTCTTGGCTGCATTACTCTCTCCTCCTCCTCCTCTCTCGTCCAACAACCTCCCAGCTTCTTCATCGGCTTGCTGAGGTTTCTTCTGAGCCTCTTTGGCCTTCAGGGCCTGCAACTTGGAGTGATTGTAATACGCAACGCCCAAGAAAGCCAACGCATAACCGAATAGATTGATGGGCGTCACAACATCCTTAATCACAGACCATGAGAAGGCAATCAAGAGCCAATCCTTGACGACTCCAGCAACATTCATGGTCAAAGCCGAAGTCTTTCCAACAAGCAAGAACACGGCGAGATTCAAGGCGAATGCACAGAAGGAATTGGTCCCAAAAACCACGTAATCGAAGTGGAAGCTGGAATTCTCTTTCAGGACAGGGAATTCAACGAGGACCCACGGCACAAACAGGAAAACCAGGCAACACGGAGCCACGTAGTAAAGAGAAGTGATGGGATTGAGCGTGATACCCTTAGACGTGAGCAAGATCTGAATCATAACGAGCCTCGTGGCCTCGAAAGCAACAGCACCCAACTGAAGGATCACCCCCCACGTATCGAATTTGGCCTCTCCGTAAGCTGCGATGCCAACCCCAATCGAGATAGAGACCATGTTGGCCATGGTCTCGGAATTGAACGCCTCCTTCTTGAACAAAACCCCAATGGAGTACACGGCGACGGGCATGAGGGCCTTGAGCATCTGAATAAAGGACACGGAGAGGTATATGTAGGCGGAATTGGAGAGCGAAAGCGAGAGGGAATACAGGAGACCGATGGGGACGACCGATTTGATGTAGAGATCCCACGACATGGTGACCGAATCGACGACTTTGAAGACGCGGACGAGCAGGTAAGCGAGGGAAGAGCAGAAGGACATGTGTATCATGGTGAGGGAGATGGGATAGGGCCAATTGTACATCTTTCGATCGAGTATGTACTTGTTGTAGACGATGACTGTGAAGGAGAGGAAGATCCATATGGCCACGTACGTGTACGAGAGGATGATCTTCTTCACCACGCCTTCGCTGAGACCACCTCCTTTGCCCATTATTCGACGGCCTGCTCTCTCTCTCTCTCTGATTGAGATCAGATATGATGAGATTTGGTTTTTATGTGTGGGGAAAAGAAAAGAAAGTGAGGGGGGGAAGCTCTGGTTCTGTTACACGAGAAAATTAAGTGATATGCGTTACGGAGCAGCAAGGTGTGTACTTAGCGTTTTTTCGTGTCGTAGGTAGGTGTGACCAAATTTGGATATTCCGGACTTTCCAATATCCAAAATTTTGAATATTTAAAAATGAAAATCATATTTAATTCAGTATCAAACGGATAATCGTAATTCGGGTATTCGAAAATTTGATTTTAATTTGGACTTATTCGTTCCTTTATTTTTGTTTTCTAATTGATTACTACGTATTCGATTTTGTTTCAACTCTTCTTTTACATTAATAAATGATATAAATTCAATTCTATATGTCATATTTGCGTCAAAGTAGGATGTTGGTCTCTTTTTCTTCTTTCTTTTTTACTTTTGAGCTCATTTTTTTTTCTTTTGGGCTATTGTATAATTAAAATCGGATACCTGATATCCAAATTTTAGTCTATATGTATCCCATTCGGTTTAGTCAAAATTTTACGGATTCAAATATCCAATTTGGTTTTAAAAATCGGATATCCGATTTTCAGATTTTATAAACTGAATACTAGCCTGGAATCCTATTTTTTGATATTTTTGCTCCGCCCTAAGTCCTACGATACCAATGAACTTTTTTTAACAATAATGATAACTAGTATAAGTACATTGGATTCGTTTGCACTAATATATAAATATAAATATAAATATATTAATATTTTAATTATAGTGCAAGATATATATTTAATATAATTTATATGTGAAATGTAGAACCAGAAACAACCTAACGATCAACAATAATGGTGGTGGAATCAATGAGAAATATCGAAAACCTTCAACTGCGTGTTCTTTAGCTTGAAAGGTTTTACTGTAGCGGCTCGAATTTTGATAATGATTCACATTGGATAAGTGTTAGGGTTTTATTATTTATACCCTTAAATTAGGTATAAAATACTTGAACCCCTAATTAGCCCATTACAATACATCACTAAACTCTACAAAATAGAATCTAGGTCACTTAAAATGAAATTACAAGACAAAGACTACTAAAATACATTGGACACTATTGAAGATCTAACAATCTCCTCCTTAGTGTCCAATCTTCAACTTGTGCTTTGAGGTCTTTGGCTTGTCTTTTTCTTCCTTGAGCAAGGAGTAGGAGACTCCCTCAATCCAAGACTGATCTCGAAGTGTCTTATGCTATTTCTGATATCCACGCGTTCTTGGATTGCATCGATGATATTCTCGAGCATAAGAGCCGCTTTGACCCTTTGATCTTCGAGAAGTGCCTCGAGTCGTTTCCTCAGCTTGTCTCGGATGATCTTCAAAGTTCCATCACAAAACTTCGCAACTTCCGACACCATGAGAGCTTGCGTCCGGCGCTTTCTTTGTTAGAAGTACGTGACCGCAAGGTCCAAGTCCAGGAAGATGGTATTTTCTCCGATATTTGCTAAGGGTTCACCGCTGTTGAGTGGCTTGATCAAGTTGAATTTCTTCAGGTTGCTCTCAAAAGCCAGTTGGAAGTTACAGCGGCGAAGTACTTGACCTGTCTCAGCATGTATTGTGGAACACCTTCGGGTTCAATCTCCTGAGTCGTGGCTTCGGGCTCCGTTGTTGCCACCAAAGATTCCCTTTGAGAAAGTGCCGGAGCTGGATCCAAGGCACGTACCATCGCCTCCGTGATGGAGTTGTTCTGGCAGTAGTCCTGGTATGCCTCTTTAGTTGGATCAGCTAGTCGGAGCAGCTCCAATGGGATCAACATTGGTTGTAGTGCTGGATCGGCGGGCTTCGGGTTATGAAAAAATCGAAGGCGTGGCGGAGTGTATTCCGCAATTGGTGGTAGTCTCGGGATCTCAGGATTGATGTCCATGAAGTGCGAGATCAGTACCGGGAACCATCGTACATAGGGGAGAGATTTGGCCTTCGACTTGGTCTCCCTTTGACGCATTTGGTCCGCTACATCGTTCCAAATCAGCTGGGCTACGTCATATCTTTTGGAAAAGATCACTCCGTGAAAAATGCGAAGGATGTTCCCGTTCGTCTTGTCGAAGCCGGAGTGTTTTGGGGAGAGGCATTTGTTGATGATGCCGAACAATGTCTTCTACGGATGGGGAATCCCGCTATTTTGAAGTTTCCCAGTTTGGCTAGCAGAGGTTTGTCGGAGCATGTCTTCTACGATCTCCGCATCCGTTGGAAGTTGATCATATTCGTCGTAGTGCGGGAGATCGAGCACCATGGCCATCAGATTTTTCGTCAGGGCGATATGTCTTGTGTTGATCATCGTCATATATTCCATGCTATCGCCGTTGACGAAGCTCTTCATACTTCCCCAGAATTATTGGAGATAGACCATTGGTACGGTGGACGTCATGGTCAAGGCTGGCCATAGTGGGTGTCCTTTGAGGATGGATATTATGACTTCATCCGGACATTGAAACGTCGTAAGGTCCAGTTGAAAGTTGTTATCTTGGACTGTAATATAACTTCTAGAGGGGTAGATGTGAGGGTAGTTGGGAGATGCCATATCTGCAAAAATAACATAAGGTTCATTAGTTGATAAATTTTCATATGCTAATTTGTGGAAATAAGGATGAACTTGAGAAAAAATTGGAATTGTTAAGGTTTAAATACGAAGAACTTAGTGAAAATTCTGAAAATTTGTAAGTTTGACGAAGTCTTATAAGTGTATTGTTATTCGATCGAGGAGTTACTCGAACATCAATTTTTGCGATAGAAAATTTTTTAAGTTATGAAAAATTTAAGTCTTTTTCAGCGTGATTTTATTCGAGTGACAATTTATTCGATCGTTAAATTTTGCGATCGAATAAAATAGTGTCGAATAAAACAAATTTTTCGCCGATGACTTTTACGATCGAATAAAATTTTATCGAAAATAATAGTTTTTCGCTAAGTAATTTTGCGATCGAATAAAATGTTATTGAAAAACGTAAGTTTTTCGCCGCGTAGTTTTGCTATCGAATAAGAATGGTCGAAAAACTTAAGTTATTCGCCGCTTAGTTTTGCGATCGAATAATAATGGTCGAAAAACTTAAGTTATTCGCCTAGTTTTGCGATCGAATAAAAATATATCGAAAACACAAAGGTTTTCAACACTGAGTTTTTGCGGTCGAATAAATTCTTCGATGACACTGTTTGCGACACGGACTTTTGCGATTGGAAAACTTTCAAATCAAACTTTTAACGTTTAACGCGGAAATTTTGATTTCTGGGTAAATCATGAGTTATTCTGGGTTCAGAATGTTTAGAAAACATTCGCGAAGCCAAATATCATGATTTTAATCCAGCAAGTCGAGTTTAAACACTTTGATTTGAGGGTCGAAAAACCAGTTTTCATCGAAAAAATTTAAACATGAACTTTCTTCAAACGTTTTTTCGTGAAACTGCTTGCGAATAGGATGTTTTTGAACAGAAAATGATTCAGAACAAGTTTCTACCTTCGAAATCGGCAAGTTCAATCTAAAAAGTTCGAATATTGTGGGATTTGGTTTTAATCGCCGAATTCGGTTCGAAGAGTTCGTAGAAGTCGAAAAGTTTTTCGATTGAAAATGTGTAGCGTGTGAGAGAGTTTTTCGATCGATAAAGTGATATTAATACTTTACGATCGGGTAAAGTAAAAATTACATTGGGCCGTAAAAAAAAATATTTTGGGCTTTAGATAAATTCAGGTCTGAAATTTTTTTTTTATGAATTAACCCAAAAATAATTTGCATAATACTCCCTGTATTTTTGAAAGAGATGAAACAATCTCCTAATGTTGATGAAAGTCAACATTTGACTCCTCAGGTGAGCTCTAAATTTTCTGCGAGGCTTAAAAATGTTAGAATTCATGTTTTACGAGTGTAGAGGACAATAACAAATTCTCATATAAAACTCCCCCTCAACAATTGCATGAGTAAACTTTTCAGTGCCTAAGAATATTTTTAGTACAAATTGGCAGATGAAAATTTCCGATTTAAGTATAAGTAACGCATTTTAAGCAATTCAGCATATTTTTAATAAAATATTGCGTTTTTCAAAATAGATATTCGCATTTTATCAATTCTGAACCAATGCATGTATTAATGCATTTAAAATGTGCGAAGAAAAGATAAAAAATATTTTTGTTTCGGGGTCAGATTTATTTATTTTGAACATTATCACACAAAAATTTTCAAGACATATAAAACATTAATTTGCCATAAAATCATGTAACTAAACTAGTATTCTAAGAGCATAGTATGAATCACTTCGACAACTCTCGCAAGTTTCGCTCATATCACTCAATTTTTTTTTTATCAAGGAGATTTTTAGTAGATATATCACTCTTATCATCACACCAAAATTATATCAATTAATTTGTTATCGTAGTATTTTTAATCAACTTACCAAGTGAGAGTTCATCATTTTGAATCAAATGGACTTTTAAGGGATTATTAGGCTATGACTAAAAGGGTAGGAAATTTGGGTTAGTGAGCTTAAAAATTCTTCTCTTCCAGGGGCCTTTTTTGTGAAATTATGTTCTCATCCTTTTTCTTTTCCTTTCTTTAGTAATTTATTTTCAAGGCTTTGAGAGATGAGATCTTCTTTGAGTTTGGGTCGAGACTGTGTTCCTTGAGAAAGTTTCACAGTTATGGAGTTCGAACCCAAGACTGTGCTTCTCTTCTCGTTTTCTCTAAATAAGATCTAGATTATCATTGGAGAAGTTCACTTCAAAGGTGCTTCCCTTCTAGGAGTATACGAGATTATCTAGGAGAAGTTCGCAGTGAGATCAGTGTTTCTCTTCTATTATGATTGATAAATGCATAATGGGCATCCCTTTTGCTCTCCCCCTCTTTTTCTTGATTGAGTAACCCCGAATCTTGTGAATAAGGTTGAAGGCTTAATCGGGTGTTTATAAAGAAAAAGAATGTCGGAGAAGGCTCAAAGGGGATTTCTAGAGGAAAAAGTAAAGGATTTCTAATTTGGGCCAAGTGAGGAATTTCCTAATATGCCCTTATCATTTTCATGACAAACTAATCACAAAAGCAAGATTGAAGCTACGAAGTACAAACCAAAAGATAGTCATTTGAAGTGTGACACAAAAAAAAATATTGAGGTTCAAATTCTTACATGTATGATGTGGCTTTGTGTCTAGTGAAACAAACAAAGTTCTTTTGAATAAAAGAATGTAATATGAATTTTTAGGCAAAGAACTTGATCTATATATCGAAGAAATATTTTTGTGAGTAATTTCAAAAATGGTCAAAATTATCGTCATCTCCCATTTTTTTACTTTATTTATTCTATTTATATATATATATAGTATTATTATATATTTATATATATTTTATTTTTAATTTTCTTTTATGAAAAAAAATATTAAGAGATATAGTCACGCAAAATAATCAAGGAATATCAAGAAGCACATAGAATATAAAATTGAAGCATAGTAGAGCATGTAAAGCACATTTCAAGTAAGATTGAGATTCAACATGGCTAATTTAGCAATAAGGAATTGGAATCGTTTTTCATCCAATGCCTTAGTGAATAAGTCGGCAAGTTGAAGCTCCGTTTTAACAAAATACATATCTATCGTGCCTTTTTCTACATGATCTTTTATAAAATGGTATCGAATATCTATGTGTTTCGTGCGTGAATGATGAACAAGATTGCAAGTAATGGCTATAGCACTTGAGAGACACTGTAAATGGGAATGTTATTAAAATCAAACCCGTAATCGCGTAGTTGTGTCCGCATCCATAGAATTTGCTAGCAACAGCTGGCAGCCTTGACATATTCCGCCTCGGACGTCGATGTTGACACACAATTTTGTTTCTTTGAAGACCAGCAGACCAACTTCTCGCCTAAAAATTGTGCTCCGCCAGACGTGTTTTTTCTGTTCATTCGACAACCTGCATAGTTAGCATCAGTATAGCCAATAAGTTGAAAGTCAGTATTTTTAGGATACCATAGCCCTATGTTTGGAGTTCCTTTGAGATATCGTAGAATTCTCTTGACGGCATTCATGTGGGACTCCTTTGGGTCGGCTTGAAAGCAGGCGCATAGGCAAGTTGCAAACATAATGTCGGGTCGGCTGGATGTCAAGTAGAGAAGAGATCCGATAATGCTCCGGTAGGTAGTGATGGTGACAGCCTTTCCAGATGGATCAACATCCAATTTGCAATTAGTAGACATATGAGTATTCATCGGTGTGCTCTTGTCTTGATTAAATCTCTTCAGAATATCTCGGATATATTTGGTCTGACTGATGAAGATGCCATCATCGAGTTGCTTGACTTGTAATCCAAGAAAGAATTGGAGTTCTCCCATTAAGCTCATCTCGAATTTGGTCTTCATGAGATTACCAAATTTCTGAAAGAGACGTTCATTCGTTGATCCGAAAATGATGTCCTCAACGTAAAATTAAACGATCATCAAGTCTTTGCCTTGCCTTTTAATGAAGAGGGTCGTATCGATTGTTCCTCTGATGAAGTTGGATTTGACCAAAAATTCGCTCAGAACCTCATACCAAGCACGAGGGGCTTGTTTTAGTCCATAGTGAGCTTTGTCCAATTGATAGACATGATCAGGATGGTTCTCGTGCATGAACCCTTTGAGTTGAGCGACGTAGACTTCTTCTTTTAATACACCATTGAGAAAGGCAGTTTTGACGTCCATTTGATAGACTTTGAAGTCTTTGTGAGCCGCGTATGCTAGAAATAAGCGAATAGCTTCAATACGGGCGACCGGAGCATACGTCTCGTCGTAATCAATTACTTCTTGTTGATTGTATCCCTTAGCAATGAGCCGTGCTTTATTCCTGATTACTTCACCGTTGTCATTTTTCTTGTTCTTGAAAACCCATTTTAGTTCCAATTATAGTTTTGCCTTGTGATCGAGGAACCAATGTCCAGACTTGTAGACGCTCGAACTGGTTGAGTTCATCTTGCATCGCAATTACTTAATCCAGGTCTTTAAGAGCTTCAGATACCTTATTTGGTTCGTTTTGGCTTAGGAAGCATGTGAATAAACCGCTTTGTGTAGATGTCCTATTACGTACACCACTTGAAGGATCACCGATAATCTGATCAGTAGGATGAGCTCGAGTCCATTTGCGTTCGTGAGGAATAACCGAAGTAGATTCGTCATTAGATTGTAGATCGAGACATCCTGAATTAATGGGTTGATCATTCATAGTAGGGAAATTCAATTTAGAGGTTGAATCGGTAGAAATTTCCTCATCTGCATTTGTAGGAGCTGCAGCACTAGATGAATATTCAGAATTAGTAGACTCTCCAACATTTGTCGGAGTTTGAGGATTAGGAGTCTCAATTTGAATTTCTTCCATTGAGGGAGAAGGAGCGCTGCTTGGTATAGAACGGGACAAAGCAGGCATTTGAGACTCGTTCCGATAAAAATGTTCAAACAGTGAATCTAAATCTTCCAAGTCGGCGGGAATTGATTCTCATGAATTTGAGGTAGAAGTTGTCCAAAGTTGTTGACCTTGTGCCAACACGCCTATAAGCTCGGGTTCTGAACTGTTTTGTTCAGAAGCAAATTCCGTCATTTCTTGAAAGGTGACGTTGTAGCTTTCAAGAATTATACGAGAGGACTTGAGGTAGACGTGATATGATTTTGATGTAGAGGAATATCGGACAAAAATGGCTTCAAAGGCTATGGGATCGAACTTGCTTCGATGCTCCCGATCATTGGCCACAAAACACTTGCAACCAAATACTTTGAAGAATGAGATATTCGGGATTCATTGATTAATTATCTCATATGGCGTCTTTTCGAAGCGTTTGTGAATAATTGTCCTATTTTGAGTAAAACATGCCGTACTCACTGCTTCGGCCCATAGAAAGTGAGGGTGACCGAGTATATGAGCATTGTTCTTGCAGCTTCAAGTAAAGTCCGGTTCTTTCTTTCTACGACACCATTTTGTTGAGGCATTTTTGCGGCTGAGAATTGTTGATAATTCCAAGTGATTGATAAAAGTTGTGGAGACGCTTATTCTTGAATTCAGTTCCATTATCAGTTCTAATTACTTGAATTTTCTTTTGCAGGTGATTTTGTGTGGTATTCACAAAACTTTCTATCAAGTCTCCAGTCTCATCTTTAGTTCTGAGAAACCTTGTCCATGTGTAGCGAGAAAAATCATCGACAATTACTAACACATATTTTCGACCGTTAATACTTTGTGTACGCATCGATCCACAAAGGTCCATGTGAAGTAACTCTAAGGGTCGAGATGTAGAAGCAACTTGTTTGATTTTATGTGAAGCTCGCTTCATTTTTCCCAGTTGACAAGCCGAACAATGATGCTCTTGGTTAGAAGAAATCGTTGGCAGACCATTGACCAACTTTTTAACACTGAGTTTGTGAAGAGCTTTTAAATTTAGATGAGACAGGCGTTGATGCCATAAGCTGTTCCTCTTGATTGTTGTCTGAGAGATGAGGCATACAACTGTCGAAGGTCGAACTGATGTCAGATTGATTGTGTATAGATTTGATCTTCGTGATCCTGTGAGAAGCTCTTGATTCTGACAATTCAAAACTCTGCACTGTTCAGCTAGAAATACTACTTGAAATCCTTTGTCACAGAATTGTCCTATGCTGAACAGATTGTGCTGAAGACCTTGGACGTAAGAGACATCTTTAATCGTCAGATTTGGCAGTAGAATGTCTCCAAATCCGAGTATGGGAGCTGAGTCATTTTTGCCAAATCGGACTTTGCCATTGTAACGATCTTGGTAGTTGCTCAACAGTTCTTGTTTTCCCGTCATGTGTGTGGAGCAACCATAATCTAAATACTACACATGATGGATCTGCATAGAAAGAGGTTAGAGAGATTTAGGTACCCACTTTTGAATGAGTCCTCTCGAATTAGCAGATTTGATAAGTAAGGTTTGGTCATTTTTTGGTTCCTAAATTACTGGAATGCTTAGGTACCCAAACCAACTTAGAAGTAGTTGATTTAAGTGGTACTTCTTTAGGCAACTTGGCCTTATTGGCTTGTGTTGGCCTAGGTGGTGTTTTAGGAATCCAGTGAGGTTGAACCTTACATTGGAGGTTAATTTCAGCACGAGCAAATGTCTGATTTGTCTTATTGCTTGAGAAAATATTTTCTCTAGATAGTCTCCTAAGGTGTTTAGCTGAATGTACGTGGACTGGTTACCTTAGGTGAGGACAAGAATGTATGGAGCTATAAGCTTTCTTAATAGCCGGATCTTATTTCCTATGAGACTTAAGACTTGCATTTGTCTTAGAATGATAGTCATTGTTTTTAGAAGTAAAGCCAATGTCAAAGTTTGTGCTTTAAAAAATAATAGGCTTTAACGCATAAGTTGAAGTAACAATACTAGAAATGGATGTCTTCGTAAGAGTGTCCTTAGCTTTTGACATAGAAAAAATAGATAACAAATCATTTTTTTCTGAAATTTTATTCTAGGCACTCTTTCCTTAGCATGCTTCACCTCTTTTACTACTCTACCTGTGGATGGAGTAGAAAAAGAGTTGGGTAAAAACCTTTTTCCTTTTTGAAACATTTAAGGATTCGTTTTCTCTCTTTACAATTTTTAAAGAAGATTTATCTTCTTTTGAAATATTTTGAAACATAATGGGAGAGTTTTTCTTAGATTTAATCTTGTCCTTCATTAAAAGTTTTTCTTTCAAAATAAGATCAGGACAAGTTTTTAAAGTAGAGAAAGTTTTGAGATTGGAAATCTCCAGTAAAAGCTCGTTCTTTTCAGCTTTGAAAATCTTTCTTTTTGTTTCCAAGGAAGCGTTTAAATCAGGTATTTTTCTAATAATAGCCGGAATATACAGAAATTAGAATTTTGAAAATGATCATTATTATCTTCCTTGTCGGTGGAGAAATCTTCTAGGGGATATAATGAATTATAATCACTAGACAAGTTGAGATCTCATGTCTTGTAACTATTATTCAAGTCGGTGTAGTCAAAAGAAATGTTAGTCATATCTGTCATTTAGATTCTTCTAAAGCATTTATTTCGGAAGAATTAGTGAATGCCATTAGAGAAGTTAAACCAAATCACATATACTTGATATCGTATAATTGTCTAACATTGACCTTTTTCAAGTTACAGGGATTATTAAAACCTAAGCCCTCTTTAAGATTATAAAATTCTGTATCAAGAGGTTGGTGTAGAAATATAGTTTGATCCGTTTGATCCCTTTTATTAGAAGATCATCTAACATTTTAATCCTTGAATAAAGTTTCTTACGTTCGTCAGAAATTTCTTTGAAATTATTTTTAGAAATCTCTAAGTCTCTTTGACAATCGATAAGAATCGTATTAAGTTCAGTAATTTTTGTCTCAGATGTAGCCATGGTTAATTCAAGACTAGAGATTTTTTTCCTTAGTGTTAGATAAGAGAATTTCGAGATGAATTTTTTTATCTAATTGCTTTGGGATATTGCTTTCGCTAAGAACTAGTTTCTCTAATTCCTTTGTTCGTTTCCGCTCACTTTTCATGTTAGTGTACTTGACCTATAATGATTCTAACATGTTTGATAATGTGGAATTATACATTTGTACCTCTTGTGACGAAGAGGATGCTTTGTCGTCGTCGTCGTCAGGCCCCCTTGATGGGTCATCATTTGAAGCGTCGTCGAGGTATGTGTAATACCCGTAAAATTAATACGGGAATAATGCGCAATTAGCGTGAAAATTATTCTGTAAGTTTCGGAAAATTATGAAGTTAATTTTCGGACAAAGCGAATTTTCGGGAAATTGAACCGAAAATAAGAAAAATACTCTTTGAGTAAAATAAATAGATATGGGCCCAAATTAATTTAAAGTAGGCCCAATAAGAGATTTCCTTAAGAGAAAGGAAACGTAACTTTCCTTTTAAAGGTTTATCTCAAAAGGTGATAAGGACAAACGAAAATATCAAACGAAAGAAAACAAACGAAGAAAAGCAGAGAAGAACTAAGCAATTTCGGCTAACTTGGAAGTGAGGTAGGTGGTTTTTAACCCCTACAAACTGTTTTTAAGTTTATTTATTTAGTTTAACGAATTTGGATGAAAGGTCATCCGAATTCATGAATTTCGGGAGCTTTGAATGATTATGTGTTGTATTTGCTGTGTTGAGATGTTAAGTTTGAGCTCAATATATGAGTTCTGTGAATTCTTACATGTTTATGTGAAATCTGGAACGGATTCATGTGATGAAGTTCTGGAAATATGAATTTCGATGAGATGAAGAAAGTTTCAGCTCATGAGAAATTCGCGGGTTGAAAAGAATTCGCGGGCCAAAAAGGTTCGTGAAGTGTGAGAGAGGAAAGAAAATCGCGGGCTGCGATAAAATTCGCGGGCCGAAAGATTTGTAAAGATGTGAGTGAGAAAAGAAGGTCGCGGGCCAAATTTTAAATTTCGCCAAATTTGAAAGGTTGAAATTCGGGCAGATTTTCGATAGTTCGCCGAAGTTTAGTTCGCGAATTATATTCGGGTCGCGAAAAGTTCTTCGCGGACTCAAATGGATTTTATTGTGTGAGTAAATGGGTTTTTCGCGGGTCAGAATTAATTTCGCGGGTCGACCACAGGGTGATTCCTGTGAGAGAAGTAGCGGGTCGGACTAAAGTTTCGCGGGTCAACTTGAATTTCGGGGTGATTCCTGTGAGTGAATTTCGGGTGACACGCGAACTAAATCAGACTTCGCAAATTCGATCAAATGACGCGCGAAATCCAAATTCGGGCAATACCGCTAACACTGTGAAGAGTCCCGAATTTTGACTCCAATGTCGGGTTGACCATATGCTTTTAAGTCTGAAGTTGTCCGAACTTCACGATTCGACCAGTCTAATTATTTTTGGACTTTTGTCTTAAATTAGGCCCAAATATTCAAATAAAATTATTTTAAGTTCATTTTATCTTTAAATCAAAGTATATTCATACTTTGACTAGAATTTTCGGGTCAACCCTTATTTTAAGATACGAGAGTATTTTGGGGTATTATTTGTAAGAAATAATACGTGATATATGTGACGAATGTGATATGCATTTCACGACATGCATAAGAGAGGTGAAGGTACCGTAATGATACGGTGACACGATATTGTGTCGAATGTGAGAAGGGTAGAGTTGCCGATTTTGGCAGTCAGGTTCAGACTCGATTATGCACTTGGTGGGAGAGGGGGTTTGCGACACCCATCTACTCGGGATTGAGCCACCCGAGGTGTAAACCACCGGATATTATTTGGCTCAGGGACGGCAGACAGATGTGAGATTCCTGTCTACCCGAACTTGTGGTATAACATTCGGGGAAAAAGCCGTCGGGTTGAGATTGTGTGCGGAAGGAGCGACCCGGCGCGGCCGGTGTGGGCTACCGCATGGTTGATGGTGTACTTTGCCATTGCGCGCGTGGGTGCCGAGTCTGACCTAGGGCCCTGTTGAGAATTGAGAATTGATAGATGAGATTTGTCGAGTGTGCATTATATTATATTGTGAGGAACCGGGATTGGGTGGAGTGCACGCACGTATTGCATGTTATGTAATCACCTACTGGGCAATAGCTCAGGGTTCTATCCTATTTTTGTTTGTAGGTAAGAATGAACCCGACACCGACTAGTGTCAGGGTTGAGATTCATGGCGAGCTGGCGGCGGTGACTCCACGGACTTTTGAGGGTGGCGCAGTACATGGGACGCGACCTGTGGAGTGGCATAGTGTTTGATATTGGGTTTGAAATTTTGGGGCTTCGGCCCAAAGTATTAATAGTAGATATTTTTGTAAACCCGATATAATACTATGTAGGTTGTTTAAAAAAAAAAATTTTATCGGGTCTTCCGCGTGTTCTGTTGCGGGGAAATCCGCCAATTAACTTAATTAGGAAGTAGGGTCGCCACAGGTGGTATCAGAGCTTAGGCTTTAGATTCTGAAGACTGTCCATGTACTGCCACTCAAAAGCCGGGAGAACCAGCCTCGCCTGTAAGTTAAGTGTAATACTTTGATATGATTATGTGATTTCGTGGTATCTTTACCACATGGGGATCCAACTCGATCAAATTTGGTGGTTGAGAAATGTCCCGTAAGAATTGAGGGTAGAGAGTTAGATGTGAACCTAATAGTAATCCCGATGAATGATTACGATATTATATTCGGGATGGATTGGCTTTCGAAATACGGAGCCATTATTGATTGTTCAAAAAGGGTAGTTAGGTTTCGATCGCCAGAGGGAGAGGAGTTTGAATTTTCGGGAAGAAAGAATAGAAACTCAATCCCTCGGATTTCTGCTTTAAAAGCTCAGCGACTCGTAAATACGGGTTGCGAATCGTTCCTAGTTTTTGCGGTGAATGCTGAGGAATCTTCCCAGCTTAAACTTGAG
Source organism: Linderniella brevidens (assembly GCA_004919715.1). Lineage (NCBI taxonomy): Eukaryota > Viridiplantae > Streptophyta > Magnoliopsida > Lamiales > Linderniaceae > Linderniella > Linderniella brevidens. The sequence continues at coordinate 10,266,060 of SWDC01000151.1, read as the reverse complement.
GAGGTTCCGATAGTGAACGAATATTCCGATGTATTTCCCGAGGATCTTCCGGGATTACCCCCAGATCGGGAGATTAAATTTGCAATCGATCTTGTACCTGGAGCTGCCCCGATCTCTAAATCCCCGTATCGGTTAGCACCGAACGAATTACGAGAATTGAAGGAGCAATTGGAAGATTTGTTGCAGAAGGGTTTTATTCAACCCAGTTTCTCACCATGGGGAGCCCCGGTTTTATTTGTGAAGAAAAAGGACGGGTCGATGAGAATGTGTATCGATTATCGTGAACTCAACAAGATCACGATTAAGAATAAATACCCATTGCCAAGGATTGACGATTTATTCGATCAACTCCAAGGAGCAACAGTATTTTCTAAGATCGACCTGCGCTCCGGTTATCATCAGCTGAAGATCCGGGAAGCGGACATTCCAAAAACCGCATTCAGTACGAGGTACGGCCACTATGAATTTTTGGTCATGCCTTTCGGATTGACGAATGCTCCGGCAGCCTTCATGGATTTGATGAACCGAGTATTCAAAAAATTGCTGGACCGATGTGTTATCGTCTTTATCGACGATATTCTCATTTATTCCAAGACAAAAGAAGAACATGAGGAACATTTGAGAGCGGTCCTAGGAATTCTTCGGGAGAAACAATTATTCGCCAAATTTAAAAAGTGCGAATTTTGGTTGGATCGAGTAATCTTTCTGGGGCATGTTATTTCGGGAAGCGGAATTTCAGTAGATCCCAGCAAGATAGAAGCTATAGAAAATTGGCCAAGACCAACCACTCCCACGGAGATAAGAAGTTTTCTCGGGCTAGCTGGGTATTATCGAAAGTTCATTAAGGACTTTTCCAGCATCGCCTCGACGCTCACCAATTTGACAAAGAAAAATGTTCCGTTCAAATGGACGGATGAATGTGAGCAAAGTTTCCAGGAATTAAAGAAAAGGCTAACAACTGCTCCAGTGTTAGCAATACCTTCGGGTACTGGAAATTTTTCTGTTTATAGTGATGCCTCTAAATATGGGTTGGGGTGTGTTTTAATGCAAAACGGGAAGGTGATCGCTTATGCCTCCCGACAATTAAAGCCATATGAGAAAAATTACCCCACTCATGATCTCGAACTCGCAGCCGTAGTGTTTGCTCTTAAAACATGGCGACACTATCTTTACGGAGAAAGATGCGAGATCTTCACGGATCACAAGAGTTTGAAGTACTTCTTCACCCAGAAGGAGTTAAATATGAGGCAAAGAAGATGGCTCGAGTTAGTCAAAGACTACGACTGTGTGATAAATTATCATCCAGGAAAAGCGAACGTAGTCGCAGATGCATTGAGCCGCAAAACTGTAAACACTGAATTACGCCAATTCGGAGTTGAAGTAATCAATTTCGGAGAGATTGAAGAAAAGTTGGCAGTGTTGACACTTAAGCCAACACTATTAGACCGAATCATTGAAGTACAAAAGAAAGATGAGTTGTACTTGAAGAAACAAAGAGAACAAGATAAAGAAGTCTCATCGGAATTTGAATTCCGAGAAGACGGGAGTTTACGATTTAAAAGTCGCTTATATGTGCCGGAAGATGAAGAGATTCGTCGAACTTTAATGACGGAGGCACATACGACAATATATTCGGTGCATCCCGGTGCAACGAAAATGTATCGTGATTTGCGACTAAATTATTGGTGGCCGGGAATGAAAAAGGATGTTGCTGCATTTGTACATAGATGCCTGACTTGTCAGCAGATCAAAGCAGAACATCAAAGACCGGCAGGAATGTTACAACCTTTGACGATTCCCGAGTGGAAGTGGGACCATATAACAATGGATTTTGTCGTCGGGTTGCCAAGAACGGTGAAAGGTTATGATGCAATTTGGGTGATTGTTGACAGACTGACTAAGTCCGCCCATTTCTTGCCTATTCACCAGACCTATCCCATGGAGAAGTTCGCTGAACTCTACATTCAAGAGATAGTGAGACTCCATGGAATTCCGATATCGATCGTATCAGATCGAGATTCAAGATTTCTGTCCCAGTTCTGGAAAAGCTTACAGAAAGCTCTGGGAACTAAATTATCATTTAGTTCAGCTTATCATCCCCAGACTGACGGACAATCGGAAAGGACGATCCAGACACTCGAAGACATGTTGAGAGCATGTGTCTTGGATTTTCAAGGGAGTTGGAGTAAATATCTCCCGTTAATAGAATTTTCATATAACAACAGCTATCAAGCAATGATCGGAATGGCGCCTTACGAAGCCTTATACGGACGTAAATGTCGATCCCCAGTTCATTGGGATGAAATCGGCGAGAAGGCGCTATTAGGTCCCGAGATGGTACGCGAAATGACTGAAGTTGTTAAGAAAATTCGGGAGAAAATGCAAACGGCCCAAAGTCGCCAGAAGAGTTATGCAGACAAGAGGCGAAGGTCGTTAGAATTTGAAGAAGGTGATAAAGTATTTTTGAAAGTATCACCTATGAAGGGTGTCAAACGGTTCGGACAAAAAGGAAAGTTGAGTCCGAGATATATAGGACCTTTCAAAATTTTGAAAAGAGTCGGTGAAGTAGCATATCAGCTAGAATTACCGACGCCGTTAGCACAAGTCCATGACGTATTCCACGTGTCTACACTGCGAAAGTATGTGTTGGACCCGTATCATGTGCTAAGAGACAAAAGACTTCACCAACAATTGAAGCCGGACTTGAGTTACGAAGAAAAGCCGGTAGAGATTCTAATGTATGAGGTGAAGCAATTACGAAATAAGAATATTCCCCTCGTGAAGGTCTTATGGCGAAACCAGATATTGGAAGAAGCCACTTGGGAGCGAGAAGACGAAATGAGAGAGAAATACCCTGAGTTGTTTCAGACAACTTAAATTTCGGGGACGAAATTTCTTTTAAGGGGGGGAGGATGTAATACCCGTAAAATTAATACGGGAATAATGCGCAATTAGCGTGAAAATTATTCTGTAAGTTTCGGAAAATTATGAAGTTAATTTTCGGACAAAGCGAATTTTCGGGAAATTGAACCGAAAATAAGAAAAATACTCTTTGAGTAAAATAAATAGATATGGGCCCAAATTAATTTAAAGTAGGCCCAATAAGAGATTTCCTTAAGAGAAAGGAAACGTAACTTTCCTTTTAAAGGTTTATCTCAAAAGGTGATAAGGACAAACGAAAATATCAAACGAAAGAAAACAAACGAAGAAAAGCAGAGAAGAACTAAGCAATTTCGGCTAACTTGGAAGTGAGGTAGGTGGTTTTTAACCCCTACAAACTGTTTTTAAGTTTGATTTATTTAGTTTAACGAATTTGGATGAAAGGTCATCCGAATTCATGAATTTCGGGAGCTTTGAATGATTATGTGTTGTATTTGCTGTGTTGAGATGTTAAGTTTGAGCTCAATATATGAGTTCTGTGAATTCTTACATGTTTATGTGAAATCTGGAACGGATTCATGTGATGAAGTTCTGGAAATATGAATTTCGATGAGATGAAGAAAGTTTCAGCTCATGAGAAATTCGCGGGTTGAAAAGAATTCGCGGGCCAAAAAGGTTCGTGAAGTGTGAGAGAGGAAAGAAAATCGCGGGCTGCGATAAAATTCGCGGGCCGAAAGATTTGTAAAGATGTGAGTGAGAAAAGAAGGTCGCGGGCCAAATTTTAAATTTCGACAAATTTGAAAGGTTGAAATTCGGGCAGATTTTGAGGTTGAAATTATATTCGGGTCGCGAAAAGTTCTTCGCGGACTCAAATGGATTTTATTGTGTGAGTAAATGGGTTTTTCGCGGGTCAGAATTAATTTCGCGGGTCGACCACAGGGTGATTCCTGTGAGAGAAGTAGCGGGTCGGACTAAAGTTTCGCGGGTCAACTTGAATTTCGCGGGGTGATTCCTGTGAGTGAATTTCGGGTGACACGCGAACTAAATCAGACTTCGCAAATTCGATCAAATGACGCGCGAAATCCAAATTCGGGCAATACCGCTAACACTGTGAAGAGTCCCGAATTTTGACTCCAAATGTCGGGTTGACCATATGCTTTTAAGTCTGAAGTTGACCGAACTTCACGATTCGACCAGTCTAATTATTTTTGGACTTTTGTCTTAAATTAGGCCCAAATATTCAAATAAAATTATTTTAAGTTCATTTTATCTTTAAATCAAAGTATATTCATACTTTGACTAGAATTTTCGGGTCAACCCTTATTTTAAGATACGAGAGTATTTTGGGGTATTATTTGTAAGAAATAATACGTGATATATGTGACGAATGTGATATGCATTTCACGACATGCATAAGAGAGGTGAAGGTACCGTAATGATACGGTGACACGATATTGTGTCGAATGTGAGAAGGGTAGAGTTGCCGATTTTGGCAGTCAGGTTCAGACTCGATTATGCACTTGGTGGGAGAGGGGGTTTGCGACACCCATCTACTCGGGATTGAGCCACCCGAGGTGTAAACCACCGGATATTATTTGGCTCAGGGACGGCAGACAGATGTGAGATTCCTGTCTACCCGAACTTGTGGTATAACATTCGGGGAAAAAGCCGTCGGGTTGAGATTGTGTGCGGAAGGAGCGACCCGGCGCGGCCGGTGTGGGCTACCGCATGGTTGATGGTGTACTTTGCCATTGCGCGCGTGGGTGCCGAGTCTGACCTAGGGCCCTGTTGAGAATTGAGAATTGATAGATGAGATTTGTCGAGTGTGCATTATATTATATTGTGAGGAACCGGGATTGGGTGGAGTGCACGCACGTATTGCATGTTATGTAATCACCTACTGGGCAATAGCTCAGGGTTCTATCCTATTTTTGTTTGTAGGTAAGAATGAACCCGACACCGACTACTGTCAGGGTTGAGATTCATGGCGAGCTGGCGGCGGTGACTCCACGGACTTTTGAGGGTGGCGCAGTACATGGGACGCGACCTGTGGAGTGGCATAGTGTTTGATATTGGGTTTGAAATTTTGGGACTTCGGCCCAAAGTATTAATAGTAGATATTTTTGTAAACCCGATATAATACTATGTGGGTTGTTTAAATAAAAAAATTTTATCGGGTCTTCCGCGTGTTCTGTTGCGGGGAAATCCGCCAATTAACTTAATTAGGAAGTAGGGTCGCCACAGTATGCCATAAGTGCAAGATTGTTCTGCCATCAGTGCTACTCCAGCCTTTTTCTGTTTAGTGAGTTGGAATTTTTTGGAGTAGTAGTTGGCGTCCTTTTTCTTGGGTAGTTTGCATTCCCTGGAGAAGTGTCTGATCTTTCCACAATTATAACATTTTTGTGGTTCTTTGACACTTTTTGATTCTGAGGACTCGGCCGGTCTTTCCCTTTGCTTGGAGCTAGATGTCCGAAGTCTATTGGCCGAAGACGAGGATTTCTTTTTGTAAAACTTTTTACTCATCATTTTAGAAATGAGAGCTAACTGTTTCTTGAAATCCTTCATATCAGGTTCGGAGTCCGAGTCAGATTCTCTTTCATCTTCTGAAGAACTTGGCAGCTTGATACTTTTATCCTTTCGAGATCGACTTTGCTTTCTTCCAGAGACAAGTGCTATATGTCGATCTGCTTGCCCTTGAGTTCTTTTTGGATCTCGCTTATATCTTCTTCATGTTGGGCGAGATTATCAAAGACGGCATGGATATCCATTTCGTCCAAATCCTTATTTTGTCGGATTTGAATGGATATTTTCTTCCACTCCGGTTGGTCTTGAATATATCTATCTTTCTCATTTCATTAAGAAGAGTTAGATATCTTTGATAGAGTTCATAAACCGATTCCTCTGTCTTGGCTTTGAAAGAGTCGTAAGCTGTTAGAATATTTGCTTTCTTTGCTTTGACTCCAACTTCGGTTCGTTGCATCATCTTGTGGAGCTCGTCTCACATGGCCTTTGCGCTCGATAGACTCTCTTTTTGCATATAGATGTCATTCGGTATTCCATGCATTAGGAAAGTCTTGGCTCCCAAGTCTGCTTTGGCTCTTAAACGCTCCCCCTCGGTGTATTCACAAGAACTTTAAGTCTTCTGGTTGCAGGAATAGGAGGATTGTTTGTGGAATCTCCTTCTTGGATAAGCCAGAATTGAGCTGGACCTTCTTGAAGTGACGCGATCAAATTTATGGCTTGATCTTTCGTTTTCAAGAAGTTCATGAACCGGCTTCTCCATACCGTGTATTCGCCTCTTCGAAGAATTGGAGGGCGGACGTCATTTCCAAGTGAGTAAGCATCCATTTTTGTTGATTGGTAGGATCTTCGTGAAAGTTTGGAATCGTAATGAAAAAGCTTCACAAGTGACAAAATTAGTTAGAAATATTTGATTCGTACTTTAAACTATTTCCCTTTTGAACCTATGATCCGGTCGTGAAGGAGAAATTGTTATGTTTTCGAAAATATTTGGTAAGTAAAAATTAATACTTCAAGATTTGTTTAATAAATTTGAATTATTGATCGAAAATATTGAGTATCAAAATAGATAGTTCGGAAACAAATATTTTTCGTAAGTTTTCAAGTTCACAATTTTTTATTTCTTTTAAATGCAGTGGTCGAAATGTTTTTCGAGTAGTAAAGTTTTTCGATTTAAAAATGTTAAACTTTTTAATCGAAAAAGTTTTTCGAACGTTTAAGGATTTAGTTATATGTTTATCGAAAAATATTTTTTGAAAAAAAATGTTGAAAAGATGATCTTATCGAAAAATATTTTGTCGAAAAACTATGTTGATCACAAAAACTCTTATCGAATAACTTGTGATCGAAAAATTACTAGTGATCGAAAAACTTTGTTTTTTAGTTTGACTCATATTGTTGACTGTAAAATTTTTCGATGGAATATTTTTCTATCGAAAATATGTTTTAGCTAATTTTGGATCGAAAAATTTATTTGCTTAAAAAAGATATTTATATATGAACCGAAAAACTAATTATTGAAATAATGTTTTTCGAGTCTTAAATTTGAGTAAAACAATCGAAAATAGTGTTTGTCGTCAAAAAATTTCTCGGCTGCAAGTTTTTCGAAAATAGTGTTTATAAAAAATATTTTTCGATCCAAGTTTTTCGATCGAAGAACTGATAGAAGAACAGCTAAGTTCAATGTAACAGTGAAGATTCCAGATTCTACCGAGATGTTCAATTTAGGTGCTGAAAATCTGGATAATCACTCGTTTAACAGTTCTAGATATGAACAAACACATAATCAACCATTGTTTAATAGCAAAATATATCGAGATTAAAGAAGATAAGTTCGGACTCAAAACTTGATCGCAAACGTAAAAATCGATCTAAATCGAAAATCTGAATTAATATGACGTTCTAAGCGATTGAAATCAGTACGTAAATCAATCCTAACATATAATCTATCACTTAATCAGCAAAATCAACAACAAAATTCGCACATTTAAGCATATTGATCAAAATATAAGTCACGTGAGTTTTTCGATCGAAAAATTTGGAAAATTATTTTGATCTGAAAATTGCGAATTCTATCCAAAATCAATCACGATTTGCTCTGATGCCAATTGTTAGGTCCTGATTCATCAATCAACAAGCAATCTAAGCACATTCTCGGTATTCGAGTAAGAAATCTTACGGATTACGTTCGGTCGAATAACCACGTTGAAGATCTTGAGAGAGGTTGTTAGCTTTCCGAGTTTCTCGATCATATTCTCTCGTTTTAAAATATAAATTCGATGCTTGTAATTTTCTGAATAATAAAACTTGTATCAATTTTGATAGTGTACATCATATTTATACCTATATTCAAGGTATAATTGCTATTAGGTCCTACACTATTAAAACTACTAATTACGCCCCTAATTACAAGGATAATGAAATAACAAAGCACAATTCTAATATTCTCTTCACCAGATGATATCATAGAAGCATGCAATTGACAACACATTGAATAAGATCCGAACTGATTTATTTGATCTTTTTCCCCGGGCCCAAACCCAATTTGGTGAGGGTTTCACACGAACCAAAGTCACGAGCAAGACGACTTTCATCAGATGACCCCGACCACTGCTAGAAGGTCGTCGAATAGATGTTGTTCTAGCTCAGGTCGCCGTCGGGATTCGTGGCAGCACTCGAGTACACCGTGCACATCGTGCGCGCTTTGCTTAGCGGGGCGTGCAGCCTATGCACAATGGCTGCCGGGTACGAGCCTGTCCCCGCATTGTTAGATCTATTTATTATGTTCAACAACTGTAATTATCTTTTCTATTTATGTATAAAGTATAGACTTTTGTCTATTGGTATGTAGGGTAACTGTAAGGGTCATTATGTAATATACCAAAGTACCTTGGTACATATTAAGCCCGGATCTATTGGATAACAACTAAGCGTTCATTAACAAAAAATCTCTCGAAGGAATCGCCACACTCTCAAAAAAGTCTAACCACTGTGCTATCAAAGAACACCATATTCTCAATGGTAATCCTTCTTGATTCGTTATCTTTGTTTGGATATATGGGATGCTACAATTTGTATCACAACAAAACATATTCTGATCAAGTCAATTGAAACTTTTTTTTCTGAATTTTCATATGTTAAGAGCTTTGACCAAAAAAGCGGATTGTTCTTCATTCAATTTTTTTTATCGTGTCTTGCGTATTTTATGATATTTGGGTGTTAGAAATTGCTTTTCGACAATCTCTCCTTAGCTACGGCTGATTTATCAACACTTTTGAGTACCTTGATCAAAATTGTAAATCAACAGAAGTTCATGGTACGTCATTCGTCAAGCAAAAAACTTTTCAGTCTTCAAACTTTGCGGCTCAAGGTTTCGGCTGAAATGTTTTCGATACTCAAGTTCACAGTCCAAAAGATTCCAATCCACAATCCACGGTCCAACTTCATGGTATAAAAGTTTTTTATCTCCAACTTCATGGTCAAATGATTTACAATCATCAACTTTTCGATCCAAAAATTTTTGGTCCCCATTGAAACTTTTCGATTTAAAGCTTCTGGTCTCCCTAGATACTTTTTGATCCTCAAACTTTACGATCCAAAAACTCTTTCGTCAACACTCTACGTTCAATTGACAAGTACACAATCCACACCCATCAATATATGTTGGACACGTAGTCAATAGAAAATGACATTCGACCACCAATTCTCCACAGAGGCGAATACATGGCCCGAAGAAGCACATTTCAAAATTTTCTAGAGAGCAAAGACCATGCTACAAGAATGTTGTCCTCAATTACTGATGGACCAGCACAATTTTGGAAGATAGTCCCTAGTGCTCCTACAAATAACCCATTGATTCCTGAATCAAGGAAACTAAACACGCCTGTTGAGTACACTAATCCCGAGAAACTAAGGGCGAAAGTAGATTTAACAGCAAAGACATATCTTTTGCAGGCCATCCCTAATGATATATACATGCAGATTGATATTATGTCAACTACTAAGGATATGTAAGATGGGATAAATAAGATGACGCAAGGGACATAAGTAGGTGCCAAAGAAAAGTAAGTTCATATCCTGACTGCGTTTGACTCCTTCAAAGCCAAACAAGGAGAAGATTTTAACGACACATTTCAATGCTTCTTGACTCTCATCAATGAGATGATAAAGATTATTGTTTGCAAGACGAGTATGGAGATCAATATTCGTTCCCTTTTATCTCTACTGCCTGAATGGACGAAGCTTTCTACTCAAATAAGGCATAACAAGTATTTAGATGAGATGAACATCTACACAATCTTCGACAATCTCGCACAACATACTATTGATATTAGTGATATCCAGAGTGACTCGAAAGGAAAATCAATTGTGGATCCTCTTGCACTGGTCACCGATACGAAACACTAGAGGATCTCGAAATGACAAAACGGAAGACTATGATGTAGTCGCGCTCCTATGAAGAAGACAATTCTGATCAAGAAATGAAGTCCAGAACCACAATTCTTTGGACTTGTTAGGCTGACCTTCTTCATATTATTCTTTAACTCCATTCGAAGCCCAACCGATATTTGTACTCCTTAAGAATGAACTGTATATACATGCAGTACATCTTTTGTACTTTGTTGGGCTCTAAGGTAGACATATATGCTTCTAAGACTTTATCTTGAGATATATCTTTACGTCCGATGACATAAATCGAATATTGGGTCTTGCCGACATTGTAGTGTTCAACATCGACGATTTTCAAATACTTGTTGGAAGGGGATTACAATCTTAACGTTCTCCCACAGAGTATCAACCTTGACTTTGTTTTTGGAAAGCTTTGGAGGTGGTTCTGCTTGATGTGCCAGTAGTTGTGGAACTTTTTCAATTTCTCGATCGTAGTCTTAACCTTCCTAAAGTTCTTCGTTGATTTGGAAGATTTCGCTAGATGCCCATCTTAAGAAATATCTGGCGTTTGGAAGTCGCCCTCGAACATCATCTTCTGATTTCGGTAGTGACACCAATGTTAATGTTATTGTGGAAGTTGGAGTTGTTGTAGAAGGCATGAGGCTTGTGAGAGTTGTTGACTTTTGTGGGAGTGTTGTGGATGAGGTGGTACTGAAGAAGAAGGTGGAGTGGTAGGTTGTTGTGGAGTAGGTAATGAGGATTGTGTAGTTGGATGTTTAGAAGAAGAGAACTGATTTGGTTGTGAAGGTTGTGACGAAGAAGGTTTAGATGGTTTAGAAGGTTGAGAAGTCAGAGAAGGTTGAGAGGGTGAAGGAGGGGAGAGCGATGAAGGTGGAGGATCATCGATCATCGGGATTTCACTTTGTCTGCTAGAGCAGTCTCGATGACAGTTTGAACCCGTTGCATGATTTAACTTTCAAATGTCTAAGAAAATGAAGCAAGGGTGGACTCTAGGAGACTTTCGATGAGATCCTGGAGCAAAATTATCCCACTGGAGCCACGTAGGCGTTCCGTTGAGACGACGTCAGACAATATCCCTAAGATATGGACCGTGGGGACATGACTTGTAAGACATGTGCCACTTAGGCTTCTCGTTAACATCGCTCAAGAGACAGGCTCTAGAGGATGGCCTAATTCCATTGTGGTATTTTACGTTGCAACAACAGAGCTTCCTTCCAATTCTCGAAGCACGTCTAAAATAGTTGTATCTACTGAAGTTCTGATGGGTCGTTAAGTCACGGGTCACTAGACTCGATGTGGTTAAGAAAAGTGTGGTGTGTGGCTGAGTACCACGGGGTTCAATATCTCCCGTTTCCGAGTTAAGAGGTGATAATAATCTTTGTTCTCCGTGATTATGTGAAATCCTCGTCTTTTGGGAGATAAGTAAATGGGTAAGGCTGGAATGTGCGTGCATTGTGGGACCTGATGCAACGACTTCTACTCGAGAGCTGATTAGATCAGCCCCTCTACTTAAGCAGTTGGTCCGAGTAATTTTTGGGATAAGAGTCAATGGTGACACGGCAGAGGAAGCTCCAAATGTAGGATTAATTGTGAACTTCTGTCTTGCCTCACGCGGTGGCCAAATTTGTCATAAGTTTGTCTTCCTTCATCATTGGCAAAATCCGTAGTGTATGTTCCAATGACGCGGCGGCCGGTGATCTCTTAGGACCTTGGCGTTCATTTGGTCGAGTTTTGGGTTAGGTTCAGTGGGTCTGACTAAACCGCAGAATGAGTATCGCGAGTGTCCAACAATAGGCGAGGAGAGCTACATCAATTGGATTAGCCAGGTGGATCATTTCCGTTGGGATCAACATCGGATGGAGGTTGAGTTCAGGCTTAGCCTTCTGGAAGTATTTGAGGCATAGAGGCTCGTAGTGTTGGGAAACTCTGGTTGTCCCGAAACTCATAGCCCCGAGACTTGCGGAACAAAAGTTTTGTGGATTCCCTTTTGTCTAGGATCGCTCGGATTAGAACGTGATAACGAAAACACACATAGACACGTAATAGGGAATGACCGAGACGCATAATCTTACTTTCGGAGCGTGTGGCATCTCCGAGCCCGTTTCTTCACTCGATCTCATTTTCTAGATCGTCACGTCGACTACTTTGTGTATCTCAAAGTACACATTTCTATTGGATGACTAGCAGAACGACGTTCAAGAGAGAGAACTCAAGCGTGTGTGTGATGGCTTGCGTGTGTCGAAGTTTCCTTAACCCCCAAGAAATGAAAATAGGCTTATTTATAAAGGGCGGACGAAATTTTAGTGCCCAAGGTAAGTAAAGTTTTCCCCCAGCAAGATATGGTAGGGGAGATCTTCTTGCCTTTTGATTCCCAATCAAATCGTTGATCGATTTCCTTTCCGTATCTATAAGCTAACTTGGGCAACTTACATCAAATAGATCAAGATCATATCATTGACCATATTTCGAAATATCCTAGGATAATTTAGAAATTCTTATATCCCATACAATATATTATGAAATATATGTTACCACTTTTGCATGTAAGCATGCATGCAAACTTCAAATTTTACGTCATTCATAATTCGAAATTTGCCTCAAACCAAATACCATATTTACCTTTGAATTTTATCAAGCACTTAGTCCAACTCAAGTCTTGATGTTAGCTTTTATCAATAACCAATATCGGCTCATTCGATTTCGCAACTTAACGGCCCAAGGCCCGTTAAGGCCCGAACACTTGTTTATCTCCAAAACTATACTACCTCGTTGATCCTTTTTAAGTCTGACTCTCTAGGTTCGGCTCAATCGGCAAGAGCGGAATCCAAGAGTTTGGTATTCACTTAGCCAATCTTGTGGTGCCAGATCAATCTCGACTTAAGCACGAATGGTCTTCCACATTCCACGAACCGGCTATAGGTCAACATCATACGTATAAATCCTTTACATGCGTTCCGGTTAAGTGAGGGTAATGGTCAATGTCAAACCAACTAAACTCGACTATCATATTCGTGACTGGCAAAATTACCAAACAAACTACCCTCTATGTCTAACATGAGTTAGTTTTACCTCGACCAAGGATTTTCGTAATATCCCGTCCCCTAATCGTCATAGCAGATTAACCTTGATTACTTGCAAGTGTAAATCCCTATCATCATCAAAGCACAACAATTGCACTCTGTGATTCAGACCGCATTTCGCTAGTGACCCATGCGGTTGCATTTTCGGGCCTAGCAAAACTAGTGACTCTCAGGACCCCTTTGTCGAATCCGCAATGATGCTTTCGGTCGAAGGTTCACACATACCACTATAGCATGCATTCGATCATTGACACTCCTCGGTAATTAGCCATGTGATCGATCAATTAGGAGTCACAATGTCCAAGTACGACAAGTCCCCGATTCGATCTGTATCACTGCCATGACCCATCACTTTCCATGTAAATAATTGGGACAATCATTATAAGGTCATCGATAGATAAGTCGTACTCCATCTTCTATCACCCAATTAGAGCCTTAGACTTATGGACATCTTACGTTCGAGGTTTTGAGTCAACTAATTCCTCCTCTCTCTTACCCATCGAGAATCCGTGACTTGACTCGAACATATGGATTTCATTTATTGTTGTTTTATCATATGCCAAATAAAAACTCGAAGTGAACCAATAAATAAATGTAAATGCCTCAGATAGAGAAAATGTTTCTATAAATAGAAAATATATGATTCGAATAATACAATAATAACTCAAATCCCTATATATCTAATCCTCATATGGCATTCTGAAGGAATATCCCTACGGAAGTGGGTGATAGTGGTTGCTTTTGGGTGGTGGATGTTTGGTGATGTGCTGGTTGTTTGGAAGATGAGGTGGTAGGTGGTGTTTTGGATGACGAGGTGTCGGTGCCTTGACTCCTTCCTCTTCCTCGCCGCCATTGGCCGCCTTTAGTGATTATCTGCCTATTCTCCCCTCAGGATCGCCGTGTCAACGTTTCGAGCGGGATGAGTCTTCGTGGCAGGTTTATGTCGATGGTCTTTTGGGGCGGTCTCGGATTCTGTCAAGGAGTGCTTGCTCTTCCGTCGTGAGGTTTCATAAGGACATAAGGCGGAAGAGTAGGATGTCGTACAGGTTGGTCAAAGGCATTGTATATGGATTTGGGTGAAGTGGTGGTAGTGGGGAAGGTGGTGGAGGGTTCGTCCGTCACAGGAGACTTTCCCATGTTCCGTAAGGCGGATTCAACTTGTCCGCACTTGTCCAAGAATGTTGTCCTTAAGTATAGGGACAGGTGCGTCGACAGCCTCTTTGACGGTTTGGAAAAGGTCGTCCTTTGTGACGTACGATGGTGATATCCTACCGGAGCCACGGAGGCATTCCGTTTTCACGACGTCAGAATACGTAATAGATGTCTGGCCTGCACTTACTTGGGCAGGTGTTCCAGCCGATCCTGTGACACAGTTGTGGGAAGTGTCACTATGAATGTTGAGGCAGGTGCACTGAGACCTGTAGAGGTAACTGGTCGGGGGCCCTTAGGCTTCCCGTTGACATCACACTTCAGACTGGCTCAAGTGGATGGTCCGGACCGCTGTTGAATCCGACGTTGCAGCGATCAGACTTCCCTCCAATCCATGAAGCAAGTCTCTTATGGACGCGTATATGGAGGTTCTTGCTAGGTCACCAAGACCTAGAGGTCCTCAAAGTGGAAAAATATGGGGAGTGTGGACACTTGACCTATCGTGATCAAAGGAGGGGCGTAGTAGGGGGTTGTGAAGCACCTTTTCCAATATTCTCGCCCCAGAGTAAAGCAGGAATAGCATATGCAGGTCCCCCTGTGATATATTTTAAACTTCTATCTTTTGGGATATGGATGAGTGGTCGGATAAGGGTTGTGTGCGCGCCGTTAGACTTCATGCGATGACTTCTACTCGGGGGTCAAACGAATCGACTCATGTACCTACGGGCTCAGTCCGGGATATCGGTGACGAGGTGACAACGTTGGAAGGCATAGGCAAGGCAACGAGTTAATCGAGGTTCAACTTTTAGCGGTCCTCGCGTTGTATGTCTGACGTGTCGTAGGTGCGGCACTCTTTGTCCTCCAATTCGGTGGCTTTGGAGGACTCCACAGTTGGGGAGTTCACTCTACCGTCACTTTCCTTTGGGCTTGCTCCGGGGTTGGATTCCTGGGTTGGGTTGAATCGTGGAAGCTGGCATGTTGTGGCGAGATGGTAGGCTATGAGTGCCGAGTCAGTCTAGTCGGCAAGGCTCATCAATGCTTCTGTGATCACCATCAGTGTTGGCTGTGGCCCTCATGGGTTGTCTTGTGCCTTGTTTGGTGCCGGATAACTTGGTGGCTTGGTCGCCTTGGGATCTCCGGGGTCCGTCATGAAATAATCGATGATTAGCATAAGCCATCAGAGGTGTAGAATGACCTTGGCCTGCTTGAGGTTGTCCCTCAATTGTAGTTGGTCCAAGAGGTCATTCCATATGAGATGGGCTATATAAATCTCCTTGCCGAAGATGACGTTGTGGTAGATGAAGAGGACATTGATGTTGCATCTGTCGAAGCCTGTGTGCTTGGGCGACAGACACTTGTTTACCGATACGAATAGAGTCCTCCAGGGATGTGAGATTCCACTCAGTTTGTAGGTAGAGAGGAGCGTCGGTTCAAGGCCATAACCCACACGTCAGAGGTCCTTGATTAGTTACGCTTCGGTGGGCATGGGCTCGTATGATTGTCTCATCGGAAGAGGCATCACTCTTCGTAGTATGGTCTTGTTTAGCTTCACCGTCGTTGTGTGTAGCGTGGCTGATAAGGAGAGCTTCTTCGTCGGGTTAGATGGCATTAGGGTGCCCCAGAATTGTTGAAGGAATTCTTCGGGAACTTGTGTCGTGATCGTGAATGCAGACCATAGCGCGTGACGACGAATGATTGATTGATGACTTCGTTTTAATACTTGAATTTTATGAGATCCAGCTCGAAGTTGTTTTCCTTCACTTGCATCAATTTTTCTTTGGGTATGTGATTGGGGATGAGAATGCAATTTTAGAACTAAAAATAGGACAAAGAAGAGATCATTAGTAGTTGAAAGAATTTAAATATCAAATTTGTGTTTTTATGAGGAACATACTCGCTGATTTGAGGTGTATCCGAAGGAAGTTTTAGTAGAAAATTATCTGAAACCTTGTGTTTTGCGGTTACTGGAGAAAATGTTGCTAATTGTAAAAATAGGTACGTTGTTTTGCGATGCTGAGTGAATTTTTGATGTTAAGTTTCGCGGTATAGTTAGCGTGAATCGGTATTTTCGATGTTAAGTTTTGCGGTACAGTTATATTGAATCAGGATTTTCGATATGTTGCTAAGTGGGGATTTTCGATATTAGTTGTGTGCGTCGGAAATTTTCTAAAGTTCTGTCGCTGGGTGGTGGTATCAAAAATTGAGTTATTCAAAGTGATGATCTTCGATATAAGTTGTGTCGCATCAAAAATCTGGCGTTGCGCGTAGGTATCGAAAATTGGGTTTTCGACGTTGGAGTACGAAAAAGTGAGATTTTAAAAATAACGGATTTGCGAGCTTCGAGTGCAAAAATTTATTTTCGAGTATGTGGGTGCGGAAATTATTCTTCGATATGTGATGTTGCGAAAGATAAATTTTTCGATACGTTGGCTGCGAATAAGATTTTCGAAGTGCTAGGGTGCGAAAATAATTTTCGAGGTCTTGAGTGCGAAAATAAATTTTCGAAGTCTAATGCGTAAAAACTGAAAATTTCGAAATAATCCAAGTGAGTGCGAAAATCTTAGTATTTCGAAACAGTGACTTTTTCGGACTACGAGTGCAAAAATCCTAGATTTTCGATACTGCGATTTTCGGTATAAGAGATTTTCGAGACGATTTTCGATATCACCTCGAAAATCCTAAACCTATCTTTTGAGACTCAAAAATACCCTTAAAAGAATTTTGCGAAACTTTTTGAAAAACATTCTCATAAAACTACGATTAACCAAAAACTGATGTATGATAACACGATTAAACGCTAGGCCCGAAATCAAAATTCAAGTTAAGGGTGATTTTGCAAAAACTAAGGGGTAAGAAAATTAAATTTAGACGATGAAAAAACTGTAAAATCTGGGTCGATTTCGTGTGCAATGAGTGGAAAATGTTGAAAATGAAACGAAATCGGTCGTAACTACCTTAGATTTGCCGATTTGATGAGGATTATAAAGAAATAGGGTTTCGCGTTTTGAAAGGTTTTCGCAAAGGTTTTTCCCAAACCGAGTTTTTCGCAGCGAAGTAATTTTCGAAGTAAGGGGTGGTCGGTCCCTTTTTTGATATAAAGGACATCAAAAGTACGATTTTGCAAAAATAATGGGGTGCGAAAAATCAGATGAAATTTTTTTAAGTGTTTGGGGGAAGAGTAGAGATATCATAAAATAGAATATAATGAATATAAAGATAAAATTAGTTATAATAAATATTTATATGGTATTAATTTTTAATTAAATGTTTTTTGTAAATATTATGCTAGTATTAAAGATAAAATAGTATAAGATAAAATATTAATTACTTGGTAATATGTGTACTCTCCCTAAAACATTCAATAAGTGCTCCCTCTCAAACATATAAAGATACATCTCCCTTGATTGAGCGGTTACTGCTCCCCCTCAATTTTCATAAAAGTTGCTCTCCTAAATATATGCACACATGTAGAAAATTTACAATATAAAAGATTTGCGAGACCCAATAGATAAAACCCTTAACATGGACTCCACGATAACTAGCTTGACATGGGAAAGAAATCCTAATTTCCTCCAATTTCGAGGTTTAGCATGCCTAACTTAGAGACAAGAAAACGAAAACGTTTTTATCCAAAGCAAGAGTAAATAAGTCCGTGAGCTGTAACTCGGTGCTAATGAAATGCTTGTCGATTATGTCTTTTTCCACGTGATCTTTTCTAAAGTGATATCTAAGGTCTATGTGCTTCGTGCGTGAATAGTGTAAATGATTACATGTAATTGCTATTGCACTATTAGAGTTACTATATATGGGTACATTATTTAGATCAAACCCACAATCCTGGAGTTGTGTTTGCATCCACAGGATTTGAGACCAAGCTAGCAGCAGCGACGTACTCCGCCTCGACAGTGGAGGTTGACACGTAATTTTGTTTCTTAGATGACCAACTTACCAGTTTGTCACCTAAGAATTGCACGCCACTAGGTGCTTTTCCAATTCATTCTACACCTCGCATAATATGCGTCAGTGTAATCAATTAAGTTAAATTCAGAGTTTTTAGGATACCATAGCTCGAGAGCTGATGTCCCTTTGGGATATTTCATGATTCTCTTCACGGCTAGCATGTGTGATTCCTTAGGATTGGCTTGAAACTGAGCACACAAGCAAGTAGAGAACACGATGTCGGGCCAACTCGAGCTGAGATAGAGCAACGGTCAATGATTTCTCTATAGGTTGTTGGGTTGACTTTTTCTCGGCGGGGTTTGAGTCAAGCTTGCAAGTAGTAGACATTGGCGTGCTCTTCGGTGTGCAATTATCCATTGCGTATTTCTTCATGTCATGGATGTACTTGGATTGGCTTATGAAGACTCCATCTGAAAGTTGCTTGACTTGTAATCCGAGGAAGAAGTTAAGCTCCCCAATCATGCTCATTTCGAACTTAGTCTTCAAAAGATCCCCAAACTTCTTGCCTTTTGACGAAGAGAGTGGTGTCGATATTTCATTTTGTGAAGCCAGACTTGACCATAAAGTCAGATAGGACATCGTACCAAACTTAGGAGGCTTATTTTAGTCTGTAGAGTGTCTTGTCAGTGTAGTAGACATAGTTAGGGTGTCACGAATCCTTCACGGTGAGCCACATAGACTTCTTTCAAGACGCCGTTTAAGAAGGCTCTCTTGACATACATTTGGTATACTGTGAAGTTCTTGTGGACAGCATACGCAAGGAAGAGTCTGATGGTCTTGATTTGAACAATAGAGGCAAAAATGTCGTCGTAGTCGATGCCTTCATGTTGGTTGTAGCCTTTAGCCACCAGTCATTGCTTGTTTCTGATGATGACACCCTCTTCATCCTTTTTTTTTTGAAGACCCACATGGTAACGATAATGGTTTTACCTTGGGGTCTCAGAACTAGTCTCCACACCTTCATTCATTCGAACTGATGGATTTCTTCATGTATTGTCTTTATCCAATTCAGATTGGCTAATGCCTCTACAACGTTAGTTGGCTGGTAACTTAGAAAGCATACGTATAAACTCTCATTGGCCGTTGATGATCATGTGGTAACTCTTTGTTATGGATCTCGTATGATTTGAGTATTAGGATGAGCTCGGGTCCACTTTCTCTTATGAGGGAGATATTGGGTGACATTGTCATCGTTTTGTGGATCGACGAACTCCATCTCATTTGAAGTGGGATCTCTATAGAGGGGTTTATATTTGTTTCTTCATTTTCTTTGTTTCCTCCATTCCCGTTGTGTACGTCAATTTCTTCATTTGCAGTGACTTATTATCTTGAAGTTGAGATCCTTCATCGACCACGGTCGGTTGTTCTACACGTGGTATCGATGCGTCATTGCAGGGAACGAGTTGTGGAAGGGTTGTTGGTTAACGATGGCTAGAGTAGAAGTACTTGAAAAGAGAGTCCAGGTCATCATTTTTATCTGTCTCTGATGTGGATGTCCCTTTCAACGTGTGTAGAACTGTGTTGATCTTTTTTCAACACTCTGATTAGTTCGGGTTCTAGATTGATGTGTACAAAAGGCATAGTCGGCGTTTCGTTGAACATGACGTTAACGCTCTCCATGACCGTTCTCCTGTTTCGATACGCTTTTAACGTCGTAGAGTACCCAATGAATACCGCCTTGAACTCTTTAGGGTAAAACTTGCTTCGGTCTTCTCTATCGTTTGCAACGAAGCACTTGCAGCCAAAGACACGGAGGAACCCTATATCCGGTATTCGTTGTTGATTATTTCGTGTGTCTTCCCGAAGCGTTTGTAAATGCAAGTCCTGTTCGGAGTGAAGCAGACTTGTTGACTGCTTTAGCCCAAAGGAAGTGGAGGAGGCTCGAGTAAATCAACATCGTTCAAGCTGCTTCTACTAGATTTATGTTCCTTCTCTCCACTACTTCATTTTGTTGTTGAGTCTTAGCAGTAGAGAATTTTGGAGATATCCCGAGTGATTGATAAAAATCACCGAGCTGTTGCTTTTTTAAACTCATCCCCGTTGTTCGTGTGAATAACTTCGATATTGCATCTCAGCAGATTCTGAGTCGTTTTCACAAATGCGATGACCAGTTTGCATCTCGCGTCCTTCATTCGTATGAATCGTATCAACAACTAACGAGTGAAGTCGTCCACGGTCACAAGGACATACTTACGTCCATTGATGCTCTGAACTCTCATCGTGCCACAGAGATCCACGTGAAGTAGCTCACGTGGCCGAGAAGTTGTGGCTATTTGCTTCGACTTGTGGGACGCGTTCTTCATCGTCCCTATTTCACAAGTGGTGCACAGATTCTCCTTGTGATATTTCAAAGCGGGTAGTCCGATGACCAATTTTTGTCTGAATGCAATTATTCAGCGTTTTGATGTTGAGGCGGGAGATGCCAGAGATTACTCTATTGCAAAGAGGCCTTTATCAACAACAATGCAACTGTCGAAGGTCGGACGATCTTCATATTGTCATATTCTAAAAAAATTGTGGCTGAGACCGTCCACGTAGGAGGCATCTTTGATCATAAGATTTTAATGGAAGAGTTCTTCGTTTCCTAGAATGAGAGTGGATTGATTTTTCCCGAAACACACTTTTCCACCGAATCTCTTGGTGCAGTTGCTCATCAATTCTTTTTTTCCATTCATGTGCGTTAAGCAACCATAATCCTTGTACCGCACAATGTGGATTTGCAAAACAAATTAAGGAGATTTAGGTGCCCATATAAGGACGGGTCCTCCCTTATTTGCAGAAGATGCTTTGCGTGTAATTTTGAAGATTTGGGTTCTAAGTCAATTTTTGGCATATTACTTGGTTTAGTTTCCGACTTAAGAACCCCTATCTTATTGATTCCCACTGGGTAGCATAGCAGTGCTTGATGCAAATTCCTGTTTGGTCACCTAAATTTGTCTATTATCTAAGACTTTAATCTTGGCTTTAGTCATAGTGTGGTTTGACTCTTTTGACGTACGTTCTTTCTTCTTGTCAAGTTTAGAATGAGATTTAGTAGAAGAACATACTTCTTTAGTTCTATTAGCAGTCACATTCCTATGAAGAGAATTAGTAGCATTTGAATCATAACAGCAATCATTGGAATTAGAATGCTTAACAGTCTTTACATGCCCATATTTTGAAATCATAGAAGAGAAAATATCAATACAGTTTGTGATACATGAAGAAAACCTTGTACATCAATTCGAACTAGACATAGAAAAAGAAACAAAACATAATGTTAGCTTCTTCTTTTTAGAAAAGAGAGTTCATTTCTGACCTTTCGGTGGATTGAGACTCCATTTACAAATTTAAATTTTTGTTGAAAATTTGGTTGTATATATGATCGTTGAGCCGTTTTTTTGTATTTGAGAATTTTAATAAAAAGTTTTGAAAGATAAGATTAGGTATGGAACTTTTTTTACAATAAGTAGATATTGAAAACTTTTTGACCGAATAGTATAATATCGAAAAGTTTAGGGTCAAAAGGTTTAATTATCAAAAGGTTTGTGTGTACCATAAACATTTTACACCGTAAAGTTTGTGTTTCGAATGCTTTTTATTTTGGAATATTGATTTTGTTGGCTTTTGAAAATTTAGTACCGAAACGTTTTGGTGTGTCGAGAAATTTTGTGAAGTATCGAAAATTTGTAGTGTCAAAAGTTTTTGGTGTGTACCAAGTTTTGAAGTGATGTCGAAGACTTTATAATAATTTTCTATGGGATATGTATCGAAAACTATGTGAAGTTAAAAAATTCGGCTTTAAGAATTTTCAGGGCTGAAAAGTTTGGTATAAAAGAAATATTGTAAAGTTTTAAAAATTTGAAGTGTCGAACTTTTGGTGTGCACTGAAAAGTTTTGAAGTAATGAATGAGAAGCTTTTTTATAATTTGCCAAAGGGGGTATATCGAAAACTAGATTAAAAAAATTGGCTATAAAACTTTAGTGCCGAAAAGTTTGGTATATCAAGAAATATGGTGGAGTTTTGAATCTTTTAGGTGCTGAAAACTTTTTGTGTGTACCGAAAAGTTTTATGTTGATGACGAAAACTTCTTAAAAACTACCAAAATTGTCTTCAATGTGCCAAAGGGCATGTATTGAAAACTATATGATTACAAATATTTGGCTTTAAAATTCAGTGCTGAAAAGTTTGGTATATCAAGAAATATCATGAAGTTTCGAGAATTTTAGATGTTGAAAGCTTTTTGGTGTGTACCGAAAAGTTATATGTTGATGTCAAAAACTTCTTAAAAATTACAAAAAATTTATAGATCGTGCCAAGTAGTATGAATCAAAAACTTATATAAGATATCGAAAAGTTAAGGTTTTCGATATACACTGAAAATTTTCAGGTTTTGGATATGCTCTTTCGAAAGTTCAGGTTTGTGATAGGGAGACTAAGGTTTTTGATTGTGCGAAGATTTTTAATAGGTATTAGGTTTCGATATGTTGTGCCGAAATGTGTCCCGAAAACCTTATCGAAAATTACTTTTCGACGGGAAGGTTGTCGACTAGACTTGCGACGGGACTATCGATGGCACAGTCGAATCGTTGGTCGACGGGACTATCGATGGCACAGTGGAATCTTTGGTCGACGGGCACGCGGTCGAAACATGTCGACGGGATGCGTTCGATCAGACTTTTTTCGACGGAAAGGCAATCGAACTTGGTCGACGGTGACGGGGTCGAGAACGAGCTTTTCTATTTTGGAGTCTCGATTTGCAACTCTCTCACATGCATCTTCTAGCTGACACATGAGACTGTCTTTCTCTCTTAAGTTTCTAAGCAAACTTTGATGGTTGTTTTCTAGCCTATCTTCCAAGTCCTTTATAGTCTTTTAATGATCTATAGAGGTACTTTGGTTCGCTCGAAGGCATTCCGACTCGTGGTCAAAATACTAACTTTAGCCTCAGATGTAGCTAAACTAGCCACTAAGGTCGTGACCTTTTCTTGGGCATTAGCTAAGATGATTTCATTATTAGCTAGCATATTCTCGAATGATCTAATGTTTTTTGTTCTTTACGGAACGCTTTATATATTTTTTTGTAGCCATAAGAAGAGATTAAGATAAAAAGATTCTATCTTGATCCTTGCAGATCTTTCTTCCTGCTCCCTGTTTGAGACCTCAGGCTCCTTGCTCTCAGCTTCCGACTCTGGTCCCTCGACGAAGGTTATTAGGGCTACATTCTCTGGCTCACTCTCCGAGGTATCCTCAAGCCAGTGGTCTTGCTCGGCCAGTGGTCTTCTTCTTTATCAGCTGTAGCTTCCGATTGTAGTAGTCCTCATCCTTCTTCTTTCGGAGGTAGCACTCACTTGCCCAGTGCCCCATCTTGCCACAATTGTAGCATTTTAAGGGTTCGGTGGCAATCTTGGGTTCGGTGGCAATCTTGGGTTCGGTCGTGTGAGGAGCCATCGGGGGTTGTCGGGAGCTGGAGGATGTCCTTTGTTTGTTGGCAGATGATTATGACTTCTTTTGAAAGAATTTCTAGTCCATCATATTCTTCATTAGAGCCATTTGCTTTCCAAACTCTTTGAAGTCAGGGTTGGAGTCTTATCCGGAGTTGTCTTCGTCCGAGTTAGAGGATTTCAAGCTCCTCGTCGATCTATTGTTGATTACTAATGCAAGCGGGTCGGCCACTTCCTTCCCTTTCGAGCTGCTCTCGATCGCACTAATGTTATTTGCGTGTTGTGAGAGACTCTCAAAGACGTTGTGGATATCAATTATATCGATATCCTTATTTTGTGGGATCAAGGTGGCAACTTTCTCCATTCAGGCAATAGGGCGGTGAGAAATCGGCAGCTCCATGTATGATCGGTGTATGTTGATCTTCTTCATCTCGTTCACTTGGATGATGAACCTTCGGTATGTCTCTCTGAGTTCTTGCCCTGGTTTTGCCTAAAATGTATCGTACGCAGCAAGCGTGTTTGATGTCTTGGCCTTGACTTCAAGCTCCGTTCCTTGCATTATTTTATTTATCTCACCCTACACGCTTTAGCGATGGAAAGGGCATCGAATTGAATATAGATGTCACTAGGGATGGCTTGGAGCATATATGTTTTTTCTTGGAGGCAGCTTTAACCATAGCTTTTTCAGCATCCGTGTAATCCTCTGGCATCTTAAGTACTCTGTTCGGGATTACGGGAGGGTTGGTGATAAGGAATTCCACCCGAGACCCCGATTCTCAAAGTTGCACAACGAAGTTCGCCACGTGTTGAAACGATCGACTTTCTCGAACAGATGAAGAATCCGTTGATTGGTCTAAATTCTTGATCTTACAACGCACCGCAGAGTAGATCGAAGAAGGGCGATTCGTATTACAAATCAAAACACTCGTAATCCGAGAGGAGAGTTTTAGGATAACTCACAAAAAACCACCGTAATCCTCAAACAATAAGGAAACTCGATATTTTATTAATAAACTGGTGTTCTCCTCAACGAGAACCGATGTCTTTATAATAATAAACTTATAACAAACTAATCGAAATTTAACCATAAATCTAGGATAATCTAAACTTACTAAATTATCTAACTTAAACATAAATCTAGGATATTAAAAACAAACTCTCGCTGAAATCTCTGCCAAAGAAAAGGTCAAATCAGCAAGAATGTCGAAAATTGCACATTAGTCCTTCATGTTTTGAATATTTGCATTCTAGTCCCTGAACTTTCAAAGTTCACTAAATCAACCCCAATTAGATTCTTGAAAATTAGGTTCCGGTCTTCTTGACTCTCAATTGATGCAAACATGATCTTCTCGTCTTCAAGAATCTTCAACATCAATAGATTTAACTTTTCTTTGAATTTCTTTGCTCAGTGTCTTGTCACGGGTCCAATCAGCACTTGAATTATCGGTTCTGTTTGCTTGAGCTTGTTCATAACATTCCCCTCTTGAAAAGAATTTTCCCTCAAATCATCACTGGAATCAAAAGGAGATAAATCAGAAACATTGAAAGTGGTACTTACATTATGCTCACCTGGAAGATTTATTTTATATGCATTTTTATTTATCCTTTCAATAACTTGAAAGGGTCCATCGCCTCGAGGCAGAAGCTTTGACTTTATTTTCTCCAAAAATCGATCTTTTCGAAGGTGTAACCACACCCAATCGTCTGGTTTGAAAATCATCGATTTTCAAACTTTATTCGCATGTCTTGCGTACTGCTCGGTTTTCCTTTCCACGTTGAGTCGAGCGTTTTCATGGATCTTCTTGACCAATTCAGCCTTTCTTTCGCCATCTAAGTTTACCTGTTAACTTATAGGAATAAGCGCTAAATCCAAAGGGGTTAGTGGATTAAACCCATAAACAACCTCAAAAGGTGAAAACTTAGTAGACGAATGTACGACACGATTATATGCAAACGCAACATGCGACAAACATTCTTCCGACGTCTTAATGTTATATCTAATAATAGCACGTAATAATGTAGATAAAGTACGATTAACAACCTCAGTTTGCCCATCCGTTTGTGGATGGCAAGTAGTAGAAAACAAAAGTTTAGTACCAAGTTTACCCCACAATGTCTTCCAAAAGTAGCTTAAGAATTTCGTATCACGATCCGAGATAATAGTTTGTGGCATGCCATGCAACCTCAGAATCTCTCTAAAGAATAAGTCCGCCACGTTAAAAGCGTCATCTGTCTTGCAGCATGGAATGAAGTGTGCCATCTTTGAAAAACGATTGACTACCACAAATATGGAGTCATATCCTTTTTACTCATGGGCAACTAGCACAAAATCCATAGAAATATCAATCCAAGGTGATGTAGGAATTGGTAAAGGGGTATACAAACCGTAAGGCTGAACTTTAGATTTTTCTTTGCGACACGTGACATAGTGTTCGCATATTAGTTCGACATCACGCTTCATGCGAGGCCAGTAGAAGTGCTCCTGAATAACTCCAAGAGTCTTTACCACTCTGAAGTGGCCCATCAAACCTCCTGCATAAGCTTCTCTCACAACTAACTCACGTAGAGAACAGTTAGGCAAACATAACTTATTTAAACGAAATAAATATCCATCATGCCTATAGTAATCTCCGTTCGCTACAGGCCTACACTTAGAAAATAAGTCACCAAAGTCTTTGTCAGTAGCATATGAATCTTTGATATACTCAAAACCAAGTAACTTAGAATCTACGATAGAAAGTAGCATATAACTCCGAGCAAGGGCGTCGACGACCACATTCTCTTTACCTACCTTGTACTTAATGACGTATGGAAACGGCTCAAGGAATTCCATCCATCGTGTATGTCGTTTATTCATATTTTGTTGTCTCTTCAAATACTTTAATGATCGTGGTCAGTGTGAACCACGAACTCTCTTGGCAGTAAGTAGTGCTGCCAATTCTCCTGGGCTCATACTAATACATACAATTCTTTGTCGTAAATGGGATAATTTAGTGCGGCCCCACTTAACTTCTCACTAAAGTAAGCGATTGGTGTCCGAACAACCCCAATCCTTACGCCTGATGCATCACACTCAACTTAGAATGGTTTATCAAAATTTGGCAATGCTAAACACGGAGGGTTGATCAGCTTCTGTTTCAACGTTTGAAATGCCTCGTCTTGCGGTGGTCCCCAAGAAAACGTGATATTCTTCTTGATGACTTCGTCCAATGGGACAACAATGGTGCTGAAATCCCTCACAAAACGGCAGTAGAAACTTGATAATCCGTGAAAACTCCGAACTTGTGCAGCATTCGATAGGGTCGACCATTGTTGAATGGCTTTCATCTTCTCGCCATCTACTTGCACTCCTGTAGAACTAACCACAACACCTAGAAAAACAACGTGATCGGTGCAAAAGGTGCACTTGTCTAGGTTAGCATGTAATTGTTCCTTACGAAGCACAATAAACACCTCACGCAAATGTAAAACATGATCATCTAGAGTTTTGATATAAATCAAATCATCATCAAAGTAAACTACCACAAACTTGCCTATGAATGATCGTAAAACATGATTCATTAAACGCATGAATGTACTGGGCGCATTAGTTAACCCAAATGGCATGACCAACCACTCAGATAATCCTAACTTAGTCTTAAATGCGGTTTTCCATTCATCCCCTTTTTTCATCCGAATTTGGTGATAACCACTCTTTAGATCAATTTTGGAAAAATAACATGCACCGTTAAACTCATCAAGCATATCATCTAATCTAGGTATAGGAAAGTGATACTTCAAAGTGATATTATTGATGGTCTAACAATCAACGCACATCCTCTGTGATCCGTCTTTCTTTGGCACAAGCAAGACAGGTAGGCGCACGAACTCATACTTTCTTTGACATACCCTCTAGATAGTAATTCTTCAACTTGTTGTTGTAAGTCCTTTGAATCCCGCCCGAGACTCCGAATCTCAAAGTTACACAACGAAGATCTCCACATGTTGGAACGATCGACTTTCTCGAACAGATGAGGAATCAGTTGATCGTTCCAAATTCTTGATCTTACAATGTGCCGCAGAGTAGATCAAAGAAGGGCGATTCGTACTAGGAATCAAAACACTCGCAATCCGAGATGAGAGTTTTAGGATAACTCACGAAAAACCATCGTAATCCTCGAAAAATAAGGAAACTTGACATTTTATTAATAAACTTGTGTTTTCTTCAATGAGAACTGATGTCTATTTATAATAATAAACTTATAACAAACTAATCGAAATTTAAGCACAAAACTAGGATAATCTAAACTAACTAATTATCTAACTTAAAAATAAATCTAGGAAATTAAAAACAAACTCTCGCTGAAATATCTGCCCAAGAAAAGGTCAAATCAACAATAATGTCGAAAATTGTACTTCAGTCTTCATGTTTTGAATATTTGCATTCTTGTCCCTGAACTTTCAAAGTTCGCTAAATGAACCCCAATTAGATTGTTGAAAATTTTGTTCCGATCTTCTTGACTCTCAATTGATGAAAACTTGATCTTCTCTTCTTCAAGAATCTTCAACATCAATAGATTTAGCTCTTCTTTGAAATTCTGAGGACGGGTGGACAAAGGTCACTTCCCATGGAAATAGTATCCATTTGTGTTGAGAGTTAGGTTATTTGTGTGACGCCAAGTGATTGAACTACGGTGATTGGAGTGAGAAAGCTTGAATTTTCGAAGTTTGAGAGTTTATAGAAAATTCAGTTTCGAAAAAAAAATTGAAGTACGAAAATCTGGTTGCGAAAATCACTTAGAGAGACGCGTATCGGGTTGCAAAAACTAGTTGTGAAGATCGGATTTCGAAAATCAGTGTTCGAAAATTTTGAAGTTGCAAAAATCGGTTTTCGAAAGCTAGTTGCAAAAATTGTGTTTCGAAAATGTGTTGCAAAAATGTGGTTTCGAATCTCGTTTCGAATTTGACACTGAAAATTACGAAAATGCCCTTAAAAAATCTTGTTGCGAAGTTTTCGCAGTGAGTTGCGAAAATTGATTTTTCATACTGAAAATTACGAAAGTGACACAAAAAACTTCAGCTGTGCGAAAATCTATTTTCGCACGGAATAGCGAAACGATTTTCGATATGAGTTTCGAAATTTTCTCGAAATTTTTCTAAACTCAAATCTACTCGAAAACAGCTCAAAATTGATGAAAATTTCTGGTTTCTTTTACAGAAACTCACGAAAAGGTCCTATAACACTAAACGAGTTAAAAATAACCAAAAGAGGCTCAAGATCACTCGAAAAATATTAAGAACGCAAAGAAGTTTCGTCGAGCTAAAAAAAATCAATAAATCCAAATGCAAACTATCTAAAATCCAAGGAGAAGTGGGTTCTATCAGTCACTTAGGCTCTTATACCAATTGTAGAAGTAGTTTCAACCTAACTAACAATGATTGATGGCAAGAATCAAGAGAGTTCTTCGCTAAAACCTTGAGTGTGTGTTTGCGCGTATTTTTCACTCAAGAGTTATTGTACCTAGGCTTTTCAGTGGGGATCCGCCCCAAATTGGACGGGGAATCCCCGATACTTTATCCCCGCGGGGCGGGGACGGGGAGAAAATTTTCCCCGCGGGATCCCCGCCCCGTTCCCCGATAATATTTAAATAATATTTATTATATCTGATTTATATCATTATAATATAAATAATATTAAAATTTAGTTTAAATAGTATTAAAATAATATAAATAATATTAAAATAGAGTTTACATTATAAATAATATATAAGTAAAAATATTACCGAGGCGAGGAACCCCCGCGGGGACAAGGATGGGGACGATTTCGTCCCCGAATGCCTCGTGGGGACGGGGACGGGAAATAGATCCCCGCCCCGTCCCGTTGATATCCCTAATTGTACCGGCTCTTTTATAGATAATGATTCTCATTGGTAAAAGAGTAGGATTTTAGTATTTATAGCCCTAATTAGGTATAAGATACTAGGGCCCCTAATAAAGCCCATTACATCTAACATATCACTAGAATCTACAAATTAGAGCCTAACTCACTTAATCAATAAAATTACAAGACAAAGATATAAAAATACATTGTATTTAGATCTAACAAGTGTATATCGAAAAAATTAGTGTATACCGAAAACAGTGTATATCGAAAACAGTATATACCGAGAATATTGTATACCAAAACTTTCTGCCAAAACTTATATCAAAAACTTCTTTTCGATATGCTTTCCGATATGGATTTCAAAATTTCTATCGAAAATGTATCAAAAAGTCTGGAACAATGTTTTTGCACAAAAATCACTCAAACTTGATGGAAAAATCTGGGTAATCACACATAAGTTAGCAAAAATGGGTTCTAACATATAAAGATTTTCAAAATAAGCTCAAAAACTAAAAAATATAAAGAACACAAAGTCAACGTTTAAAATGTTGAGAGAACTACAAAAAATGTCGTGAGTCCAGCGAAATTAGGCTCAATCGATCACGATAGGCTCTGATACCAATTGCAGGTTCCATTTCACCTAACGATCGACGATTTTGATGATGTGATGGTTAATATTTATGAAGATACCTTAAGTGTGTATGTGTGTGTATGCATGTAATAAGGTCTAGATGACGCCTCAAATCTCTATGTTGATTCACATTAGAAAGGTGAAAGGGTTTTGTATATATATACCACATACTTTGCAAAAGGCCTAACTCGCCCAATATTACTTTTAAACCCTATAAAATAGAATCTAATCAATTTAGTACAAAACAAAGACATATACTAATATCGAACACAATTAATGTCTAAAAAACCATGCCGGATTTAAATATTTTAATAAAATAATTTTATTCTTGTTGTGTAGTTTCCTTATTTTAATAACTTTTATGTTTTTTAAATGTTCAAATATTAATATCCACATATTTTGGTCTAATTAGAAAAGTTGTAAAATATGTGGATAGTTATGAAAAACTGTAAAAGTTGGTGTGAAGAGTTCGATAATACTTCTGAATTTGAGAATGAGTTTAATGGTAGAAGGAGAACTATTGTTTGACGTAACAGTTGCTATTTTTTTAGTTTAAGAATGAGTTTCTTGCTTAGAGATGCACTTATACTTATGACAATTTTTTTACATATCACCTTTTGACTAACATAATACGTCGTCAAAACACGATCACTAAATTGTCACAAAAAATCAAATCATGCATCATCAATGGTTTAAGGAAAATGTTATTTGACATTGAATATTTTAACCCTCATAAATATTTCTCTTTATGACACCTAAAGCGGTTCTTTGAAATTTGAGTCTGTGTTTCAGCAAGGGCTTCATCAAAATATCGATATTGATCCTTGGAACGACAATCATCGAGTTTCCACTCACCATCTTCATCTTGTTGAATATGAAACTTGACATTGTTATGTTCCATTCCTCCGGGTAGTACTAGGTTCTTTGTCGTAGCAACAACATCGGCATATATAGTTTTCTTGGCTTACATTGTCGATTCTGCAATGACTTTTGCTTATGGCACATGAATGAAAAATTACATATATCATCATTTGAAAGTTTTTAATTTTGAATGAGCAGTTTTGGCTCCACTTGCCCCTCTTCATTTCGGAATTTTTCAAAGGTTTGGGAACTAAATGCAAATCTGATCGCATGAATCATCTTATTTTCAATCATCGTAATTTTCCTCCTTCATCGCTTGAATATATTCATCATAATTCATTACTTCTAATGCGAAGGTTCCCGCATAGCATTACATGCATCGTTCATACGTCTTTGACAAAGACTCTGTCTCCAACACAGAGAGTCGAGAAGTAATTCGTTGTCATCGTTTGCGATATAGTTAACAACGCTTTTGTTGAGTCACAGCCACCTTAGTCACATCATTCGAATTATACAAAATATATGCGTTTTCTTTAAATAAAATTGAGTATCGTCGTTAAATCATTCGTAAAACTCTCAAAAGATTCCGAGTCAAGAGAGCAGCAAAGAGAGCACCAGTAATATACTTTGAACCTCTCTTAGTGTTCACCAGTAAAGATAATCTTCCTTCAGATTCATGGTCCGTTTGGATTGGCGGATTTTAAATCAATTCATCCAAATCACCCGTTTGGCAACTGCTCAGATTTGGATTTCGATTTCATCCAAATCCGAGGATAATTCAAACCCTTTGTTGTTTGATGATTTTGAAATTCGACTGCAAGTGGTCCGTTTTCGAAATCCAAATCACCGCCGTACACTAGTACAAAATTGATCATGGACGTCGGTTGTTACGGCACATGGGCGACAGTTTCGTGGCGTCGCCCAGAGCCCCGACGCCCAAAAGACCCATCTTGTGCGTCGATTTTAATCGACGCACAAGGTTAGCTTGTCGGTTGTTCCGACAACCGAGCCCAAATGGAGACACTATGGGCGTCGGTTGTTGAACAACCGTCGCTTATTTTTTATTTTTTTTCTAAAACATACTTTCTAATTTTTCTACTTCCCCGACACTCAAAACCAACACAAAACCAACAAAAACCAATACATCAATGCAAAACCAATACAAAATCAATGCAAGTTAACAATAAACATCATCAACAAAATGTCCAAAACTAACATTCAACAATAAAAGTAATGTTCTAAACCCACTCCGCAAGGCAAACGCTATTAAAGTGCTCGGCCAATATCTCCTGCACTTCACTAATCGATGTCTCATCGACACGTATTCTAATAACGGAAAAATTGTAATACAATCAAAATATATTAAAGCAATTCAAAGTTCGAAGAATTGGTTTTATTTTCATAGCTTCTGCAAATTGCAAGTCCGACTTCCGATACGTCCGATAATATCGTACATATATCGCATCACGTAATAGCCACACAATTCACTCTCGGAGGGTTGTCGTGGGCACTAAGTTTAGAAAGAATAAAATATAACATGTTAATTCAATATCAACGATTAAAAAAATACAAACTATCTTGTAAAATATAAAATACGAACCTTGTATCTTTTCCAACTAACAACGGATGCTTTCTTCTTAGTTTGAATTGCACCCCTGAATGTCGCCGTTTTTATTGCCCTAAAATTTAAAAGTTTGTTTAAATATGATTACAAATATGAAGTTATAGTTTATAAAACTTACGTGTATAGTCGTCCGCGGAGCCCTATTTTCCTAACCCCGATGTTTGGCGCCAAAGGATCGAACACAAATACGGTGTTCGCGGCAAACTCGATGACCAATAGAATCCAATGGTCCCTAAATAAAATAGAAATTGTTATTTATAACATAAACTATTAATATATGAAAGAAAATATGTTTATTGCTACCCTTCACAGTAAGGAGCGAAAAAGTAATTGTTAGACTCGTAAGAATCTCTTAGAGCTGCAGCCATGTGCTCAATTTCACTATCGGCATTCTCATCATTCACCATCAAACTCAGACGACTCGGGTTGAAACACTTGAACCCCGGCGAGTCTTGATGAAGATACCTACAATTGTGATAAATCAATAAAATTATAAATTAAAGTAACATGTAATATCTAGATCGATAAATGTAAAGATATATACCTCATCAAAAATTGAATCACGCTAGTATCCAAACTAACGAGTTTGAACATTTCCAAGATATCCTTCATGTCGATAAACACATGATAATCCTCGAATCTTGGATTATAGTATACATCTCTCATACTGAATGAGAAATATGCATGTCTTCGATCCTTGCGGGTCGAAAGAGCCTTGAACAGATAACGACAATGCTCTCCAAGACTACCCACCAGTCCTTGGTCCAACCGCCCGATGTCATCACTTTGGCTTTTCGAGACATCGGGGGACTTCAACGGAAACTTTCCTTTCCGTGAGTAAGTCCGTAATGGAGAGGGAAGCAACTATATATGAAAAATAAATTAAGTTAGAATTTTGTACATATTAAATAATTTTTTTCAAATATGTTAATTTTTCTTACCGCATTCGGCGATAGTACTAGCTCTCTAGGCCATTGTACGTCACTGCTATGTGCATCTCCAAGTATTATCAACTCGGTGGTTTTGGTACAGGAAGGGGGGTTTGTTCCTTTCCCGAAGCAATGATGTCGACGGAGACGAGGACGTTGTTTGACGCAATTGGGACACCATGAATGTACTCACGCCCCCGACGACCGTACCAAGAGCGACAACCTCTGAAGCATTTCGGTGCTTTAGAATCAGTCGTACTTTTGCATACTAAACGATTTCAAAAGAATGAATAATTAATATCAATAGTACGCAAGATATAAGTTAAAAATAAAACGTTAACAAATTAAGTCATACCGACACGTCCATCGATTGGGGAAACGGGTCAAAGGCCGAAACGCGAGAACTTCGTATCGTGTGGGGCTCGTCGGAAGCAATGTTGCCCATGTTCACTTCTTTCTCGGTGTTAGGAACCGGAAGTCCCATCGAAGCGAACATGGCCCTAATCTTGGCCCTCATCTCGACCCTCATCTCGGCCCTCATCTCGTTCCTCATCTCGTTTCTCATCTCGGTCCTAATCTCGGTCCTCACCTCCTCCCTCACTTGAGCTGCCACCTCGGCTTTCATCTGATCCATTGAGATGTTAGATGAATAGCCTCTCGATCCTTCGGATGGGTTGCTGAACACGCTCCTTATCGTCCCGTACTTTGCAACACCTCTAACCCTCCCGGGGTGATCGGGTTTTCCAATAGCATTGGACAATGCGTCGTGGTGCCGCACAGGGACAAATTCTCCTTGACTTCTTTGTTCGTGCACTCGTGCCTGTGAAACATGTTATAAAATAAGTAACAACTTATTTATTTAACAAAACTAATAAATTAGGTAACACTTACAACTTTCTCAACTAAATCCCGGGTGACACCACCATCAATGACATACCCTCCTCCATCATCCCTTTTCGTGGTCCTGGCTTGGATGAAATTTTTTGTTCTTTCATAGCCGGTGGACAACTAGGTACCAAATTCCCGGGAAAATCAACAATGTTCTGTAATGGGTCTTCCGTCGCCCACCGAGGCATCCGACCTCTATACCCTGTCGTGCCGAGGTGGTGTGGATAAATGTTGTGAGTCTAGCTTTGTCTAGCCTTCTCACTAATTTCCTGCAAAAATTAGAACTATAAATATTAGATAAATATAATATAAATATTATATATAAATTATAACTAAATACTAGACAAATATAATATAAATATTATGTACAAATTATAGCTAAATATTAGATAAATATTATATATAAAACTATACCTGAAACTCGGCAGTGGACCTATATTCCCTCCATGAAATCAATCCTTGATGATCGATGTGTTCGTAACCATCGATCAAACTTGGCCCCTTCACCCTTTCTCTTTGATTGAATTTATTCTTCCAATTTTTCCTTAGCTCCCGGGCCTTTTTCAGCACCCTTGCCTTAATGGCATGATCATCCAGTAGATGCCATGTAAGCTGCAAGTATATAATATACTTGTGATTCAAATAATACACCGCATACTTAAAATAACTATAAAATTAATTAATACATTAACGTCCTCCCACAACGTATTCTTCATCCGCTATCGATATGCCGCCAATCCATGATGAAGTCAGACACATGTGCTCGTGTCACCTGGCCTATATAATTGCTGAATGACGTCCTAGAAGCCTTATCCGGGCCAATACATTGGCATACCTCGTCGAACTATAGTGTACATCCCTCCGATGGCTGAAACTCTAAGCATCTCCTTAATGACTTTGCCTTGTACGGGCCTCTCGTACGCCTCGTCGATTCCGTACCACTCGAATTCGGCTGCTCTGAAGACATAGTAAGAATATCTACCTGAAACATACAATAATTAATGAGATAACGAGCAAATTAAAAAGATATTATATTATAACGAACAAATTAAAAAGATATTAATGTCATAAAAAAATAGATAAAATAACACTTACAAATTGGAACTTGTTCACCGCCTATTGTCAACAATATAGTCATTCATTGTGATTTGAGATGATGTACCTACGACAGGTTGTGTCGTCTTCCACAATAGGGGCATGAAGCACGCCGGTAGGAAATGGGAATGTATTATCGCTTTTCTCTTATTCTTCTTCATCGTCCACCTCATCTATTCCAACAACACTTTTCTTCCCTTGGAGAACAATATGCCATCCACTATTATATGGATCTTGAACATAGAATACTTGTTTGGCTTGGATAACGAGAATGAAAGGGTCGTCGACGTAGCCCACTTTTTCAAAGTCAATCATCGTAAAGCCCAACTCAGGATCAATCCGAACGCCTCATCGATTATCTGCCCATGACATCGAAGTAAAATAAATTTATGGGCGTTTTTGTAGGCTAGTTCCCATATTTCTTCGATAAACCCATAGTACGAACTTTCATTACTCGTAACTTGGGCGTCTTTTCCACGAGATACTTCTCTGGACAATGCAACTAATATAACCCCACTGTTCTGCGACGCGCTTCTGTCGTCTCTCCTCTTCGTATAGAAAGTGTAGCCAATAATATCATACCCTTCGTATATCGCGACATTCCATTCAGGTCCCCAAGCAAGCCACTTAATCATTTCACTGCAATTATTGAGTGCCCTTGTTTTGAACCAACCTAAAATTGATCGGTTATGCTCTTTTATGAACCACAACTCGGTTTTCGTTGGATTTTCGCGTCTTAAGATCGACATATGTTCCTCCAAGAACGGATGAACTTCTGGAACATGCCGTAATACGAAGAACTGTGATGACTCCCATTATTCTCGAGATAACGTCTTGAAAACTGGCTTCGTCAAAGGTTTTCCTCCCAAACGTCCATCATGGCAAGAAGTAGGCACGCCTACCTCCTTTACATTTGCCAAATATGCAGAACAAAACTCAACACATTCCTCGGTTGTGTAACCTTCAACAATGCTGCCCTCTAGCCAATACCGATTTCTTACATATCCTTTTAGAATCTTCATATATCGTTCAAAAGGATACATGTATCTCATGTACACAGGACCACACGACTTGATTTCTCGTACCAAATGAACGATGAGATGTACCATAATGTCGCAAAATGATGGAGGTAAAAACATTTCGAACTGACAGAGGGTAATCACGACATCGACCTGTAGCTCATCTAGCACTTCAGGATCAAGAACTTTACTGCATATTGCATTGAAAAAGAAACAGAGTTTGGAAATGCATTGACGCACATGCTTCGGCAAAAGAATAGCGATAGGTAATAAATGTTGCATCAATGCATGGCAGTCATGTGACTTGTATCCAACGAGCTGCAGGTCCTTCAACGAGACATATCTCTTAATGTTACTAGCATATTCAGATGGGACTTTAATACCTTTAAGGCATTCACAAAAGCTTAACTTCCCAGCCCTGTTTAGTGTAAAACAAGCCGGTGGAAGGAATGTCTTTCGTCCCCTTTCTATCGGTGCAAGTTCCGGCCTCATGCCAAGTTCGACCATGTCTAATCTGGATTTAAGTCCATCTTTTGTCTTACCGGGCATATTTAAAAGAGTTCATGCTATGATGTCACACACATTTTTCTCAACGTGCATCACATTGATGCAGTGTCTCACATCTAGGTGCTTCCAATATGGGAGTTCCCAAAATATAGACCGTTTTTTCCAGACATTGTCTTTTGCTGATTTGCATTTTTTACCGAACTGGGCATTGATAATGGCGACGATGTCACTCACTTCGGTGCCTTTCAACGGAAATGTAACCCTATAAGTCTCACTCTTCCCGTTGAATAGGGGTATCAGGTTTTTCTTTGTTCGATATTCGTGGGAACGTGACAGGAACTTTCGATGACCCATGTAGATGTGTTTCCTACAATTGTTCAACCACCGACTATCTGTATTATCCCCACAAATTGGACAAGCTTTCTTGCCTTTCACACTATATCCAGACAAATTCCCGTATGCTGGAAAATCATTGATGGTACAAAATATCATGGCCCGTAGCATAAATCTTGATCTAATGTACGCATCGTACACTTCAACACCGTTGTACCATAGGCTTTTTAAATCATCAGTCAATGGAGCTAAATAGACATCAATGTCGTTACCGGGTTGTTTTGGACCGGTTATTAATAGCGACAACATGATGTATTTTCTTTTCATACAAAGCCATGGAGGGAGATTGTATATACAGAGCAATACCGGCCAAGTACTGTGACGACTGCTCATGTCGCCGTGTGGGTTTATCCCATCAGTGCAAAGGCCTAGTCTAAGATTTCGTGCCTCAATTCCAAAATCAGGATAAAACGCATCAATATTCTCCATTGAGGTGCATCTGCCAGATGTCTCAATTTTCCATCCCTTTTTCTCTCTTCATCGTGTCATCTAAACAATTTAGCGTCCTCAGGGTTGGAAAACATGCATTTTAATCTGGGGACTATTGGTAGGTACCACAGAACTTTAGTATGAGCACCGCCAACTTCGTCTTTTTGCTTATAATGCCAAGTGTCACACGTCGGACACTTATCGGCATATTCATACTCGCCCCTATAAAGTATGCAATCGTTGGGACACGCGTGTATTCTTTTGTATTCTAAATTCAATGGGCACATTAACTTCTTTGCCTCGTAAGTCGACGTCGGAAGGTCATTTCCATCAGGAAGCATACTCGCGAATGTTTCTAAAAGCGTTGAGAAACACTTATCTGAAATCCCGAATTTAACTTTAACATTCAACAACTTGAACATGGCAGATAACTTTGTGATTTTGAGCACCCGTTGTACAACGGAATATTGTTGTCTACACTATCAAATATAGGAGGTCGTTCTTCAAAATCTCATTGAACATCACGCAACATGTCCTCAATATGATCATTGTCGTCAGATGAATTGTCAACTTCATCATCATCATTTGTGCTAGTTCCTTCCCCCGCATTACTAGGTCCTTCCCCCACATTACTAGCTTCAGTAACGACCGCTTCACCGTGCCATATCCAATTATTATATCCATATTTAAAACCGGTGATGATCAAATGTTCTGAACTATGTCACTATTCCACCGCCTAAGAATATTACAATTACGATATGGACAAACAATCTTAGATTGCCTCTTTTTTCTCCTATTCTGCTCCGCAATTTCCATAAGTTCCTCAACACCAGTCAAACACTCAGTCGTTGTTCGGCACTACGCATCCAACTCTGATCCATTTTAATCACCTAAACTATAGCAAGTAAATTTAAACAAATAATCTAGAAGCAAACTTAGTTCACACAACCAATTGGAAGGCTTTGGGGTCCTTATCGCTCCAACCTAACCCATTTTAAACATCCACTATCACTAGCAAATGCGTGTATGAACCTCGATATTGCTGAAAAATTCAGCAGTATTTCCCCACAGTTCTCCAAGTAGACGAAAAATATGAATGAATAGTTATCCAATTCATATGTCTACCGAGAGAACATTGTAGGAAAATGAAACCAAACTTTTCATCAATATCAATGCTCAAAAACACACATTTACAAGCTAAGTGATAGTGAACGTCTAAAAATGGTCCCAAAACGAGGACCATTCAAAATTTGCTCCTAATGAGCAAATTTTGAACGGGTATCTAAGTTAATAAAAGAAAAAAACACAAATTACAACAAGTAAACACATAGCTACATAGAAAAAAAGCAACAAAGTAACACGATTTACCTTAATCCTCAAAAATATAATCAATCAGTCCCAACGCTGCCCACTCACGAAATCCCCAATTCAAACCCTAATTTTCAAACAAGAAAAATGCAAAATCAAACACGAGACCTTAAATTAACACCAAATTCGACATAAATAGAACAAATTCAACCAAATATCCATGCCAATTCGTACTAATTCACCACAAATTCGAAAAAAAAACGAAAAAATTCGGAAAACATTTCGCACTCGAAACTTGGTTGAAAATCACTTATTTGGTGCTAATTCGTCGAGGAACACTCGCCGTTGGTTGGAGACGCCTCAGCCTCACCGGAATCCACCGTTGGAGCTTCGATTCAAATCATTCGTGTTAGAAATTTGTGCAAAAATCGAAGAAAAAAAACGAAATCTACCTTGAATCGCGTCAGAGTACTCCGATTCCTCGCTCCTTCGCCGAACCTATGTTGGGTAGGCCAATCTTTGTACTTGAATCGCACCTTAGGAGCTTCGAAAATTGCCGGGACGATGAGTTAGAAAAAAATCGCGAAGTGAGGAAGAATGGGGCTCGACTGATATTTGAAGACGAATGACGCCCATTCTTATAAAAAAAAATAACTTAAATTATGGGCGTCAATTTGTTAGAGCAATTGACGCCCGTATTTTACGGGATCATCCCAGTGTCGGTTTTTGCCAACAACCGACACCCATAATCACCTAAAAAACAAAAAAAAATAAAATAAAAATTAAAATAATCTCGCGCTGCACTATGGGCGATGCTTTCTTAGAAAGCGTCGCCCATAGTGCCGTAACCTATCACATCTTTTGTACTAGTGGTAATGATTTTTCCTTAATAATAATAATAAAAGTAATAATAATAATAATAATAATAATAATAACAATAATATTGTTGCTGTTGTTGCTCCTGTTGCTCTTGTTGCTGTTGCTGCTACTCATGCTACTCCTACTGCTCCTCCTGCTGCTGCTCCTACTGTTGCTGCTACTGCTACTACTACTACTGCTCCTACTGCTGCTACTGCTACTCCTGCTATTACTGCTACTCCTACTACTACTGCTGCTGCTACTACTGCTACTGCTGCTGCTGCTACTGCTACTGCTGCCACTGTTGCCACTGCTGCTACTACTGCTGCTACTACTGCTTCTACTACTGCTTCTACTCCTGCTACTACTACTGCTACTGATGCTGCTCCTACTGCTGCTGCTGCCGCTACTGCTACTGTTACTGCTTCTGCTTCTACTGCTACTGCTACTGCTACCAATAATAATAATAATAATAATAAGTATGAGTGAACGATGAGTCGAGCCGGCTAGTGAGCTCGATGTGGTGGCTCGAGCTCGACAAACGACAAGTCGAGACGGCTCGACAAAAGCTCGGTTCGAGCTTGACGAACGATGAGTCGAGCTGGCTCGCGAGCTCGATGAACCAACTCGACAAAAGGTCGCCTCGAGCTCGACGAACGATGAGTCGAGTTGGCTCGGCAAAGGCTCGGCTCGAGTTCATTATTGTCGAGCTCGAGCTCCATTTTAAAATCTGAATTCCAGATCCTAGCGTTTGCAAACAATGGATTTGGATTTAAAATTCGAATTTTGGAATTCATAATTTCAAATCACGGGATTCAATTCAAATTCACGAATCCAAACGAATGCTCAATGATTTTGTCATATCGTAGTCGAACCTTAGTCTTGATAGATTTGTTCAAGCTCGAAAACATCTTCTCATCTATACACATGTGACTTGTGCCGCCGCTGTTAACGAGCTAAGTTTGCTCATTTTTCTCTTTGTGCAACGCCTTAAAGAGTCATTCATTACCCTCTTCTTGATTATCGGAAAGGTCTGCTTGTTGTGGCTAAATAATTGCAAGTTTTTTCAGCATACAAAATTCGTTTCGGGATGACCCATTTTCTTACACTAGCTACATTGGATTGAGCCTTTTACTTTGTACCAACAATTACTCCCAACTTGTTTTTAAGCATATTTTGCAA
The DNA here is from genome assembly GCA_004919715.1 of Linderniella brevidens. Lineage (NCBI taxonomy): Eukaryota > Viridiplantae > Streptophyta > Magnoliopsida > Lamiales > Linderniaceae > Linderniella > Linderniella brevidens. The sequence continues at coordinate 10,225,050 of SWDC01000151.1, read as the reverse complement.
TTTTTATCGGCTTCAGTTTGTATTTGTAATTTTCTGCAACTATATATTTTTAATCTTTATCTTCATGATGATGACCTCCTTTTGCTTGTTTTCCTTTCGCGTTCACTATAAAGGCATGAAACGCTCTTTCACTAGTAGATCATCTCTTATATTTGGCAACCTATAAAGTTGCAAACATGCTAAGCAGTTAGACAACCTATATGGTTTGAGATCACATCTTCGATTGCAGAATGTTCGCTTCAAACTTTGAAGGTAGGCTTACTATCTTTGCCACAATCTTCACATCACTAAAGTTAACCTTATTTATTATCAAGGTCTGAGAATCTTGACGAATACGCTTTTACCTATTCTCCATCCTTCATTCTAAACGTTTCAAACTCTCTTTTCAAGTTTAAGACTTTCATAGTATTCCTCCTTTTGCATCCTCCAAACTCATCATTCAACTTTTTCCAATCTTCTTTTTGATGTTCACAAGTCATAAGTCTTGTCAAGATTGTACTGAAAAGAGCCGGTGTAAACATGCTAAAGCTCTTTTTTTTTTCGCCATGTCTTCTTCATTTTTCTTCATTTGAGCAATAATTGGATTTGCTCAAAAGGCAGGTAGTTCTCGATGATCCTCGACCACATCCTATAGATATATAGCTTTCAACTATGCTTCCATCTAGATAGCCCATACATGACAGTTTTCAGTGTAGAAAACCGGAGGTCCTATGCTTAAGAGAATTGCTAGAAGCAATCTTCCTTTGATTTCTTCTAGTTGTAGTTGTCATTTTCACACACGAATCCCTATTAATGCCCTGATACAAATTTTCAACTTTTTTTAACGTATGAGTTTGAAGAGTGACTAAGTTGTAAATAATGTTAATGCACGTTTTTTTCATAGACCACCACCTTCTTTTATTGACCTCATGCACCCATATATTAACTCATTAACAACATGATAACTTATGACAAAATTTTCAGCATAAGCCATGCTTTCACTAACCTAACACATCTTCAAAGCATGGTCACTAAGGCTTTAGAAAAAGAAAACGTGCATGTTGTAAGCCAAATGAGTAACTAATAGATCCAAATGTGAAGCTGACAAGTTATGAATATGATGGGAATCTAAAAAGAATCAGAGGATCAGCTTCAGGATTAACCTCTGGAGTTTTAAAGACTCATTGGTAAACTCATATCCTTGGGAATGACAATGCTAGACATAGGTTATGCTGTTTTACATCTCATTTCATGCATAAGCCTAAGACATCATCACATATGAATGCAACAAGTAGGGTTCTAAGGTATCTGAAAGGGACTCTAGAATTGAGAAATTTCTGTCCAAGTATAATGAAATGAAGATGGAAGCATTATGAAATGCTGAGGGGATCTTATCCGATGACAAGGGCGATCTTTAACATGGTTTATGGTGAAGATGGAAACTCCCTAATATCTTCGAAGAAAAAAACACAGAACAATAGTTTTAACCTCTTTTGAAGCAGAGTATTAAGCTCCGAACTAATCTGGATAAAAGGGGCTCCGAACTCTTGTATCCAATGAAGATACAAGAGTCAATCATATTTTACAGTGAGTCTGGAATGAGATTGCTACAAATCAAGTGTTTCATAACGCACAAAACATATCGAGATTGAATGCCATATGATCCGCGACTTGATCCAAAAGAACATTATTATCGCCTCATATTTGGAAAGAGAGTGCCAGCAAGCTTACGAACTAAAGGTCTTGGCAATTTGATTTGCAAGATTGGTCTGGTCAACATTTTTGGACATGTAGAGTAAACTTTGGAGGGGGTAATGAGTTGAATGTTAGGCAGATCAGATAGCAGAATGTGGAGCTAGTACATTTGATTCAATGTGATTGGTATTTATGCGAACTCGTGGCATTTACTGATTGGTTGGTTGAACAATTAGTTGAGTTAGAACATTGTATAAAAAGATATGGAGTTATATTCAACATTTTGATTAATCGATTCATGACAATAGAATTATACTAATTCCTCTCTCAAATAAACTACGTTTTGTTATGAAAAATAGCAAAACAATAAATTGTGTGTAGCAAAAGGAACCTCCAATGCCACCCGAACGAACATTACCACCCGAATGAAGAGCCTAAGGTTATCCCTCGTACTTTCTTGCTCTTTCTGCATCACGTTCAACATGTTCACAACTAAGAGAGGTTGTTTCTTATTGCTTAAGAACTTCCACGAAAAGGCCTAATTTTGGTCCTGGAAGCTCTTTATCTCCTTGAGGATAGGAATTACCATTGGTAACTTCTATAGCCAAAATAGAGAGTACCTCGAGCAGTAACCTTGGGCGTAACGGGAGTGCCTCGAGGAGTTGGTAAAGGAGCATGGGGCTTCGACATCTTCCTCAATCTCCCGTTCTCGTCTTTCATCCTCTTTATCCCAGTCACTTGCTGCACAAGTTGAGGCGTATTAGCCCGGTCGGCTCTTAAGGTATCCATCTCATTCCTTAAAATTCTCAACACTGCTGGGAATGATTGTTAGGTCGTGTCCTACTCATTCCTCATGCCTTTCAACTCCTCTCTCAGCCTCCTTTTATCTTCTAGCTCTGGTCTAAGTCTGGTGTCAACTACATTTGCATGCAGCTCGACTAACTAATTTGCAAGGAAGAACGATCATACGTTTAATCTTGCGCAAAATACTCCCAAAGAATCTTATCTTTCATTTTCTGTTCGGCACCTTCCGCAAATATTTCTCCTAATATGATCATTCCGTTAATCATCAATGCCTTCCATAGAATCCAAGATTCCGAGATTTTGATCTATTTCGTAATACTTTCTAATATTAAACTTTCCTCAGTTATTTTCTTGAACAAACATTCGGAATAATACCACAAGTGATGGAGCCAACTAAGGCCTCTTGGGGAGCTCCTCCTATGAGACATTCTCGTGAAGCTTCCAACTATGATCTCGTATACGTGATGCAAATAAGTATACCAATCTATTTTCAACATTGCCTCATGTTATATATTTTAGTGTAATTGAGAATAAAGTGTACACGGGTTAGGAGTTACGGAGTGCAAGCTCGGAAAATATTTTATTTCAGAACCCGAAACCAAGCGGCTGTCAGGGGTTGTGGGGTCCTATGAGCAGTGCCCTTAGCACGCTATAGGGGCCGGGCCCCTAGTGGTAGCCCCGTTGAGTACTCAGCGCGTGGGGTCAAGGGGAAATGCCCCTGCGGGGCAGCGTCCTAACCCTGAAAAAGGTATGCATGCACGCGAAAGAGTGTGCATGCACCAAAAGGTACTCTGAAACCTCTTCTAACCAAAATGATATGTATACACTCGAAAGGGTGTGCATGATACAAAAGGACACCGCCTTTTACAGAGTTATGTCTATTTATGAATAGACATAACTGGTCGAACTTTGGGTTATAAATAAATGCATAGACATTTCAACGTAATTACATTGAATTTATAAACGCATCAGAACACAGTTCTCTAGTCTTATCTCGGAGCGAAATATTATCATTGGAAAGTGAATTCCAAACGCGATTCTAGAGAAGTATATGTCCATACAAATAAAAAACCTTACAATAACCAACAATCAAAGACAATAATCTACTGATTTCTATGGCTGAAATGGTGGGAGATATGACTACAAAAATCTGCAAACTTGACAAGTTCAAGGGGGTGGATTTCCGTCGCGGAAGAATAAAATGCATTTCCTCTTGACGACCCTCAAGGTGGTGTACGTGTTGCGTATGCCCATGCCTGAGATCGTAGAATATGAAACGTTGGAGGTTGTCCGGGGGAGGAATTAATGGGAGAACGATGACTACATCTTTCGGGATCATATTCTAAACGAGATGTCGGATTCATTATTCGACATCTATCATAAAGACGTGTGGGATGATATTGAAGAGAAGTATATGGCAGAAGATTCTTCAAACAAGAAATTCCTAGTTAGTAATTTTAATAATTATAAAATGATCGATGCAAGACCGATGATGGAACAATACATTGAATTACTTCGTATTTTTTGCCAATTCGTTGAACACCAACTTGTGATGTATGAGGCAATATGATTTTCTAGTATAATAGATAAATTGCCACCATTATGGAAAGATTTCAAACACACTCTCAAACATAAAATGGAGCATTTGTCTCTGGTACATTGGTGGTCAATTGCGTATTGTGGAATCTCTAAGGGCTCAGGAAAATGACCAACCAAAGGAAAACAGCATGGGAACATCTAGTGTTAACATGTTGGAGGAGCGTGCGAAATACAACAAGAAATGCAAGGCTAATGTTGATAACCATGGAGGTTCCAACAAAACACATAAAGCGGCTTGTTGGAAATGTGGAAAACCTGGTCAATTCAAAAAGGATTGTCGGGTTGGAAAAGGGGTGGTCAAACAAAGAATACCAATGGAGCAGTCAGTTCGGGTGAAGGGTCTAAAAACTAGGGATGTTCACTATTTGGGTACCCATTTAACCCGACCCAATCCATTTTGCATTTGGATTTTCGGTTTGGTTAATCGGGTGAATGGATAGTTAATTGAGTCACCCGAAATATTATATGGGGTAATGACGCGGGTATTGGGGGAGGTAAAAATATCCGGGTAATACCCGAAACCGAATTAGCTACTTATTCTTCTAAATATTATTATACTTGAAACTTTAAAGATATATATTATACTTATAAGGTATATATCATATAAAAGAAAATCTGACGTGATATATTATTATACTTGAATTGAAACATTATAATTTAAAATAGAATCTCACAAGTCGATTAGGGTTTGAAATTTCTCTGTCTCTGTCCATATCTCGCCGCCACAACACAGAGAAACAACTTGCTGTGAGTCAGAGTTACGACCTTTGCCTCGCAATCATACTGCACATCCCAAACCCAAACGAGCCATACTCCTTCTATCGTTGCCACCACCCACGACCGTTTTCTCCGGCGCCTGGCTTGACTCAATATTCTACTTCTGACGGAGAGAAACATCGCGCCAAATAGGATGTCTGAAGCTGAGCCCGAGATTATGGAGGTTGAGGATAAGGACTTGAATTTGGAGAAACGAAAAAGTGAAATGTCGATTGAGGGGAAGCCAAAGAAAACTCGAACGACTAAGAGAAAGATCGAAGGTATGGCAACATTTCACTCATTTACGACTGAGAGTGGTGAGGAAAAAAGAAAGTCCTGATAATGTGGAAGAGAGTACTCAACGTCAACTAGAACACATGGAACTAGTACTCTCTTAACTCATATGAAAGTCTGTGTTGCATATCCTGGAAATAAATCTGGCAGCCAAACTCAATTAGCTCTTAGAGATGGAAGAGATGACGAAAAAGTTAGTTTAGTTGCTTGGAAGTTTGAACAACTTGTAGTTAGAAAGGCACTATCACAAATGATCATTGTTGATGAACTTCCATTCAAATTGGTGGATGGAAAAGGGTTTAGGAATTTTGTTAGTGCTTGTCAACCATTATTTCAAATTCCCTCTAGGATTACTGTGGCTAGAGATGCTTACAACTTTTATTTGGAAGAAAAGAAAAAGGTGATGGCTCAAATTAAAGGAAATGTTAGTAGAGTTTGCCTAACCACAAACACTTGGACTTCTATACAAAAAATTAACTACATGTGTCTTACTGTTCATTATGTAGATAACAACTGGAAGTTGCAAAAGAAGGTACTGACAATATCGAGTCATAGGGGAAATGACATTGGGAAGGTACTGACAATATTGATTGGGAAATTGATAATGTCTTTGCTATTTCTATGGATAATGCTAGTGCGAATGACATTGTTGTTGCCTATTTGAGATCACAATTTGAGCGTTATGATAAATGTATCTTGGGGGAAAGTGGTTACATATTCGTTGTGTTGCACATATCATGAATCACATTGTTCAAGATGGTTTAGGTTCTATTAGGACATATATTGAATGTGTTAGGGCTGCTGTTAAGTATGTTAAACAATCTCCCCAGCGAATTAAGAAGTTTAAACAGTTTGTTGAAATTGAAAAGTGTCCTAGCACCAAGAATCTAGTTCTAGATGTTCCTACAAGGTGGAACTCCACCTACAAGGTGGAACTCCACCTATTTGATGTTGTTATCCTACAAAGGGCTTTCAAAAGGTATGCTATGGATGATTCAGATTTTAGAGATGACTTGCAAAAGACTGGGGTGCCGAGTACGAGTGATTGGGAAAAGGTGAGAAAATTGGCTGGTTTTCTTTCCCTTTTTTTGAGTTGACTTTGAAAGTTTCAGGGACAAAATATGTGACTGCTCATACTTTCTTAGATGGTATTAATTGTATTGATGTGCTTTTGAAGAAGTGTCTCAATGAAAGTGATGATTTTAGTCTTGTTGACATGGCTGAAATGATGAAGGTTAAGTACGACAAGTATTATGGAAAGATAGAGAAATTTAATATGCTTGTCTTTGTTGCCTCTTTGCTTGATCCGAGGAATACGTTTGCATACATGGAGATTATGTTCGCTGATGTTTATGGAAAAATAGAGGGCTCAACGATGCTTACATTAGTTAAAGATGTGGTTTATGAGATATTTGCTGATTATGTGAGAATTCATGCCCCTATCACTCCTCTCAATGTATCTTTATCTACTACATCTTCACTCGCATCATTGGGAAGAAGAAATTCGCCGGTAGATATGCAACCATCAAAGGTTTTGAAAGATAAGTTTAGGATAGAGATGACAAGGAGAAAAGAAGAGAGTGGTATGATGGAATCAAAATCTGAATTGGATAAGTATTTAAATGAAGAGGTTGAGGAAGAATCTGATGATTTTGATATTTGAATTGGTGGAATGTTTATAGCCCTAGGTTTCCTGTTTTATCTTTGATGGCTCGGGATGTTGTGGCAATTCCAATATCTACCGTTGCTTCTGAATCGGTTTTTAGTACAAGTGGAAGGGTCTTAGATGCATTTAGGAGCTCTTTAACTCCTAGGGTGGTTCAAGCACTTATTTGCTGTTAAGACTTGTCTCGATCAAATGCTGCCACATAAGAAAATGAAGAAAATTATGATTATCTTCAACAGCTAGAAGAACGTGATTTAAAATTGGTTATGTTATTATATATTATCCTCAACAGCTGGAATTTATCAAGCTTATTTGTTGTCGAGACTGATTATCATTATTTTTTTTAACAGAAATTAGTGGATGGCAAGCTAAATTGAAGATTGAACAAGCTTTCTTTCATTCAAGATGTATGATGCTAAGTAAGTTTTTCAACTCATTATTGATCATATAATTACTGTTCACAACTTTGATTCTTGATATTTATCTTACACATGTAATATTTTTGTAGTGCTAAGAGGATTCTGTTGGAAGCGAAGGATGCCGTGTTTTTGAAGACTCATTAAAGGTTGTTTGAAGGCTGTTTGTTATTGCGTAATGATTTTTTGTAATGTTTTTTAATCTATTGAGAGCTTTATTATTTTCATGGGTATGCGCAGCTTAATACACGTTTCTGTCATCATTTTGGTGTCCAAGCTATATGCTACGAATGGTGTCACTGAAGTGTTGCAATGCTTTAAAGAAGCATCTTTGTGTAATCTGTTTGTGAATACGTTGCATGATGCATCAAAAATGTATCATATGCTTTGATGCTTACAGAATTATCTAGTAGAAATTGCAACATCGTGGTTATGTAGGGAGAACAGTCTTCTTTAGTAAATCAGCTTGTTAATTTTATTTTTTTTGAGCAGGCTTGTAAACTGGTTTTAAGAAAAACGAACCATATAACCCGATAACTGAATAACCCGAGAACCAAACCAGTTAATTGGTTATGAATCGGTTTGCGGGTGGGTGGTTGTCCCAAGTGAAAAAAACTCGAATAACTCGAACCAAGTTACCCAAAATCCAATTAATTACCCATTTGGACACTCCTACAAAAAACCCTAACCGTAAACAAGGTTCAGTATTTTAACATTTGTTTTAATTCCGGTATACATTATGTATCTTTTAGTCTTGAGGCATTTTATGTGCATAAGAAGCATGGTGGATTGACTCGGGTGTCACAACTCATGCATATAAAGATCGAGGTTGGTTTAAAAATTTTCGACCAGATGAAGATGGATCTGCTTTATATATGGGCAACGAGAGTAGTGCTCCAATGTGTAGGAAGTTGGAATTTACTTCTGGGAAAACTATTACTTTAAGTAATGTTTTGTTTGAATATTTTGTTTGTACCAAGATTGCGTAAGAATTTAGTGTCTGGTCATGTCTTCAACATGTGTAGTTACAAGCAGATGTTTGAGTTTGAAAATTTGTATTGACAAAGTCTGGTAATTGTATTGGTCTTGATTACTATAATAATGTTATGTTTATGTTCAATTTAAATAAAATGCATTCTTACAATGATATTTCATATATGACGCGTTCTAAAGTTAACGATTCTGTGTTTTTGCATGCTAGACTATGAAATGTCCATTATAGAAGAATATATGAAATATCAAAGGTTTAATACCACCATTTGATATTAATTATGAGAAGTGTAATACTTGCATGCTAACTAAGATCACTAAGCAACCTTCCATAAGGTGATGCGTTCACCGGGAGTACTGCAACTTACTCATAGTGATTTACGATTTGCATGCTACTTCTTAGGTAATAAAAGATACTTTGCTACGTTTATATATGATGCTTCTAGATTTTGTTATGTTAACTTGCTACATAGTAAAGATGAAGCCTTAGATAAATTTATGATTTATATGAATGAAGTCGAATTACAACAAAAGCCATGATCAAACGACACAAAACAGATAGAGGTGGTGAATACTTTAATCCGACTTACTTTCAGTCAGTAGGAATTATTCATGAGACTAGTGCTCCCTATACACCACAACACAATGGCGTATCTAAAAGAAAAAATAGATGGTTAATTCCATGCTATGAATTGAGTGATGGATTTTGGGATAAAGCTATGTTGACGGCTTGTTATTTCCTTAATAGAGTTCCAAATAAAAGGAATAAATTGACTCCTTATGAACTTTTGTTTAAAAAGAAATCAATGTTGAACTATCTTCCTGTTTGGGGATGTAGGGCTATTGTTAGACTTCCCGAACCCAAGAACAAAAGTTTAGGTGAGAGTTATATATTGTATTTTTATTGGATAAGCTGAGCACTCCAAGGCTTATAGGTTCTATGTAATCGAACCCAATGATTCTATTTCGGTTTACACCGTGATTGAGTCGAGAGATGCAACTTTTTCATGAGAATCGACTCTCAACTATACCTAGACCAAGGGACGTGATTTCAATCACAAGTGGTACGAAGGAAAGTTCTAAATTGACTAGTAATAAGTCACTTGAACATAAGATAAGCAAAAGGGAAAGGAACCCAAACTCATATGGATCAGATTTTAAGTTATATTTAAATGAGGGTTCCAGGGATGAGGTTTCGACCCAATACCTATATTGCTTTAATGTTGAGGATGATCGAAACACATTTGATGAAGCAATGAAGTTTTAAGATGTTATTTTTTTGGAAGGAATCAATTAATGATAAGATGGATTGAAATAACACTTGGGTGTTATCCAATTTACCACCAGATTGCAAATGGATCTTTAAAAGAAAGATGAGAGTTGATGGAACCGTTGAAAAGTTCAAGGCTAGATTAGTCATTCAAGCCTTTAAACAAAAATCTGAAACTGACTATATATATTGATACGTATGCACTTGTTCCTCGTATCTCTACCATTAGATTGTTGATTGCATTGACAACAATTTACAATCTTGTAATTCACCAAATGGATGTGAAAACTACATTCTTGAATAGTGATTTAGAAGAGGGAGTTTATATGAAACAACTTGAAGGCCTTATCATGCTGGAAATGAAAACAATGTGTGTAAACTTGTTAAATCCTTGTATGGATTGAAGCAAGCACCTACACAATGGCATCAAATGTTTGATGAAGTGGACTTGTCTAGCGATTACAATTTGAACCAATCAGACAAATGTATATACATCAAGTTTTATAACTTAGGTAATGGAGCAATCATTTGCTTGTATGTTGAGGACATGTTAAGCTATGGCACTGATCAGGAACAAGTTGATATGACTAAAGAATTATTGTCATCTAGAGTCTCCATGAAGATATGGACGAGGCTGACGTGATCTTAAGTATTTTGATTAAATGTGAAAATAAGGGAATTGCTATTACACAATCTCATTATATTGAGAACTGTTAAAGATATTCAATTGTTTTGAGAGTACTGCCGTGAGTTCTCCTTTAGATACAAGTGTAAAAATGCATCATCGATGAGCCAGTTTTGCAACTTGAGTATTCTAAGGTGATTGAATGCTTAATGTATGTCATGACAAGCACAAGACTGGACATTGGTTATGCTGTAGGAAAACTTAGTAGGTTTACTAGTAATCCAAGCACACATCATTGGCAAGCTATAAGTGGGGTGCTTAAGTACCTAAAGAAAACTATAAATTATAGTTTGTTTTATGTTGGATATCCTTCTGTTCTAGAAGGATATTGTGATGCCAATTGGATCTCTAATTCTTATTATCATTCCTCTACAAGCGAATGGTATTCTTGCTTGGAGGAGGTGCAATATCATGGGCTTCTAAGAAGCAAACTTGTATCACCAACTCGATAATGGAATCTGAATTTGTTGCCTTAGCAGTTGCTAGTACAGAAGTAGAATGGCTGAAAAATTTTGTCTATGAGATTCCGTTGTGGCCTAAACCTATATCACTTATCTCTATTCATTGTGATGAAAAAGACTTATAGTCATATGCGCAATGGAAAGTCAAGACACTTAAGTGTTAGACATAGCATGATTCGTGAATTGATCATGAATGGGGTGATATATGTTGACTATAATAGATCGCAACAAATTTTAGCAGACTACTTGACGAAGGGGTTGGCTTGAGATTTGCTTAATAAATCTGCAATATGGATGTATTAAAGTCCGTGTGATTTCTAATGGTAGGATACCCAATTTCCCTCTAATAACATGAATTCAATGTGGAAATTGGAGCACATAGTGTTTTACATACCATCCTAGAGATATGTGCTCGAATCTGTATGAAAGTTGAAGTATAATCTTAATAGCTCATTTGAAAAAGTGCATGTGCAGATGTATGACGAAAGAAGCTACCTTTGTGAATGTGAAGTTTTGCCGCTTCAAGAACCTTTTGACTTGGTTTCATGTACATTCATGAATGGATATGGACCCATGGCTTATAACAGTGTCGGGTTAAGTTTGTTTATTCTGATAACTTGTGTGTGCATTATCTTCATGTATTCAAATGGGTCGTGGTTCAAAAAAATACTCTATCTTCTCGAGTATTTGGAATGTAGTGTACTAAGATGGAAATTCAATCTTTTATGATATTTTCATTTATGCATAAGTTTTGTTCTTGTATTGTATGTTTCGAATGAATTGCACTAAAATGGAGGAGGATTGTTATATATTTTAGTACAATTGGAATAAAGCGTACGAGTGACGAAGTGCACGCTCGGAAATCGTTTTATTTCGGAACCCAAAACCAAACGAGGTTAAGAGGGTAGCGCCTCCTTGCGGGGTCCTAGGGGCAGCGCCCTTAGCGGGGTGTAGGGGCATCGTCCCTAGTGGTGGTCCCACTGAGTGCTCAGTGGGTGGGGTCAAGGGGTAACGTCCTGACCTCGGAAAGGGTATGCATGCACCCAAAATTGTGTGCATGCACCAAAAGGTATCCTGAATATCCTTTACCAATCAAAATGGTATCTATAAAACTAAAAAGGTGTGCATGATACAAAAGGACTCCTTTTACAGAGTTGTGTCTATTTATGAATAGACACAGCTGATCGAACTTTGGGTTATAAGTAAACGTAGAGACATTCAACGTAATTACATTGAATTTACAAACGCATCAGAACACAATTCTCTAGTCTTATATCGAGACGAAATATTGTCTATCGAAAGTGAATTCCAAATGCAATTCTAGCGAAATATCCGGCCAAACAATCATAAACATTACAATAACCAACATCTCCACTTTGGTGATGGTCTGAGGAAGCTTGTTCTCTGTTGATGATACGGGGAGGTCTCGAAAACGAGCTCTTTGCCATGTCTTATTCATATTCGTCACTGTTCATCGAATATTTGATCGTTTCATTGGATATTTAGCAACGAAGGTAACACTATCGAATAACAAATGGAGGTAGCCTAAAATGTAGTTTATATGTATATATTTGTATACATATCTAATAGTTGAAGCCAAATACATTCGATTGCCTTGCCATTAGCATTTTCTTAATAATGTAAAAACACATACTTTGATACATTCGTGTGTTTGCTCCATAAATCTTGTTGCATATAGGTATATGAAACAAACATGTTACATACTAATTATGTACATTATCTTTTAAATTTAACAGTATCACCAAAACTAAATAAATTATAGAGAACGAAGGAAAGAACCAAACGACACATCGATATCAAATTCAAGTACATGTTCTATTTTACAAAACACGTATCCACTCCACACTTCAAACGCTACCATGATCAAACAGTAACAAAACATATCCAACAATCTTACCACGCAAAACATCACTCAAATCGAGAAAAAAAAAACAAATATCCAAAGCAATCCAAATTTGATTCAAGAATCCGACAAGATCCCCTCAAGAACCTCCACGAACTCAACGTGGTTTGTCAGCTGTGGGAAATGACCCTCCGTGTCGATTACGCTCACGCCGCATTCCCCCTTCAGCCTATGCTGCATGTAGACCGGGACGGAGTCGGGGACGACGACGTCTTTTCGCGTGTGTATGATCTCGCTAGGCGTAACAACCTCGTCCAATATGTCCCTGTAGTCTGCTAAAAACACGGTCCTCGCGAGTGAGAGCGCGACCTCGGGCCTCATCCTCTTCAGACAGCCCGCCAACTTCTGGGCCGAGGAGGGGTCGTTTGGGTCCACCACCAAGGAAGCGAAGCCCGAGGCCCACTCCTCGAAGTTGTGCTTGATGCTGTCGAAGAGTTGCTCCACCTGCGAGAGCTCGAAACCGCCTTCATAGTCGTCGATGTTCACCAACCTGGATTTATATTGACGTAGTATATATAACAAAATTGATAAACTTGAGAAAATAATTTATTGAAAGGGCTCAATGCTATAGCCCTACATACTTATATATTGAATCGGGTTGATCTATTTTCCTATACGAGATGGACATCTCAACATAGTATTATTCTGCAAATTCACCTACCAAGAATCTCCTTTAAAAATTTATGAAATGTTTTTATCTTTTTTTTTCGAATCCTATTTCTACAATAACATATGAGAGAGAGAGGAGAGAGGAGAGAGAAGAGAGGAGAGAGGGAGAGATTCCATCGTAATTGCCTTTGAATATTCAACAGATGGAATAAATAAAATAGATGCCGGCCGATCGAACAAATAATTAAATGATAAATAATAATAAATTTAACCTCGGCGAAGGTCCAACAAGAACTAGCTTTCGAAAGATTTCAGGCCTCTTTATAGAAGCTATGCATCCAACGGTTCCAGACATGGAATGTCCCACGAAAACAACCCTTGACGAATCTGCTAACTTGAGCTCATCCACAAGAGAGATCAAGTCTTCTGCAAATGCATTGTAAGAAGAGTACCTGCGATACAATACAAAAAAATTTTCTCCTTTAGTATGTATATATAATCTATATATATATAGATGTACATATAGAGAGAGAGAGAGAGGAGTATAAGGTATAATAAGTGGCATACGTCTGTGCATCATAGAGGCTGGGATCTTCGGTAGCCCCGGAGAAGCACCAGTCGAAGAGAACGAGTCTGTAACGTTCAGCCAAGAGAGGCACTATCTTGTCCCAGATCGACTGGTCTCCACCGTAGCCATGCGCCAGAACTATTGTCTCTCCGGCACCAGCGGAGCCCACAATTCTCGCGTTCATGGCTCTAGCCAAATCGTTTCTTCGTACCATTATTATCTTCCAATATCAGATATTACTTGTTCTTTTTTTATTATTATTATCCGGTTGCTAGGCAGCTAGATGGAGAGAAAGAGAGATACAGAAGGTGGAGAGAGAGTAGGAAGATGGTGTGTTTAGTTTAACTTTCTGGTTTAAGGGGCCATCTTTATTTTGAGTTTGACATAGTTATATAGAAAGAGATGGGACATAGAGACATGCATGTCGATCAGGCTTTTAAAAAAATGGCATTTAACTGGGTCAATTTTAAAAAAATGGCCTCGTTGACGATTTTTTTTTGTCAATAGCCCTCACTTTGTTTAAACATTAACCATATTAACTAATTCTCATACTTAACTCATTAAAATAAAAAAAATAAAAAAAAACGAAAAAATGGCCGCCGTACAGATGCAATAACTGACTGAACATGGGTTCATCTCCCTCTTTAACCATAACCTTACAATCGATATGAATGCATTATCTTCTCCATTTTAAAGAACAAAGGGTAACCGCACACACCTCTCTCACAAACCTAAAGCGACGCGAGCTGTTCTCTTCGTTTAGTGCCGGAAAACAACTTCTCAAACCAAGAAAACAACAAGCATTTCAGCATATTTACCAATAAGCATACATGAAAACTTCAATTTTAACGTCGAAAATGGTGAATTTTCAGTCCATTACCCCCTAAAATGTATGGGTTATTTATTAGATCACGTGTACTAGCCAGAGTAGCGATATTTCAGTGGTTATTACGAGAATTCGGACCTGAAAATACATATTCTGAGTTCTAGTTTTTGTGCATGGGACCCCTGCCTGCGGGTACCATGCGATATAGGTGCGGGTACCATGAGATATAGGTGCGGGTGCCATGCGCAATACGTGTCGCTCCCATGCGCATGGACCCCTGCTTTTATGTGCGGGTCCCCTGCGTTTATGCGCGGGTCCCCTACGTTGTGTGCGGGTACCGTGATCCCATGTTCGGGATCCATGCGCTGAAGATCATACATAAGCACGATATATGACGTCGTTTTCTAAACAATAACATTGCATAATATTGCAGGTGCTCAAAATGACAATTATCAACATTGTATTTCAATTCGATGGTCGGTGGTTAATCGGCGAGGACAATACCTCGACAGTAGAGAGCAATGATTTGAAGTTCAACTCTATTGTTGTGGTGCATTGATTCATTACTGCTCTGTTTTATTGCATGTGAAATCTTCTCAAGTATCCTCTGCCTTGTGATATTATCGCCGTGTGACATTGTAATTCGTCTATATATCCTTGTAGGGTTCCAACTTTGGATGGAATGGGGCAACCTTTTAAGGCTACTTTTTATCAAGATTAGCTGCTCATTGCATGCATTTATGTCAGGAAACAGTTACTTAACGAATGTCGTGATAATTGTGTTGTTCTCTCGTCTGTGTTGTGCTTGTATCTTGGATCCTACGTGACATTGATCTTTTAACATATTATGGGAGGCCAAATTTTCCTTACCATTTCTCGAGCTCAACTGATCCAAACAATGATAATATATCACCAAGTTGATGCGGAAAAAAAAATAGTTCGCACAGACACTTCAAAAAAAAAAAAACACTCATTTAGCTCATAATGAAATCTCCGGACAATACATGTGCCCGACTGTACGGACAGAGGAAGAGATGTTGCTTTGAGTGAATAACTCAAAAAGTAATTCGTTGTACAATCATTAACTACTTGGGCTTCACAAATGTGCCATAGTTAGTTCAATTATCAATGATAGAAACAAAAATAAAAAAAAATTAAGTCATCGAACGTTCAATGCGCATGAGAGGCCTTCTAAATGATTATAATAATAATTATTATTGTGATAATAATAGTAATAATATAAGTGTAGCGGTGTTAGCGTTTCGCAACGACAATCCTACGGTCTCACTACATATATTCTCAAAATCTACACGTCTCGGAAATTGGCATTCAACGGTATAATGTATACGGGCATGGAGTCAACGAGGTGGTCGATATCGAGACGAAGTCATGTAGTTGTAAGATGTTTGATATCGATCGTATCTCATGTGCGTATATTCGCTAGTCCATGCGTATTACAGCTAGGAGACATGGAAATGCGCGTACGAGGGTACCATATGGCCTGTCACCGAGCGCTAGTCCATGCGTATTACAGCTTGTGTGCGGGTATCATGCCCTTGTGTGCGGGTATCGTGCTCCTTGTGTGCGGGTACCATGCCATTGTGTGCGGGTACCGTGCCGCTTGTGTGCGGGTACCGTGCCCCTTGTGTGCGGGTACCGTGCCCCTTGTGCGGGTACCGTGCCCCTTGTGCGGGTATCGTGCCCCTTGTGTGCGGGTACCATGCCCTTGTGTGCGGGTATCGTGCCCCTTGTGTGCGGGTACCGTGCCTTAGTGTGCGGGTACCGTGCGTATGGGTATCGTGCGACTGTGCTCGGGTCCCAAGCATGCAATCACGGGTCCCCTGATTTGCGCGACTGTTTGGGTCCCAATTTGTTCGACACACGGTTCCCTTGCGAACAAGTGTCCAAATTGCACAATTGGGAAACCATGCGCGGACCCAACCAATTCGACGCACGAGACCTACTCCTGAGGAAGACAAAATCACAGTGAAATTACCGACACTCTTTCGGGACGCGCGTTCATTGCCATTGTAGTCGGTTTGGAGAATTTTCTGCTTCGGGTAAAGGTTGTTTCGTAGATCTGGAAATTTACTGCTTCGTTTCCGTTATGTGTCTTTCTTCAGTTTTAACTGTCAATTATTGTACTCGGTTATGAAGAAGAAGAAGACCCGTGACGCTACAGTGGGTGGAATCGATTAAACCTAATTAATTTTACTCTGGGTAGTTGAATGGGTTAAATAAGGGTAAAGACGTCTTTTTCCCTGAGTTAGTAAGGGTAGAATAGACTTCAAACATTATGGAGGCCATTTTTTTAAAATTGACACAGTCAAAGGCCATTTACTTAAATAATCCCATGTGGATATCTTTTATAGTCTCTTTTTTTCTTTCTTTTTCCATATGATAGAATATCCCAGCTCTCTTGTTTGTTCATTTAGTAATATTTTATACACTACAATATTAATGTTTCTGTCAGTTCATTTTTTACAAGTAGATGTTATGTTCTCTACAAAACTATATAGGTGACACTTATCTGTCACGTTTTGAATTCAGAAAAAAAAGGAAAAATTTTGAGATGCAAATTAGCCCCAACAAAGAAGTATTATTACATAGTTTGGGCAAGAAAGATTTTTTATTTTAAACAAATTGAAGCACACATAATATATATATATATATATATATATATATATATATATCCCCAGTGGAAACATATGGTGGGTGAGCATTTGCGAGCACCTCTGATGTACCACTGTTTGGCGTCACATCAACACAACATAAGTGGTGTTAATAAATATTGCGTAAAATGTGTCAATTAATGTCACATAACATCTTATGTTGATGCTCACCCAATGTGAACTATAAGATTTATTCTATACACTATATAAGCACCTTTGTGTTTTATTCATAACAGGATGTACTTCAAGCTGAACAGCTCTATAAACTCCAATTGTCATTTTGATTGTTTTTAGGCTATTTGATGCAGTTTGTCTAGTTAGAATATCTTGATCTTCTGATTGTGCTCACATCCTTAATCTGATCTCTTTAGCTGAAGTCGATGGCTGATATTGTTGTCCTTACTTATGTCTGTGAAATCGAAGTACGCCGGGTTGATCAATTCGGTTCCAAGCTTGCGTTTTAGTTTAGTTCTTGGTTCCGTCCGGTTCCTCAGTCTTTAGATCATCAGTCTTGTCCGATCCTGGATCCCATACTGATTTCCCCACCAATATTCAGTCTCCCTTCACTCCATGTATGGTCTTAATAAAATTTCAATTTGTGTACCAGTTTTAGTTCAAGCTAAGTTTTGTTCAAAACTATTATTATATAGAATTAATTAATTCTATTTCGTGATCTTTAACAAAAAGTATTTAACATGCAAACTCTCAAATCAATGGAAAAATGATCCTCGCAACCAACAACGTATAAATTACTTATGGGAAAAATGACAACCAAATATTCCTAATGTCACCTACACCCGAAACGACACTTGGAAAATAATCAACCCGCTAACTTAACTATGATCCAACAGAGGTTTTATATGAGTCATTGTTAAAAACTATGACCCTCCGTTTATAGGAATGAAAACTTGAATGCATTCTTTCTCTATGTGGGATAAGAAACATTGACACAAATGTCCAAGCACAACAAAATCAAGTGTTGTTAAACATACTGTATTGAAGTTTAGGGTTCCATAATTTATTTGATTCACATAATGAGTTGGATTGATTTAATTTCTAGATATGATACATACAATATGAACACCCTGCCGTCGCACATGTGACATTAACTGCGTTCCACATAGGTAGGTAAAATGCGATGGAGAAACTGAATCGAGATTGTTTCCAACATCAGGCGTTCACATGCTACCTAAACAACCTTACCATTAATATCTTCAAAATTAATATGCGATAGAAGGTTCAATACAATCCGTTATTTATCGCCTTTACGAGCTATAATGAATGTTGATTATCATTGGATGATGATAGTTGACAAAGTTAGTATGTGAGCAATTTCGCCACTAAATGATCAATGACAACATTTATTATAGACCCTTACGAAGTCTCATTTTCTTGATGATGATTTGATGGTTAACTCAATTGGTCGTTGGTTGGGATCATTTATTACTACAATTGACTTTTCCCAACGTTGATGCACCACAACATGGCCGGACGTCCGAATGCCACCGGGTAAAAATTATAAGTTTAGATCACTAAATATACATGTTTTTATTTTTTTGTCACTATGTTCGATTTGCCAAAGTAGGTCAGTAACTTTGTATATCAAAATAAATTTGGGTCACCCATTCAATTTTGGATTACTAAGTATACATGTTTTCGATTTTCGGTCACTATGTTTTTATGAATTCAAAAATGGGTCGCTAAACTAGTAAACATAGCGACCTAACATGTATATTTAGTGACACAAAATTGAAAACACATATACTTAGTGACCTAAAATTGAAAGAGTGACTCAAATTTGTTCTGACATACAAAATTAATGACTTACTTTTGGAATTATTGAACATAGTGACCCAAAAACGAAAACATGTATACTTAGTGATCTAAAATTATAATTTTGCCTATGCCACAAGATCATGCAAAAATAGATTTCTCTGTGTTTTCTTTTTAACAATATCTTATGTCGATTGCTTTTTCATGCAACCTTGACCTTTATATTGTATGAAGTGTAAATAGATCTGACGTGTTATTATGGCTAGGATTTAATTTTTATATTATCTAAATACTCCATCCTTCCCTAATTAACTATATTATAGCAAATTTCACCCATTAAGAAAAGCTATTTACTACTGTCTACTACAACCTTGAACACTCAAGTTATTGCCCATGACTGATAATACTAGGTCCAAATAAATTTCGAATAATGGTTTATCATTGGACGATATCATTAATTTTGCTTTTAAATTCGGTGAAACATCACCGCGATAATTTATGATTGTCCGAATAACTATATAATCCTCGTGACATGAGAGAATAGAAAATTTTAGGTTGTTCAACCTGAGCATTAGAGATAATAATTTCACTGTATAAGATGATTACACAGAACAAAAGAATCCCATTGGGAGACAATAGAGAAATAAAATTATATCCGAATCGATAGATGAGAGCATAAATACTAGCTAAACTAAATGCTGAGAATATATATACAATTATATTATACATGTGTGTATGGGATCTCCTGTTGGGATAATCAAGAGAGCGCTTTGAGCCTTTTTTTTTGTTTTGCTTCTCTAAAGCATCGGGTATTATGTGAGGGAGAGAGAGTAGATATGTAGCTCACAAGAATACATACCTATCCTGATCTCTAGATATGTAATAATAAATAAATAGCTAGACTAAATCTATGTGTTTGTGAGAAACGCCAACAGTACAAGTTAGAAAAAGTCCATATCAACAATTTTAAATAAATAAATAAACTCACAAAGATAAAGCATTTTAATTCATGTGCTACACTCCAAACCACTCCCGTTCATGATACCTCAACATCATGTACAACTCGTGATTATATTATACATCTATGCATCATTTTGATACGAACCATAAAACTTTCTTGAAAACCCCGCAAGTATTAAATAATAAAGATTGATTATTATAATACCAAATCCTAAAAAATCTCTAGATCGCCCCACAAAGAAAGACAAAGCCACATCGCATTAGCAAATAGAAAATTGCACCGAAATTGAAGTGGGCCTACGTGAATCGTGTACAAACAAGAAATCCAATGTCTTTAGACTTTTTGCTTGACTTTTGTAGAATGAATATTGAGACCCAAAAGGTCACTTTTGTCGTATTCTTCGGCTGATGAATAATGCATACAACCACCCCCTTTTCTGCATTATTGGTTGTGGGCCCAAATTTCCCTTGTGACAAGGTCTGATAATATTAATTGGGACAGCGCTTTCTTCCCAATGTAATTGAGTTAAACTGTTCGAATTTTGCCGGCTTTTTATAATTTTCTTCCCCAATAGTCCAAATGTTTAGTACTTCAATATATATCACAATACTGGAACGGATCAGAATTATATGCATGGTTTTAATAAATCACAAATGGTGTTTGAAGATTAAAAAAAAAAAAGAATTGACCAACCAATTGATAAACCATGGTTTAGGGCTTTCAGCTCTTCGTTATCCCCACACTAAGAGTGCTTTGAAGATGTGAGATTCCTCGCCACAACCTTCTTCACAATTACTAATCCATTTTGACTACACCTTACTTGGTTTGAAACCTTCATGCTTTCCGACAACTTTCCGACAGACATGAAGGCTTCATTATATTTCTTAATAGGACAATTTCTCATTTAGTGTGCTCGAATTCTTGGAGCCCGTTCATGTTAAGAATTTTGTGATTTGTGAAATTCGAACCAAGAATCCATTCTATATCCAAGAAACTTCTCAGATTTATAGCCATCAATTACTAATATATCAACTTAATTTCATGGACTCTGACCGGATATAATGTCATGGTCTTTTTGGCAACTACGTGAACTTAGCCCCGTTATTTCAACCGTAACAAGTAATTATTATCGATGATAGCAACTATATACAAACAACAAATAAAGGGGGATTTATCGTAAGATAATTCCGAAGGTCGTGAAATATATACCTTTTTTTAAACACTAGTACAAATTACCACATAGGCGACGGTTGTTACGAGGTATAAGCGACGGTTGCTCGGCGTTGTCCAGAGCCTCGATGTAGATTATGTAGCTAATATCAGATGGTTGTTAAGCGTCGCCTATACCATATAAGAGGAAACAAATGTTTTTTGGTCGCTTATAACAACGATCATCTATTCTATTGATTTGGACGTTATTTTGATTGTCATCGGCGACAACTGCTATGACAACAATCGCATGATTAAATATTTTATTTGTTTTTTTATATTGCAATAAACATGTAACCAATCCAATAATTCGACTGATGGATGTTGAAGTTTTGGTGATTGAGCAAGAACCGAAATCCACCGGTACCGGAACCATAACTGAGTACTGGATACTAGCTAAAGCCGCAGCACAGTCGAGTACCGGAGGCAAGCTAGTACCGGAAGTGATGACGAGGCACCTGCTGGTCAAGGACAAGGTGGAGAAGACAAAGCGGAGCATTGAATGCAAAGTTGTGCTGAGTACTGAAGTTGAGCAGAAGGCTTACCCAAAATAACAAAAGCGGTACCTGGACGCAAAGTCAACTCTGAGAGCAGCAGTACCCGAAAGAGGAAAAGAGGTTAATGCTGCAAGAGCGGGCTCGACATTAAAGTCACAAGGCTACTTCTGGAGCGCGAAGTATAAATGGCCGAAGGACCTCAAGACACAATTACTAATTGTAAGTACTACAAAGAGAGAATTTGTACTAGAAAGTTTGTAAAAAGTTCTTACGTCTTGAGCGTTCAAGTGTTTGAGTAAAATACTTTGTGGTTGTACTTGTAAGTAAAAAGGGTGCATTCCCGAGGGAAGAAGGGGAGACTTAGAAGTATATTAACACTCCCAACTTCCATAAATAATTTCGGTGTCAAACACAACAAACACAAACTCACACTAACACACTTCGGTACTCAGCAGTGATATCTTCCGCGTCATTAGTGATAAGTACTAGAACCGAAAAGTACACGCAGTACTGGACCCATTCGGTACTAAGTGAAAGATACTTAGAAAAATCAAGTAGTGTTCATTAACCCCCCCTCCTACTACATAGTACCGACCTGATCCTAACAAGTGGTATCAGAGCATGTTTACTTCAATCGCACAACATGGATACCTACAGCAAGATGCCGATGTTCAGCAGAGAAAACTTCCTTGAGTGGAAGATAAGAATGAAGTCTCATTTGTCCGCACAAAACGAGGACATGTGGGACGTCGTCACTGAAGGACCTCCCCCCCCCCCCCACTCTTCTTAAGATCAATCTTGCACATGCCAGTGACCCTACACAACCTCAGCAGTTTGTAAAGGTCAAGAGTGAATGGACTGATGTAGAGAAAAAGATGACGAATCTCAACAATGTGGCCAAGGATACACTGTTCAAATCCTTGGACACTGGAACTTTCAGACAAGTCATGCTGTGTAAAACAACGGGGGAAGTCTGGCGAAAAATCTGCCAGATCTGTGAAGGGAATGAGCAGACCCGAGAAAAAGAAAATCGTGGTGGCCATTCAAAAATACGATTCGATCAAGATGAAGGTCGGAGAGGCGATGGCGGAATTCAAAGACCGCTTCACCACCATCATCAATGACCTCTCAACAATTGGAAGGATGATCGAAAACAAAGACATGGTCATACAGGTCATGAAGGCGCTCCCTAGAGAATGAAAGACTTAAGCAAGCTACAGCTGCACGATCTCTTTGCCGACCTAAAGGCCTATGAATTCGAGCTACTAACTCTGATGGAAGAAGCTACGCCAGTGCCACCCGTAAAGGCTCTAGCGGCAGCTGAAAGCACTTAAAAATCCGCAGAGGACATGAGTGAAGAGGCGATGATACTCTTCATCAAGAAATTCGGGCGCTTCACGAATCGAAATCAGCCCACTTACTCGCCGTAGTCGAGTAAGAAATATAATAAGGATGAATCAAATAATAGCACATGTTTTAACTGATGGCAGGAAATGTCACTTCATTGCCAACTGTAAGAAGCCCATAAATGACAAGGACAACGAAGTAAGAAAGATAAGGTTCCGCAGGAAGCCTAAGGCTCTCGTCGAGGAGGACAACATAAAATAGGCGGAGACGGATTCTGATGACTCTGAGTCAGAAGAGGAATCGAGCGATGACGAAGTCGAGTGCCTAATGGCAGACATCGACGATTGTGAGGTATTTGATTTCTCTCAACCTCAATTCACCCGTGAGGATCTGGTACAAGCTCTATAGGAGATAACAAAGGAGTACCAGAAACTTGCTACTCAAAAGAAAGTAGTACCAGAACCGGAAATAATAATCACCGGTACTAGCAATGAAGAACTCACTAGGGCTAAGGCTAAGGTGATCTATCTGAGAGCTGAAAATGAATCTCTCAGAGAAAACTCTATAAGGATAAAACCCAAGTTTCTAAACTTCCAAAAAATGTCTGAATCTTGGAGAGAGTCATCAAGGAAACTTGAGACTCTGGAAAGCCTATCAAAGAACCCCAACGACAAAATGGGTCTGGGATATAGCCCAGAGCAACAAAACTCCATTCCCACGACTACACAATTTGTCAAGTTCGTGAAGTCTTCAAAACCGGTGGAAATAGCCGAATTCCAGTACCCACCCACTAAGGTAAAAAGAAGGCATGAACTAGGTTATAAACCTAGACCTCAGAACTTTGCACAGACGACACCACAATATAGGCAAAGGTGGGAGTCTCCCATGAGTCAAAGGCAAGTGCCTAAAACTCATGACGAAATAATCAATAGAAAAACCCACCAGAGGTACATTGGGTACTGAAACAAGTTTCAGAGAAACTCCGTTACTCAGTATTAATTTAAAAAACCTAAACCAAATAACTCCCGGCAACCAGGTAGGGGGAAGACTCTACCTAGGGTTCTTGTGAATCCCAGCACAGGAACATGCTTCAAGGTTATCCAAACGTGGATACCCAAACACTTACTAGCGCATGGACCCAAAGAAAAGATGGGTACCAGAAACTTACTTATTGCAGGTATATGCTAATGGCATCTGCAAGTCCAGCTGGTACCTGGACAGTGCGTGCTGCAAGCACGGGACGGGGAACCAGGAACTCCTCTCCGACATAAAGGCCTGCACGAGCCAAACAGTTACGTTCGGAGATAACGTCATAGGTAAGGTCATGGGTAAGAGTAAGCTTACCTATGACAACTTGACACTAGAAAACGTAAGCCTAGTGAAGAACTTACACTACAACTTAATAAACATAAGTCAACTATGCGACACCGGGTATGTATGCAACTTCAAGAAGGATAGATCTGAAATCATCGATTCTTCAGGAAAAACAGTACTCGTTTGTTGGAGAACCAACGGTACCTATATAGTAATATGGAAAGAAAATTATGTGACAAAACCAACATGTCTTTTAGCTGAAAGCTCTAAGAGTTCGTTGTGGTACAAAAAACCATCTGAATTTCAAAACAATATCCAAACTAAGCTCAAATGACTTGGTACATGGATTACCAAAGGTGCATTACTTTAAGGAAAAGACATGCAATGCCTGCCAACTTGGCAAGCAAGTTGTATCTACCTTCAAAAGTAAAGGGAAAATAGCCGCTAAGCGCTGACTCGTTTTCAAAATTTTCTTTGTACCAATAAAAAAAGACACTCGCCGTAAAAAGATAGTCGTTCATACTTTTCATGTAGTTGCTTCAACCTATACTTTAAAATCTATTAATTTTAAAAGCACAAATTTTGAAATCGGCTCCACTTCCAAAAGTAAAAACAATCATTTTAAGACAAATGTGAGTCTTAAGTCTCGTGGGAGACTAGATTCGGCTATTAAGCAAGCTTATAGCTCGATTCACTCTTGCTCTCACTCTAGGTATCCAGTCCAAGTTCACTCAGGCAAATACCTTAGGAGACTAGCTAGAGAGAAGATATTACCCTCAACTAAGACTGATACGACATTTGCCCGAGCTGAAATTAATTTATCATGTAAGGTTCACCCGCAATGGGTTCCTAAAACACTATATAGGCCAACACAAGCCAAAAAGGCTCAGTTGCCTAAAGAGGTAACACCTAAACCAACTATTTCTAAGTTGGTTTGGGTACCTAAAACTACTCCTAACAATGGTTTAGAAACATTAAGTGAACGAACTTTGACCACTAAATCTGCTAATCCGAGAGAACCCATTTATAAGTGGGTACCTAAGTCTCTCTAAACTTTTCTATGCAGATCCATCATGTGTGGTATCTAGATTCGAGTTGCTCCACATACCTGGCGGGAAATCAAGATCTATTGAGCAACTATCAAGACCGCTACAACGGTAAAGTCAGATTCAACAACAACTATTCATCTCCAATTCTAGGCCTTGGAGATAACATTATAGAGAATCTGACAATAAAAGACGTCTCATATGTCAAAGGTCTCAAACACAACCTTTTCAGTATTGGACAATTCTGCGATAAAGGCTTTCAAGTAGAATTTCTAGCTGATCAGTGCAGAATCCTAAACAGTCAGAATCAGGAACTTCTTACAGGGGCTCGAAGATATAATCTTTACACAATAAATCTGACAACAGTACGACCTTCGACTGCTGTTTGCCTCATCTTTCAGACAACAATTAAGAGGAACAACTTATGTCGCATCTTAATCTCAAGGCTCTTCACAAGCTTTCTGCTAAAAAGTTGGTCAATGGTCTGTCAACCATCTCACAACAAGAGCATTAATGTTCGTCTTGTCAAATGGGCCAAATGAAGCGAGCGTTGCATAAAATCAAGCAAGTAGCCTCCACATCTCGACCTTTGGAATTACTACACATGGACCTCTGGTGATTGATGCGAATACAGAGTATCAACGGTCGCAAATATGTGCTAGTTATTGTCGACGACTACTCTCGTTACGTTTGGACAAGGTTCATAGACTGAAGACTTGATAATAAATTTTGTAAATACAACTTAGATTCTCCTGCAACAGAAAATCCAAGTAATCATGACTGACAACGGGACTAAGTTCAAGAATCAGCGCCTCATTACTTTCTATCAGTCTCTTGGCATATGTCAAAAATTCTCAGCCGCTAAATGGCTCAATAAAATGGCATCGTAGAACGGAAAAACCAGACTTTAGTTGAAGCTGCACGAAGTATGCTTATACATTCCGGTTTTCCTCACATTCTATGGGCTGAAGCAGTGAGTACTACTTGCTTTACGCAAAATCGGACAATTATTCACAAGCGTTTTGAGAAGCCGCCGTACGAGATAATAAATCAATATTCCAAATATCTCATTCTTCAAGGTCTTCGGATGCAAGTGTTTTATGACGAACGATCGAGAGCATCGAAGCAAGTTCAATCCTAAAGCATTTGAAGTCGTCTTTATTGGATATTCTTCAACCTCTAAAGCGTAGCGCGTTTATATGAAGTCTTCTCACATAATAATGGTAAGTTACTACTTCACTTTTCACGAAGTGACAGACTTGGATTCTGAACAACACAGTTCAGAACATGGGCTTATAGGCGTGTTGGCACAAAGTCAACAAACGCCTGTTTCATCACAACGAGAAGTTCTTCCTACTGATTAGAGGACTTGGACTCTCTCTTTGAACATTTTTATCAGAACGAGCCTCAAACGCCTGTTTCATCACAATCTATACCAAGCAGCGCACCTTCCCCTTCTACGGTGGAACTCCCAAATGAGATTCCCGACCACCAAGATCCAACCGATATTCTAGACTTTCAGGATTCTGAATCACCAACCAGTGCTGCAGCTCCTACGAATGCAGATGGGGAAATTCCTTCAATGTCAACTTTAGAAATGAATTTCCCTCCTACGGATATTCAGCCTCTCAATTCAGGATGTCTCGAACTACTTATCGATGATGGTTCTGCATCGGCTCTATCTCATGAGCGAAAGTGGACACAAGCTCATCATGTTGATCAAATAATTGGTGATCCTTCGAGCGGAGTACGCACTAGGACATCTTCTCAAAGCGGACTTTTCACTTCCTTTTTAAGCCAAAACGAACCAATCAAGGTAGCTGAAGCTCTTAAAGACACGGATTGGGTGATCGCAATGCAAGACGAACTCAACCAATTCGAGCGTCTACAAGTTTGGACCCTAGTTCCTTGACCGCACGACAAGACAGTTATAGGAACCAAATGGGTTTTTAAGGACAAAAAGAACGAGCACGGTGGAATTATCGAGAACAAAGCGTGACTTGTAACAAAAGGGTACAACCAATAGGAAGGCAGTGACTACGACGAGACGTATGCTCCCGTTGCGCGAATAGAAGCTATCCGACTCTTTTTGGCATACGCGGCTCATATAAACTTCAAGGTCTATCAAATGGACGTAAAAACCGCCTTTCTCAATGGCGTGTTAAAGGCGGAAGTCTATGCCGCTCAACCCGAAGAGTTCGTGAACGAAGAGCACACTGATCATGTGTATCGATTGGACTAAGCTCTTTACGGACTAAAACAAGCCCTCAAGCTTGGTATGATATCCTAATCAAATTTCTAGTAAAGTCAAACTTTATACGAGGAACAATCGATACGACACTGTTAGAAATTTGGTGATCCGATGAAGACCAAATTCGAGATGAGCTTAATGGGCGAACTTCAATTCTTCTTTGGACTACAGCAGCTCGAAGATGGAATTTTCATCAGTTAAACCAAGTATATAAGAGATATTCTGAAGAGATTAAATCAAGACAAGAGCACATCTATGAGTACTCCCTTGTCAACAAGCTGTAAATTGGATGCTGATCCTTCTGGCATGGCAGTCAACATCACGACTTATCAGAGTATCATTGGCTCTCTTCTCTACCTAACGTCAAGCCGACCCGACATCATGTTCGCCACTTGCCTCTGTGCTCGGTTAAAGCTGACCCAAATGAGTCTAACATGCACGCGGTCAAGCGAATCATATGCTATCTCAAATGGACTCTCACCTAATGGTTATGGTATCCAAAAGGCACATATTTCAAGTTCATTGGCTATACTGACGCTGACTATGCAGGTTGTTGAATGGACGGGAAAATCACGTCAGGCGGAGCACAATTCTTGGGCGATATGTTGGTCTGTTGGTCGTCAAAGAAGCAAAAATGCGTATCAACTTCGACGGACGAGGCGGAATACGTCGCGGCTGCCAGTTGCTGCTCACATGCTCTGTGGATGCGGATGCAACTGCGCGACTATGGGTTTGAATTCAATAACATTCCCATTTATAGTGATTCTCAAAGTGCTATTGCCATTACTTGCAATCATGTTCATCACTCACGCACGAAACACATAGATATTCGCTATCATTTTACGATCATGTAGAAAATGACACTATAGATATGTATTTTGTTAACACGGAGTTTTAACTTGCCGACTTAGTCACTAAGGCATTGGATGAAAAACGATTCCAATTCATTATCGCTAAGTTAGGCATGTTGAATCTCCTTCTTGCTTGAAATGTTCTTCACATGCTCTATCATGTTTTCGTGTGGTATTCTATGTGCTTTTTAATACTCTTTATTATATCTTGAGTGATTTTATTTTACTTCAATATCCCATTTAGTTCTGATTAATTTTTTTTAATAATAATAATAAAAAAATAAAAATAATAATAATAAGAAGAAGAAAATAATAATAATAATAATAATAATAATAATAATAAAAGGGGAATGACGATGACTTTGTTCATTTTGATTTAGTTACAAGAATATTTTTGTGATACATGTTTGGTTATTCGATTAAAATTCAAGTCACATCCTTTTGTCTAAAGAGCTTAGTATGTTTCACTAGACACAAAGCCACACTATATATGTGAAAATTTGAGCCTCAATATTCTTTCAAAGCATTTATCCTTGAGTGCGTCACACTTCAAATGCTTGTCTCTTGATTTGTGCTTCGTGGCCTCATTTTTGGTTTGTGTTAGTTCGTCATGAATATGAATGGCAGTTAGGATATTCCTCACATGGCCAAATTATAATATATAATCATTTACTATTTCCTCTAGTAATCCCCTTTGACCCTTCTCCAACACCCCTTTTCACTTGAAACCCGATCAAGCCTTCAACCTTATTCCATAAGTTTCGGGGGCTGCTCGAATGAGAAAAGGAGGTGGAAGACGCACACGAGGAATGCTCAACGCACAAATAATCTCTCGATTATTGTAAAAGTGGAGCATGGATCTTGCTGTGAACTTCTCCATAGATAATCTCGTATACTCGTCAAAACGACTAGAAGAGAAGCACCTCGAAGTGAACTTCTCAAACGATAATTTTGGTCTTATATCGATTCAACGAGAAGAGGAGCACGGCCTTAGGTTTGAATTCCATAACTGTTAACTTCTCCAAAGATAATCTTTAAATCCTTCAAGAGAAGCACGGTATCGGCCCGAGAAATACATAAGAAGATCTAATCTCTCAAGCATCGTAAAGTAGAGGAGATTCAGCTTGAGGAAGTGCATAAGAAAAGAAACGAAAAAGGAGCATAAATGAATATTAAAAGGGCCCATGAATGGAAGGATTTTAAACTCACTAATTCCAAATTATTATCCTACATTTCTAAGTCAGAGCCTAAAATAATCATCTCTTCAAAGTTCCTTTGATTCAAATTGATGGACTTTCGCTTGGTGAGCTGATTAAATGCGCCACGATGACAGGTTAATTGATAAAATTTTTGTTGTGTTGATATGAGTTATATATATACTAATAATCCCCATGATAAAAATAAATTGAGCGCATGAGCGAACCATGCGGGAGTTGTCAAAATGATTCATACGATGATCTTACTAATAACCCCAAATTGTCATGTGAAATTTTTGCGTGATAGTGATCAAAATGATGTATTCTGACCCCAAAATATTTACGCACATTTTTAAATGCATTAGCACATGCATTGATACGGAATTGTCAAATGCGAAATTTTACGAGCATACATGTTAACGCAAATTTTCATATGCATGATTAGGGCATCATGCATCTATGATGAATTGATTAAATGCGTTATTCTTGCTTATGTCATATATTGTTAAATTTTCAAATGCATATTGTGGTGAATGTGTGTATCCATTCAAACATGGCCACATAAAATAAAATTCCTCTATATATATATGTGTGTGTGTTTATTTTTACCACACACGGAATTGATTTCCACCAAATCCCACCAACTCCCATCCAAATGGCGAGATAAAAAACCCGTAACCGCACCACCTGGCCAGCGGCACATAACCTGCACCGCAGAAAACGTACGCCGCACCAATATGTTAATGGGTTACCGCCCATGTGATTTGAAAGAAATGAAAGGAATATCGATCTGAGGTAGGGCGGGATGCCCAAAGCGCTAGCCCCCTATACTGAACGCGGTGAACATGTCACCAATATGAGCCGCTCCGCTAGCAAACAAGTAGTGACAGTAGAAGTAGAGGAGTACGAGGATTCCGAAAGGGTGTCCCATGCGACCGATTCGGCAAGACTTGGAGGTGTGGTGGTTATAATTTACGGTGAGGGGTTGCTTGACTCGGTGGGCTAAGCCCGGTAATGGTGGGTGTCGGGCGAAGGCGGTGGTGGAGAGGAGTAGTGAGGATCAAAGTCACCATAGAATAATTGGCTTTTTTTTCGGTCTTAGTACACGCCCACAATGTGATGATCGCCGTCAGAACTCTTCAAGAATCTTATATAAACGATGATTACGAATCTTTCTGTGAAAATAAAACCACGCTGCTTTACAAAATATAAATCAAGATTTCTAAGATTGGTGATAGCTTATTGGATATGAACGTCGTAAGCTGAAGCTATCCGAAACAGAACATAATTCGAAGATAGCCTTTAAATAATATAAAAATCATAAACCACCCATGTGGTTCTGAAACACACCACCAAAAATCCTATAGTATAACATAAAACCCCCTCGTGATTTAGTTAACTTTTCACACTCTCTTCATTTTCCAGATGCCTAAACTGCCGCATTCGAAGCACTCGCAGGCAAATTATGATTATCGGGATACTGTGATATGTTTTCTAAACTATAAGGGAGTGTCGCGACGTTTACAAACCACAAGGTAGCAACGTTATTTTTAGTTTAACCACGTGGGGTATAGAGGGGTTTACCCTAAAATAAATTCGTATTAAAAAACAACAAACTCAACCACATGACAAGTACACTAATATTTATTAGTTTATTTATTACATTACATGAGCATGAGATCTACCAAGAGTGCATTCATGCTGGGGTCTATACCTTCTTGACGAAATGACAAACTTTCGAGACCATAACCGTAGATGGCAAACATGATTCGACAAAAGTTAATCAGTAGTTCCATGGGCAAGCGATTATCCAAGACCCTCCTTATTTAAAGTCATCCACGATATCTCAGCAAACTCAACAAACTTGTCCTTAGTATTTTGAACTGAGGCGCCCTTTTCTTCCATGTAAGTATCAACAGCTACAGAATATTGCCTGTTTATTTTTCACGCTGCAAGAGAGAGAGAGAGAGTTTCATATATGTGAAAATTTTCCAAAGTGGATTATTCGACGAGGAAAGATGTGTGTCCCTAATCCAACATTATGAAATTACCGAAAAAACGTAGATTAGATTACCGAAATAGGTGCGGAATTGTTAAACGTTCGGAATCTTCGTTGAGAGTGTTTCTTCGATATTACTTGAAGCACAAGATAAATCTTGAGTTGTATATTTCAAATGAATGTTACTTCATTTACAAGATTCACCCACACTCCTATATATACCAATACATATTTTGGTCTATGTACAAATATGCCCCTGAATTTATAGATAATTAGAAGTAAGCTCGAAACAAAGATAATTACAATTCGAACACAATTAATTCTCTAACATTGTCCCCCTTTGTGTTCGTCTTCGATGAAGCTTGAAGCTTTATTATCTTTGTCTTCGTCTTAGTTGTGTTTCCTTTTGCCTTTTTTCCAAAAATAGGTACATAGTCCGAGTGTCATTTCGCATTGTCGAATCTCATTTCTGAGAAGCAACCTATATTGGATAGCTTAAATGATCTTCTCAGCTAGTCCCTTTTTTTCGAGAATA
Source organism: Linderniella brevidens (assembly GCA_004919715.1). NCBI lineage: Eukaryota > Viridiplantae > Streptophyta > Magnoliopsida > Lamiales > Linderniaceae > Linderniella > Linderniella brevidens. The sequence continues at coordinate 10,192,857 of SWDC01000151.1, read as the reverse complement.
AATTCTTCAGAAATCTCCCACGGCTCGACTTGACTTAGGGATTCCAAGTAGTTCTTCATGTTCTCCTGAATAATCCTTAAAGTCTTGTCACAAAATTTCTCGATTTCGGAGACTAGAAGGTGCGCATTTCATTGTCATGATTTTCATAGACGCATCGCATCCTAGCTCAGGACTTCGGATGATTGCATGTTCCTCGTAGTCTTCGAGGTGGGGACACGTCAAGTTGACCTTCTTGAGATTGCTTTCTAGCATATTTGTAGGTCTTGAACCGCGTGATACTTGACTTGTCTTGTTAGGTACCTCTTGAGTGCGTCCAATCGCAATCTAAGATGGAATTTATTGACCGTGAAAGCTCGGTAGAGGCACAACATATGTCGGACTTCACCGAGCTCTAGCGCTGACAAGTCGAATTTGGAGATTCTGTCTGTTGAGAGATCCCTTCACTCGACTACGTGCACGGGGTACTTTGTCTTCCCGACGCTTCGTAGTTTAACAACTCGTATAAGAGATATTGGCTCCTTCTTTTTTTGTTCTATGAGGAGTCTCTCTCTGCTCATCCAAGTTGGTGCAGCTAAGGCGAATTTAAGCATGTAGATGTACCCTATAGGTGGCGTTCCTTAGAAATGTGAAAGTCCTCGAAGTTCCAATTCGTCGAGCTTCTTTATTTGGTGCTCTTTTGTCCAAATGCTTCGACGAATTTATTCTTGGAAGGGAGCCATAATCTTGACAATCTCCCATGAAGTCTCCACCTTGACCTTTTTGTTCTTCCTTTTCAGTCGTTTCGACGAGTTTGGTAGAGTGTCCGTCACTTTGTGGGCCAGATGTTGGTCAAGATTTGAAATCTCTTGATTGAAGTCCTCACCTTCATCAAGTTCTTCATCGTGGATGTGGAAGAAGTCTATTGTCGCCTTCCAGAGCAGATACTGAACGTTGTCAAGTCGGTTATGCACTACTTCTTCACTTTTCGGAAGATGTCTCCACCTTTCGTTCATAATGTAATCGTCGATCCTCTCATTGGAATTGGCGATGAATGTGGAAGAACTTGATGGATTGGTTGAAGGCTCAATGATGTCAGGATGTTTGGAATTTTGGGAGGTGGGGAAGGTAAGGTTTGTGGTTGTATAGGTGTTGTATTGACCGAGCTACCTCTCAGTGGTATGGGTTTATAGGTGGTTTTGGTGGTGATTTGTGGTTGAAGGGTGCTCATGTCGGTGACTCGGGGTCTCTTCTCCCCCTCACGATGATCGGATACATCATCGGGATTTTTGTGTCGACGCTTGCGAAGCTCTGAGTCTCCGCGACACGTGTTCAATACAAGTAAAGGACTAGGTGTCGTCAGTCGGGCTAAAAGATCCTCTTCCTTGCGCGTCCTCGGTCCTTGACTCTATTAAAAGGAGTCGTGAAAGAAGGAGGTCCCCAAGAGCTATTGGGGGGCAGTTCAGACGGGTTCGGATAGGTCGGTCGTTGGGATGAAAGCGGTGAAGGAGAGGGCACCGGTGTTTGAGGCGTTTGTCATCGGAGCCTTCCCTTTGTCCACTCGAGTTCGCTCTAGTAGTTCCTACATTCGTGTTGAGAGACGATCCTGAAGTGCCAAAATCCTCCAGAGATGCTTCGACGAAGGCCTTCATACGATCCTCCGTGACAAACAACACAACAACGCCTGAGAGGCGCTCTATAGTCACGACTTCGGGGAATATCTCTGAGACGTGGCCTGTAGAGACAAGTATTAAAACTTCGGGGCCAGGGAGGCTCACCGAAGGCATTCCAGCTTCTACGGTCGTTGTGGGATGGCCTGAAGACGGAAGAGAAGGTTCTTCAGGTCTTACTTCCGTGATTTCAACGGAAGTGGTGACGAGAGAAGGTTCCGGTGTGAGCAGTGTAGTTTTCCTCGAGAAGTCGGAGAACAGAGGTAGCGAGGGCAGGACCGGAACATGAGTGGACTGATTCAGAGGCAGTGCAGTCGTAGTCGATACATGATGTGATGTCTCAGACACGATCGGAGTAGGTGTAGCTGCAGTTGTTGCCACAACGATATGTTGAGTAGTGGAAGTTGTTGAGAGAGTGAGGATGACCCGGTCGTGGATATTCTTCAAGTGGATCTCTAACTCAGCTTCTACCTCAGAGAATTCATGATCATCATCGTTAGAATCAGAATCACAACTTGACGAGCTGTCGAGGAGTGATGATCATCGCCACCGGGAGCCCTAATGATAGATGGAAGTTGTATTGGCAGTGGGATGTACAGTACTCTCGGAAGGCTGCATCATTTGGATTTGCCAATATAAGCAATTCCGGAAGCATTTGCATTGCATGCAGATTCGGTGCAGGCTTGGCCGTGTGGAGGAATTTGAGCCTCGGAGGGTTATAGTTTCCGTCGGCCGAGCTCTGATCTCCAAATAGATGCTCATGTAGTGACGAATGAGCTGGGAGAACCACCGAACAAACGGAAAAGACTTGGACTTGGACTTTCCTTCAGATTCAACTGGTCCTCAAAGTCCTTCAATGCACATAGTCGTAATTCTTGAAGAAAACTAATCCGTGAAGCATCCATACTTTGTTGAGGTGAAGCGATAAAACTCGGTGTGCTTCGGAGACAAGCACTTGTTCACAAGGTTAGATAGTGTCTTCCACGTATGAGGAATCTGATTTACTAGAGTCAACGGCTGAGAGTGCCAGATCCGAATGAAGTCTTGAAGAATGTAATCACCGGATGAGAAGTCTTCATAGTTTGGCCGTGGAGGGAGATTCAAGACTCATCAAAAGATTGTCTTGTTTATCATGACGGTCTTGTTGTCGGAGGTGGCCATGAGAGCAGTCCGATCCTCTTTCGAACTGACCTTTTCATCATGCCCCAGAATTGCTGTAAACAGACCTCGGGGAACTGGCCGTGAGGGAGAAGGCCGACCACAAGAAATGCCCTTCGAGGATCGAGACCATCACGGGATTCGGGCAATTAAAGTGATCAACATCCATGTGGAAGTTCTTGTATTTGATCGGGGCCCAATTCGCTTTAGCGTATATTGGAAGTGCCATTTTATCAATATGTATGTTAGAGAAATTTTTTTTTCATTCATGAGTATTTAAAACAGTGTAGAACTAAAGAAAATCTTGAGAAAGTTTTGAAATTTATCGAGAAAAAAATAATGTCGTTCGAATCGGGAAAAAAATATATGTTTATCGGTAAAATATTGTAGCACGTAAACGTTTTATCGGTGAAAATTAAAAGCGTATCGAGAAAACGTTGTCGGTGGCAATTTTGTGATAAACTGAAAATTGCTATCAATAAAAATTTATCGGTAAAGTTTTTCGATAAGCCCGTATCAACAAAATTTCTCGATAGAAGGTATCGATAAGGAAATTTTCGATACGAAGGGTTTATCGAGAAAAAATTTCTGAACCCTAAAATTCTTAATACCGTCAAATTCATGAATAGACATGAAATCTTGTTAGAAATTAGTCAATATATATAAAAAAAATACTAAAGAAACACAAAGTCAAATAAGAATTCATAAACAAATTCATTGTAATGCCGATTAAAAAAATATCGAAAACGGATTTCGCGAAAATAGTGAAAAAATGCAATCGGGTTTTAAATCACAGTTATAAGTGCATGACTTTGGATGGAGAATCGAAATCTGGGTTTTTTCGCGATGTGAGTTTGAGTTTTTGAGTTCGTGTTGGTCCGATTTTCTACCAAACAAGGATCAAAAGATAACTTTTAAGCTTAGAAATCGAAGAACACCTTGTAGTGTGTTTTTGTGCATGTTTCCTATTTTGGAAAGTTCAAGGTGACTTGCTAATAATTTCTTTCGATAAAACCCTAAAAGGGTAAAGGGGGCCTTATATACCACATGAGTTGGTATATTAACGCATATGACCTAATTTATATATAATATTTACGTAGCGGCCCAAAACCAACTACAATCTAACTAAATACAAAATAGACCCAAGACTTATAACAATTAAGGACACTACAAACTATTCCTAACAATCTCCACCTTAGTGTCCTTTTCGTTGTGGCGTCTTCTTTGTCTTCTTGGGTCTCACCAGCTCGTAAACGGATCTTCTGAGTTCTAGCTTGTGCTCATAAGATCGTATCCATCTACGTTACGGAAACCGTTCAGAGATGATGTCGATCATCTTCTGAAACTTGTCTTGGACCTCGTGCTCCTCGAACCTCAGAACCTCCAAAATCTTTCTCAACTTATCTCTTATAATCAGGAGGATTCCATCTCAGAACTTGGAGATCTCCGATGTCTTCATAAGCCTTTTCTTGCCCTTGTAGTTGATTTAGACCAAGGAGGGATCTTCTCCATCGAAGATATGGCCTTCACCGTAGCTTTCAGCTTCGGGGCGATTGAAATTAGGCTTCATGAGGTTCACCTTCTTCAAGTTGCTCTCCAACGCAATCAGAAGGTCGTGAGATATGGTGTACTTGATCTGGCGCAACATGAACCTCTTTAAGGTTTGGTAGCCCAACTTGACTTCAAGATTTTGAAGAGTTTCAAGCATCCTGTAGCTTCCGACCCATCTGAGAGATGTCTTCCGTTTTGATATAGGAGAGGTCCGCTTCACTCAGTTTTTTTTAGTCCCGTCCTCCCGTTGAACCCGGTAGATTGGGAAGAAGATTGAGCAAAATTGGGACGTCCTCACCCCTATTACCGCTGAGATCCTTAACCTCTTCTTCTCATCTCTTAAGAGAGCCTCTACGTCACTTCCTTTTTCGTCGAACATAAGTTTTCTACGGAGGCTGAGCAGATACAAGTTGGCTATATGCTCCGAGAGATGAGTCATCTCGCAGCACCAACTCGTCGAGCTTCTTGAGGCGGTCCTCTTTCCTCAAGATTCTCTTTTGAATCTCTTCTTGGTATGTCGCTATGATCTTAGCATTTTTCCAAGGCAGGTTCAGTTTCTCTCCGATGTTAGACTTCAACGGTGGGTCATCCTCGTCCGTGACTCTGTGTTGGAGGAGCTCGAGAAGTTCTGGGATGTATGCTTTGTAAGCTTCGCCTTCCTCAAGTTCCTCCTCTTCGATCCGAATCAGGTCAATTGTTGCCTTCTTCAGGAAGAATCTTGCGTTTTCCATCAATCCCTTAGCTAATTCGAGAGTCAGCGATTGAGTCATCCACTCATCGTTGAATATTGTAGCTCTCCACCTTGTCATGTGGGTTGTTGAGCTCTTCGACAGTCACAAGTGGCTCGTCGATAGTTGGAGAGGGAACTGGTGAGGTAGAGGTTGGAGGAGGTATTAGAGGGTCTTTTTGGATAACGAGTTGAGGTGAGAGCAGGCTTATAGTGGCTGGTGATGGGATGGTAGTATGGGGAGGTGGTGGATGGGGTAATCTGTTGTGGGGTTCCGAGCATGTTCTCTGTCTCTTCTCCCCCTCGGGACGGTCCTCATCATCGTTGGCATCGAAACTGAGACGGACTCAATTTGATGGCCCAATGCAGCAGTTGTAGGGATGTTGGCTGTTGTGGGAGACATTGAAGAGTGTTTGTCTAGGTCACTAAGACCTGGAGTTGCATAAAAGCATGTTGTGTCCTAGGAAATGTGAAAATATTTGAGAGTGAGGACACTAGACTCGTGAAAAAGGAAGGTGCAGTCTGAGGCGGAGGACTGCTGATTTCAACATCTAATGCCTCCGAGCGAGCCAGTGATGGCATTCGTGGCTCCTCGTGCGTGTATGAAACAAACATCCGTTGGTAATTGCGCGGTTGGACCAGATGTCGCGACTTCTACTCGAGAAACGACAATGTCGTCTCATGTACCTATGGGTTCGGTCCGAGCTATTAGTAGACTGAAGGGCAGAGGATTCCCGTCGCTTCTTTCTTTTCTGCGCCTTTCCTGTTCGCGTCTTACAGCATCCCCTTTTGATTTCTTGCTTTATTTGCGAGCGGGGGATGCTGCTTGTCCTAGACCTAAACTTGGGTCGATGGGTAGGCTTGTTCCCGCGGTAGGTCCAACTGAGATTTGTTGGACCATAGGGACCTCCTCGAGGTCATTGTCCCGGAGATAAGATCGGACAATCGGGTTGGTTGGGTCGGCGATCCTTAAAAGGTCTTCTGGTATTGACATCGCCTCTCTATCGAATTTGGTCTTTGATAAGTGGAGAGAGCTGAGCTTCGGTGGTTGGTACCCCTCGGATGGATCTCGAATCTCGATATCCGGGACAGTGTCCATGAAGTGCTTGACAAAGACGGGCAGCCACCTCAGGTAGGGTAGGACTTCCTTTGTAGTTGAGGGGAGGTATCGTCTTTATAGTTGGTCTAGCAGGTCCGACCAGATGAGTTGAACGACATCTATTTTTTTTAAAGACGATGTCATGGAAGATGAGCATGATATTTCTATTGCATCTATCGGGTCCGCTATGTTTGGGGGATATGCATTTACTTATGATGAGAAATAGAGTCCGCCAAGGTTGAGGAATATCATTTGCGGTGAAGTTAGGGAAGTGTATGGATTTGTGGGTGTCGGGTTTGTAGCCCATGAAGAGGAAGTCATGTTGAAGTTCCTCTTTAGTGGGGGAGGGGGGGGGTGGATCGTAGTTAAGGGATGATGGTAGGCGGAAAAGGGAGCGTAGTATGGATGGGTTTAGGACGATGGGTGTTTGGTCGATTTGTGCGGTTAGGGTGTTAGGGTTTGGTCTTGTAGTAGGATTAGTAAGAGTGGCCCAGAATTGTTGGACATATACTTCTGGGACGCACTCAGATATAGTAATGGCGGTGTATAGTGGGTGGTTACGTAGGATTTGTAGAATAATGGGATCTGGGCAAACGATTTTCTCAAAGTCGAGTTCGAGGTTGTTTGGGATTCATTGTGCCCAGTTTGTTCGCGGAAAAATGTCTTCAATCATACGCACCATCTTTGTTCTGAAAATGGATAAAGATATAATTACTGCATAGAACATATAATTGTATAAATTTGTCCTGATATAATTTCTAAGTCGAAGTTGATTGGAGTGAAAGTGGGATGTCGGGACTTAGAAATTTTTGTACCCTTAGAAAAATTCGTCCCGATATAGTTTTCACCGCGATATAATTTTCGTCCCGATATAATTTGGGACTTAGAAAATTTTCCAATTTAAAGACAAGTCCAGATTTTCGGGTAAGAAACTCAGTCGGCAATTATCGAATTTTTTCGGGTAATTCAATTCGAACTCGGGTGATGATTTTCGGGAAATATAAAGGCCGAATTTCGTTTAAGCATGATGTGAAAATTGAGTTAAATGTTGTTTTCGGTCAACACTTATCATATATTAAAAAGTCGTCGCCGATTTGAAAAGTAAATTCGGGTGAAGTTTAATTTTCGGTCAACACTTAATAATAAAAAATCATAGTCGATTTTGACTAAAATTCGGGTGATGAAAGTCGGGTTATTTTTCGGGTAAAATATTAACGTTTGCTACAGTCAACAGTCGTCGATTTTGAAGAAATCGGGTGGACTATTTTCGGGTAGTAAAAATTCGGGTGGACACAGAGTGTGTGTATAGTAGATTTTCGGGGAGAAATTTAAATTGCATCCGAAAATCGTCCGAAATGTAAAAACCCTAATTTGTGTAAAGCTGAAAAACCAGTGAAAAACAAGTGAAAACTCGCAAATTTGATGTCGCCCTTACCGTTTTTGGTTGAATACAAGCTGAAATGGAAAAATAATTATGGATTTATGACGGAAATGCAGAAATTTTCTGGGAAAGTCGAGAGGTTTTGATTAATTTTCGGGTGAGTTTTGAATAGTAAAAAGTGAAATGAGGATTTTCGAATAACTCTGTAAATATAGTGATTACTATTGATTTTCAGGTAAAATGAATTTTTTCGGATTGGTCAAATTTCGCCGAGATTTAATTTTTTTAATATGAAATAATGACTAAACACGCCGAAAATTGGCATTTACCCGAAATTTTGAAGTTTAGATATTTTTTTACCGAAAATCATAATTTCAATCAATTTTCAACGGTATAAATTTCATAAAATTTTGCTAAGAAAATCGTAAAGTATTTCGAACTCCCCCTAAATTTATGCATATCTTTCAAAAACTCCCCCTCGATAGAGTAGTAAAAACGCCCCATCGATTTGTACACACAAAAACGACATAAAAATAAGAAAAAATATGTAAGACATATATTCACAATCTAAGGTTCATGGAGGCACCATAGATCATGTCTTGAGGTTAACATGCCTAACTTAGACATGAGGAATTAGTTTCGTTTTTCATCCAATGCCTTGGTGAATAGGTCGGCAAGTTGAAGCTAGGTGTTAACGAAGTGCATTTCGATGGTGCCTTGTTCCACATGTTCCTGAATAAAGTGATACCTAATGTCTATGTGTTTTGTTCCTGAAGAAAATTAATGTCTATGTGTTTTGCAGAGTCTTGCGTCCGTCGAGCCAAAAATGATGTCGTCGCATATATTTGTACGAGCATTATATCTTATCCGCTTTTTTTGGTGAAGAGAGTCGTGTCAATCTTCCTTTTCGTGTATCCGGATGAGATGAAAAAATCTGAGAGGACTTCATACCATGCTCGGGGAGCTTGTTTGAGTCCGTAGAGGGCTTTGTCAAGCCGGTACACGTAGTCGGGATTCTCTTCGCTCACAAAGCCTTCGGGCTGAGAGACGAAGACTTCTTCCTTTAATACTCCGTTGAGGAAGGCAGTCTTGACGTCCATCTGATACACATGAAGTTTCTGTGGGCAACAAAAGCTAGAAAGATTCTAATCGCTTCAATTCTGGCAACAGGTGCATAGGTCTCGTCGTAGTCGATTCCTTCCTGTTGATTGTATCATTTTGCTACTAGCCTACAGCTTTATTTCTAATCACCCCCCTGTTCGTCTTTCTTGTTTTTGAAGATCCACTTAGTGCCAATTATGGTTTTCACTTGTGGTCTAGGTACTAATTTTAAAAACCTTCACTCTCAAACTGGCTAATTTCTTCTTGCATAGCAATGATCCAGTCTGGATCGGTAAGAGCGTCGGCTTCTTTGGTCAGTTCCTTTTGACTTAGAAAACATGAGCACAGACTTTCATTTATCGTTGAAGCGCGAGTTGTAATACCACTGGAGGGATCCCCAATTATTTGTGAGTTTGGATAAGCGCGGTCCACTTTCTTTCATGTGTGTGGGAAGGTCCAGTGATATCGTTTTCCACGTGAACTCCCTGATTTGGAATGATCTGTGATCCCGTAGGCTCATACGGTTGGGGCTACTCTGCTGATGATGCTTCTAGTGCAGAGTTAGTGGTTTGAGTGGTGCCATCTTTTGAGCTTGCAATGACATCTGATTCGGCTGTAGGTATATCTGAGTCGGTTGGAGGTACGTTATCTTCGCCAATGTGGAGATTTTCCATCGTAGGAGGCAAATGGTCATTGTTTGGTGCTGCAGAAGGGGTGGAAATGGTGAGTGGCGGTGGTTTTGGATAGAGATACTCGAATAGCAAATTAAGATCCAGATCGCTTGGAGTAGAACTATTTGAAGGTATGCCCACCGTGGAGGTGCTTGGTTGATCTTTCGTCAACTCTCGTAGAAGTCCGAGTTCTGGACAAATTATAGTGACTTTGAAATATATCACAAATATTTTTCGCTCTTTTTCTATCTGTAAAAAAACTAAATTCGATCTGAACTTATTTTTTATTCTCAATCAATCAATGGTAGGGTGCAAACGATATCGACTTCTCTTATTGTGATATATTTGTGCTGATGTGTGTGTGTGTGAAATACACAAGTTAATTTCCAGAAATTCATAGTTAAATCTCCTACGTCTCTACTTCTTCCCATAAGATTCACGTAGATTATTATAAGACACATATCTCGATTTTTTACGAGACTGTGAATCTCTCTCATCGATCAATGCTCGAAAATCACTTGTCGTTGTCAATACCATATTCCACCGATGATCCATGTTCTTTATCGGAACAATCCGAGTCTAGCAAAACTAGTGATTATCACGAAGTCACCCTTGTCAGTGATCCTTTCAGCCTAAGGTTCACATAGATTATTATATTCAGTTGTGCTATCATTGACACTCCAAGAATAATAAGTCATGTGATCAAACAACTATGGGTCGTGTTCAAATATAATGATTTTCGATCCAATATTTTTATCTACAACCTTCCACATTCCGAGTGATTAGCACAACCACTTTGGAGTCGTCGACAGATAAACCCTATTGGGACTTCTAGCGCCTTAATCGAGTCCTAACACTTACAAATATTTCTATGTGCGAGGCAGACCACTGGTGATGTCCTCTCTCATCCGATGAAAATCAGCGGTTTAGCTCCACATATGTGGTTTTCACGCGTTTACCGTGTTACTATGTGCCTAGTACACGTTAAGCTCGATAAACAAATGACATGCCTCATATCAATAAAATAGTTCATTCATTGTAATTAAATGTTCGAAAATTCAAAAAGTATATGTCTGTACTTTTCCTACTTGTATGATATTTCACGGGCATATCTCTAATATACACAAACATGGAAATTGATCACCCGACTGAGAACAACACACCTCCACGAGCGTCAAGATCGAGTTTTAGTTGGACACGTCTCCTGCGAACATGCAGTTGCACGATCGCTTACATACAACTACTGACAAGAAGTTTCGATGAGGCCAACTGATTCCAGCACCTTAATTTTTAGAGGCGTACATTCCAGAGACTTACATGACTCGGACACAGTTGATGACACAAATACATGTGCCGCTACCTCAACGCTAGATAGACGTCTACGCTAAGATAGTTCTAGCCGTGATTCAGTGTAGACGTGTCGAGTGGCTTTTGTCAAGATGTTTCTTTTAATGTTCGAAAAACTTTAATTGTCGAGTGGATGCATATTTTGCACTTCTTGTTAGCTCTTGAAACAAGTTTCTAAGAATCTCATTAATTAATAAGCATATATATATATTATATATTTATATATATTATAGACCAACACGTTTCCGACTAACAACCATTTGTCCCAAGCTTGTTGGTGCATCTGACTATTACCAACGAAATACCGACATGACTAGTTTCGACTACGTTTTTCTTGTGGTATGAAATTGATATAAGTTTGGATATCATCAACCCAACATGTGGCATCGAATATACTTGCCTAACAATTTTTGAAGAGAACCCGTTTAGTCTGTGAGAACTGAAGAACGAATCCATATTAACTTATGCAGGCAAGTGGGATCATAGTGAATATGAGGAAATAAACATCATCACACTACACTATATATCCAAAAACAAATTAACCAAAAGGCTCACATTTTGAAAACAAAGAAACGATGATGGATGAAATTAGTGTACTACAACAGCAGCAGATTCTTCAATTCAGAGAGTTACAACATTGCAGATAGGCAAAAGCTTGCCTTAGTGAATTGAACCTCCCACGACCATGCGTTACTTTATGGTACTCGCTTAGCATTTGATTCTGTGCCATATTTCGATATATGATTGTGATAGGGAGAAGTACTTTTCCTTCTGGTTCTTGAATTCATTGTATCTCAAGAAAAAGTAACCCATGTAATCAAAGTCTATTGGAGACATCTTTGCCTGAGAATCAAAATGGTGACAAAACATGTTTCATTTTAGTACAAAAAATCTCACAGAAGACAACTTGGAGAGAGAGATGGAGAGAGCTCATTTACCTGTATTAAAGCCCATAACGCCCAATAGAGGTGGGAAGCAAGCATATAGGTATTAGTCTCCACGTAAAGAGCCTCGAGATCTACATCAGAAACCTGCATATGTTTTTAATCTCCTCATCACATAAAGGTCGAAAGTTAAATTAATCAGCATATTGGAAAACTCTACATATTTATTCTGCTTAGTTAACTCTGACATACCTCGTCTGGTTTTCCGGGATTGAGATAGTGCCTGAAGAAGAGATACTGGTGATCTTTATTAGGGTACCTGCAGCAGTAATAGTAATATGATCAAAATTGCAATGTATTTTTGGCTTATCTTCGTTCTGAAAAAAGGAAGCAACATATTCTAAAAAACATACAAACTGTAGTCACAATCATATCCTGCGTATTCGTTGAAGTGGTTTCCGATGTCAAAACCTCTATAATTGTATGATCCATATTCAAAGTCGATGAAGTAAAGCTTGCCTGAAAAATGAAATAAAAGACAGACAGCTTTCAAGATTGTGGTCTAAATTATATCTATATGATAAAAATTACCAGGTGATTTTACGTATGAGAGCATCCGATAGTAATATTTCCAACTTAAAAGTAAAACGGATGTAATCTGCATGGCATGATGATGCATATATTGATATGCACATTCATACACACAGGTAGAGATTCATTATATTCTGAATTTGTTACATGTACCTTCATCACTTAACATCAAGTTTCCAGAAAGCAGATCGTTGTGACAATATAGGACAGGTGCATTCAAACGACCCGTGATCTCCTGTTTTACAAAAAGAAAATGGCATGTATGTTTTGCCAGCAAAAATACAAAAACAACGTCAATTACATTACCTGTCTTCCTTATACTTGGGAGGTATTTGGTAATTTTTTTACTAATGCTGAAGTGTTCTTGCGAATAATACAACGTAACAAACGACCTAAGCAAATATAACTAGTGTTGATATAATGCAATCAATGCAACAAGGGTTTTTGATCCATGAATTGGAAGTAATGAAAAATTTTAATAAACCTAAAAACATTAAGATATCAGAAGATACTTGTTTTCAGTTCCAAGATGCAAGTTATTTGATTGAAATACATTTAGCAGGTTCTTATCTTGAGACAAATAAGTGATGGCACTTAATGATTAAAGAACCGGACATCACACAGATATACCTTGAGAGCTGTGACTTCTTTATGAATTTCTTCAAATGAAATAGTCTGATACGCCTTTTGCTTCTCGAAATCGTCAAATTCGAGGCTCGATGCTGCAAATATCTTACCATTGTTCAGAAATGAGGTTATATAACTCAATATGGGGATATTTGTTGGATACAGCTGCGGATATTTGTTGGATACAGCATTGAGAAAGTCAAAATGAGCTCTTTGAATAAAGGAATCATATCACGGAGCACCTTTGTCGAAGAACTTTGAGATGTCATTCCACAATTGAGGTTCCCTCGAACCAGGGATTACTACCTCGTGAAACTTGCGAAGCTGTTTAGCAATTTCTGACACTATCTTTGGCATTTTCATTTCTGCAAGAGATTGAAACAAAATCAACACCCACTACTCTTTCTCGTTCATAGATAATAAACAGCTGCAAAACTTAATATAACATGTGCTCTGACAGTTATCCAAATGAGACACTTACTTTAAAGTGAAGCCACACATTGATTTAAGAAATCAAGGAACCCTCTCCAGTAACTACTTCAATTGAGAAAGAAACAGAAACATCAGAACAATTGCGGTTCCCGAAAATCGTACCTGACGGAGTAAGTGTCCGTGCAAATATGAAGGATTGCACCATGCCGTTTCCAAAAACACCTAACAACTTAGCACCAAATCCTGCATCAGAGAGGTGTGGAATGGCCTGAACCAAAAACAAGGAGGATTAAGTAATTGTTGGGTCATAAATTTCGTGAAATGACAAATTTATCTGCATAGTTTGTGGAAGTTTTATTATTCAAGATATGATACGAAACAACTAAAATAAATTCCGACATCAGTAAAGCCCTACTAGTGCAGCCGAACGCTTATATCATAACAATGAAAGTGCTATTAGATTTGATTGACATACCTGCAATTCCCTTTCACGATTGATCACATATTCTGTATTTGGTCCATATAACCTAACAGTCATAGGCACCTCGTCCCTATCAGTTTCTCTTACAGATACCTTGAGTACTGTTAGAACACACGGATACTCCAACTTAACAAACCACCATGTTTACATATATAATTTGCACAGTGTTTTACTCGAAACCATCAAAGGATTTTATAAAAGAGACGCACATTGATTAGTAATGCCGCCGGAGATTGTGTCAAGTGAGAAATGCGACTCGTCCAACTTCGACCATTGTTTAAATAGATCCTTGAACAACTCCCTGTATACAGATAAACCAATATGGTTACGACTGCCACATATCTGAATCTTGTTTCCTTCAAAATTCCTAATCAACATAAAAATGCCAACCTATGCTAATTCCACCATTCTATCATTTGCATATACCAAATAGATGCATATTAAACTAGCAGCAGGACTAAGTGATTAAAAGAGAGATAAGAGAGCATAAAGCAAGGTCATACCAGAGTTGATTTTAATAAAGGAAATCTTAAACACTGTCATAGTTAACTTTCAAGAAGCTAAACATTAATCATTACAGCTGCCTATTTCCCAATACCAAAACACTTGAATGTTTGCATAAAAGAGGGGGAAAAATGAACAAGTTGGACACATCCAAAAAATCCATCACAAGAAAGAAAGAAAAATACGCAAATTTAAAGAAATCCAGCTGTTAAGCACCCTCTCCGATAAATAAACCTGACCAGAAGGTGTCAAATGAATACAAATCGAAAATTGCAACACGAGAAACCGAGTTTTGGTTTTCAGATTCTAAAGTCTTTCAAGATTACGAAATCACCAAATTTCCACTAATTTGAAAAATATTGCCGGCACGAAAAAACGCGGTACAGGAACATTACACAATACGGGGCTTCATTTCGTCGATGGAAAGAGAGTTGTCGATGGTGATGGACGAGTACGGAATGTCCGAGCTGTGAGTCTCGGCCACGCGGCTCGCATCCCAAATCTCTTCATTCGCTCCCATTTCTTCTCAACGGAATTAAACTTGACTGTTCCAAATTTCCAATACAAATGACGAATAGTAACAGAATGTTGCTTCGCCAAATGGGAAATAAATACTAGCAAGGGAACAGCGATGTCCACAAGTCGAAACTACCCCTTCAATGATTTATTTGAACTGAGCTTTCGAGATCCGCCACGTGGTTAGACTCGTGGACGTGGACTATTCCGCTAATGGCAAGCGACCCTCGTTTTCTTGGACGCTAGCGGATTAGTTGGTTATTTAGGCGTTAACAGTCTGGACTCGGGAGCCTTTGAAAAAAAAAAGCTAAAATCTGTTTCAGTTCCATTTTAAGTTTGAACTTCATCTTAAATAACTCTCGAATTATTTGATCATGTAAGCTACATATCTGTGAAAAATTGTATGTTTAATACCAAAACATTAAAAGACGAAAATAACATATCTTTACGTATTCAGAAAAAGATCAACCAAGTTAAGGAAACACTCAAGACATGGCTCGCAGATAGCGGCAAGTAGGTAGTGGTTGCAGGAAAAAACTGTCTCAGCTGCCTACTCCTGGTTATGTGGGCAGGGGCCATTGCTGCCACTGAGTTCCTTTGTCTGGAAGAAATATAATATGTCCAGACATTCGATGATCAATTGGCTTATGGTGCAGAAGAGGCGTTAGACTCTTAATAGAATGGCTACATTGGGAATCACAATACAGAATCATGCGTGCAGGCTGTGGGTAAATCATTTGGAGACTATCAATCACTTGTTCTTTGAATGAATGTATAGCAAGGAGCTACTGGCTTAGTCCTTTACTTGGTTTTATGGATGACGTATACTGACAAAATTTGCAATGTGGAGTAATTGGGCTAGAAGACTGGCTAAAGGCAAGCAGGTGCAGAACAAAATCACTCTTGCATGTATGGTTGCTGAAATCTATTACATATGGAAAGAGAGGAATAGTAGGTTTCATGAAGCTGTGGCGACGGCACCAAAAGGGGCTGTAACACTGCGGAAGGAACTGAGATGGAGGCTGATGAGCTGCTTGAGGATGTCTTCAACCAGAAGCAGAACTGCACTATCTACATTTCTGAATTATGAGGAGATAATATAGTGCAATTTTTTTGTTCTGTAAGAGCGGTAGGATTGTGTGTGAATGATGCAACTCAAGTCTGGCCGTTTGGTAATAAAGTTTTCATACAAAAAAAAACACTTTCAGAAAATTATATTGTCGCTAATATTATACCAACAAAACATCTTATTACACCGAAAAATATTAACATAATTCGACCAATAAACATAGATATTATACCAATTGTTTTCATTATCATACGAAGTCGAATTCAAGAGTATTATACCAACTTTTATCACTATTATACCAACAAATAATGTCATTATAATTTTATTATACCAGCTGATTTTCGCACATTATACCACGAAACACGATAATTATACCAACAAAACCGAAGATTATACAAATAAAATATTCAAATAATTACCAATAAATTCGATTATCATACCAACAACCCCATTTATTATATTATTACTTTTTCATCTAATTTCTGACTTTATACCAACAAACGCCGATATGATACCAACTATTTTAGATATCTTACTTGAAGTATAATATATGAAATAGTTGGTATAATATCGGGGTTCACTAGCTAATTTTTAATAGCTAATCCTATCAAGGCCGAGAGTGACGAGGTGGAGATCGAGCAAGTCGCACGTGATAGGTGGTGTTGCTTTTTGGTGCTATGATGTTCCCTGATTGTAGCGCCAGTAATATTTCTCTTACACAACTTCAATTATTGGAGGACAGTATGAGGTGCATAGATATATTAAAGTTGTACGGTGCTAACTTTCTTATACAAAGTGCTTTGCTAGGCTAGCGTGCTGGAAAAACTAAATATATGCAAATCTCCACGATTGTTGCATGTTAATGCATAATATAGAGAGTTTATTTTATTAATTATATTATTGCAGTTACTATTTTTCATGTAGGTATGGGCGTGGATGAGAATCCTACATTTACTACCTATTTGCTTCGCGTAATGCATCGATATGTTGGTGCAATTAGCTGATGGAATTCAGTTGCCGATGCCAGCATACGATGCGATATATTATATGATCATAACTATTCGTGATAGAACGCATTATTTAATATTTTAATGTTGTGTGGATGGAACATAAATATGGAGAATAATTCGACGTGTTCAAATGTACGCACCATTCGTGAAGTGATCGATAGGATGCAAATGTTTCAGCTTGTTTGGATTCCGTATGACCAGTCGTTGCATCTGGTCTACTGCCTTTAGCTTGTTGTTGGATGTGTCCATTAATTTTTTTCAATAACGTTGAATTCCAGTATCTAGAGCGAGTGCTTCGACAGTTTGGTATGACCCAAAGCATTCACCCTCTACCCGTCGATCGAGATATCAATCTACATTGTTGTGAACGCGCGAGCGAGTAGGAATGGATTGTACTCATATAATGCGGATTGGTTCAAATGAGGGTCAATCGAGACGACACCATTATTAATGTCCCGCCATCGACTTCACTCGTATAAGACACTCACGATTATTACGAGTGGTGCATACGAGTTACATGTCGATACATATCTCCTATGGCAAGGCAAATGACTTGAGGTCTTTATATGGGTGATAGCGCATGGTTTTTGAGGTGAAAGCTTAGCTTTCAACTAAATTCACCATGAAAGACTTATTAGAAGCGACCTCTTAGGATTCGATTATTTAGAGATAAGGCGAATCGAAGGTCTCTCCTAAACCTTTTACTAAGAAAATGTCTTTAAGAGATATAAGATGGACAAATATAAGAGAGGTATCTTACCTATGCGACATGGGATGCATCTCTCGAAGTCTATGTCCCTTCCTCTCGAGTAAGAGAGAAAAGTGCTTCGTGGAATCCTATGTGGTCGCAATGGGTACCCTGATGTACGCGGTGCTTTGCACGTGCTCTGGAAGAGCCTATATTGCAAGTGTGGTAAGTATATTTCAGGCCAACCTTGGTAATGAACATTGGATGTTAGTAAGAATACTTGAAATATCTTAGTAGGACAAAGGATATGATATTGATTTACTGAAATGGAGAATCAGAGATTGTTAGATATATAAGTTCGTACTTTCAGTTAGACATGGACGAATGAAAATGACATGGACGAATGAAAATTTACCTCGGTTTTGTCTTTACGCTTAACAATTACGCATTTACTTGGAAAAGTATCAAGCAGAGAACTACTGATTGCACAAATGAGGCTGAGTATGTAGCACCCTTTGAGGCAGCAAGGAAGGTGTTTGGATTAGAAAGTTCTTAGAAACTTCAAGTCGTCTATGACATTTCGCTCGCAATCATTGTTGTGCAACAACAACCGCGGCATAGCAAAAGTCAAAGAGCTGAGATGTCAAAGGTTGTCCAAATATATAGAAAGAAAAAACCAAGTGTTGCTGAAAGTGGCATTGCCATGCAGAAAGTCATGGCGAATAATGTGGCAAACTCATTCACCAAACCATCATCATAGGAGATGTTGCGGGAATTTCCATTGTAGAATGTTCGACAGAATTATCCATCAGTCTTTCGAAAATCAACTAGCAAAGCTCGCCAGGCTTTTGACATCGAAAATGTACAACGAAGAAGACATGGCAAAATAGCTCAACTCGGCGTCAGCCATCCGAGACCACCGAGACCATGCCCGAAAAGGTCGAAGAGTCGATGCCCGAGTAGTCGAGGTCCAGGGCGTCTCGAGCACATGCAGCTAAGGCCGAGGTGGCCGAACAGCTGAGGCCAAACACGTCTCGCCGAGCACATCCCACTGAGGCTAAAATGGCTGAGGCCAATGAGATCCAGCACGCCAGAGGCTGAAGCGGCCGAGCACACCAAGGGCCGAGGCCAAGGCGGTCGAGCACGCCAAGACCGAGGGCGAAGCACTCAAGGCCTAGGCCAAAGCACTCAAGGCCAAAGCCGAGGCACTCAAGGCCGAAGCCGATGCACTCAAGGCGACTAAAGCACGCAAGGTCATGGCCGAAGCAACAAGTCCGAGGCACTAAAGCTCAAGACTAAGGCCGAAGCAACTAAGTCGAGGCACTCAAGGTCAAGGCCGGAGCAACCCGGTCGAGAGGGAGAGATTGGCCAAGGCAATTTCGAGACCAAATCATTCTCCTCGAAGTCATGACCCGATTAAAGTCTGATATTTCCTAGTAGTATTCAAAATCGAAGACTAAGGAGATATTTTAGGGAATTATCAAATCTCAACCAAACGAGATATTCTTGGAGGTCGATTCAAACATTCGAACGAAGAGACCGAATTCCTACGGCCAAACAAAGTAGGTCGGCTCCTCCTATAAATACCTCCGATCATTTATCGTTCTAGGTACGTTCACTACTCTCAGTCTACACTCAGAGCCTCTCTCAACACCCATTTTTATTCCCACATTTTCTTAAAACCTCGGAGAGATAAATGCCCTCCTAACTTAGGCAGGAGGGAAAACGCTCAAACCCGCTCAATCCAGGCATTAAACACAACAACCCCGGAGGTCAGGCGACGTTCATGGAACACAACGAAGGACACTGTAGAAGGACGATAGACGGGAGAACAATTATTTATGGCTTAGGCATCGCAGACAACGACCCCTAGAGAGGTGACGTTCATGGAACACGACGAAGAACATTGCGGAAGGACGGCAGAAGGGTTACCGATTTTTTCTAGCATCATCATTGGCGTCGTTTGTGGAGAATCGTTAGACAAAATATTATGCTGAATATTAGATTGAATCTGGGATCAACTAGAAATGAAGACTGCAAAATGTGACATATTATTCAAATGATAGATACGGAGATGGAGACAATAGTCTCAGTATGACCTCCTTTGGAGGAGCAGGGACAGATCAGAAGGGAGTTTAATGCCTTGAGAAACACACGATGGACAAGGAAAAACAACCATGAGACGGTTCTCCCTACGTACCAGACGATAATGAAGGACTTACATCCGCAGGCAAAGGCATTGGTAGAGACAAGGGAGGCGTTAGGCCGTCACCATATAAAGAGCATGGAAAATGGGAAAGGAGATATGGGGCAAAGATAAATAAATAAGATATTGAATAATAAAACTTATCGATATGTTTAGTCATAAATTCTGCGAAGCAGATATGGGGCAAAGACAAGCTATTATGTGTTGGAGATATGTTCGATTTATATGGCCGAATATTCTCTACAATCGTGTTTGGAATCACTTTCCACAGACAACATTTGGATCCTAAACGAGTTTCACCGAATTTTTCTCAAGATAAGACTATAGAGATTTTATTCAGAACCGTTTGTAAATAAAATGTATTTATGTTGTAGGTCTCGTCGGTTATTTATAACCCATGATTCGACCAGTTGTGTCCATTCGTGAGTACGGTTTGGCTTGAAGCCTTGTCTTTGGGTGGAAGCCGATTCTCTAGATATTGATATAAATCGTACCTCTTATCTTCGTTAGGAATCTCTTCTCATGTCATGTTGAGATGATTTATTTGCGAAATGAGCTCAATTCTCAAGTCTGCCTCGGGGGCATGTTTGGAGCTAGCCCATTTGGCTATCCGATCTTTCTTCTCATTTTTCGACCTAGATATTAGGACTAATTTGAGTTCCTCGAAACTTTCCTTCCTCGTTTTGAAGACCCTTTTATATTTTTCAATGCTTTCCTCTTGGGTGGCAAAGTTCCGTACCAATTGATGGACTACCAGCTGGGAGTTCGAATGCACCGTCATCTTGGAGATCCCCATGCTTCGGGCCACTCTCAATCCAACCAGGAGTGCTTCTTATTCCGATTCTTTATTGGATGCCTGAAAGTCCAACTTTATGGCTAGGCAGATCTCTTCTCCCCACGGGGAAATTGATAAGACCCTGACTCCAGTCCCCGTTCGACAAGACGGAACATACACGAACATATTCCACGTCTGCCCGAGCTTACCTCGGTGGTCTCTACAATGAAATTCGATAGAGCATGCGCCTTTATTGCCGAGCGAGAATGGAAATTAATGTCATACTCTCCTAACTCGATTGTGCATTTGAATGCTCTACCCGAAACATATGGTTTCACGAATATTCTCCCGATCGGGCAATTAGTTAACACTTCTCTAGGATGCGACAGGAAATATGGGCGCAACCTGCACGCAGTGATCACCAGAGCTAATAGTAATTTTTCATAATCAGAGTACGTTACCTCGACTCCCTTCAAAGCATGACTGATGAAATATACTAGCTTCTATGTCTTTCCTTCCTCCCGAACCGATACAGAACTCACAACCATGGAAGTAGCCGAGAGGTACACAATTAATTTCTCACCCGTTATTGGTTTGTTTAACACGGGAAGCTCCTTAAGGTAATTCTTTAGCTCCTGGAAGGCCTTCTCACACTCACTTTCCCAATTAAAACTCTTTGCGTTCGAAGGACTCTAAGGAATGGGAGACTCCTTCCACCCGACCGAACTATCGGGATAATGTCGCTATTATCCTTGTTAGTTTATGAGCCTCATTAAAGGTTCCTTGGGGACGCCATGTTGACTATAGCTTTAATTTAGTGGCAGTTGGCTTTGATACCCCGCTGGGTGACCATATATCCTAAAAACTTTCCCGAGCACACCCCGAACGTGCACGTAGCTGGATTCATCTTCAGATGATTCCTTCGAGCGGTAGCAAAAGTCTCTCGGATATCTAATAGGAAATAATCCCGCTTTCTGGACTTAACACCTTATCCATTAACCATAGGTAGCCCCAACATTCTTCAACCCAAAAGGCATAACATTATAGCAGAAGGTACCATCAGATGTAACGAAGTTAACCTTGTCTAGGTCTCGAACAACCAACTTTATTTGGTTGTAGCCTTGGAAAGCATGAACGAAACATAATAGCTCGTACCCAGAGGTTGAATCTACCAATTGATTCATCTGAGAGAGGGAATATCAGTCCTTCGGGCAAGGTTTATTAAGATCCCAAAAGTTCACACACATTCGCCATTTTTCCCGAGGACTTGGGTACAAGGACCACATTGGAAAGCCACGTAGGGAATTGGACTTCTCGTTTGTCTTGCCTCGAGAAGTCCCCATACTTCCTTCCGAATTATTGCGTCCTTCTCAGGTCCTATGTTTCTTTTCTTTGAAACATCGGACGCATCTCTCGAAACACATTCATCATATGTTTCGTTACTTCTCGGTGGAACCCTCTCAGATCTTAAACCGACCAAGCGAACACGTCCACATTTTCTCTCAGCGGTTGGATTAGCCCTTCCTTCAGCCATTCTGGAAGTACTCGGGCAATCTTTATAGTTCGTGTATGTGGCTTGATCAGCAATTCCTCTAGTTCGTCTTCTCATGATGTCGTTTCATATTTATTCTGGGGAGATCCCACATCTTGAACACTTATCTTTGGGAGATACCACTTCTGGGGAGTACAATTCCCCCCCCCCCTTCCGTTCCGCAGAATGGTCATCCCGTCCTATTCGGAATGACTTCAACTCTACCCTTACTTCCTCGACATAGCACTTCCTGGATCCCTTTTGATCGCGTAAGACTTCTCCTACCAAGTTTTCTATGACCTTTTGATGTAAGGCTGAGGCCACTGCGGCGAGGAGCACAAAGCAGATCTTCCCAAGATAACCTTATAGGAGTTGGGCGTAGCTACCACTAAGAAGGGAACGATCCATGTCTTTTTCATCTTTCCTTCCCCAAGGGTGAGGGGTAGATGAATTATCCCTTGTGTTTTTATGGCATGTCCAGGGAATCTAAATAGAGCGGTTTCCACGGGATCCATCTGGTACTTTTCCAAATCCATCTGGTCTATGGTTTCTTGGTATATGATATTGGTTAAGCTCCCATTATCCACAAATATCCTGCTCACATTCTGGTTAGCTATTTCGTCTCGGACGATCAAAGCGTCTTCGTGGGCATCTTCTTCCCCGTGAAAATCATTGGGTAAAAAACAAATGGTAGGGTCGAGACGCTTTTTTCCTCTGCTAACTTCATACTCGAGTCTGCGAGCCCATGCCTTTCGAGCCCGATTATAATCCCCTATAGTGGGCCATTCTAAAATAATATTAATCACTCGCACAGGCGCAGCACGCCCCTCAGGGGACTATTGAAGATCGCATCATCTTCTCTGGTCTCTTCTGTCTTCCCTATCTCTTCTTCATGGGCTAGTATTCAGAAGATGTCGTCTCATCCTCTGTCCATTCGGAACGTCTCTTCTTCTCATTCCCCTCATAGCTTTGTTTGTGGCCTTGATTAATCTGGCATGGGCTTCAGGATTTTCCAGAACCAGGCGTTCCAACTTCTGACTTAGAGTGAAACATTCATTCGTGGTATGGTCATACTCATTATGATATCGGCAATACACATTAGATATTGGGTTCATGGGTCATCTGTTCGTCATAAAGGGCCTCTTGATTAGGTTATGCTCATCACCGATTTCCAACGCCTTAATTTTGTTGACCTTCCAACGAATGTTCGCCGGGGGAGGAGCCATTGGTGCAGGTGCAGGAAAACGAGCGCCTCCAAGCGCCTTTATCCACTCTCGTTCCTCCTATGGCATGTCCCTAGTACGGTTATTTGCTTCTTATCGGCATCATGGCCTCTTCCACTCAGACATATTTCTCGACTCGGAGGGTCAATTCCTCCAAGGTAATGGGATATTTTTGGCCAAGGACCGGTATGAATCACCCTCCTTTAAACCATGGTGAAAGGTTTCTATGATTACTTCTGAGTTGATATGTGGAGCCTCCATAGCTTGAAGTAATCCCTTAGGTTTTCTCACTCCCCTTGTTTGATGTGCATTAATTTAGCTGCGGAATAAGGGTGCCTCTAGTTACTATAAAACTATTGAAGGAAAGCTTTAGTAAAGTTTTGGAAACACCGAATCTCCCCTGGTGGCAAGAGGGTAAACCACCGCTGAGCTCCTCGGACTAAAGTAGTTACAAACACCCGACATTTGATGGCATCATTGAGTTGATATAATGTTGTGTTTCCTTCCAACATCGCCAGATGATCTTCCGGAGGAGTTGTGCCATCGTACTTTCCTGCCTCAGGAAGTTGAAATGAGGGGGTAAGGGTACTACCATTAGCTCTGCCGAGAAAGGTGATCCCTGAGGAGCGAATGGTGTTTCCATTGAAGGATTTGCCATATTTTTCAATACCTTAATTTCCTCCCTTAATAATTCTAGTTATATTGATTGCTTGTCCATCTGTTATCGGCGAGTCCTCCGGATGGTATGCAGCTTCTCCCTCAATGTCCTTTCCCTCGGTGGGCTAGGGGCTTGTCGATCCTTGACTCTTTCGCTCGCTCTTTTCTACGCAAATCGAACGGGTTGTGATCTTCACGTGACCCTTGTCATTCTTCATTAGGATCGACATGACCCTTTTCTTTGGGGCGTTCAGACGTTAAAACAGCCATTTCCGCCCCTATCTTCCTTATGGTGAAGGCCTCGTCTATATAGGCTTTCATCATTTGGGCTAGGTTTTCCATGGTCAACGCACCACTCTCGGGAGGGGGTTAATCGATTCCGACGACCACCATAATTATATTGTTTGTTTAGGGAAGACCTCCTCCCACAGACAATGCCAAATTGATGCGCGGATTTCATTGATCTGCCACGGGATGGTAAGTTTCCCTTCCTTAATGGCTTGCGCTGATCTTTATACGAATCCTATGATACGATGGACGAAGAGATGATGGGTATTATGGACCCTTCTGCCTTAGTAGAAGGATAGACTCTTTCTTAACGAGAGTTGTTTTATAGCAGTTGTTGGAATGTTATTTGTTCAAAAGACCAGCACCTTCACATATCCGCATGGTGTTTAGATTTATAGCAGATCGATCAATAGACCTAGTCTTCCCCCACACTGTATGACCCCCTCATTACCATGCTCGGTTATCTTCTTTTCCACTAAGGCCTCCTTTGCGTCCCACTTTCCCACACACCATCCCTCCATGTCTTCATTGATGGGACGAGTGATAACTTCCTCCGCGGACTTTCTTTGGAAAGGAGCTCGAAGCTTCCCGGGAACAAACATTCCCGAGCGACCCGAGTCAAAGCCCCCCTAACTTATCCCAAATGCCTCTTTCCGAACACCCCGAAGAAAGACATCCCCTACATTGATCGGGATAATTTTCCTCGGATACTTTTACCTTTTTGAAGGCGAATTTTCCCGGGTACCTATTATCCACGTTGTGCTCAGCGAATGATTCACAGGATATTTTACCGCGGTCCGAGGATGCCGAGGGTAACAATAAGTGATTACTTAGAAAGGATAAACGTTTATAGGTTATAACGCACAAAGTTTCTTGAAAAAGAACAAGCCAAATTCACCACCCAAACACCCTCTCCCCTCTTAGGCACATTTTTGACTTCACATTCCTTTCAAATCCTCATACAAAAAAATACAGCAAAATCTCCCAAAAATAGTATATTATAAATAGCTACACATCATCAATATGTGTTATTTATCTACATTTCACCGTATAACTTGAAATTGGTTACACAGAGACAGAGGACCATCACTGATACGTCGTCGGAGAAAGAGAATATATTCGTATTTGGGTTGCGCGCCCTCGTCCAATGATATGTTCATGACGGTGTCGGTGAGGTTGAACGGCGAGAGGTGAAGGGAATTGACGTTGAACAAAGGCGGTGAGTCGGTAAAGAGCGTAGAACACCGCTCCGATGGTGGCGTAGAACACTCTTCGCTGAACGCAGAGCGGTGGGGATGGTGTCGTGTCGGATGAGGTTTTCTATTTTATTTTTTATTTCACGGCGAACCATCACTTTTTAATTTATTTTATTTTTAATAATTTTCAAGAGGAAAATCGAATTTTTTTTTAATTTTTATTTTAATTTCAATGGGTGGCGTGACATGATGTCGGCATTTTTTATGTATGGCGCCACCATTAATGATGTGGCAGCCAAAATTTCGAAGAGAGAAAATAATAAATTGTGACACGTCAGCGTAGAACATAAATAAATTGCTTTATTTTCGAAACTTATTGTCTATATAATACCACCTCGAAATTGGTTGTCCCGATAATGCTACCGTTAAATTATGGAGCAAAAAATATTTCAGCCAAATTTATATGGCATACGATTTATGACTCAATCATTACTATTTGTAACATTATGAACTCCTAAGGCAAATGCCAATGAGGCATTGGTCTAGTGGTAAAGGAGGAGGCCTTAAGGTCTTGTGGTTAAAGGAGGTCGTAAGATCGAATCTCCCCTCCCACAATTCATTGAGTAGTCCTCATGGGCCTTATGACCCATAACTATCGTTGTCAGATGGGTTTGGGACGTATCCATCTGGCCCAGGTGATTAGTCCAACCTCTGGAGTGTGTGGCACAATTAAGCCTCCGTCAGGTCTGTGTCGCAAGCCCACGCCGATATTTAGGGACTAACACATAGCCAGATCGAGTGAAGATAACTCGGGACAGTAAAAAAAGAAAAAAAAAACTTCTAAGGCAAACGAAACAAAAATTCATAGGCATTTGTTTATTTCTTTTTCTTTTTAGTAATTGACATCCCATTAATCTAAATAATTAATCGTCTAACAAATCTCAACTTATGAGTTATGAGGAAACATTCAAATAAGCAAATCAAGATTAGGGCCACAGTAACATTACATCTGATCAATCTAGTCAACTGCATGCAAGATTTCAAAGACAACAAACAGCCTTCTACAAAGAGAGACTCTCTGCTTCTCACAGTTTCAAAGGCTTCAATCGAAGAGACGCTCTCAACCTGTTCGCTTCAGCAATCGAAGAGACGCTCTCAACAGTTTCAAAAACTTCGCCTTTATTTTGGGTTCGACGCAGCTTTCACTCACCAAAAGCTATTTTAGCCAACGGGCGCCGAAAATTT
The DNA here is from genome assembly GCA_004919715.1 of Linderniella brevidens. Classification (NCBI taxonomy): domain Eukaryota; kingdom Viridiplantae; phylum Streptophyta; class Magnoliopsida; order Lamiales; family Linderniaceae; genus Linderniella; species Linderniella brevidens. Next base: position 10,166,253 of record SWDC01000151.1, on the reverse strand, counting down.
TCATCTGTAACCACAAAGCATAAAATGTTATTGGCCGCTGCAAACTTTCAGGCTTGAAATTGCCGAACGAGTATCACATGTCCTTAAAGATTTAGTTTTTCACCGACGGAGGACGGGTTTTCTCAACAAATCTGAACAAACGCAGCAGGAAGAACAAGAATTCGAGGGTTTCAAAGAATTAGGTAGGGGATTCAGATTTGAAATCAGACAAGGCAAAAAGTTCAGATTTTCGAGGATGAATTGGTCAGTGATCACGCTAGAAAATTCGCACTTGGTTCACTTGGGATTGAGCTGAAAATTTGCTTCGGAACGCCGTAAAGCTTCGCATAGGAGGAAAAATATGGGAAATTGTATTGCATTGTATAACAAAAATGAAAAAGGAAAAAAAAGGAACATGGTAATACAGGTAGGCCACGCAAACAATTCAAGTAAAATAATCACCTGCAACCTGCTGTGGAAACAGGCCGCATTCTCGCTTTTAGTATAGTAGTATAAATAAAACGTCATCAGTCCACGGATGGACTCGGAATCGGCGCTGTACTTGGGCCTGTTTTAATAGGCTTATAATGGGCCCCAATCGCTCATTGGGTTTTTCTTCGCAAGGTACCGCATACGATACAATGATCGATCTCCTTCACGAAGTTTAATCAATTTGTAGCCTCTAAAAGCACTGATGTCCTTCGTCGGTGTGCTTCTCGTCATTTGCTGCTCCGTAATCACTTTTTCCGATTTTGTTGTTGTTTGACGAGTGTTAATCGAACTGGATTTCGGTTTTGGTTTTGTGATTTTACGAAATTAATTTTGCTGCATCAATGATTTTTCACCAGATTGCTGCACCCCTCGGTTTCTGACTTAGATGCGTTCAGAAATGGCCACTCCGGAGTGCGCGTGGTTCTCCGCCTTAAAGATAGCTAGAAAATGGCGGTGAAGTCCCGGGGTTAATGGAATCGCGCGGGACACCTTCTCTAACGATCCTGAAATAATTAGAAAATGTTGAACTATGGGTGGACGCCGTTTCGGCGACGCCACTCTGACGCTCAAGTCAGTTTCCTGTTCAGACGTGGCGGGTACATTTTTATATAGCGGAGAAAGAGATCAAGAATGAGATACCTGAGCATGGTCGAGTACCGTTCTTATTTATAGGGCCGTATTCACGATCGTCACGTCCAACACTCACGGCCCACGTTGATGTCCTCTTTTCGTCTCCCACGTTCGCACGACGATCCTCACGTTCGCACGCCCGCTACTTCCTCGGACAAGGGTGGCAGTTCTTCTTCTAGCCTTTGACGTCTTCTTATACAGGATCGAGAACAACTCGTCACTCGGACTCTTTATCTTCTCTGAGATGCCCGAGCTTCCTTTCGTTAGAAAACCCGAAGTTTCCCGAGGGGGTCCTCTGAAGGTTCGTCGGGTCGATAGTTTATCATTTTGGGAGAACTCCCGAGAGTCCTTAATGAGGGGCCCCGATGTTCTTCAACGTCATTTTTTCGAGCTTATCTTCCGTCCCTCGCGATGAAGCATCCTGAGGGTAACCTTATGTGGCTGAACAAGTCGTAAAAATTGTACTTTGTTTATTAGTTATCCTTGTAACTAGGGGCGTAGCTTATATTTTTGATAATGTAGGACTAACTAGTAAATATACCATGTATAGAGGTATATATACAATGTACACTATTGAAATCAATACACAAGAATTTCAGAAATTCACAAGGCAAAGAATTCACATTCTAGAGAGAGAAACACAAACGAAAACTTTCTCATTCGAAGCTTTTCTCTCTCGTGATCTTCAACCGAGATATTCGACCGAAGGTAACATTTGAAAATCTATATTCGAATATCTAGAATTCATGCCTGGATCTCTCGTTAGTTGATTAATTAGGACCTAACAATTGGTATCAGAGCAGATTGTGATTGTTTTGGAATTATTTTACTATTTTTAGATCAAATTTATTTTCCAGATTTTTCGATCAAAAAACACTCGCGAAATGCAAATTTGATCACTGAATTTTGCGAATTTTGTTGATGATCTTGCTGCAAAATTGATAGATAATATGTTAGGAATGAATTACGTACTGATTTTAATTGCTTAGAACATCGGATTATTCTGATTTTCGATTTCGATCGATTTTACTGTTTGCGATTGAGTTTTGAATACGATTTGATTTTCGTCATAATCGATATATTTTGCTGTAAAACGTGGTTAGTCTTGTGTTTGTTCATGTTCAGAGTTCATATTCAAGTGATTACCAGAATCTCAGCGTGTAATTTGAGTTTTTCAATTGAATCTGGATTTTTACTGTTTCATTGAACTCGAGTTGTGTTGTTCGATCGTTTTTCGATCGAAAAACTTGGCTCGAAAATCTTTTTCGAATAAGTTCATTGACGAAAAGTTTTTCGATATTTTCACTGTTTTTGTAAGTTTTACTCATACATAAGAGTCGAAAAACTTTATTTTCGATAAATAGTTTTTCGATTCTCACATAAATATCTTTTCGAGTGTAACTAAGCATAATTTTTTTTGACGAATACTGTTGTCGCTATATACATATCTACTTTGGACACGAAAAATTTCTTTTACGATTACAAATTTTTCGATCTCAAGTTTTTCGATCATCTAAATTCTCGAGTTAAAACTTAGCGAAAACATATTTCGATCGAATATTTCACACTCGAATAAGTTTAGTCAAAAAATTGAGTCAAACTTATCAAGAAATTTTAAAGACATAGATTTTCGATCATTTTAATTTTCGCTAACAACTATTTCGATAAACGTTTTTGCGATTGACAAATTTTTTCCGATAACTATTTTTGATAGGATACTTTTTCAAAACTTTTATCACCTCGAATAATAATTTTTGATAAACATACTTCGAAATACTTTTACGTTCGAAAATCGTTTCGGTTAAAAGGATCCAAAATTTTCAAATCGAAAATCTTACTAATCGAAAAACTTATACAAAAACTGAACTTTCAAATGACACACATTTTACACTGATCTGAATATTTTTAAAAGAATCAAAATCGAAATTTTCAAAACTTACGAAAAATATTTAACATTGCGTAAACATTCACAATATTTATTTTTTGTGCTAAATATTTTTCGTACTCAAAAACATTTTTTTTAAACCTAAAAATAGGTCCGAAAAGGAAATTGCTTATAGTACGAACCAAACATTACTAACAAGTTTGTCACTTGTGAAGCACTTTTACCATCTCAACTCCAAAATTTCACGAGATCCTACCAATCAACAACGACAATGGATGCTTACTCACTTGGAAAACGATGTCCGTCCTCCAATTCTAAGAAGAGGCAAATACACCGTATGGAGAAGCCGATTTATGAATTTCTTGGAGAAAGATCAAACTACAAATTTAATAGCTTCTCTCCAAGAAGGACCCTCTCAATTCTGGCTTATCCAAGAAGGCGATGCCACAAATAATCCTCCAATTCATGCCACTAGAAGACTCAAAATTCCTAGTGAATACTCTGAGGGGGAGATATTAAGTGGCTAAAGCTGATCTCGGTGCTAAAACTTTCCTGATGAATGGCATCCCGAATGACATATATATGCAAATAGATAGTCTGTTAAGTGCTAAGGCTATGTAGGACGAGCTCCACAAAATGATGCAAAGGACCGAAGTCGGAGTCAAGGCTAAGAAAGCGAATATTCTCACATCTTACGACTCCTTCAAAGCTAAGACGGAGGAAAATCTCTACGAACTCTATCAACACTATCCGACTCTTCTGAACGAGATGAGGAAAATAAAAATATTGAAGACAAATATAAAGGTAAGATATCCGATTTCTGTCATCTCTTGAACCGGAGTGGAAGAAAATATCCATACAAATCCGTTAAAACAAGGATTTGGACGAAATGGATATCTACGCCGTTTTCGACAATCTCGCTCAACACAAGGAAGATATTAGCGAGATACAAAAAGAACAAAAGGCCAAACAGATCGAAGACTCAATAGCTCTAGTATCGGAAAGAACAACTAGTCGATCTTGTAAAGATAAAAGCATCAAATTACCGAGTTCTTCAGAAGAAGAAGATGAGTCAGAATCGGATTCTGAGCCCGATATGAAAGAATTCAAGAAACAATTGGCTCTCATTACTAAAATGATGAGCAAAAAGTTCTGCAAAAAGAAATCCTCGTCCTCGGCTAATCGACTTCGGACCTCAAGCTCTAAGCACAAGGAAAGATCAGTCGAGTCGTCAGAATCCAAAAATGCCAAAGATCCACAAAAATGCTACAATTGTGGTAAACAGGGCACTTCGCCAGAGAAGGCAATCTTCCGAAGAAGAAAGACGCCAACTACTACTCCAAGAAATTTCAATTAACTAAACAAAAAGAAGCTGGAGTAGCTCTAATGGTTGAACAAGAGCACTAACTAGAAGACACAACTGATTATGACAAAGACAATTTAGCCTCTCATTGCATTTCTTGACGATGCATCAGACGCAAACTCAACGAGGAGGTCCGACGACGACAAGGCATCCACCTCATCTCAAGAGGTAGCTACACCTGAATCTACATTATTAATCATGTTAGAATCTTTACAAGTTAAATATGCTAACATGGAATGTGAGCGGAAAAGTACAAAAGCGTTAGAAGAGAGACTAACACTTAGCGAAACTAATTTTCAAATGCAATTAGATAAGAAAGTTCACTTAGAAATTCTCTTATCTAATGCTAATGAAATTATAACTAGTCTTGAATTAAGGGTTAGCTACTTCTGAGACAAAAATTAACAAACTTAGTAAAACTCTTAGCGATAGTCACGGAGATTTAGAAATTTCTAGAAATAATTATAAGGAAATCTCTGATGAACGTAAGAAGCTTTACTATAGGATTAAGACTTTAGATGATCTTTTAACAAAAAGGGGACAAACTGATCAGACTATTTTTCTAAATCAATTTCATGATATAGATTTTTATAATCCTGTTGAAGGTTTAGGTTTTAACAATCCTTATAACTTGAAAAGGGTAAATGTAAAACAATTATATGATCTCAAGTACATGAGTTTAGGATTAACTTCTCTAATGGCTTTTACTAACGCTTCAGAAATAAATTCCTTAGAAGAATCCAAAAGAAAAGTCAAAACTACGACTGACATCCCCTTTGATTACACTGATTTGAATAATAGTTACAAGACACGGAAAATACACCTGTCTAGTGACTATATTCATTATATCATATCAAAAATATTCCTAAAGTCGAGGAAGAAAATATTGATCATTCTAAAAATTTTCCTTTATGTTATATTCCTGCTATTATCAAGAAAATAGTTGATTTAAACTATTCCTTAGAAACAGAAAGAAAGAATTTTGAAGCAGAAAAGAATGCGCTTTTATTGGAGATTTCAAATCTCAAAATTCCCCAGTTTTGACAAACGTTTTAAAATCTTGTCCGGGTTTAATTTTGAAAGAAAAACCATTAATCAAGGAGAAGATCAAATTTAAGAAAATTTTTCCTACTATTTTACAAAATATTTCGAAAGAAGAAATTTTTTCTCTAAAATGCGAAAAAGAGTTTTTAAATGCTTCGAAAGCGAAAAAGATTACTACTAATTATTTTTCTACTCAATCCACTGGTAGAGTAGTTAAGAGCAGAAGCATGCTAAGGAGAGTGTGTGTAGACTAGAAATTAAGAAGAAAATTTTTAATGACTCATTTTCAAAATTTTCTTCTGTTTCAAAAAGAAAGGACACTCGTAAAAAGAGAATCATTTCTAATTTTCATGTTGTTGCTTCAACTTATGCTTTAAATTTTATTAGTTTTGAAAGCACAAATTTTGAAATCGGCTCCACTTTCAAAAATAAAAACAATTATTCTAAGACAAATGCGAATCTTAAATCTCGTAGGAGACAAGATCCGGCTATTAAGCAAGCTTATATCTCGATTCACTCGTGCTCTCACCTAAGGTACCCAGTCCAAGTACACTCAGCTAAACACCTTAGGAGACTAGTTCGAGAAAAGATTTTCTCATCAACTAAGACTGATAAGACATTTGTCTGAGCTGAAATTAATCTACTATGTAAGGTTCACCCTCAATGGAGTCATTCAACAATTTTCAGCTGCTAAAACGCCTCAACAAAATGGCGTCGTAGAAAGAAAGAACCGAACTTTGGTTGAAGCTGCAAGGACTATGCATACATTCCAGTCTCGCTCACTTTCTATGGGTTGAAGCAGTGAGTACAGCTTGCTTTACGCAAAATAGGACGCTTATTCACAAACGCTTTGAAAAGACGACGTATGAGATAATAAATCAAAGGATTCCGAATATCTCTTTCTACAAAGTCTTCGGATGCAAATGCTTTGTGACGAACGATCGAGAGCATCGAATCAAGTTCGACCCTAAAGCATTTGAATCCGTCTTTGTTGGATATTCATCAACTTCAAAAGCATACCGCGTCTATATCACGTATTCTCGTACAATATTGGAAACTTACAACGTCACTTTTCACGAAGTGACCGATTTGGCTTCTGAACACTACAGTTCAGAACCCGGACTTATAGGCGTGTTGGCACAAAGTCAACAAATTCCAACAACATCTGCCTCACCGTTAATAGAAGCACTTCCCACTGATTTGGAAGACTTGAACTTTCTTTTTGAACATTTTTATCGGAATGAGTCTCAAATACCTGCTACTTCTTCACATTCTATACCAAGCAGCGCCCCTTCCCCTTCTATGGTGGAAATTACAAATGAGTTTCCCGACTCTCAAAGTCCAACCAATGTTCAAGATTCTAAAGATTCTGAATCACCAACTCGTGCTGCAGCTCCTACGAATGCCGATGAGGAAATTCCAACAACTTCAACTTCAGAAATGAATTTTCCTCCTACGGATAATCAGCTTATCAATACAGGATGTCTCGAACTACTCATCAACGATGGTTTTACTTCGGTTCTTCCTCATGAACGCAAGAGGACACGAGCTCATCCTGTCGATCAAATAATTGGTGATCCTTCAAGTGGAGTACACACTAAGACATCTACATAGCGGACTTAACGTGCTTCTTAAGCCAAAACGAACCACTCAAGGTAGCTGAAGCCCTTAAAGACACGGATTGGGGTGATCACAATGCAAGACGAACTCAACCAATTCGAGCGTCTACAAGTTTGGACACTAGTTCCTAGACCGTATGGAAAGACAATTATAGGAACACAATGGGTCTTCAAAAATAAAAAGAACGAGAACAGTGAAATCATCAGAAACAAAGCACGACTCGTAGCCAAAGGGTACAACAAACAGGAAGACATCGACTACGACGAGACGTATGCTCCGGTTGCTCGAATAGAAGCTATTCGACTCTTTCTGGCGTATGCGGCTCATAAAGACTTTAAGGTCTAGCAAATGGACGTAAAAACCGCCTTTCTCAACTGCGTGTTAAAAGAAATCTACGTCGCTCAACCCGAAGGGTTTGTGCACGAAAATCATCATGATTATGTCTATTGATTGGATAAAGCTCTCGACGGACTAAAACAAGCCCCTCGAGCTTGGTATGATGTTCTGAGAGAATTTCTACTAACGTCCAACTTTATAAGAGGAACAATCGATACAATGAGCTTAATGAGCGAACTTCAATTCTTTATCGGACTACAAGTCAAGCAACTCGACGATGGAATCTCATACGTCAAACCAAGTATATTAGAGTTATTCTGAAGAGATTTAATCAAGACAAGAGCACACCTATGAGTCCTTTCATGTCAACAAACTGTAAATTGGATGTTGATACTTCTGGCAAGGCAGACACCATAACAACTTATCGAAGTATTATTGGCTCTCTTCTCTACTTAACGTCAAGCCGACCCGGCATCATGTTCGCCACTTGCCTCTGCGCTCGCTTTCAAGCTGACCCGAAAGAATCTCACATGCACGCGGTCAAGCGAATTCCACGATATCTCAATGGAACTCGAAACTTAGGGTTATGATATCCAAAAGACACTGATTTTAGATTAATTGGCTACTGACGCTATGCAGGTTGTCGAATGGATAGAAAAAGCACGTTTGGCGGAGCACAATTTTTGGACGATAAGCTGGTTTGCTGGTCCTCAAAGAAGCAAAATTACGCATCAACTTCGACGGCCGAGGCGGAGTACGTAGTGGCTGCCAGTTGTTGCTCACAAGTTTTGTGGATGCGGACGCAACTACGCGACTACTGGTTTGAATTTAATAACATTCCCATTTATAATGATTCTCAAAGTGCTATTGCCATTACTTGCAATCCTGTCAATCACTCACGCACGAAACACATAGATATTCGCTATCATTTTATAAAAGATCATGTAGAAAAAGACACTAGATATGTATTTTGTTAACGGAGCTTCAACTTGCCGACTTATTCACTAAGGCATTGAATGAAAAACGATTACAATTCCTTATTACTAAGCTAGGCATGTTGAATCTTAATCCTTCTTGAAATGTGCTTCACATGCTCTATTATGTTTACGTATGATATTATATGTGCTTCTTGATATTCTTTGTTGTATCTTGCATGATTTTATTTCTCAAATATTTTTTATATAAAAATGAAAATAAATAAAAATAGTATAGTATATATATAATAATAATAATAACATAAAATAAAAATAGGGGATGACGATAATTTTGTCTATTTTTGAATTACTTAGACAAATATTTCTATGATATATGCTTAGTTCTTTGCTTAAAAATTCATGTGACATTCTTTTGTCCAAAGAGCTTAGTTTGTTTCACCAGACACAAAGCGGTCATATATGTGAGAATTTGAGCCTCAATATTTATTTTGAGTATGTCACACTTCAAATGCTTGTCTCTTGATTTGAACTTTGTGGCCTCATTCTTGCTTTGTGTTAGTTCGTAATGAAAATGATAAGGGCAATTAGGAAATTCCTCACTTGGCCAAAATTATAAATCCTGTACTTTTTCCTCTAGTAATCCCCTTTGAGCCTTCTTCAATATTCTTTTTTTTTTTTTTAACCCAATCAAGGCTTCAACCGTATTCATAAGTTTTGGGGGTTGGTCAAACAAGAAAAAGAGGGGAGAAAGGAGACGCATATGATGAATGCTCAAATAATCTCTTGATCATTATAAAAGAGATACATGGATCTCGCTGTGAACTTCTCCTAGATAATCTCGTATATTCATCAAAACCGCTAGAAGAGAAGCACCTCGAAGTGAACTTCTCCAACGATAATCTAGATCTTATATTGAGAAGAGGAGCACGGCATGACCTTGGGTTCAAATTTCATAACTGTGAACTTTCAAAAAGAACACTGTCTCGGCCCAAGAACAAAAGAAAATTTCATCTCTCAAGCCTCGTAAAGAAGAAGAGACTCAGCTTGAGCAAGTGCAGAAGAAAAGAAAAGAAAAAGGAGTAGAAATGAATTTCAAAAGGGCCCCTGAAATTGAAGAATTTTAAGCTCACTAATTCTAAAATTATCCTAAATTTTTTGTCAGAGCCTAAAAATAATAATCCCTTCAAAGCCGCTTTGATTCAAATTGATGGACTTGGTTAAATGTGCGACGATAACAAGTTAGTTGATAAATTTTGTAGTGGTGATATGGGTGATATATCTACTAAATATTCCCATGATAAAAATAAATTGCGTGCCATGAGCGAACCATGCAAGAGTTGTCGAAATGATTCAAATTATGATCTTAGAATATTAATTTAATTACATGATTTGATGGCAAATTATTATTCTATGTGTCATGTGAAATTTTTGCGTGATTGGAAAATCTGACCCCAAACAAAAATATTTTCGCACATTTTAACTGTATTAGCACATGCATAGGTCCAGAATTGACAAAATGCGAATTTTTATGAAAACGCAAATTTTTCGCACAATTATTGTATATTTTCATATGCATAATTGTATTGAATATGTGCTAAATTACCGAAATATGTGCATTGTTGAGGGAGCTCTAGTAAATTTCTTTTTGGGTGCAAAAGTAAAAAGATTAAAATTTTCGTTAAACAGACTTGATTTTAACGAAAGCCCAAAATGATTTTTCACGGCCCAAAACCCTTTAACGTTTCCTGATCGAAAAGTACTTATACACCTTTTCGATCGGAAAACTCTTTCTCACGCAAACAAAACGATCGAAAAACTCTTCGCATTCTCAAAAGCTTCAAACGGCAATTTCGAAAAATCTTAACCTTCCTCAGATTTTCTGCGAAAACTCGCCTAATTTGAAGGTAGAGTCCTGATTCGATTCATCGTTTTGTTCCGAAAATTACGAATCCCGATAGTTTTTCAAAATCATTCGAAGATACTTCTCAACTTTGCAATTTTTTTCCACTGGAAATTCTTAAGAAATCAAAATTTCTGTGTTTTAGATTCGACCATTTTGATTTAACGCATGATATTTGGATTCGCAACTGATTTCTGGTAATTTCGAGTCCGGATGAACTCATGTTTTACCCAGAACTGTCATTCGCGTTTTAAGAATTTACTGTTCGATTTAAAATTTTTAGGTCGAAAATCGTCTTATCGCAAACAATACCGTCGAAGAACTTTAGTTTTCGTTAAGTTTTATTCGGTCGCAAAACCCAGCGGCGAAAACCTTATGTTTTCCATATGTTTTGATAAACTTAGCGTAAAACTTAGCGGCGAAAACTTAAGTTTTTCGATAAAATTTTATTTGATCACAAAAATACACGGCGAAAACTTTATTTTTTTGATAGACTTTTATTCGATCGCGAAATTAGCGGCAAAAACTTAATGTTTTTCGAAAAACTTAAGTTTTTCGACAAAATTTTATTCGATAGCAAAACTACGCGGCTAAAAACTTTAGTTTTGATACATTTTTATTCGATCGGAAAACTTAGTGGCGAAAACTTTGAGTTTTCGATAAGATTTTTTTCGATCGTAAAAACTAGCGTTTGAATTTTCGTTAGAAGAAATTTTCTTTCGAATAAAAAGACGCTGCAACAGTATACACTTTAAACACTTAGCAAATTTTTTAAAATTTTTTCTAAGTCATACGTTATACACATAAACACTGTTTGTGCCTCGACAAAAATTTGAAATCATTCAACATTAAGAATTGCTTACTATAATTTGCATTTGAAACTTACATATCTAATGTATCTGATTCATTTTTTTTTCAGAAATGGCTCATCAAGAGTACTCGTACATCTATCCGAACGAAGCTTGGCTAATCTCCACGACAACAACTATCAGTTGGATCTAGCCACCTTCCGATGCCCCGATGAAGTCACATTTCCATATTAAAAGGACATCCTTTATGGCCAGCACTCACCATGACTGCAACAGTCCAGATGGTATATCTCCTACAATTCTGGGGATGCATGAAGAGCCACGTAGGTGATGACGTGACCTACACAACTAAGATAAACCAGAAGCACATCATCAATGACAAAATTCTTCTGGCCATAGTCCTCGATCTACCGCATCATGAAGTCTACGACCCCCTACCTACAAATGCGGAGATAGTAGAAGATATGCTTCGGATGGGATACAAGCCCACCGTTGCCCAAATTGGCCAACTTTCAGAACAGCGGGATCCTGCATCCATGGAGAACATTGTTTGGAATTATCAACAAAAGTCTCTCCCCGAAGCACTCAGGATTTGACAAGGCAAACGGGAATTTTCTACGGATCTTCCATTGAGTCATCTTCTCCAAGAAATACGACGTAGCCCTACTAATCTGGAATAATATAGCGGACCAAATGCGTCAACGGAAAACCAAATAGAAGGCAAAGTTCCATCAAGGGGTGTCGCATCGTGCTCCCTCCCTGTATATAAGAGCAGTCCCCTTTTTTCTTCCTTCTGCTCAAACATTTACTATTGTGAAAACGCTGCCGAATCATCTTCTCTTCCTTCAGACTTGCCCTTTCGCTATTCTCGGTAAGTTTTCCCTTTCGGATGCACAAATCTCAGCCGTTATGGAGAAAATCGGGATGTCCAAGGAATACGAAGTTAGGATCCCTCAGATTCTGGAGGTAGCGAGTGGCCCTCCCGAGGGATTCCAAACCTTCTTCCTCGACCAATTGGACATGGGCCTTTGGTTCCCGATCCCTCCTTTCATTTTAGATGTCTGCAACTACTTCCACATCTCTCCTACTCAGCTTTCTCCCAATTCCTCATGTCTTCTCTTATCTTTAGTTATACTTCTTAACTTCTACGAATTCCCCCTTTTTGCGCCCTTGATAGCTTCATTCCTTAAGATTAATCGGAAGGAGCAAGAGAAATTATTTTTCTCTTCAACCTAGGAGTTCATCGTGGGTAATTCCACTTCTCACAAGGGGTGGATGAACAGTTTTTCTATGTTCGTTTTCTACCCGAGAGTGCGGAGAACGACATCATCTCCGAGTGGCCTGACTCCGCTTCTGCCAATCGCCCTCCTGCTCCTGAATTTCTCGAGCTGGTAGAGAAATTCAGGGAGGTCGTGGGTGGAAAAGGTTTCCGTGCTCCCGAGCTTATCAAAGATGACCTCCTCTGCTATATGGTTTCTGCTCAAAGGAGCTGCCCTTGCTCGGGAGCATAAGTACTTTCAATTTTTTTGAACATATCTTCTTGAGTGACTTCTACTTTTAATTGTTATGTTTTCTTTCAGGATCAAGGATGAATCTTGCCGCTGATTATTGCTCTTTAAAGAAAGAAGATGGGGACCCCTGCTGCCACCGTACCTCCTCATGCTTCCCCGACCCCCGTTGTTCCCTCGGGGAGCAAAGGAAAAGGAAAAGATCCTTTGCCCTCTTCTGTCAATCAAAAGCCTATGTACAAACGGCGAGTTCCGCCATCGGAGGGCCCCTCCTCCAATAAAGCCAAGACGACTACTCTGGCCCGAAAGCAGCTACAGCTAGTGACCCGGCCTTAGACTCCTTCCCTCCCGAGCAGCCAGGTTTTTTTAGCCGTCCCTGAGCTCGGGACTGAATTAGGTTTTTGTGAATGAAGCAAATCAGGAGCATGTAAAGAAAATGTCCTCGAAGGAGTTCTGCAGCGCCTACGTTGTCAACCCGAGGCAGGTGAGTTTTTGTCTCTTCGTATGTCTTTTTCCTTCGTTTTTCTCTAATATCTTTGTCCTTCTTCTCTGATAGGGCATCATCTACCATTCGGAAGCCTTGAATCGGTTGGTCGAATACCATATGAACCAGGAGGAGTTTTTGAAGACAGAGGGGAATCTACAGCAGCGTATCCAGGAGCTGGTTCAAGAGGGAAGAGAAGTCAGAGGTCGGGAAGAGGCCTAGCTGAAGCAAGTCGGTGACCTCCAAAGCAAGCTTAACAAGGAGTAATCCACCCGGGTAAAGGAGGAGTCTGCTCGTGTCCGGGAGGGGTAGCTTCACCGCGAGTTGCAAGAGAAGCTCTCCGCGACTATACCCCGAATGAGGCTTACGGCTCTCAGATGATAACCCTCTTCCACTAAGGCTTCTGGGGGTGATTGGCTCAGTTGCGGGGGACTGGCTCAGTCGAGAGAAATTTCCTCTCGACTTCCTAGATGCAGAGCGGGCCCTTGATGAGTGCCCTCCTGACACCGGTTATCCTGCAAAGCCTCGCCTTAAGAGGAAGAATCCTCGCATGGTTCTTGCTTCCCAGCCGGTATTGCTTGATAGCTCCAAGGAAGAGGAGACCCAGGAGGAAGAGACCAAAGCCAAGCGCATCCCGGAGCTGAGCCGGGTTCCCGAGAAGGTGGTTGGTGCCGATAAGCCCGTCGAGGGAGAGAGTTCCAAGCAGGCCAGTGAGGCCGAAAAGTCCGCTGAAGAGGTCCTAACGCAAGCCGGTGAGGCCGAAAACTTTGTTAAAGAAGTCTTGGTGCAGGCCGGTGAGGCCGAAAAAGAGGTGAGGGTGGTGGCTCCGGAGCAAGCTGGTGAGGCTCTGGTTGAAGAGGTGGTTGAGCAGGTGGAGGTGCTAGTGCAGGTCGAGGAGCACCTGGCATAGGAGGATACGGCGGTCTCACCCAACCAGGCCGAGCAGGAATGATAACTTCCCAGCCACTAAAGGTTGGAGTGAGCCAATTCCTCTAGCCTTCACCTTCTCATCAAGATCTTCGTTTTTCTTCTCTGCTTTGGAGAAACCATTGTAACGTGCCTCCCCAATCTCCTGAGGTTCTTCACGAATTCCTAGACCTGGTGGGCGATCAGACCTTCTCGGTGAAGGATCTGGTGATAGACTATTCTTCCTGAGGTCGTGGCATGTCCTTCGGGAGTACTCCTCCCCGAGGGAATTTGAGTATATTTCATGATTTTGATGCTAATCATATACACCTTCTGATAATTCTCATTAACCAGGAAAAGGGATGGATTTCGAATCGGACGTATCTTTTCGTACCCGGGCATCCTCTTCAAAATCTCGTGTGGCCGTTCTCGCGAACCTTGCCCACCTTCTGTCAATAGGTCGCCTACAGAGGGTCTATGGAACTTTTTTCCAAAGAGAGTCAAGGTTTCCTCTTCAACGCAGCTTTGAATCTCGATCAAACATGCGCTTTTCTTTCTCCCGAGGTTCATGTGCATCCCCCTTCCTTTTGGAGACCAGGGGAACCACATCTTACTCCTTCATGAGGACTTTCCTAACTTCAGAAGAAACGGGCTACATTATGAAAGTATCTGATAAAGATTTCTGGGATAAGTGGGCCCTTTCTCACAGAAAAGTATCACATCTGTTTTCATTATCTCACGGAAATTCTCTGGAACTTTTTTTTCTTGACAGACATATTCATTCTCATGTAAGGGAGCTAGGCATTTTAGGATCCAGAGAAAAATGGCGGGTGCGGCTCGTAATAAGAACATAGAGACAACCATAAAGCTTATCGAGGGGACACATGCGGGAGGTCGCTTAAAGAAGCAGCTCGCTAAGTTCCGAGTTGAAATGGAGAAAATTCGAGCGGAGCACAACCCGAGCGCGCACGTAATCGTGATATGGAGGAGCTACTGTCTCAGTGTCTCGTTCCTGCCGACCGAGAGTCGGAGGCAACCTGTACTTTGACTACGGGTTCTGAGGATGTCTTGCTCAAGTCAGGGCTAAAATTTTCCCATATATAAGTATCCTTTTGATTTTCTCGACCAAGATCAAGCTCTTCTGGATGCGTCTGCTAACCGTACTCCTCCAGGTATCGCCCCTAAGTCCTGCGAAGCCGATATTTCTGAGTCAGAAGAAGAGGAAGATGTAGCCGCTGTGGATTAAGAGGCGAACAAAGATTCTAATTAGGATCGTATATGGTTGTGTTGTGTTTTATTGCATTCTTTCCTTTTCCTTGATGTCTAATGCGCGTGTTTGAATCCTTTCCTTTTGAATATTTTCCGCCTCTTGTTATGATAAGTGAGTTAGAGTGTAGCGCCAATAACACCTTCGGGTGGCTCCATTTTCGATCTTCTCGAGGACTTTTTATCCTTCTCCCTCGATTTGTGTGCTTTCTTCCCGATTCAATTGCGGTGCTCGTGTCTCAGATTCGAGGGCTTTCCTCCTGATTCAATCGGGGTGCTCTTGCCTCAATCCGAGGGCTTCCTTCCCGATTCAATCGGGGTGTTCGTGCCTCAATCCGAGGGCTTTCTTCTCGATTTAATCGGGGTATTTGTGCCTCAATCAGAGGGCTTAATCGAATCGGGGTGCTCTTGCTTCAATCCGAGGGCTTTCTTCCCGATTCAATCGGGGTATTCGTGCATCAATCCGAGGGCTTTCGTCCCGATTCAATCGGGGTGCTCTTGCCTTAATCCGAATATCCGAGTACTTTCTACTTCTGTTGGCAAGACCGCCCCACTTCCGTATACCAAGCTGAAGGGGGTCACTCTTCTCCCCTATCGCGACGTCGTTAGGTTAGACCAGAGAACACTCTGCAGTTCGGTGAACCATGCCCTCTTAGTCCATCCAGTCGGACTTTGAGCGATTGTTCTATCGTTCGGTTCGTCACCTCTACTTGGCCGTTACTCTGCGTGTGTGCCACGGAGGTGAACATTTGCTCTATTCCTAATTCTCCGCACAATTCCCTTAAATTTACACCCCCTGAATCGCCTTCCGTTGTCTGAGATGACTCTCCTCGGGAGTCCAAAATCTGCACACAATATTCTTCCTAAGGAAGGTCATGACAGCTGCCTCCGTGATGCGTACGAGAGCCTCAGCTTCAACCCATTTCGAAAAATAGTCGATGGCCACCGGTAAAAACTTCTTTTGTGATGTTGTGCCTCGAAGGGCCCCACGATATTCATCCCCCACTCATCGAACGGACAAGAGGATACCACCGATTTCATCATCTCTACTGGCACTCTCTGAAGGTTAGCATGTTTCTGGCACCTGAGGCATCCACGCACCAATTTGATAGAAACCTACAAGTCAGGCTTTTCGAGCTATGGTCATGCTGCCTATATGCCATCTGCAAGCGCCTTCATGGATTTCCCGGAGGACTTCCTCGGCTTTGTCTCTTGACAGACATCTTAATAAAGGTCCCGAGTAGGATCTTTGGAATAATATCCCATCTAGCATAGTGAATCTACATGACCTTTTTGAGATGGCCTTGGCACTTACCTTATCCTCGAGTAGTGTCAGGCCTTACAGGTACTGACGGTAGTCGTATCGGCAGTCGTCGCGAGGGAGTTACTCCTCTTCATTAATCTGATGGATTGAGGGGGCTAGCTCGACCCTGGTTCCCTCCTCGGGAGGATTCAATGAACTACCCCACTTGGCGACCTTGTCCGCCTTCTCGTTCTCCTCTCGGGATATCAACACCAATTTGAGTTCCTCAAAATCTTTTTTTATTTTTTCAAGGGCCTTAACATACCCTGTCATCTTCTCTCCTTTTACCGAAAAGTTTCCTTCTTCTTGTTGTACGACTAATTGAGAATCCGAGTGGAGAGTCAATCTCGATATCCCAAGCCTCCTGGTCATCTTCTCTTCTCCCCACAGGGATATGAAAAACAAACCTACAACATTCCCATATTGACACGAGGACCCATCGACGAACATCTTCCACATCTCCGGAGGTCCTTCTTTGCTCATTTCCACCAGAAAATCCGTTATAGCTTGAGCTTTTATTGTGGTTCTCGGCCGAAACTATATATCGAATTCTCCCAGCTCGGTAACCCATTTCACCGATCACCCTGAAGCATCGGGCCTTGCAACTATACTCCCCATCGGGGTGTTGGTTAACACCATGATTGAGTGAGAGAGGAAATAAGGCCTTAACCTCCGAGGGAGGATTACGAGTGCTAAGAGTAGCTTCTCTTTGCGGCTATATAGAATTTCTGCTCCTTTGAGAATGTGACTCACAAAATAAATAGGTTTATGCTCTTTTTCTTCTTCCCTAACAAGGACCGAGCTAACTGCGTGAGCTGTGACCGAGAGATACATCATTAACACCTCTTTGGTTTTGGGTTTGTTTAGCACGAGTAGCTCTTTCAGATACTCCTTCAATTCTTGAAAAGCCTTTTCACGTTAGAGTTCCATTGGAAATCTTTAATCTTCCTCAACACCTTCAAAAAGGGTAGGCTCCATTCGGCAGACCTGGCAATGAACCTAGATAGAGTGGGGTATCCTTTCAATCAACCTCTGTAGTTCATTATGGTTCTTAGGGGAGGCCATGCCGATGATAGCTTCTACTTTTATCCGGGTTAGCTTCAATTCCTCTTCTAGTCATCATGCACCCGAGGAACTTTCCTGTTCGAACACAAAAGTGCACTTTTTAGTGTTCAAGTTCACGCCATACCTCTAGAGAGTGGAGAGGTTCTCCCGCACATCTGACAAGAAACACACGTGCTCCCGGGATTTAATGAGTATGTCGTCCACGTATAGTTTCACATTCCTCCCTATCTAGTGCTCGAATACTTTGTCCATCAGGCATTGGTACGTGGCGTCAATGTTTTTTAAGCGGAAAGGCATCACCACGTAGCAAATGGTTCCCCTTACTATCACGAAATTTGTCTTAGGCTGATCCTTCTCAGCCAGCCCAATTTGGTGATATACCTGGAAGGCATTCAGGAAACACAATAGTTCGTGCCTCAAAGTGGAGTCTACTAATTGATCTATTCGAGGAAGGGACATGCTTTGTTGAGGTCCCTAAAATCGACGCACATGGGCCACTTTCCCGATGACTTAGGGAACAATATAACATTTGAAAGCCACGTTGGGAATTGGACTTCCCTTACGTGTCCTGCCACTATGAGTCCTTTCACTTGCTCCTTAACAACCATGTCCTTCCTAGGCCCAAGGTGACTCTTTTTTTGGAATACACGTCGGAAATCTCGAGATACGTTCAATTTGTGCTCCATAATGTTCATGTTAATCACCCTTAGGTTGCCTCCCGACTAGGAAAATGCATCGTCATTCTGTCTTAAAAGAGTTATAAGGCCCTTTCTTAACTCTTCAGTCAAGTCCTGAGTTATTCTTAATGTTCCCGAAGGTCTTATCACCACTTGCTAAGTTCCCTCCTCGGAGTTTTCAATCGTTTCCCTAAGTGACCCTTTCTTGGAGGCTATCTTCTCGGCGGCCTCTACCATTTCCTCATCCATCGAGTTTTCGTTCCTCGCGGCGTGTATCGCTCGGATGACTTCCCTCCGAGGATGTAAATAGAGACTTCCATTCTAGAGCTTCAGATATTTTATTTCCATCTTTACCTCCTCGAAGTAGCATTTCCGAGCCACTCTCCGATCGCCTAGCACTTCCCCCACTTTGGTGCCCACGGGAAACTTCATTTCCGAGCCACTCTTCGTTCCCCAATGCCACAACCGTGAAGGAGCTGAGAGCTAGCCTCCAGAGGATGGCATTGTAGGAAGAAGATGCTTGCACTACCATGAATGGGACGATTCGAGTCTTCTTCAGGTTTCCACTCCCTAGTGTTATTGCGAGCTAGATTACTCTCATTGCTTCGATGGCATGTCTAGTAAATACGAACAAGGCTGTCTCCCTGGTACCCATTTGATACTTCCCGAGCTCCATCTGGTCTAGAGCCTCTTTGTATATGATGTTCACAGAACTCCCATTGTCGACAAATACTCTTCCCACGTCGTGGTTTGCTATCTCAACCCATACAACGAGACCGTCCTCATAAGAGTCATCTCCTCCGTGGAAGTCTTCAGGGCCGAAGCTAATTAGGGGGCCTGAGCGTTTTGCTACCGCCGTTACTTCACAGATCTGTAGTTTCCTGATTGCCGCTTTCCTAGATCGATTGGACTCACTGCAAGCAGGTCCTCCCAATATCATGTTGATCCTTCTAACTGGCGGTAGCCATTTCTTGGGAGATCGTGTTCGCTCAGGTTTCCCTCCTATCCCGGTTGGCTCTGCAATTTCCGTACGACCCTCCGGGATCATTCGCCTGGTTCTGTCGGGGGACCTCCCTCTTTTTTGAGGGAGCCTAGGAGGTGGATGTGGTCGCCTCTGCTGATAACCTCGCTCTGGATCCTTCCTTTCCATCCTCGGGATTAGATTCTTCTCGTCCTCGACCAACTTATTTTGAGCGTCAAGGTTGATTTCTACCAATCTCTCCAACTCATCATTGAGGTGATAGCAATCATCCGTGGTGTGACCATATTCCTGATGAAAACTACAGTACTCCGCCGACACCGGGTTTTTTTAGGCCCCTACTTGCTACGAATTCGCCTTCGAGGGAGTACCGATCATCGCAAATTTCCAAGGCTCGAATCTTGTTGACCTTAAATCTGGTGTTTCTTAGCCTAGGGTTGAGGGGGACTTCCCTTTGGAAATTCTCACCTCTAGGGGCTAAGATCCTCTCTCCTTCGTGCGACGAATTCACGATTCGCTTCTTTTCCGAATTTCTATATCCTTGCGCTTCTTCTACCCTCATATATTTCTCCACTCAGTTTACTAGCTTGTCAACTGTTGTATGGTATTTATTCACCAGAGACGTGTAGAGTTCCCCTTTATTTAGCCCGTGGTGAAAAGCGCCGATGAGCAAGTTCTGAGTGGCTGTTGGGACT
Organism: Linderniella brevidens; assembly: GCA_004919715.1. Lineage (NCBI taxonomy): Eukaryota > Viridiplantae > Streptophyta > Magnoliopsida > Lamiales > Linderniaceae > Linderniella > Linderniella brevidens. The sequence goes on along the minus strand of SWDC01000151.1, from coordinate 10,146,377 downwards.
TTCATGATGATATTATTAAACCTCCTGAGATATTCTCGAAGGCTCTCTCGATCTCCTTGCTTCATGTTCAACAGGTTGACAGCAGAAGAAGGCATTCTTCTGTTGCTCGAGAAATGTTTTAGGAAGGAGTAGATAAGACCTTGAAAATTTGTAATTTTCCCCGCAGGTAGTACGGGGAACCATGTTGGGCCCCACTGGCGAGCGTAGTGACGAACACTGGGCATTTAATCACATCTTCTAATTGATAAAGATCAGCGTTCCCTTCGAAACTCGTTAGATGGTCCTCCGGATGTCATGTGTCATCCTACCGACTCATTTCTGGAAAACTAAAGTGATCGGGCAAAGGGAAAGCGAGTATCTCTGCCAAGAAAGGAGACCTTTGGAGGATCAGCACTGGCACTGGAGGATCGGCGAGCTCTTTTAGCTTAGTTATCTCAGCCCTCATTATTTCTAACTCAATTGCCTATTTCTCTACATGTTGCCATGCTTTCCTTGTCCGCAAAGCATCCAACTCCTCCCGTAACGTTATTTCCGGCCACCCTTCATCTTCATACAATTCCTCTTCTTGATCAACAGGGTTGGAAGTGCTATCACCCTCGCCCGACCTTTGTGGTCTGTCTTGGGAGGCGACATGTCCCTTCTTCTTTGGTCGCTCCGCCATTAGGGCTTCCACATCTTTCCTTATCTTCCTGTTTTCTTGAAATTCTGACGTTGTGAGAACGCCGTATTCACCGTGGTCTCCATCGTTCTAGACATCTCCTCCATGGTCGGAGGTCCACCTCCGAGTAAGGGTCGATCATTTCTGACATTCGCCATATTTATAATATATCTCGTCCCACAAACGGCATCGATTTGATGCGTTCAGAAATGGTCCCTTCGGAGTGCGCGCGGTTCTCCGCGTTGAAGGTAGCTAGAAAATGGCGGTGAAGTCCCGGGGTCAATGGAATCGCGCGGGACACCTGCTTCTCTAACGATCCTGAAATAATTGGAAAGTGATGAACTAAGGGTGGACGTCGTCTCAGCGACGCCACTCCGACGCTCAAGTCAATTTCCTCTTCAGACGTGGCGGATAATTTTTTATATAGCGGAGAAAGAGATCAAGAATGCGTACCTGAGCCTGGCCGAGTACCGTTCTTATTATAGGGCCGTATCCACAATCGTCACGTCCGACACTCATGGCCCACGTTGAACTCCTCTTCTCGTCTCCCACGTTCGCACGACGATCCTCACGTTCGCGCGCTCGCTACTTCCTCGGACAAGGGTGGCAGTTCTTCTTCTAGCCTTTGACGTCTTCTTATACAGGATCGAGAACAACTCCTCCCTCGGACTCTTTATCTTCTCTGAGATGCCAGAGCTTCCTTTCTTAAGAAAACCTGAAGTTTCCTGAGGGGGTACCCTGAAGGTTGGACTTTATCATTTTGGGAGAAATCTTGAGGAACTCACAAGGGTCCTTAATGAGGGGCCCCGATGTTCTTCAACGTCTTTTTTCCGAGCTTATCTTCTGTCCCTCGCGATGAAGCATCCCGAGGGTAACCTTATGTGGCCGAGCAAGGGGAGCTTTGTAACTCCTCGCTCCCACCTTTCTATCGATCATTTAAATTGTGCGGGGTCTTTTACGGTTATCTAAAAACCCAAAGAGTAACATGACTTTTTTTTATGTTGTGTCACCCCTCAGATTTCACAAAGATTTTTGTCAATATGCATAAAAAAGAGAGGGAGAATATGGACCTCTATATTCCCAGGAAGTGGTGTGTATCCTGATAATATATTCATTTCGTTATCTTTTTTGGGTAAATTCCTATTCAGTACCCTTTAAAGTTTCAACTTCCTCTTAAATACCACTCGAATTATTTCTTCCTGTTAGGTACCCATCTGAAAAAAATTGTGTTAGGTACCTAAAAAGCGTTAAAAAGTAAAAAATAACCCTTCTTCATACATAAATATTATTTCAATTATCTCCAGTTTTATGTCAAGTCAAATTTAAGAATATTATACCAACTGTTATCACATTTATATCAACTATTATTACTATTATACCAATTGTTCTCGTTATTATACTAATCGTTATCACTGTTATACCAAAAAAAATTATTTTTTGCATATTATATGAAAGTGATTTTTGCGTATTAAATCACAAAACACGATTATTATACCAACAAAACCGCTTATTATACCAATAAAATTGATTATTCTACCAATAAAATTGATACCAATAAATTCGAATGTATACCAAATAATTCGGATATTATAATAACATTACTTTTGGTATTACAGTGATAACATTTGGTATAATAATTGAATATATTGGTATAATAATGAGAACACTTGGTATAATGGTGATATAATACTCTTAAATTTAACTTGGTATAGCAGTGATAACAGTTGGTATAATAGTTGAGTATACTGGTATAATAATGGAAACACTTGGTATAATATAATACTCTTAAATTTGATTTGGTATATCAGTGATAACAATTGGTATAATAATTGAATATATTGGTATAATAATGAGACCAGTTGGTATAACTGAATCTGTAAAGAATGATTATTTTTGTCTTTTCAATGTTTGGTGGTATTAAATACGCAATTTTTTGCAAATGGGTACTGAACAGGAAGAAATACTTGAAGGGGTACTGATCAGGAAGTTGAAACTTCAAATGGTACTGAAAGGGAATTTACCCATGAAATATCAATATATTTGAATTTATTTTTTCGGAAAAGTTATTTGACAAACCCAAATAAGACCATTTCAGATGAACGCACACTAGGGTTTTATTTCCAACCTTTCTCAACATCAACGGCCCCTGTAATTTGCGATTGGCAAAGCGTTGCGGTGCAGTGATGCCGACGTTATTCGCGCGCCCAACACTATTGCACTAATCAGCCGTGTTGGGCTCTCGCCATGCTTGCCCTTCAAAATGGAACCGGGCTAAATGGCAAGTGTCCACGGCTGATTACATTGTGCTTGCAACCTTCGGAGAATGATGACTTGTTAAATATTGTGAATAAAATTATTCTTAAAGGCACATATGGAAAGGTGCATGGATTAATCCCAAGAGGTACAAGTGAAAATATTTTTTCTTTCCTTGAAGAGACACACTTGATGATCCTTTGGTATAATTCTCTTCTTTATAAATATGTTCCCCACAACATTGAAAATATTATTCAATAGATTTGCATTCATAGCATAGTAAAAATCACGTCTTAGGATCGTAGTGCAAGAAAGATTTGAGTCTCGTAGTAAGATTCCACGAAAAACTTCGCCGAGTCGAAAGTGTTGCGATTCCGAAGTTAGAAGTCGTTGTATCTTAGGGATGATCGCCGTTAAACCGATTGAACACGTAATATCGGGACGATATCGTCTTACGGGTTGCGTACGTAGTACGTGCCTCGACTTAACATGTTTGAATCTGCATAAATTAGCCACCGACAAATACACTAACACTACCGATACCAACAATCGTAAGACAATAAAACATGTTAATCCAGGAAATAAAACATGTTGAATCGTAATACAACTACCGAGAAGAGAAGCATGTTGCTGCTTCATCCAGGAAATAAAAGGAAAAACGGCCGGATTATATTTTTGCTGAATCCTCAAAGCATATAAAAACGAAAAATAAAATAATCGGGTAAACACACGTGTTGGCTTAAAGGTCTCTGACTCGTGGAAGGTTGCTGATGCAGATGTCAAAATTTACAAAGCCTGATGCATCGAGGGAAGTACGTCTTCTCGGGGAAACGGCAGAAAAATCCCGTTCAGAAGCGATTGTTCAAATCACATCGCTTTGAAAAATTGGAAGCGCCTCGCTGGTACGCGAACAGAAGCATCGCTTCACGAGGCATCACTCCAATGATGCGACAGACTTGTAGAGAACAGAAGAAATCAACTGAGGAATGGGTTTGGTACTGTCGCTAAGAACACCCCGCAACCACCACCACAAGGCGCCACAACCTACTCCACTCCAATTATCTGGCTGATCGATTTGTTGATCGGAACATAGCCGAGATGATCTCTGACACATTTGCGCAATCAATTTTGATGAATAAGAGGATGAACGTATTGCGGCGGTGGTTGACTCGTCCACGGGGAGCAGATTGGATGATTCTGGTGACGGCGTCGAGAGGCCAGCGGCACGGAAAGATCGGCGAGGTTTCCCCGAAAAAAATAAGTAAATTGTCAAAATCAAAAACAAAATCAGAAAATAAAACCACAAAGGATCACGATAAAAAGAATAATATGATAAGTAGGATTTATGGATTAATTGAGTACATAGACTTCACAAACACAAATTTAAAAAAAATAGATTTCTCATTCTAAAAGTATAATTATACCCTTACTAATGTAACCTAAAAAATAATATTGCCCTTATTTAGTGCAGTCCCAACTGTTAACCTTTTACAACTAATAAATATCTATTTTTTCTTTTTTTTTTTAATGGAAAACCAGTAAAAACGTGTCAGAGTGACTATTCATTCCACTTTAACCGTTCTTCCCCAAATTCACTCGTCACTTTCATCGTCGATTTTACTGCAATTCATTGGAGCGCGACTCAATTTCTCAGAGACCCAGACCCGGAATCATACAAGAATATCGATGGCAAGCAGTGCGATGGTCGAGAATGTGAGTTTTGTCTGCTCGACAAATTCATTACTTTGTTTTTTTGCAGTGCTTTTAGCATTTCGTTTTATGGGGTTGTATGCACGGTGGTATGGGCTGTAGGAGACTCATACACAGGGTACTCTGTGCTCAGCGAGGAACGTGAATGGGTCTCTATGTCACATCTGGGTCCCCTGAGTATTGGTGTTTAGGTCCCCTGGGTCCTCTGAGCGTTCGTGTTTGGGTCCCCTGGGCGTTCGTGTTTGGGTCCCCTCAGCGTTCATGTTTGGGTCCCCTGAGCATTCATGTTTGGGTCCCCTGGGCGTTCATGTTTGAGTCCCCTGAGAATTCATGTTTAGGTCCCCTAAGAGAGTTCGTGTTTAGGTCCCCTGAGATTTCGTGTTTGGTCACCTGAGCACTCGTGTTTTGGTCCCATGAGCGCTCGTGTTTGGGTGCCTTGAGCGCTCGTGTTTGGGTCCCTTGAGCGCTCGTGTTTGGGACCTACACACGTTGCCCAGGGGACCCGTGAATATATCATTCTCCTGAATTTTAATATAATGGTTTTACAGGTTGTGTTAAGGACATAAATGACCAATCAAGATCGGAATTTCGTATGCAGATTAATTCTGACGGCCAAGTACGTCGAAGCAAGCGAAACAATTATTGCTTTTGTGAATGATGTTGAGCTGTCCGAATTTATCGAGAACAGTTCGTTCAGATATCTCGTAGTATTAGCGAAAAACTTTAACCTCTCCAACCAACTGAACAAGCGCAGGGACCCGTGTACATATGTGCAGGGGACACATGTACATATGCAATGGACCCATACATATATGCAATTGATAGAATTGCATTAACTTTAGTGTACCTTAAGCCTTATACCCTAAATCATAAATATTATACCATAAAACCCTAAATCATAGACCATAAACCTTTAATCTGAAACTGCTAATGTCCCTAAATCTTAGCCGACTAAGTGGTATGTGACAGATAACACATTACGCAAACTTCAACACGTTACTAGCATATCTATTGATCAGAATCAAATATGTTGATGGACGAGATTGATTGAATTTCCATATTCCAGAAACACAAAGAATCATACTCTAGCATATATAAACGTATGTATATTTATCATCATTAGGACTTGGATAGTACCAACTTGAATTTTTACTCATAATACCAACTTGGATAGTACTTCAAGTGTAAAGTCAATGTAAGTATTTCAAAACATAGATTTTTACTCATAATACCAACTTGGATAGTACTTCAAGTGTAAAGTCAATGTAAGTATTTCAAAGCATTTCAATTATGTAATATAAATCGATTAGTAAATTTATAACTTAATTTGATTAGTATTTATAAATTTTTAGTAAATATATGATAAAAGTTGGTTAGTATTTCAAGTATAATCAAAGTTCAAAACCATTCGGCAATGTTTCAAACTTCAAACACAAAGTTAATATGTACATACATCTCATGTATTATAAAGCTTTCTTAATTGCATATAATTTGCTCACTCCTTATTTCAACACTTAACAAACTATAATTTACTTATTCAGATACTTATCATACAAATAAATACTCCAAACAAAATCCATGATGCAACTAGAACAAAAACTAAAGCATTTTCCGCATTTGCTTGTTTAGTCACCTTTTTTTCTTCGAATTTGCTTGTTTAATATTCAAATTAACAACATTTCTTACCAGCTCTAAATGTACGAATCTTTTCCATCATTTGTGCATTCTCTGATTGCAAAAGTTCTACTCTTTTGGCAACCTTTTTCACACAAATTTCTTCTCGAGCAACATCTAGATAACTTATTTGGCAAACTCTATTACCGCATTTTACAACTCTTTTTAGAAATTGAGTCTCTTGATTGTTAATAAAATAGTGGGTTGTGGAATTGTGATCCATTTGCATCTAGAAAATTATGAATTGAACTATTGGTTGTGTTTTTCCCTAATACATGCACCATATGTAAAAATGAGTTTAAAAAATTATATTACATAAGAAATTAAACATTATATAGATTACAAATATTGGATCCCCTGCTCGTATGAACGGGTCCCCTGCTCGTATGCACGGGTCCCCTGCTCGTATGAACGGGTCCCCTACTCGTATGCACGGGTCCCCTGAGCATATATGCAGGGGACCCGTGCGCATATGCAGGGGACCATGCATATGTGTGGGTCTCCTGCGCAGGTAATCCAGATTTAATATGCAGAAGATCAGAAAAAAGCATCGATTGAGCTCGAATTTTGCCAGAATCACAGTCCCTCATCGTATCCATCGAAACCCATTCCATTTCACAGCTAATTGACTGGAAAGTCATGGCATTCAAGTGAAAAATCATTAACCCAAAAAAAAAAACTTGGTGCGAAATGTAGCTTTAATGTGCTTAGTTCTTGGTTATTTCTACATATCTCGAGCATAAATCGTCGATTGGCTCAGTGAATGCGAATATAGGTGTTTTCATAGTCTTTTATTCTTCAAGATTTAAAGATATGATGCACTCATGGTAGATGCAGGTTGTTGTTCATGGCGTTAATGCAATTTATGTAATTTTCATAATTTTTTATTTTTTTATTTTTCTGAAATATCATTTCTTTCTTCTTTTCTTTTTTGCAATGTTCTTTCCTTTTTTCGTTTCTTTTCTTATTAAAAATTATTATGGAAAGATAATTAAAAGGTAATTAAAGTGGAGTCTATTGACAAAAAAAAAAAAGTGTCAAAGAGTCTAATTTTTTAAAGTTTCTTTGGTCAAAGTCTATTTTTTAAAATAGCCCTAGGATTTATTCACGAGAAATACACGATAAATAGACGACGACGAAAAACACTTTTCATTTGCCCATTGGCGTTTATAAGTATTAATATATATACGAGGAAATAGAAAGGATAGCGATGTTCATGTCAAGGATGAAGCCATCATTGTTCGATGAGCAAGAGAAGAACCTCTAAATGAGAGCCCTCCCTATGCAGAGGCTGTGCAGAGATTCATTGAAAGGCTCGAAGTGACCAAGAACATTATTGTGGTTCTCTGTATGCGCGAGGTGTAGCTGATGCGCTGGCAGCGCCATTAGGCACTGAAGGGCTGCGTGCATTTCGATAGTGCTTCAGGGATGAGCCCACTCGGCAGTGCCCTTGGGCGTCGTGCAGGCAATAAATATTTTGTTGTAACGTAGAATTCCTCGAGTTTAGACCAAATTGGGCTTACGTGTTTACATCTTCGTCATGTTTTATATGGAGCATCTGCGGAGATGATGAATTATAATGCTGATTAGTTCTGGCTACCCTAGCACTTGTGGGGGAAGCATTTTTGTCTGCAAATCGCATTCCAAATGTGTTGTCACACAAGAAAGGAATAAACTTTTGTACGAGTCAAGGAAAAATGGGAAAATATCCTATACATGCTTTGAAGTGTCAGGGTGCCAAGCAAAGGTCCAAGTACCTAAACCAAAGCAGTTTAAAATAGGACCCAAAATCGTTGACTGCATTTTCATCGAATATGCAATAATGTGGTGCATAAAGGTTTTTGGTGCACCAGTCAGAAATCCCTAACATGAAGGCAGGGATGATAATCGAGTCGAGAAAAGCAGTGTTTTTCGAAAATATATTTCCGAATAAGGAAAGAAAGGAGATCAGTTCTCGATGGCATTGAGAGTTCAGCTCAAGAAGTTGAGGAACCGAGGCAGAGTAAAAGAAAGAAAAGTTGCAAAATCATTTGAACCCGACTTTCTGACGTATATAATGGATGACGAACACCGGACGGTGCAAGAAGCCTTGTCTAGTCCAAAAGCTCCATTATGGAAAAAAGCTATCAGTAGCGAAATTGAGTCCATCATGCAGAATCATACCTAGGAGCTGGTATATCTCCCTGCAAACCTCTCGGATGTAAGTGGATCCTTATAAGGAATCTTAAGACCGATAGGTCGATCGAGAAATATAAGGCTCGATTAGTCGCAAAGGGGTTCAATCAAAAGGAATGTTATTACTTCTTCGGTACCTATTCGCCCGTAACAAGGATAGCGTCCATTCAAGATCTCGTTGCTATTTGTATGATCTCGAGATACACTAAATGGACGTGAAGACAACATTCATGAACGGAGAATTATAGGAAGAAATATACATGAAATTAAGTGTGTCGTCTCGTGAAATCACTTTACGGGCTTAAACAATCGCCGAAACACTGGCACGAGAAATTCGATATGACGATGTTATTAATGATGACTATACCAAATTGGTGGAGTATTTCGAGCTACTCTAAGATGAAGTGTGGCTGCTTCAATGTTACCGCTTATGAATTCGAGATATGGTCCAAGGACACAACATGAGATTCGAAAGAGATGTGATTCATCATTGTTTGTATGTTGTTGTCTTGGTTTACACTAAAAACCGTCAGTTCAAGACATGCTCACTGAGCAGTGAGTTAATCCGATAGCATGTCACTACGGAATGTTCAAAGCCATAAGCCATATGTCACTACGCTGAATGATGGTTCTTCGGGACTTTCTTACAAGAGTCAGCATGCACAAGTTAAATTAAGCTCATATAATATAAATAAATAATTACTCTATATTAAATATATATAATATGATGGATGTTATATATATGAGGTTTGAGACACCTTTTTCTTGTCTATCCCAAAAGTTAAAGGATGAACTCATTCATCACCCTTGAGAAGAGACATCATTTCTTGAACATGTGTCTCTTTCCATCTATAAAAGGACTTGTGTGGTTTTATCTCAATTCATCAGAGATAATCTAAATATTAACGTAAGAGAAGAAAAGTAGAGAGAATAAAATCATTCCAGCCCTCGTTAAAGATATCGAGAAGTTGAAGCATATGAATTGGAGTACGTCTTATGTGTTTTATATGATTAGATCAAATAGTATTATGAATTCAGGAATTTCTAGACATTATTGTTTGGAAGTAAGATCTAACGGTTGGTATCAGAGCATTCATAATACATTTGATTTATCATACGTAGTCTGTCTGTATGAATCTGAATCATGCTAATTACAATGAATCTTATATTCGCGTGCGGATTCCTTTTCTTGTTTCTTTCCCTGCCTATGATGTCGTCTTCTGTTCGTAATATTGTTCTACGAAATCTGCTTTCCAGAATCATACGACAATATAGGAAAACGTGTCATGCCATAGAGAAATGCATTATCATGCCTTTATGTTAATATGGCAGGGATGTCATATGCTTGTTATTTAATAAATGCATTATGTGTATGTATACATGTGTGTACATGAAAAATATGACATGGTCTCAGCAAACGTGGCATGACATGAAAATCTTGCAATTATTTTTTTATATTTATGTTTAATAAGGTCATCACGGTTAACACGATATGTCCGTACAACTTTTGGACAAATGCATTCAAGTGTGTTTAAACCAAAGATTGATGATGGCAATTATTTCTGATAAATTCGAATACTTATATTGGATTCAGCATGTGTGTTATCTGAAAAGGTTTATTACGTTGAGAGTACGTAATATATGCAGTGGTTATGTTTGATTTAATTGAATATTTATTTATATGAATTAAACTTGCCGCTCGCCAAAGTGACATAGTTTAAGTTCATTTTAAATATTCAATAAAAATATTCTTGTTATTCATACGATGCTATTAAAGAAATGAATTCCCGAGATTAGTGATGATCATTTACTTATGTTTGTATATCCAAAGATAAGATGCATATCGATGATTGATTATCTTCTTAAGTATTTTATTTAGCATCATTATTTTATTGAATTATTTGTTTAAGTATCGTCCAAAGATGAACTTAAATGCATAATCATAATTGATTACTTGTTTGAATCTATATAAAATAATACATGTGATCTTATTTGTTGTTCGCAGCATTTAGTAACGCGTTTGGTTTGGGCAATCCCATTGTCAAGTTTAATGGGCTAATGATTGGTCAGAACAAATCAAGTTTCAACTTGGTGCAATGTATTTGGACGTTGCATTGGAGACCGAAGAAGAGTGTGCAGCTATCACCGAGGACGGTACGAAAGCGCAAAAAACATTTATGAAGATTGAGAAAGGTCCAATCTGCTAAGCTTAAGTTTGATGAAGATGGCGATGGCTGAAAATGTCAAGCCATCAATGCCCGAAACAGACACTGCACCGGAATTCACGACGAAAGTGAAAGAGTATTCACAATCAGACATTACTGATAAGTCGATTGTGGGCACTTATGAGTGAGCTGGCAACCAAGAAATTTGATTGGTCTCAGCCTATTCATGATCATGTGACAAATATGTCAGATTTGACATCGAAGCTAAAATCGATGAAAATGGAAGTGATGAAACCTTCTTGGTCCAGTTTATTATAAACTCACTTTCTCTTGAGTTTGGCCAGTTCCAGGTGAATTATAACACCTTGAAAGAGAAATGAAACTTACAAGAAATTAAAGCCATGCTAATTCAAGGGGAAGGAAGGATAAGGAAAATGACGGAACACTCTATTAATCTCCCTGTTCATGGGAAGCACTAAGAAGGCTAATGACAAAAGGAAAGGAAAAAACCCATTAAAGAACAAACAGGGTAAGATCCATAAAGACCTTAAATGCTTCTTTTGTAAGAAAATCGGTCACTTTAAAAAGGATTGTCTGAAAAGAAAGTTTTGGTTCGAAAAGAAACGTACATACTTTATTTCTGTATGTTTTGAATCAAATCTTGTGGAAGTGCCCCATGATACTTGGTGGTTAGATTCTAGTGCAAGTACTCATGTATCACATGTTTTACAGTGATTTCTTTCAATCCAGTCCATAAACGGAAATGAAAAGCTTTTATATATGGGGACCAGAATGGAGGCTAATATTGAAGGAATTTGAACTTTTTGACCGAACTTAAATAATGGTTGTAATCTATATCTAGAAAAGTGTTTATATGTTCCTGAATGTTCTAGAAACCTGATTTCTGTTCACAAGTTGGATTGTTTAGGGTATAATTTTGAGATTGCAAATAATAGGTTTTTCATTATATAAAGGTATGAACTATTATGGTTGTGGTACTTTAGTTGATGGTTTATACCGATTAAATCTTAGTATTGAATTTGCAGAATCCCTATTTTATGTTGAACACAATATATGAAATAAAAGAAGTGAACATAATGAATCTTCAACTTTTTTATGGCATCAAAGATTGAGTCACATATCCAAAGAAAGAGTGATGAGATTAATGAAAAGTAAAATATTACCTCGATTGGATTTTGATGTCTGGGATACATGTATAGATTGTATTAAAGGAAAACAAACTAAACATATATCGAAATATCCCGCCACAAGAAGTAGTGAACAACTTCAATTAATACACAATGATATATGTGGTCCATTTGACGCACCATCTTGCGGTGGTGAAAAGTATTTCATCACATTCATTGATGATTTCTCGCGTTATTGTTACTTGTATTTGTTGCATGAAAAATCTCAATCAGTGGACGTCCTAGAGGTGTTCGTTAATGACGTCCTAGAGGTGGTGAATTTGGCAAATTTGATGAGAATGGACAATGTTCAGGTCCATTTGCAAAGTTCCTTGAAAGTCGAGGCATTTGTGCACAATACGCAATGCTCAATACGCCTCAACAAAATGGCGTGGCTGCAAGGTGAAATCGTACACTTATGGATATGCTTAGGCGTATGATGAGTAATAGTTCTCTACCTTTATCACTATGGACATGTGCACTAAAGAGAGTAGCATATCTTCTTAATATAACCCACAATAAGTCTGTATCAAAGACTCCTTACGGGAAGAAAGCCTAGTTTAAGGCACCTTCACGTTTGGGGTTGCCATGCAGAAGTGAGGATATATAATCCGCATGAAAGAAAGCTTGATGCAAGAACCATTAGTGGTTATTTCATCGGCTATCATGAAAAGTCGAAAGGTACATATTTTATTGTCCTAACAATAGTACGAGAATAGTAGAGTCTGGTAATGCTAGGTTTATTGAGAATGGTCAAGTTAGTGGGAGTGGAGAACCATGAAATGTAGAAAAATACATGAACTTTTAGCTGAAACTTCTACATCAGGCATTTCTGCACCTTTTGCTAATTATTTTGCTATATCATAGCCAAATAGCATTGAAGGAAAACAAATGGGTATTAAAATTTAGAAAATGATCATTTAAATACTGAACCGATGGTTGGTGAACAAATGACAAATGAACAAGTGATCTCACAAGATATAGCATTACGTAAGTCCGAAAGGCATAAAAGATCAATTATTTCTAACGATTATGTATTTTATCACTTGAACATGAATGTGATTTAAGCATCGATAAAGATCCAATCTCTTTTAAACAAGCCACGAAATGCAGTAATTCTGAAAATTGGTTTAATGCCGTGAAAGTAGAGTTGAAATCAAAGGATGACAACAAAGCATGTGAATTGATTGAGTTGCCTAAGGGTTCTAAAAGAACGGTTGTAAATGGGTATACAAGACCAAACGAGACTCAAAAGGCAATATCGAAAGATACAAAGCTCGACTCGTCGCCAAAGGCTACACTCATAAAGGTGTCAATGACTACAAAGAGACCTTTTTCTCCCGTTTTGAAAAAGGACTCGTTAAGAATAATCTTAGCTTTGGTAGCTCATTATGATCTAGAGTTGCACCAAATGGATGCATAAACTGCATTTTTGAACGGTGACTTGGAAGATGATGTTTATATGGACCAACCTGAAGGGTTTGTGACTACAGAAAATTCAGATTTAGTGTGTAAATTAAAGAAGTCGATGTATGGACTGAAACAAGCTTCCCGGCAGTGATATATTAAGTTCAACAATATCATTACATCATATGGTTTTATAGAGAACATTTTAGATCGGTGTATCTATATGAAAATCAGTAGGAGCAAGTTTATTATATTAGTCTTATGTGTTGATGATATTCTTCTTACTTCGAATAATGTTGTTATGTTACATGATGTGAAGAAATTTCTCTGTAAAAATTTTGAGATGAAAAATATGGGTGAGACATCTTATGTGATAGAAATTGAGATATTCTATGATAGATCACAAGGTTTGTTAGGACTGTCTCAAAAGGCCTATATTGATAAAATATTGGAGAGATTTTTTATTACACCTTCGGCTCAATATTAATTTTTTTACAACAATCCAAATGAAAAAGCTCAGCCTATTTCTAGATTGTTCCTTAATACTTATCATCTCTTCACTTGTGAGGAATCAATCTAAAAAATAATAATAAAAAAAACAGAAAAAAAGTCCTCTTCTTCTCTGAATCTTCCAAGCTCTAGATAAAGTTTTGTTCGATTTAAGCTTCTTTAACCAAGGTATGTTTCGAAATCTTCATAGATTGTTCAGACTTCTGTTTTAAGTGATTTTGACCTACCTAAACTGCTCCGATTCATTTGAAGTTTATTTCTGTGGAAAGCTAACTTCTTGAGCTTTCCGTATCCGCTGGAATCATCTTGATACGATATTTCTACAATTGGTTATGAATTTTCAAAGTTTCAGCTGCGAATTTGGGATTTTTACTACACTTTGAGTTAGTTTCGGATTTGTCGCTTTGTTCCCCCTGCAAATAATCCTCTCAAAGTTCGAAACATACGTCATGATACATTTTAAATATTTTTCTTGGGCAGTTCTAACACCTGAAGATCGATGATCGTGCGTAGATTACTTAGCGTTGTGTTTAAACCATTATCTTTTATTTTAGGCAAAGGAAGGACGACAAGAGACACACGGGAGCTGGTAACGCTTCGTAAAATTAGTATTCGCCGGTGAGTTGATAATATGGGAACATCTTTCGTTCGTGGAAAGTGTGGACTCGCGGTGTCCCGTCTTTTATTATGCTATATGATATTTTATTTTATGATGTGATAGTAAGCCTCGTTGGCAATAAGTTGTGTGATATGGGTTACATGATGTGAAAGAAAGCCTTGTCGGCTATATGATTCCATGAGATATTTATTTACACGGTGTGAGTCTTGGCGATATGATAAACTTGGTTGCTTGGTGAATCGATACGTATACGTCACATTATTTATGAGTTGTGACATTACGTGTGTTAGGTCCTATTATATCCAACACGATTATTTGCGGGAAGAATTCGATAGAAAATGTAAAACTTACAAAGAACACGTTTGAATTTGGCACGGAAGCTTGAGAGCGTTCTTCACGTTGTAAAGATTGGGTTTCTATTAAAATGAATTATTAACCCTAATACATCACATTAGGGTTCCTTATATACCAAACAAGTTTGGTATATTTGCTAAGTAGTCCTAATATATGGCTTAGTTACAATTAAGCCCAAACTACTACTTATACTACAAGACTAAGATAACATATATATTTGAACACAATAAAAATGTCCTAACAATTTCCCTCTTTTTGTTCAATCTTCGCTTGAGCGTAGGTTATCTTGTTTTGTTTTGAAAAGATTTCTCGAGTCCTAACAATCTCCCCTTTACGAGATATTTATATAATTTCTTCCTTTGTCTTCTCTTGTGATCTCTTTCTTCTTTGGAGATCTTCAAGCTCACTATGTCTTGTAATACTCTTATCGGCACCGAATCATTCTTCTAATTTTCTTTTGAAATTTTCTTTTGAAATTCGTCTCCAAATGCCGGAAAGGGTGTGAAGTCGCTTGCCGGATTTTTGGAGAATTTCCTCTTTTGTGTTCCATCTCTCCCTTTGATAGCAACGAAACTCCCCCTATTTTAGTTCAACCTTGGGTTGGGATCGGGGAATTCGATTTGAAATTTGGAGAGACGTACACGAGCGGTAACTTCGGTCATTGAAGCTAATGGTGTTTGCTTTATTACACTGATTTGAATAATTGTTACAAGACGCGAGAGATAAACTTGTCTAGTGACTCCTTTAGAAGATATCCCTAAAGTTGCGGAAGAAAATAGTGATCATTCAAAAAAATTATAATTTCTGTTATATTTATGCTATTGTTAAGAAAATAGCTGATTTAAACTCCTCCTTAGAATCATAAAGAAATAGTTTTGAAGCAGAAAAGAATGCGCTTTTATTAGAAATATCAAATCTCAAATATTCCTCTCATTTACCTGTTTTAAACGATATTTTCTTTAAAAAGCGTAAAGGGAATAAAAGAGTCCTTAAATGCTTCAAAGGGGGAAAAGATTTTTACTAATTCTTTTTCTACTCCATCCACATGTAGAGTAGTTAAGGAGATGAATCATGCAAAGGAGAGAGTGTATATCATAGAATTTAAGAAGAAAATGACGGGAAATCAAGAACTGTTGAGCAACTATCAAGACCGGTACAACGGAAAAGTCAGATTCGGCAACAACAATTCAGCTCAAATACTAGGCTTTGGAGATATCCTTATGAAGAATCTGACAATCAAAGATATCTCTTATGTCCAAGGTCTTAAACAAAACCTGTTCAGCATAGGAAAATTATGTGATAAAGGGTTTTCAAGTGGTGTTTCTAGCTGATCAGTGCAGAATCTTAAATAGTCAGAATCAAGAACTTCTTACAGGATTTCGAAGATCTAATCTATACACCATCAATCTGACAACAGTACGACCTTCGAAAGCTGTTTGCATCATCTCGCAACTACAATCAAGAGGAACAACTTATGACATCAATGTCTGTCTCATCTAAATCTCAAAGCTCTTCACAAACTCTTTATTAAAAAGTTGGCCAACGGACTACCAACTATTTCCCTTCATCAAGAGCATCAACGTTCGGCTTGTCAAATGGGAAAAATGAAGCGAGCGTCACACAAACTCAAGCAAATAGCTTCCACATCTAAACCTTTGGAATTACTACACATGGACCATTGTGGACCAATGCGAACACAAAGTATCAACGGTCGTAAGTATGTACTAGTAATTGTAGACGATAATTCTCACTACACTTGGACAAGATTTTTCCGAACTAATGATGAGACGGAAGACGTGATAATAAGCTTTGTAAATACAACTCAGAATCTCCTGCAAAAGAAGATCCTAGTAATCAGGACCGACAATAGAACTGAATTCAAGAATCAGCGTGTCAGCAATTACTATCAGTCACTTGGAATTATTCAACAATTTTCAGCCGCTAAAACGCCTCAACAAAATGGCATCGTAGCACAGAAGAACCGGACTTTAGTTGAAACTGCAAGAACAATGCTAATACATTCCGGTCTTCCTCACTTTCAATGGGCTGAAGCAGTGAGTACAGCGTGCTTTACGCAAAATCGGATGATTATTCACAAATGCTTTGAAAAGACGTCGTACGAGATAATAAATCAAAGGATTCCGAATATCTCTTTCTTCAAAGTCTTCGGGTGCAAATGCTTTTTGGCCAACGATCGAGAGCATCGAAGCAAGTTTGACCCTAAAGCGTTTGAAGCCATCTTTGTTGGATATTCATCCACTTCTAAAGCATATTGCATCTATATCAAATCTTCTTGTGCAATTT
Organism: Linderniella brevidens; assembly: GCA_004919715.1. Lineage (NCBI taxonomy): Eukaryota > Viridiplantae > Streptophyta > Magnoliopsida > Lamiales > Linderniaceae > Linderniella > Linderniella brevidens. The sequence continues at coordinate 10,129,361 of SWDC01000151.1, read as the reverse complement.
TTAAAAGCTACAACGTCACTTTTCAATAAGTGATCGATTTGGCTTCTGAACAAGACAGTTCAGAACCCGGGCTTATAGGCGCGTTGGCACAAAGTCTACAAATTCCGACAACATCTACCTCATCGTCGAAAGAAGCAATTCCCGCCGATTTGGAAGATTTGGATTTTCTATTTGAACATTTTTATTGGAACGAGTCTCAAATGGCTGTTTCGTCTCATTTTATACCAAGCAGCGCACCTTCACCTTATACGGTGGAAATTACAATTGAGATTCCCAACCCTCAATCCAACAAATATTCCAGATTCTCCAAATTCTGAATCTTCAACTAGTGTTGTAGCTCCTACTAATGCCGATGCGGAAATTCCTTCTAATTCAACTTCAGAAATAAATTTTTCTTTTAAGAATGATCAGCCTATAAATTCAGGATGTCTAGACCTCCATATCAACGATGGATCTACTTCGGTTCTTCCTCATGAACGCAAGTAGACTCGAGCTCATCCTGTCGATCAAATAATTGGTGATCCGTCAAGTGGAGTACGCACTAGGACATCTACACAAAGCGGACTATTCACACGCTTTTTAATCCAAAACGAACCACTTAAGGTAGCCGAAGCCCTTAAAGACACGGATTGGGTGATCACAATGCAAGATAAACTCAACCAATTCGAGCGTCTACGAGTTTGGACACTAGTTCCTCGACCGCATGGCAAAACAATTATAGGAACTAAATGGGTTTTCAAAAATAAGAAGAACGAGAACAGTGAAATTATCAGGAATAAAGCACGACTTGTAGCCAAGGGGTACAATCAACAAGAAGGCATTGACTACGACAAGACGCATGCCCCAGTTGCTCGTATCGAAGCTATTCAATTTTTTTAGCATACACGGCTCATAAAGACTTCATAGTCTATCAAATGGACGTAAAAATCGCCTTTCTCAACAACGTGTTAAAAGAAGAAGTCTACGTCGCTCAACCCGATGGGTTCGTGCACGAGAATCATCCTGATTATGTCTATCGATTAGAAAAAGCTCTCTACGGACTAAAACAAGCCCCTCGTGCTTGGTATGATGTTTTGAACGAATTTCTAATCAAGTCCAACTTTATAAGAGGAACAATCGATGCGACACTTTTTATCAAAAAGCAAGGCAAGGAGCTGATGATCGTTCAAGGTTACGTTGATGACATCATCTTCGGCTCGACAAATGAACGACTCTATCAGAAATTTGGTGATCTGATGAAGACAAAATTCGAGATTAGCTTAATGGGCGAACTCCAATTCTTTCTTGGATTACAAGTCAAGCAACTCGAAGATGAAATTTTCATCAGTCAAACCAAGTATATCCGAGATATTCTGAAGAGATTTAACAAGATAAGAGCACAGATATGAATACTCTCATGTCAACAAACTGTAAATTGGATGCTGATCGTTCTGGCTAGGCAGTCAACATCACAATCTATTGGAGTATTATTGGATCTCTTCTCTACTTAACGTCAAGACGACCCGACATCATGTTCACACTTGTCTTTGTACTCGTTTTCAAGCTAACCCGAAGGAGACCCACAAGCACGCGGTCAAGCAAATTCTACGCTATCTCAAAGGACCTCCCAACTTAGGGTTATGATATTCTAAAGACACTGATTTTAGATTAATTGGCAATACTGACGCTGATTATGCAGGTTGTCGAATGGACAGAAAAAGCATGTCTGGCAGAGCATAATTTCTAGGCGATAAGTTGGTCTGCTGGTCCTCAAAGAAGCAAAATTGCGTGTCAACGTCGACTATGGATGCTAGTTGTTGCTCACAAGTTATATGGATGCGGACGCAACACGCGACTACGGGTTTGAATTTAATAACATTCACATTTATAGTGATTCTCAAAGTGCTATTGCCCATTACTTGCAATCATGTATCACTCACGCACGAAACACATAGATATTAACTATTATTATATAAAAGATCATGTAGAAAAAGGCACTATAGATATGTATTTTGTTAAAACGGAGCTTCAACTTGCCGACTTATTCACTAAGGCATTGGATGAAAAACGATTACAATTCCTTATTGCTAAGCTAGGCATGTTGAATCTCAATGTTACTTGAAATGTGCTTCACATGCTCTATTATGTTTACATATGATATTGTATGTGCTTCTTTATCTTCCTTGCTATATCTTGCGTGATTCTATCTTTCAATTTTTTTCTATATATAGACAAAAAGATAAATAAAAATAAAAGTATATATAATAATAATAATAACATAAAAATGGGGGATACGATAATTTTATCTATTTTGATTTACTCACAAAAATATTTCTTTGATATATGTCTAGTTCTTTGCTTAAAATTTCATGTGACATTCTTTTATTCAAATAGCTTCCTTTGTTTCCCTAGACACAAGCCACATCATACAAGTGAAAATTTGAGCCTCAAAATGTTTTTTAGTGTGTCACATTTCAAATGACTATCCTTTGATTTGTACTTCGTAGCCTCATACTTGCTTTATGTTAGTTCGTCATGAAATGATAAAGGCAATTAGGAAAATCCTCACTTGGCCCAAATTATAAATCCTTTACTTTTTCCTCTAGAAATCACCTTTGAGCCTTCTCGGACATTCTTATTTCTTTTGAAACCCGATCAAGCCTTCAACCTTATTCCAAAGTTTTGGGGTCGCTCAATCAAGAAAAAGAGGGGGATAAAAAGGGATACACATGATGAACTTCTCCCGATCATTATAAAAGAGAAACATGGATCTAGCTGTGAACTTCTCCTAGATAATCTCGTACACTCCTAGAAGAGAAGCACCTCGAAGTGAACTTCTCCAACGATAATCTAGATCTTATATCGAGAAAATGAAAAGAGGAACACAACCTTGGGTTCGAATTCCATAACTGTGGAACCTTCACAAGGAACACGGTCTCGGCCCGAAAACAAAAGAAGATCTCATCTCTCAAAGTTTCGTAAAGAAGAAGAGACTCATCTTGAGCAAGTACAGAAGAAAAGAAAAGCAAAAGGATCAGAAATAAATTTCAAAAAGGGCCCCTAGAATTGAAGAACTTTTAAACTCACTAATCCTCAAATTATCCTACACTTTTAGTCATAGCCTAAAAATAATCCCTTCAAAGTCCATCTGATTCAAAATGATGGACTTTCACTTGGTAATTGATTAAATACACCACGATAACAAATTAATTGATATAATTTTTTCATATTCACATGAGTGATATATCTACTAATTTCCATGATTAAAATAAATTGAGTGCTACGAGCGACCTTGCGAGAGTTGTCGAAATAATTCATACTATGATCTTAGAATATTAGTTTATTACATGATTTGACGGCAAATTATTATTCTATATGTCATGTGAAATTTTTACGTGATAATTTTCAAAATGGAAAATTTGACCCCAAAACAAAAGAAAAATATATTCGCACAGTTTAAATGCATTAAAACATGCATTGGTTCAGATTTGATAAAATGCAAAATTTTCGAAAAACGCAAAATTTTCATATACATGATTAGAGGATCATGACTTTACTCTGAATTGATTAAAAGTGTTATTTGTGTTCATATCTTAAATTTCCATATGCATAATTGTGTATGATATGTGCTAAATTGCCGAAAAGTTAAACGTGCATTTGTTGAGGGGGAGTTTACATGAAAAATTTGTTCTTATCTCCTAAATGATTTACTTGCAATCGCGACTCTCTAATTATTTCTGTTCCAAAACACACGAATCGCGACAGTTTTTCAAAATCATTCGACGAAAATTTTCAACTTCACGACTTTTTCGACTGAAACATCTTAAGAACTCAAAATTAATGTGTTTAAACTCGGCCATTCTGATTAGAAGCATGATATTTGGATTCGCAACTAATTTATGTTCATTACGAGCTCATATTAACTCATGATTTACCCAAAATCGTCATTTGCGTTTTTAAGCGTTCACTGTTTAATTTCAAACTTTTTCGATCGAAAATAGTCTTATCACAAACACTGTTATCGAAGAACATTAGTTTTCGTTATGTTTTATTCGATCGCAAACCTCAGCGGCGAAAACCTTATGTTTTTGATATGTTTTTATTCGATCGTAAAACTTCCCGCAAAAACTTTAGTTTTCGATAAAATTTTATTCGATCGCAAAAATAAGCAGCGAAAACTTTAAGTTTTTCGATACATTTTTATTCGATCGCAAAACTACGCGGCGAAAAACTTACGTTTTTCGACAACATTTTATTCGATCGCAAAATTACTCAGCGAAAAACTTTAATTTTCGATATATTTTATTCGATCGCAAAAATTCAGCGGCGAAAATCTTGAATTTTCGAATAAGTTTATATTCGATCGCAAAAACTAGCGTTCGAATAAATTTACGCTCGAATTAAATAACGTTGTAAATACTTAGAAAATTTTCAAATTTTTTTCCCTAAGGCTTTCGATAATACACTTAAACACTTAGAAAAAAATATCAACACTTTTCTAAGTCATTTACTATACACATAAAGACTGTTTGCGCCTTAACAACAATTTAAATTGCAATTTTAATTTTTTTTCGCCATTCACAATTGCTTAATACAATTTGCATATTATTATATCAATCTAATGAATTTTATTCATTTTTTTTTTTTCAGAAATGGCTCATTAAGAGTACTCCTACATCTACTCTTCAGACGGTTGACTGACAGTCCACGACAACAATTACCAATTGAACCTCGCCACTTTCCGGTGTCCATATGAAGTTATTATCTCCATCCTCAAAGGACATCCATTGTGGCCAGCTCTCACCATGACTGCCTCAGTCCAAATGGTCTATCTCCAGCAGGTCTGGGGATGCATGAAGAGCCACATCGTCGGTGATGACGTGACATATACAACAAAGATAAACCAGAAGCACGTCATCATCTACAAGAATCTTCTGGCCATGGTGCTTGATCTACCGCATCATGAAGTTTACGACCCACTACCAACAGATGCGGTGATCGTGGAAGACATGCTTCGGATGGGATATAAGCCACCGCTGACGAAATTGACAAACTTCCAGAACAACGGGATCCCACATCCATGGAGAACATTGTTCGGCATCATCAACAAATGTCTCTCCCCGAAGCACTCCGGATTCGACAAGGCAAACAAGAACATTCTCATAGTCTTCCACGGTGTTGTCTTCTCGAAGAACTACGACGTGGTCCAACTAATTTGGAATGATTTAGCAGACCAAATGCGTCAAAGGAAAACAAAGTCGAAGGCAAAATTTCTGTCTTACGTACGGTGGTTCCTGGTGCTGATCTCCCACCTGATGGACGTACATCTGGAGATCCCTCGTCTGCCACCCGTCGGATGTTACATACCGCTGAGGCTGCTGTTCTTCCATAACCCGAAGGCATCCGATCTGGCGCTCCAACCGATGTTGATTCCATTGGAGTGCTACGCCTGGCTGATCCCACCGACGTTGCCTACAAAGACTATTGCCAAAACAACTCCATCTTGAGGTCACCGAATCTGATGAGGAGTGCCGACTACAAAGAAGGAGCTCACGCAGACAACGCGTATCTGCCCCATCTGCATCTACCTCTACACCAACGGCTTCGGTGATATCTCCTCCACCGCCATCGGTTCAGACGACCACACAGGTTCACATTGAACCTGTTCCAACATCCATAGCACTATTATCTCAAGGATTGCATGGAAGCCCGTGGGACCCCCGACATCTTCGGAGCCAACAACGGGCTAACCCACGGAGGTGGTGACTTATGGGTTGTTAACGGATCTCCTTGGACGTTCCGGAATCCCAGGTCCTATCTTAGGCGGCACATTAGGGATATTCTCTGACGTTATGACAGTGGAGCGCCTTCCTGGCCCCACTCCAGCACACCCATACTCGTGACAGAGCAAAGACTTCAAGAAACACTTTCCACAACCATAAACTCCCTTGAAGACCGGTTGATGGAACGGATGCTACACGCCGTTGAGACTTTCCGACGGGATACCGGAAAAGCACCAGTCTCAGAGGCAGCTCCTTCTGAAACCCACTCCGAACCCTTATCCTCACCACCACTAACCACCACCATACACACCCCCATTCAACCCACCTTAACCACTCCAACCCAATAACCTTCCCTCATCAACCCATACACCATTTCTATAACACAACTTCACGACATACTTATCTCTCGCCTACTAGCCCTTGAGACGAGGACCCCTGCTGAGGAGAGTCTCTACCGATGGCTAGTAGATGAACCCAAGATGTCCGCTCAAACGCGTTGCCGCGAAGAAAGCTCCCCCACGAAGCGAAGACATGACGATCCCGATGATCGGATCGTCATGAGGGGGAGAAACGGCAAATGACCACAAGAAGCGGCCGTGGTCAGAGTCGATAAAAGCAATCATCGACTCGTGAAGCTGGAGGTTCATCCACCAGCCCACCAACCATACAACCCACTAACACCCGCCAACAAACAACCACCATATCTACCACATCCCATACACAAACACTACCTCCAACTCCGAAAAGTCCAAACCCAATCCAAACCTCCAACATCCAAAGTCAACCTGAAGCAGTCTTCTACGATCCACATGCAATCATAGACGATTACATTTTAAACGAGAAGTTGCTGTCGCATTGGGAACCAGAGGAAGCTGCTCAAGCCAGACTTTCCAACGTCAGATACTTCTTAGAACAAGCTTCGGTAGATTTGGTGCTGCTTGAAGACGAAGAACTTCAAGAAGGCGAGAACTACAACTTCGCACTCCCTGAACTACCAGAGATGATTAGGCATCGAGTCAACACCCCCTCGCTTATGAAAGGGGACTGTCAGAATCGAGACGCCTTGGGAGAACGTATGGATTGAAGTTCCGTTCATTGAAGACATAACGAAGCAGATTTGGAGGGCTCCAAACCGGATCAAGAAGATATATGAGCTAAATTTACGGGGCATCTCCCACTGGGACGAAAGAAAGAAGATGGAGCACATCTTCATGTTGACCTCTCGGTCCGAATCAAAGTGGCGTCCCAACCGATCAGCTTAGAAGAAATTTCAGGGACAAGCCACCGATCCTCCAACTCGTGGGTGTATCGCACACGATTGGAAGCTACCCAACCCCGATATACCAGATCGAACGAGCGAACGACAACCACACTCGAGAGGAGATAGACAAAAGCTATCTGTCATTCCTTCCACCAGACGAGGTATATCGTCCATTCCAAATGTACAAGAAACAATACCAGACACCTATGGTTATATCAAGAAGGAAGGACTGGAGGGGTTGAAGATATTCATGGTGTGGCAGATCAAGTTCCACACCACACACGACCTTCAAATCGCCGTAGAAAATAACATGAATAAGGACAACATGGAGTCGCCTCTCATGAAACGCTTCCCGCTCAACGACTTCCCAGAGAATTACATCTTTAAGAAGCCAGGCCTCGCCATCACATATTGGAATCCAATCATTGGAAAGACGAGAGCGATGATGAAGTCTGAAGTTCATAAATTCTGTGACGGAACGTTGAAGCTCGTGAGGAAGAATATCGAGAAGAGGTTGGCGGAGATCATTGAAGAAACGATCTTCGAGGACCTAGGAGAAGAAGAGGCCCCGCTCCTAATGAGCTTCTGGATGCTATAAATGGGACTGGAGCTAAGGAATGTTGTCCGACACTACCAGACAACATTGGAATTGAGGAGATCATTCTACGTCCAACAAGGATAAACGAAGCTGAAAAGAAAACAAGCACAAAGAGGGAGATTGAAGAAACATAAATATTGGGCTTTGTTAATTAGTTATCCTTGTAATTAGGGCGTAACTCGTATTTTTGTTAGTGTAGGACTAATTTGTAAATATACCATGTATAGAGTTATATATATCATGTACACAACAAAAATCAATACACAAGTTATTTTCAGAAAACACAAAGCATTGAATTCACATTCTAGAGAAAGAAATACAATCGAAAACTTCCACTCTCTAATCGTTTCTATCTCCCGATCTTCAAAATTGATAGTCAACCGAAGGTAACTTTCGAGAATTTTTATTCGAATATCTAGAATTCATGCTTAGATCGATCGTTAGTTGATTAATTACGAGCTGTGATATTGATTGTTCACTGTATTATTTTTCTTTGATGGGTGATTATTGTGTTGGTGTTCATCGTTGAGGACATGCCTTCCGTGAGGGTAAGGTGTGTCTGTACTATCTTCTCACTGAGCTCGTGGTTTGCTCACCCCATGTATGTATACCTCATTTCTAGGTTGTTGATATATTTTGGACCGGAGGTTTGCCATCGTTTGACCATCTTTTCCGCTGTTGTTTTCCTCTCCTCGGTATATTATTTTGCTTTGTTGGAGGATCCATTGGCGGTTATATTTTTGGAAGGAACATTTGGTTGTATATTTTATTCCTTCGTTGATCGATGTTCGAACTTGTTTAGATATTGTAAACCTCATTTGATATCTAAATATACCTTTTGTTGCTTCATTTCTATTTTCTTCGGTGTTATTTGAGTTGATATCGATAGCCTTGCGTTTCTCGAAAAAAAGCGCGGCGGCTGTCGCGCCTCAGGCTCGGGTTGGGGCGTGACATTTTTCATATGGATAAATGTTCCTCAAGTGTTATTCCAATTCATAAAGGGGATAAGTTCAGTACAATGCAATGTCCTAAAAATGAATTGAAATGAAAGGCAATGGAATCTATTTCATATGCGTCTGTTGTGGGAAGTGTGATGTATGCCCAAACTTGCACACGACCGGACATCAGTTTTGCTATTGAGATGCTGGCTCGATATCAGAGTAATCCCGGAAATAGATCATTGGAAAGTTACGAAGAAAGTGCTTAGATACCTACAAGGTACCAAAGACTACATGCTCACATACAGAAGATCAAATTACCTTGAATTACAAGGTTATTCAGATTCAGATTATGAGAGATGTGTAGATACGAGGAAATCTACATTCGGTTATGTGTTTTCAATGGCGGGAGGAACTGTTTCATGGAAAAGTGGAAAACAATCTATAATTGCTATGTCCACTATGCAGACTGAATTTGTGGCATGCTTTGAAGCCATTGTTCATGCATTATGGTTGCAGAATTTTGATGATGTAGATCGACCCCTATGAATTAATTGTGATAATTCTGCTGATGTATTCTTCTCCAAGACTGACAAGTACTCGAAGGGAGCAAAACACATTGAGTTAAAGTACTTGGTCGTCAAAGAAGAAGTTAAAAACCAGAAGGTGTCAATTGAGCCATCAGTACCAACTTGATGATTGCGGATCGCTAACTAAAGAATTACCACCTAAGACGTTTACTGGCCATGTTGAACGAATGGGTATTACAGACAAGCCCATGATAGTATAACATCATGATATATATCATTTATCTTGCTCGTATTATTGTTACGAGATATGAATTCAATTAAAAGTTTTGTTTTGAATGCTATTGGTTATTCACATTAGGAGTATACAAGTACGGTTTTATTTAGTGAATAATATTAAAGTTAAAAATTAAAGTTTTCATCAATTAGTTCTTATCAATTAAGTTAATTGTAATGCATGGAAGGAATCATGTGACTTAATAACATGTGACCGCCATGATTCGATTTTCTCGATTCACTTATTGATTTATTGATTCCTAATAGTGTATACTTATATGTTATATCAAATACATTACATGAGCCAAGTGGGAGATTGTTAAATTAATTTAGGGTGTGTTTGGATTCGTATATTTGAATTGAATTCCGTGATTTCAAATTATAAATTTCAAATCCTAATTTCAAATCCAAATTCATCGTTTGGCAAATGTTAGGATTTCGGAATTCGGATTTCAAAATGGAGTTCGAGCTCGAGCTCCAACTCATGAAGGTCGTCGAGCTCGACCTCGAACTTTTTATTAAAATTAAAATGTACAAAAATAAAATAAAAAACTAACAAAATAAAATAAGCTTGTGAGTCACCTCGCGAGCTTTCGATCGTCATTCGTCGTTCGTCGAGCTTAAGCTAACCTATTTTCGAACCAACTGGACGTCGTACGTCGAGCTCGAACCGCCTCGTCGAGATCGCGAGCCGGCTCGAATCATTGTTCGTCGAGCTTGAGCCGGCTAGACTCGTCGTTCATCGAGCTCAAGCCGCCTCATCGAGCACATGAGTCGATTCAACTCATAATTGTTATTATTATTACTACTATTATTATTATTACTATTATTATTATATGAAAATTATTACGGCGAGAATTTGGATTTCGAAAGCGAACCACTTGAGGTCGAATTTCGAAATCATCTAACAACAAAGGGTTTGAATTCTCTTTGAATTTGGATGAAATCGAAATCCAAATCCGAGCGGTTGCCAAACGGATGATTTGGAGGAAATCCGAATTTCAAATCGAATTCCGCGAATCCAAACGGACCATTAATAAATTGGCTCAAATAATATAAATAAATAATTACTCTATATTGAATATGATGGATATTATATATTAAAGTTTAGGGTATGAGGTTTGAGACACCTTTCTCTCTCTTTCCGAAAAGTTAAATGATGAACTCATTCATAAAAGGTCACATCCTTGTGAAGAGACATCATTTCTTGAACATGTGTCTCTTCCCATTTATAAAAGGTCTTGTGTAGTTCTATCTCAATTCATCATAGATAATATAAATATTAACGTAAGAGAAGGAAAACAGAGAGAATAAATCAAATGGTATTATGGATTCTGGGATTTCTAAACATTATTGTTTGGATGTAAGATATAGCAGCACATGCATTAATTTCATTCATGTGAGGGATTGTTAGATAATGTGAATAAAATTAATATAAAAGACACGTATGAAAAGGTGCATGGATTAATCCTAAGAGGTACAAGTGAAAACGTATTTTTCTCTTGAAGAGACACACTTGATGACCCTTGAGTATAGTCCTCTTTCTCTATAAATAGGTTTCCCACAGCGTTGGAAATATTATTAAGCGAAGTTGCATTCATGGCATGGTAGAAATCACGTCCTAGGATCATTGTGCAAGAAAGATCCGAGTCTCGTTGTAAGATTTGTCGAAAAATTTTATCGAGTCGAAAGTTTTGCGATTCCGAAGTTAGAAGTCGTTGTATCTTGGGACGGTCGCCGTTAAACCGATTGAGCACGTAATATCGGGTGATATCGTCTTACGGACAGCGTACGTAGTACATACTCGACTTATCCCGTTTGAGTCTATATAAATTAGCCACCGACAAATAGACCAACACTATCGATACCAGCATGACTAAGGTGGGAAATAAAACCGTAAGTTATGGTCGTTTTTATCTCTCTTTTTTATTCGTGGGTTTCTCAAATATATAATTCATAGAAGTGTTTTATAAACATTATCTCTCTTTTACCTTGTTCGAATGTCGGTTGCATTTACTTAGGATCTAAGTAAGGATCTAATTTTATTCTTGTAGGCAGAGCGATGGTGATAGTGACCTTGATAGTCTCTGGACAGAAATATAATAAGGGCAGTAGTGAGGGTTTCTACTCTGGAATAATGTGAAGCTTGGAGAGAAGAAATGAGAGTAACCAATAACCGTTTTTGTTTTGGTTCGTATTTTGACTGTTTGATGTCGCCAATGGCTAGCCCACTAATATAGGAGATTTGTTTTGAATTTAGAAAAAAAAATCTTCAAATGAACATTATTTCCCTAGTTAGTTCCTTTTATTGCAACCAGATTTTATCGCATCTTACTTGTCGATTATCCTAGTTTTGAGTTCACCAAGTCATGTCTAAAAACATTAAAACGTTGGGTTGTTTGTTTTGGGGTGATCCTCCAAACATTACGGTGACCCTGTCATCACCTTTTCATCACTGCGTTTGTTTAGCGTAGTTAATGAGTCATCACTGTAATGGATGATCACATAGGTGATCAAAATGGGGTGATATTTCAGTTTTTGAATCATCCCCAAAAAACAGGGTGATCCCCCATCACTGTGATGAGGTGATATTTTTAATATTACTTTGGACAAAATTACCCCTTATCCATTCCTTATAAACCTTTATACTGTTTTTAATTACATTTAAGAATTATATAAAATACTTTTAAGATTTATATAAAATACTTTTAATTAATACTTGATTTAAAAATATATGTTTAATGATTAAAGGGTAAATAGCATATAACTTACCTGTGGTTTGAAAAATAAGCATAAAAATCCCTATGATTCGAAAATTGCGTAAAACCCCCTCCTTGTAATTTTCACCACGAAATTAGGGGGTATAATGCTATGTTTTGGACAACACATGTGGTACGGTGCTAAGTTTTATAAAATACAATGGGTACGATGCTAAGTTTCGCACAATAAAAAAACATGAGTTTTGATGCTTATTTTTCAAAAACCAAGGTGGGTTATGTGCTACTTACCCAAGATTAAAAAATTAAAAGAATTATATTGAAGAATTATATAATATAATTATAATTAATACTTAAAAATAATGCTTAATATTTAAACATTAATCACTATCACGTAAAATATCACCTCAAAACGAACATATTAAAACACTTCAACTGCATAATGTACATATGGTTAAATATGACATTTACACAACATCACCCAAACATCACAGAGATTAAACAAACACAATACTCCAGTATCACCTTGATGTGAAAAATGAAATATCACCAAAAAACAATGATAAATCACCTTGATCCATATCATGGTGATACCCACATCACAGTGATGTGGGTGTCACCCTAATGTTCGATCATCTCAAAGAAACACCCCCTAAGCTCGACCTCGTTTTTACCAGACCAAGTGATAGAAATATCAAATTTAGATGTTAAAAAAATTAATAAAAAGCAAAGCTTTTGAACTCGACGGCCCATCTTTCACCCCCTTATTTCAATCTTGTAGGGTTTTTTAAGAGGAATCACGATCGAACATATAGGTTACCATACACCTTAACGATCATTAATGGAGAATCAAACACTTATTTACGTGGGTTTACCTTGAGTGCGTGTTTGGTGCGTAATCTTAAATGAGAGAGAGACGGCGCAAAAATCAAGGTAATCTGTATATTGATTCACACTAATTAAAGTGTAGGATTTAGGTATTTATACCTTTGAATATGTATAAACCCTTGGGCCCTACTTGGCCCATTACAACCACTAATAACTCACTAGAGACCACATCTCGGACTCTAGTTCACTTAATATAGAATATACAAGACTTAGACTTAATAAATAAATTGGACACTTTAATATATCTGACAATCTCCCCCTAAGTGTCCAAATACAAATAAAGTACTAATTTCCAAGTCTTTTGTTTCTTCTTTTTCCTTCTCGAGCGTGGAGGAGGTGTGGTTCCTTGTGGCGAAGAATAACTTCCTGAAACCGAGAGCGATCTCGTAATATCTTACGTCATTTTTTATGTCCAATTGCTCTTGGATTGTCTCGATGATCTTGTTGAGAAGAGGTGGCTCTTCCACATTTTGACCTTTTAGCTTTGCATCGGAATGAAGCGTCTCCAATCTCGTCCTTAGCGTGTCACGGATGAGTTTTAGCGTTCCATCACAGAACGTAGCTATTTCAGACATCAGAAGAGCCTTGAGCTGACGACTTCTGTGTTGAAAATATGTAACTGCTAATTCTAGTTCCAGGAAGATGTAGCTCTCTACGTGACTCTCCAAGGATGTCCCGCTGTTGTGAGGATGGGTCAGGTTGACCTTCCTCATGTTGCTTTCTAACGCCATTTGGAAGTCATGAACAACATGATACTGGACTAGTCTCAACATGTACCGTTTGGTCCCTTCGAACCCTTTTCTTCGTTATGGCGTATTGAGGTTGAAGTTGCGGTACAAGCAAAACATTTGGTAGACTTTGGCCATCGGGAGGTAAGGGAGATCGGCATCGGCCTCCGTGATCTTTTCCACGACCGCATTTGTCCTCTCTATCACATAGACTGCGCTTTCATATTTTCCGGTTAGGCGCTCTATGCCTATAAGTTTGAGGATGGAATTATGCTTTCTGAGGTGGATCATGTATTGCTCTTTGGTCCGTGTCCCCGTGTTCGGCATCGTCCCGAGCATGATTAAGTGTTGAAGTCCCTTAGTTCGCCCTTTGAAGTGAGACATGCCTCGAAGACGGAGCTCGTCCACTCCCTTTATTTCGCTCTCCTTTCGCCAGATCCTTGGGTATAGATCTTCCAGATATGGAACCTTGATCCTCTTTTTGTCCCAAGGAGTCTCTTTTTTCTTGATGCTCGCCGCCTATTGTTTGGGCGCTTGATGGCTAAGGAGATATGACAGTTCCGGGAGGTCTGCCTCAACGTCTGCTCCCTCTTCCTCTGTCTATGTCCTCGCTAGCAACTCCTTATCCAATATATAATTGTCTATATATGGGTTTCGATCGTAGGAGGGCTGTCAAGAGGTAGTGGTTGTTTGGAATTTTTGGGCGGAAATTGTGGTCGTTTGTATGGTGGCTTGGGCTTGGGGTGGTTAGGATGATGACGATGGTGGTGGTGGGTTAGATGATGCTCCAGTTCCTCTTGTTGGCGTCTTTCGACTTCCTCGTCTGCGACCTCCCCGAGTAGTCTTCTGTCGCTTCTCCCCCTCGGAACGATCCTGATTGTCAAGTTTTCGTTTGGAGGAGGCGCTTTATTCGTGGCAGGTCGTTTGTGGAGGCTCATCGGGCCATCGATGAGCCATTGATAGAGCTTCTCTTCGGCTTGCGGTCTTTATTTGATGGCAAGGAGTCGGGAAATGAGGATGTCGTGAAGCTGGTGGAGCGGCATCGTGTATGGGTCAAGTGGCTGTGAGGCTTGTGGTGGCGAAGGGGAAGGGGATGGGGTTATGTGAGTGGCTTCGTCCGTCACTGGAGCCTTGGCTTTGTCCCGTACGGCTGATTCTATCTCGCACTTGTCCAGGATTGTTTTCTTGGAGGATTGGGACAAGTGTGTCGATGGCTGCTTTAACGCTCTGGGACAGGGCCTTTTGTGACGAACGATGGGGAAAACCTACCGGAATCGTCACGAAGACGTTTCGTTGTTGCCACTTCGGAGTAGGTAACTGAATGGTGGCCCGCACTTACTATGGCAGGACTTTCGGACGATCCTAGCGACACCACCGGAGTAGTGTGGCTACGGCCGTTGTAGCGGGAGTACTGAGACTTGCGGGGGAAATCACCAAACCGGAGCCACTTAGGCTTACCGTTGACATCACACTCATTGGTGGGTCGAGTGGATGGTCCGTTACCGTTGTTGGCTTTGATGTTGCAGCGATGGGACTTCCTTCCAATCCTCGAAGCACATCCAAAATGGACGTGTCTGTGGAAGTTCCAGCTAGATCACAAAGACCTAGGGTGCTCACTATATGTGTCCTAATAGGTGGGAAGAATATATGTACGGTGGACTGCAAACCTATCGTGGGCAAGGATGGGGCGGTGGCCAGGGGCTGTGAGCCACCTAATTCTATATCCTCCGCATCAAAATGAGGCCGGGATAATGGACGTGGTTCCCCTTGTGTAGGTATTGAGACATCCGTCTGTTGGGAGACGGATGAATGGCTAAGGAGGGTAGACTCGTGCACAGTTGGGCTAGATGTGGTGACTTCTACTCGGGAGTCGAACAAATCGACTCCTGATCCTAAGGGTGGAGCCCGACTTATAGTGGGTGGGGAGGCGGTTGGGGAGGGCACGATCGACGGGGCAGTTTCATCATTCGTCTGTTTTTTACGTGGCTCCATCATATGTGATGGTTTCGACGTCCTCATATTTGGTGGCTTCTGAGGACTCCCCGGCAGGTTCGCTCACTGGACCCTCACTATCGCACGGTGATGCTCCTTGGTTGGGCTCGACTGGGTCTGTCGTAGCCGTGGGAGCTGGTTGGTTGTGCTTCAGGCGATATTTGGTCTCGGCGGGGTCCGCCTGGTCCGCCATCTTTAGGAGTGCTTCGGGATGGGCATTGGTTGACATTGAGGATCGTGGGCTGTCTCTTTTGCCTTGTGAAAATAGTTGAGAATCGGTGCCAGAAACTTCTTGGCGTCTCTGAGGTGGGAGATTTCAGGATGATCCTCCATGTAATATACTAATATGCGATCCACAGAGGCATCCTCATTTTCGAAAGGCTTCTAGACGTAAATTGTTTTTTGAATGATGTGGTGCGAAAATCGATTTTTGAAAGATATGTGTGCGAAACGTTTCTGAGGAAAGAATTGATTTGCGAATGATAGTTGCAAAAATCAAATTTTCGAAGATGTAAAACTCGGATTTTGAAAATTAGTTACGAAAACAGAATTTTCGAAAGTCGGTTATTCGAAATCGATTTTCGAAAGGGTTTTTCGAAAACAGATTTGCGAATGGGTATTTTCAAAGGACAGTTTGCAAAAATTTGTTTTCGAAAGGGTATTTGAAAATCAGAAGTTTCGAATGGGTCATTCGGAAATGGATTTTCGAATGGGTTATTCAAAAATTGATTTTCGAAGGGGTTATTGAAAAAATATTTTTCGAAGCGGTATTTTCGAAGGATGGTTGCGAAAGTCGATTTTCGAATTGGTATTTTCGAAAGACGGTTGCGAAAATTGATTTACAAAAATCGATTTTCGAAGCCTATTTTCGAACCTAGTCTTAAACCCTGACCTGATGCAAGTATAAAAAATGACGAACTTTCATGAAATTTTCGACTAATCTGAAGCACAGAACTCGATTGTAAGACAAAATATATCAAATTAAGCTCGATTAAACACCAACGTTAACACAAATTTGTCGGATTTCTCGAAGGCGATTTATGCGAAAATGAGGTTTAGCGAGAACGGTCGATTTGCGATGAAAAATCGTGAAATTTGGTTCGATTTTATGTTTAAAAGATGCGTAATAATAGAAAAAAATGAATAGAGAAGATATTTATACCGTTTTAACCGAAAATCTGAGGGTTAGAAAGTTTGCATGTTTTCGGTGTTTTTAGACTATTTAAAGTCGATTTTGTAAGCGGTAATTTTCGAATGAAGATGTTGCGAATGATGTTTCGAATTTAAGTCTCAAAAAGCCCAGCATACAAAAAGCCTATTAGTGAAACCTTGCGAAAATAAAATTCTTAAACATTCAAAAGATACTATGTAAGAATATCGATGTAAAATAAACCTTGCGACAGTAAAAATTTAAAATATTAAAAATATCGATGTAAAATTTTTACTCCCCCTTAAAAATTCAAGAGATACTCCACCTTTTTCAATTTAAAAATATGCGCACTCTATTATTTATGAAGAAACGCACTCCCTCTATTTTAAATAATTCTGACACACATTATTCCAAACACTGAATTTCTCCCCCTAGATTATATGAAGTAAGCTCCCCCTAAATATAAGCATGTATTAAAGATATTTACACTTTATAAAAGACTTCTGAAACACAATTGCTTATGATTCTAGGTTTAGCATGCATAACTTAGAGACAATGACGTGGAAGCGTTTTTCATCCAAAGCCTTGGTAAATAAGTCGGCTAGTTGAAGCTCGGTGCTCACAAAGTACATATCGATTGTGTCTTTTTCCACATGGTCTTTTATAAAGTGATACCTAAGGTCTATGTGCATTCTGCGTGAATGGGGGACATGATTATAGGTAATTGCTATAGCACTCTTCGAGTCTCTATAAATGGGGACATTATTTAAATCAAACATGTAATCCTGTAGTTGCGTTCGCAGC
The DNA here is from genome assembly GCA_004919715.1 of Linderniella brevidens. Lineage (NCBI taxonomy): Eukaryota > Viridiplantae > Streptophyta > Magnoliopsida > Lamiales > Linderniaceae > Linderniella > Linderniella brevidens. Next base: position 10,111,720 of record SWDC01000151.1, on the reverse strand, counting down.
CACAAGATTTGAGAGCAACAGTTGCATGCAGTTACGTATTCTGCCTCGGCGGTGGAGGTGGATACACAATTCTATTTCCTTGGTTACCAACTTACCAGTTTGTCACCTAAGAATTGTATGCCACCTGATGTACTCTTCCTGTCCATTCTGCATCCTGCAAAGTATGCGTCAGTGTATCCTATTAATTGAAGCTACAGTTTTTGGGATACCATAATCCGAGGGTTGGCGTTCCTTTAAGATACTTCATGATTCTCTTCACGGCTAGCATGTGTGACTCCTTTGGATTTGCTTCGTCGCGCACATATGCATGTCGAGAACATGATGTTTGGTCTGCTCGCCGTTAGATAGAGGAGTGAACCGATGATCCCTCGGTACGTGGTTATATTGACTAGTTTTCCTGCTGGAACCGAGTCGCTTGCACATCGTGGACATCGGGGTACTCTTCGTTGTGGAATTGTCCATGTTGTACTTCTTAATTATGTCATGGATGTACTTCGACTGGTTGATGAAGATTCCTTCAGGCAGCTGCTTGACTTGCAATCCGAGAAGTAGTTATGTTCTCCCATTATGCTCATCTCGAATTTTGTCTTCATGAGGTTGTTGAATTCTTTGCACAACGTAAGATTTGTAGACCCAAATATTATGTCATCGACATAGATCTGGACTAATAATAATCCTGATCTATATCGTTTGATGAAGAGGGTTGTGTCGATCTTTTCTGTTGTGAAGCCTGACTTGACTAAAAACTTTGATAGCATCTCGTACCATGCTTGGGGTGCTTGTTTGAGTCCGTAAAGTGCCTTCTCTAGGAAGTACACATAGTAAGGGTGAGTCTCGCTCACGAATCCTTCGAGCCGCGTCAGCAGACTTCTTCTTTCAAGACACCGTTGAGAAGGCTGTCTTGACATCCATTTGAAAGACAATGAAGTTCGGGTGTGCAGCGTAGGCAAAAAAGAGACGAATGGCATCGATTCGAGCTACGGGTACGAATGTCTCTCGATTACTTCTTGTTGGTTGTAGCCTTTTTCCACTAATCGAGTTTTGTTTCTGATCACGATTCCTTCTTCATCCTTTTTGTTCTTGAAGACCCACTTTATACCTATTATGGTTTTGCCCGGGGGTCTTGGGACTAGTCTCCACACCTTCAAACGCTCGAACCGATGGATTTCTTCCTGCATGGCGTTTATCCATTCAGGATCTGCTAAAGTTTCTGCTATCTTGTTGAGTTCATTTTGACTCAGAAAGATTGCATAGAGATTTTCGTCGTTAGTTGAGGACCTTGTGCTTACTCCAAGATTTGGAGCTCTAATAATTGAGATGTTGGGTGAGCTCGCGTCCACTTCCTTTCATGTGGAGGTGGTTGAGGAGTATCTTCGATATGTGGTTCCTCGCTCAGCACTGTTTCATTAGTACTGGAGATCTCAATTGGGGCTTCTGCTTCTTCAGAGTTATCTATTGGGAGATTTTCTTCTTCTGTAGTTTCAATTTGGGAGTAGTAGTGGCTTGATGTTGAGTCGTTGATGAGGCACCATCGGCTCTAATTTGTTGTCCTACTGGTGAGACCGATGCTCCACTACTTGGGTTGTTAGGAGGAGGACTTGATTGTTAACGAGAGCGAGTGTAGAGATGTTCGAATAATAGATCTAGCTCTTCGCCTTCTTTTATTTGAGAAGTTGATGGCCATTCCTCGATTGTAGGACTGTGTTGATCTTCTGTCAACAATCTTATTAGTCCGGGTTTTGGACTGATTTGTACAGAAACCATTGATGGCGCTTCGTCGAACGTCATATTTGTGCTTTCTATGACAGTCATTTTCTGTTTTAGGTAGACTCTGTAGGCCTTTGACGTGGATGAATATCCAATGAACACCCCTTCTAATGCCTTTGGATCGAATTTTCCTCGATCTTCTCTATCATTTGCAACAAAGCACTTGCAGCCGAAGACTTGAAGGAATCCAATGTTGGATATTCTTTGGTTGATAAGCTCGTACGGAGTTTTCCCAAATCTTTTGTAAATGCTCGTCCTGTTCTGAGTTTAGCATGCTGTGTTGACTGCTCGGCCCAAAGGAAGTGTGGAAGGCTCGAGTGGATCAGCATTGTTCGTGCTGCTTCTACTAGAGTACGGTTCCTTCTTTCCACTACTCCGTTTTGTTGAGGAGTCTTAGCATCTGAGAATTGCTGAGAGATTCCAAGTGATGAATAAAAGTCTCTGAGCAGCTTGTTCTTGAACTCAGTGTCGTTGTCTGTGCAGATCACTTGGATGTTACATCCGAGAATATTTCGAGTTTTCTTCACAAAAGCGATAATTAGATCTGGTGTCTCGTTCTTCGTCCTTAGAAATCTAGTCCACGTATAGCGAGAAAATTCGTCCAATATCACTAGGACGTTACTTTCATCCATTGATACTCTGCACTCTCATCAGCCGATATATGTGTAGTAGCTCTAGCGGCCGAGAGGTCGAGGTTGTGTGCTTTGTCTTCTGTTACGCTTTCTTCATCATCCCCATTCCACAGGCGGGGCATAGATGCACCTTGTGATACTTCAAGGCTGGCAGTCCCGTGACTAACTTATCAGATCGTAGCTTGTTCAGCGTTTTAAATTTGAGGTGGGACATTCTTTGATGCCAAAGGTCACTTTGCTGAAGCGAGGCCTTTGTCTTCAAGCATATAGCTGATGAGAGATGGACGATTTTTAGATTGATGGTGTAGAGATTGGACTTCCTTGTTCCTGTGAGGAGCTCTTTTCCACTCTCATTGCTTATGCTACACCCTTCAGCATGAAAGTTGACATTTAGCCTTCTATCGCAAAATTAGCCAATGCTGAAAAGGTTGTGGCTTAGACCATCCACATATGAGACATCCTTGATCGTCGGGTTGTCATGAATACGGTCTCCATCTCCTAAGATTGGAGCGGATTGGTTGTTCCCGAAGCGCACATTTCCACCAAATCTTTCGGTGTAGTTGCTCAACAGCTCCTTCCTTCTAGTCATATGTGTGGAGCAACATGAGTGTAGGTACCACACATGATGGATCTGCAAAACAGATTAAAGGGTTTTAGGTACCCATTTAAGGACGGGTCCTCCCATATTAGCCTTGATAGCTATGCATGCACTTTTTGTAGGCACATGTCCTAAGTCGGTTTTAATGTATTTGTAGTCTTACTAGTGGACTTAGTTACCCAAATCTTTTTAATACCTAACGGATAGCATTTTTAGTGCTGGATGCAAGCTCATGTTTGGTTACCCATATTTTCGTAACTCCTAGAACTTTAGCTTTAGCTTCAGTTTTAGGGTGCTATGTTTTCTTAACCATACGTTCTTTTCTTTTGTCGGGTTTAGGCCCTGACTTGCGAGAAGAACGTATTTTTCTCTTTGTTGTGTCGGTGATTGCCTCTTTATGATGAGAATTTAAAATAGAAGCATCATCATGACAATAAACAGAGTTGAAAAGCGTAGTTATTCTCATAGGTCCAAAATCAGGAAATAGAGATGAAACGTTAGCTACTCGAGTTTTAACACATGAAAGATGCCTATTACAATATTTTGAACTGGACGCTTATAAGGAAATTAGCTCATTTCTAGAAGAAAGAGTGACGTCTTCTAATGATATGTTGTCTTCCATGCCATTCTGCTTCCACTTTCTACTTAGATTTGGTCATGTGGGCACATGCAAAGATGAGTTAGTGAGTCTATTTTTGCTCATAACAATGTGCTTCATTGATGTTCTAGTCTTAGTGGGGGTTATTATTTGTCTTTCAACTAGAGACATATTGCTAGGGGTTGAAGCTACATTCGTGTCGATTTGCTTTTCAAGTGAGGAGATTGTATTTAGTAGAACTTCATTCTCCACCTGAAAAGCAATTCTTTCAGACTCTAAGGTTGAGCGTAAATCAGTTATTTCTCTGATTATACCTGGTATGTATACATTAGAAGTTCTAGGTCTTCCTGTGTCAGTAGATTCTTCTTCGACAGTTGTTGCATCAGACGATGGTGTACAAATTGGTAGATAGTCATTAGACAAAGATATTTCCCTTGTCTTATAACTCCCGTTCAACTCACCATAATCAAACGATACTTCAGCCCCTGCCTTTGTATCTCTCTTTGTCTTCTCAAGATCCTCTATTTCTGATGATCTTGTGAAGGGCATTAGATGAGGTAGTTTTAAACCTAGATATCTAATATCGTAGAGAGTTAGGGGCTTCTTCTCAACTAGTTGATCAATTGGTTTGAAACCTAAGCCTTCATGAGGATTGTAAAATCTAGTGTTTGCCCTCTCTTGGTAAGAATATCTTCTAGACTTTTAATCTTATAGTATAGTTTCCTACGATCCGCATTCATCAGGTTGTACTCGCTAGTTTTTTTTATTCGCTCGTCTTCACTCGATTCAAACTAGTTGTTAACTCAATAACATGTGCTTTTAGCTTTTCTATTTCTAAGTCACGACTTTCGACTCTCAATTGCGTAGCTTCTAGCTGGCAATTTAGAGTTCATTTTTTCTCTCAATTGTCTAAGCAAACACTTATGATTGTTGTCTAAACGAGCTTTCATGTCCTTTATAGTCGTTTCGTGATCTATAAAGGTACTTTTGGCTTGCTCATGCATAGAGAGGCTATTAGTCAAAGCACTAATTTTTGTCTCAGAATTAGCTAGATTAGCCTCAGGGGTAGCTAAACTAGTTTCTAATCTGCTAATATTTTCATGGGTTGTAGCTAAGGTGGCTTCGGTCTTAGCTAATTTCTTTTCTAGACCTGTTCTTCTTTCCTTAGGAAAGGCTTTATATTTTTCTTGAAGTTCGAAAAATATGTTAAGGTCAAAAGATTCTACCTCCCTTCTCGATGTTGATGATTCACCTGCAACATCGCCGAGCACTGGCTCTTTATCCTCTTCGTCTGACTCTGCTCCTTCCACCAAACCAGCAAGGCTACATTCTCTGGCTCGCTTTCGGAGGTGTCCTCGAGCCAGTGATCCTGCTATGCTATGAGTGCTACTCCACTTTTATTCTGCCTAAGGAGTTGAACTTTCCTCGTCCTTCTTCGGAAGAAAACATTCTTTCGCCCAGTGCCCGGGCTTGCCACAGTTGTAACACTTGTTTGGTTCAGTGACACTCTTTGTCTCTGACTGTTTGGGAACTTTTGGTGGTTTTCTGGAGCTGGAAGAGACTATATGTTTGTTTACAGATGGCGATGACTTCTTGAAGAACCTTTTCACCATCATCTTTGTCATAAGAGCCATCTGCTTCCCGAAATCTTTGAATTCGTGGGGCAGAGTCTGATCCAGAGTGTTCACTTTCTGAAGAACTAGGAGGCTTGACAGACTTGTTCTTCCAATTTCGTGCTCCTCTTGAGCGTGATGTTTGTTACTAAGGCGAGTGGGTCTATCACTATCTTGCTCCGTTGTTCCCCAACTTCTTCGTTGATGTCGTCAGCGTGCTGCTCGAGACTCTCATAGATGCTGTGTATATCGATCTCATCGAGGTCCTTGTTCTTCCTGAAGTTGGTGAAAATTTTCTTTAATTCTGGTAGAAGTGAGTGAGGAATTTGACACCTCATCTAGTTCACTTGGATCATGAACCTTCAAAAAGTTTTACCAATTTGTTCTCCGGGCCTAGCCTTGAAAGAGTCATAAGCAGCAATAGTTTCTCCAATTTTTTCTCACGGGTCCTTCTCCTAGGGAGCGGATAATGTCGTCTCCACTATCTTTTATTTCAATAGAGTTCAGGAACATGCTCCTCCAGACGGTGAATTCTCCCCGTCTCAATATTGGTGGACACACGTCTCTTCCCATTGCTAGAGTGTCCATTGTTTGTTTTGAGTGTTTGGATCTTTACGTGTGTGATTGGATTGTGTATGTGGATGAATTCGGGTGATATTTTGGATTTCCGAAGTTCTTTATCGACAATGTGGTTTCGAAAAGTTTTTGTGTGCGAAAATTGGGTTTCGAAAATTTTAAAGTTTCGAAAATCAAGATTTTCGATGGGAGTTTGAGAAAATTTTCGAAGTGATTTTTGATATGGTTTCAAAAATATTGGTTGCGAGAATGATTTTCGAAGGTTAATTTTCGAACGTCTATAGTGTATGCGAAAATAATTTTCGAAATAAAGGATTTTCGAATGAGAAGTAGTTTCGAAAATAATTTTCGAATGAGGAATAGTTTCGAAAATAGTTTTCGAATGAGATTTGCGAAGGCGATTTTCAAACCAATTTTCGAAGCAAATTTTTTAGAGTTCGAACATGAGTTTCGAAAACTTATAAACCCATATTTTGTTAGGAAATCACTCAAACTTGATGATAAATTTGGGTTCTTTAACAAAACTCTCAAAAATGTCCTTTAACACTAGACGAGTTTAAAATTAAGCAAAATAAGCACGATTTCACTCGAAAATATTGAATCTTATCGCGAACCACAAAGAAAAACTTGCGAAAATGAAAAGCAGCCTTGAAAATCCAAAATCTTAAGTCCAATCGATCACGTCTCGGCTCTTATACCAATTGTTGGTTACCATACACCTTAACGATCAACAATGTGGGAATCAAACAGTGATTTACGTTGGTTTACCTTGAGTGTGTGTTTGGTGCGTGATCTTAAATGAGAGAGAGAGAGAGAGAGAGAGACGGTGCATAAATCAAGGTTATCTGTATTTTGATTCACACTAATTAAAGTGTAGGGTTTAGGTATTTATACCTTTGAATAGGTATAAACCCGTAGGCCTCAACTTGACTCATTACAACCACTAAAAACTCACTAGAGCCCACATCTCGAAATCTAGTTCACTTAATATAGAAAATACAAGACTTAGACTTAATAAATAAATTGGACACTTTCATATCTAACGGAAGACATTGTTTATTCATAACAACAATATGTGTAGTTTTTGAATGAACCGGGCGACACGCATAAAAGAATGTACATTCAACACTTGGCTCTCTCCATGTCAATCAATTTAGCTTGAACTTGGACTTGGTTCTCTCGAAAACCTGCTCTGCAATAACGGCTACTTCACCCTCGGCCCTTATCACTTCCAAATGACCCTTTTGGTAAGAAGCTGCTCCGTGCAAAGCTTCCTCAATGTGCTGTAACCTCTCGTATGGCTGTAACCTCGGCGTGAGCGGTGGGGTCATTGTGCTTTCGAACCAAGTTGTGACAGCTCGCGACTACTTGGCCGTTGCGTACGACAACGGCGCCAAAGGGAGCTCCATCCCCGCAATCCACGCCTCTGTAGGCTTCTTCCACCGCTTGGATCAAGAACTGATCCTCCTCGTGATGATCTCTCTTGTCTTCTTATGGACATGAAATAAATATGAAACGGATCAAAGACTATGTGGCATCACTCGCTAAAACAAAGATGATTTTTTTATTCTCAAAATTTCCTATCTACTCCGGCCTAACAGAAATCTTTATCTAACCTAACACAAGTAAACTACAATTGTATCCGGAAAGGCTGTCGTTGAAGCCGACGACTTAAGATCTGTATAAACAAACTGCAGTGGGCATGATTATTGGTTAAAATAAGAAGCAACTACACTGCCACTGTTGGTTTCGTCAAAGGGGAAGTTCGTGGCTCCGAAATCGCGATTAAAACAAATGAAGAAAACAAAACAAAATCCATACCGTCATTGGCCTTAGCTTCTTCCATGGGTAGATTTCGGAAATGGATCTTGAAGTGGAGAGAGAGAGATGTGGATTACGAGGCAACTAAAGGTCAAAACCGACGTCCAATTCCGGAACGGGTGTTACAGGAACCGGCACAATTAAGTGGGCTGTGCTGTTTCCAAATTTTCAGATCGGAACCGACCCGACCGGTTTCGGTACCGGCCAACAAGTAGACCCGAAACCGAAACCGGATATATATATATATATATATATATATTGTTGCAAATTCGTGACTTATAAATTTTTTTCGAATTAAAAAGCATTGCGCGCTTCACAACCGGCTCGCGTTCGACTCGTTCCTCGCTTGCCCGATTCTCGAGTCATCCGCGATGAGCCTCTCACCCGACCCTGCTTTGTATATGCGAAAACATAAAAATAAAACACGGTCAATTCGGGGACAACCGGGTTCGCCTACCCGGCTTGTCGTAATCATTATTCACGCAAATTTACAACGAAGGAGAACACTCAAACCCGTCGCACCGAACATGTCTCGGCCTCACGCGCCTACTCTAAGACACGACACGGTTATCTCCTAACGTCCCCTTTTTCGAGATCTTAATCGCTCGCCCTCTCTCGCTCGCGAAACCCTCAGCGGGATCCCTCTCAAGCTCGGCGCCCCGAGCTCGGATTCGCTCGAAGTGTCTCTTCGAACTCTCTATCGGATGTGTGCGTGGAATTGATTTGATCTCGGCGGCCTCCTTTAAAAAGGATTTGGCTCGGACAGATTTCATCAACAACCTTATTCGAATTCAAATTAGGCTGTTGCGAGAATCTCTTCCCGAGATTTTCTCCCCTTTGACTTGGCACCCCAAATCCTCTCAGCAGCCCGAGACTTGGTCAATCTTCACGCGGATCGAAGATTCGGTCTTGATCCCGCCCAACAGCTCGCCCGAGATTATTGCAAACCTCGTCAGCCTCGTTGCGCGTGCTGCCTCGACCGCGCGCTGTCCCGCGCGCGCCCGCCACCTTTGCTTGGCCGAGCCGCTGCTCGGACTTGCTCCTCCCATCACCGCCGCCGTCTCTGCCGATCGTCGCCGTTTGTCGGAGCCACCGCCGGACCGTCGCATGCGCCGCCGTGCACCACCGTGCTTGACTTGTTGTCCGCCGAGCCACCGCTCGTCGTTGTCTTGGACCTCAACATCCAAGACATCCCGCACGTGCTCGCCCACCGTCGCCCACTTGGCCTTGACCCGCCTGGCCTGGCCCGCACCGGCCGCTCATGCGTGTCTCCAAGTGCTCCCCGAGCGATGTGCCTTGGTGACTTTACACAACATTGCATTTCCGTCTGGCAATGTATAAATTTGCTGACGTGGCACTTGCAAAGGTGTAACAATCCTCCCCCACTTGAAGAGTGTGGACGTCCTCGTCGACGACCCCTTTGTTGCCACCGTCAATCCCGCATCTCAGCATGCGATTCGCCCCGATCGCCTTGCGCCCTTCCTCCTTGAAGTCAAGCTGATCGCAGACACAAATATTCCTAAGCCTCGCTCACCCCGACCGTATCGCTAATGTTTTCATACTGAGAAATAATGAAAGTAGTTAATTGATGAATCAAGAAACAATAATGATATAATAGTTTCAAGTTTAGTAGATAAGATAAAATTTGACTATTCTACACTTCCATGTTGTGATATGCTTCTTTTGCCGTGCTGAAATACTCCTCGTTTACCTCATCATATGATTTCCTTCTTTTATGAAACTTCATACTTGAACTTATTTACTCAGTCAGCCCCTTCCTTCACCGCATCATCATCACTAACTTCGATTCCTTCAACAATCCGATCTTTTGCACTAGATGTATCATAGGAAGATAACATATTTACATCACTTCTATATTTCTCTCTTCTTTGTTTACTCAACAACCTTGCATTAAATTGGATAAATACAAGACTATTGACCGGACTGAAATTAATTCAGCCTACTTTTGTTTATATGAAACTACAAAATAAGTTATAACTTGAAACAATATTGAGGCACCAATATCGTTCAATGCATTGTCACTAACAACTTGAACACCATCCAGTGAGCCAACTCCCTCAATACGCTTATCAACTAATCAAATTTGAATTTACTTGTGTGTGTAATATTTAAAAAATCATTACAACATAGAATAACAACACTTAAAGAGAATTGACACACAGGTTCATGACGCTTCTTCTTTTTCTATCACTCCAAGCATCTTTCATAGTTCATTCGTTTATTGTTCACTCTTCTTTGTATGTCCTCAACAAACTCTGAGTTTTATCCACTGTTTTTTTCAATATTGGTACTGTCAAATCGTATCGTATCGGGGGCACAAGTTCGAGTCCAAATTGACCAATCACTTCCACCATCAATTTGAGGCAATCAACTCAATAACATTACATGGAATACGAGCTTCATAAATGATAAATGTATTTTTGTGCATTTATATATATTATAACTAAGTCGTTCTCTGACATAGTAGAGTCGTTTTGCATGTTTACTAGTATTTACACGTATATATGCTTTTGTATGACTTCAAGACGACAATTAGAACATAACAAATAAAAACGAGGCAACAATCATCAAGCTTTACACTACAGAAATTCGTCATGCCCTCGAGCAGCCATTGTCACGACCATGACAATTCGCCGCAAGTTGAACAATAGTTAGCAGAATCTGTCATGGCCGCGAGCAAGCCCAGTTATGACCATGACAAAGTGTCGCAACTGAAGTCCTCGAAAAAAAGATCTGTCACGGCCTTGAGCAAGCCCAACCATGACCATGACGTGCGAAGTAAACAATCGAAGGATCAAACTCGTCACGGCCCTGATAGAATACAAGGCCGTGACGAATCTGCGAAAGTGTAGATTTAAAACCATGTATCAGTCATGACCGTGATGCTTGTGTACAAAGTTGTGAGTGCATCGACTTACGTTTAAATCTTGCGATTTATGGTCCATTAAGCGCAAAATCGGAGAAGAAAAAAAACTATCTTAGATGACCAAGAACCCTAGAAACACCTTCTCGGTGAATTCTACACCTCAATATTTACAAGACAAAGTCGAAGGACCAAACGAATTAACAAGGAAATCAATCTGAAGCCTAGTCACGGGGAGTGGATTGTGTTTTTCTCTTTGGTATCTATGTTCTTCCTTGTTCCCGTCATCCGTATGAGTAGCTAAATCTCTTGTATTTGAGTGGATGAACCCTAGTGAGATTGAAACTATTTGTTACCTACTTTATTGCAGATCTTATTGATAATATTATGATTCGTTAATGATTGTGTCCGAACTAAATTATGTATATCTGATTGGAATCTTGTTAGGGGTGTTTGTTTTGGGGTGATCCTCCAAAACATCATGACCATCCCGTGATCACCTCCTCATCACCGCGTTTGTTTAGCGGGGTGATAAGCCATCACCATGATGGAGGATCACCTAAGTGATAAAAAAGGGGTGATATTTCAACTTTTGGATCACCCTCAAAAAGCAGGGTGATCCTCCATCACCGTGATGTGGTAATGTCTCCAATTTATTCTGGACAAAATTACCACTTATATTTTATGATTATATTCATTATATACCCTTATTCCTCTTTTTATTTAAAATTCATAACTAACATATTTAAATCTTAAAAAATATATTTAATGCTTAAAAATTAAAGAATTTTATTGAGAAATTATATATAATGTACTTATAATTAATGATTTAAATATATATATATTTAAATATTAAAAAATAAAATAATTATATTGAAAAATTATATAAAATACTTATAATTAATGGTTAAAAACATAATACTTAATATTGAAAACATTAGTCATTATCCCATAAAATATCACATCAAAATGAATATATTAACCCAATTTAGCTACATAATATACATAGGGTTAAATATGACATTTACGCAACATCACCCCATACATCACTGTGATTAGGGCTGAGCAAAAATATCCGAAATCGGGAATCCGATCCGAAATCCGGTTTATAAAATCCGGAAAACCGAATATCCGGTTTTTAAATCCGGATCGGATATCCGAATCCGAATATTTTAACATAAACCGGATCGGATACGGATACGCTCGGTACTAAAATTCGAATATCCGGTATCCGGTTTATTATTTTAAATAAATAAATTAATTAAATAATAGCCCAAAAACAAAGAATAATTAGGTTTGAAGCCCACTTAGTACTAAGTTCAGGAAATAAAATTGGACATGTTATCTTACGAAAATCCCATCTAGGTTTTATTGGGTACTTTCGCGAACATAAACAAACTTCATTGGTGTTTGGTTACCGGACAAAATTCATTAATGGCCCAGACAAAATTTGTAAAAAGACTTATTTGCCCCTTAATTGTTTTATAAACCCTAAACAACATCGTTTCATCGTTTCTTGTCTTCAAATAAAACGAAAAAAACTGTGTTCATCTTCGATTTCAAGAAAAAATAAACGAATTCTGCAACTCTGAATCAGAGCGAAACAGAGGAAATTTGAAGAGCTCGAGGTAACTCTATGCGTTTCAATGAGTTAATTAATTGATTGTATTCAGAATCTCCTCTGACAAATGAATACAATGTCCATAGATATTGTGGTCGATGTGATTGAAAATCACATCGATGGTGGTGTTAATTCATTACTGAACCTGTTATTTAAGAGAATTTATGCATGTTGGGTGATAGTTAGCGGCTAGAAGAGTATTTGCACTAATATGAGTAGACACTGATGGATGGTGGTTGTTGAACTACATCAATGATTCTCTAGTTACGTCGCAATATAAATAAGGACAACTAGAAGAGTATTTCCGCATAGAACTTGAAATAAGGTACTTGATATTTTAGTTCATGTATCACAATATGAAAATTTGCTGCACTTGTTTTATTCTATGCGTGGCTTGAATGAAGATTAATAACTACTATCTTTGTTTGCTAATGTTTTTTTTTTTCAGCAATGGAGTTTGGTAAATTACTCAGTCGAGAGGAGTAGAGAGGAGTATCTTTACGATGAATCATGGCCAGAGAAAATTGATAATTCCATCATAGAGAAATTGATCGAGGAGAAAGCTGCTGGAAAAATGGTGGGTGACTTGCGGAACTTCACTATTTCGAGCATTCGTCATCCCATCAAAGAGCGCTTTGGTGTGTTATGCGGTGGTCCATTTCTGTTGGAAAGGTTCAACATGCTTCGAAGTCGATATAGCGTCTTCAACAAAATCCTAAGCGAACCGGACGTGACATGGGATGGAAAATATAACTTCATTGATGCTCCTATCGAGACATGGATGTCATGGTTTAAGGTAATATTACACTTTTTTTTTTACAGTGATACAAATTGTCATTATGAGGTGTAACGTCGTGTTAATAATTTTAATTTTAAAGTTATGCCGGCTAATTTTCTAGGGAGAACCATTGACTAAAGCATATTGGCTACATGGTGAAACTCTGTGGTCGAAGCTATGCATCCTATTTGACCATCCATATCCACCAGGGGTTCACACCAAAGAAGTAATTGAAATCTCAAGTGACAGATTCTAAACCACCGGTACTCAAAGATGGTAATGACAAAGGTAAGATTCAGGATGTAGAGGATTTTGAGGTAACCTCGCCGGAACCATTTATGCTCCGCAGAAAAACAGATGTTATGAAGAAACTCACTTTCACAGATGAAGAACCACATGATCTAGGTGTGAAACCAGGGCAGCCAACAGTTTTGATCGCTATTGCACCGATAACATCTTACCCCTGCCACGTTTCTACAAGGACCATGCTATGTTGCTCGTAGATGCGTTTGGTTCTCCATTGAAAGCCCGAAGTGATGCTGGAAGTTCAACAGCGTCCAACAATCCAAAACCGAACAAGTAGGTCGAGTGACACTTACCTCGTCGTCGTCATAGTCGAGCAGGCATCCCGTGTTCTATCTACGGCAAGTATTTGATATTTTATTTTGGCCCACCGTTTGTTTTAGTAGCAGTTGGACATGTTACATGTAATAAATGGGGTGTTCGGACCAAAATGTGACTTGTGATGTCTAGTCAAGTAGTTTGTCATGGTAGTGTAATTGGATCTAACGTGTTTTGGCCAATGGGTGACTGATTTAGCAAAGCGACGAGGTAGTATTTTGAATGTTTTGGGTGTAAATATTAATGATTTCAATGCTCGACTATCGACCTTTGAACCAATCGATGTCTCTGTTTTACAACGTCTCACTGTCTGTGGAACTCTTCATCATTGCTGAAACTGAAGAGGATAAAGAAGAATAATAAAATATGCAATGTGCATAAATTGGATTTTGTACATGCAAATAAACTAGAAATAACTCTGTGTATTCGGAGATAATAGTTTACAACTAGTATTAGACTCTTTATACATTACAGAAAATAGAAGTAGGAAAAAACAAAATGATAATGATGATCCACCAGGGCAAGCAACTAACTTACTCGTTTTTCATGTGATCTTGATCACACGGGCTTAATTCTTCTACTGATTCTAATGTAATGAGCCAATTATTTGAAGAATAGGTTAATTGTAGTTAGGCTTCTCAGTGGGGCGGGGATTCCCGGTCCCCGCGAGGATCCGCCCCGAATTGGACGAGAATCCCGATATTTTGTCCCCGTGGGGCGGGGAGGGGCAGAGATTTTTTCCCGCGGGGATTCCCGCCCCGTTCCGTCCCCGATTATATTTAATATTTAAATAATATTTATTATATCCAATTTATATTATTATAATATAAATAATATTAAAATTTTAGTATTAATAATATTAAAATAATATAAATAGTATTAAAATATAGTTTAAATAATATTTAAATAACATAAATAATATTAAAATATAGTTTATATTATAAATAATATATATTTTAAGAAAAATATTACCGAGGCGGGGAATCCCCGCGGGGTGTGGATCCCCGCTGGGACGGGGACGAGGACGATCCCCGAATGCCTGCGGGGACGGGGACAGGGAATAGATCCCCGTCCCCGCCCCGCCTCGTTGACATCCCTAATTGTAGTATTCATTTTCTCAGGTGGTTGATTCTTTAAAGCGACGACATCATTATGGAAAAACAGCTGATAAACTAGTATTCATCATTGTATTACCCATTTTCATCTGATCTTGATTACTACTCTGGAAACATAACTGATAAACTAGTTACATGCTTCAACTTTGATTCATAATTATACGAGCAATGTTATTAAGCGCAATGATTCAGGAAATTAAAAAATAACTCACTTTTTCATTCTGTTGCAGAGAAGTCGATCAAATGCCAAAAGATCACATATATAACATTGTTACGACGTTTACAACCGATAATGCTGCATCTCTAACTGTATCAGGATAGCTATACCATGAAGACATCAGCAGCTATATATACAAAGAGAATACAAAAGATATCTAACTGGAGCACCATCTACCAAATGTTCCAACAATCTGGACATTTTCTAGCACTGAGGGTCGATGCACTTCATCCTTTTTACAAGATCAAAATACCAAAAGATAATATGTAACATCATATATTTTCTAAATCATTCCACCGAGGGTCGCAAGAACGACGTCAAACCTTTTGTCTTCCGGAAGACTGAAAAACAGTCGCAACTCGTCATCGTTTTTTACTAGTATTTTACTGATAAGGAATTTTTGAGGTTGACTTAGTCCTTCCATTTTGTCGACGGTCGCATAGACTTTTCATTTCAGCGACTGCACTTTCTTGATTGATAATTCGAATGAGCTCTTTTAAACTCGCAGTGGTCTCAGCACAATATTGGCCAAGTAGCTCGATAAACCTTATGTTGGTTTCAGCCATTTTCTTCTTCCTTGTTTTCTTCTGTTTGGTATTGCTACCGCTGGGTTGAGGAACAGAGTTTGCAACCGAGTCCTCAACAAGGTCATTACTGCGTTCTTGCTCTTCGAAAGCAACGTCTCCCCCCGCATTTTCTGGGGCGTCTCTACTAGCCTCTGGAAAATCCATTGCATCCTTACCGGTGGCTCTATCTTTCCCGAAAATCTCCATCCAGTCTTCGTAGTAATGCCATGACTTGTGCCGCATGGTCCTTGCCATTGGATCCTTCTGTAACAAGATATGATATGGTTGATATAATATACTTATTTATACGCCTTTTAAGTTAATAAACTGAGCCTTATTAAAAAATTCAGAATCGGCAACATCATACCTTCGCAATCCCATACTTGATCCTCTTGAACAATGATCATCTTCATTGAGCCATTTACATCACAAACAAAATAAGCATATAACAAAGGCAAAAGTTAGATCGAGTTTTTCCAATCGATATAGGCAGTCTGAGCCAGGTTATCCCTAAAACTAGCCCACTTATCAGAACCCCCAATATTAGTCACATGGTCGTCACTGTCATCGACTTGTTCATTTTCATCCACCACGTCTATAGTTTCCAATATATCCTCTGAAGTTTCTTCAGGGTCGTATGGCATCTCTCGTAGAATATAATTTTGAAGCAGACAACATGCCATGATTAGCTTGTTCTGAGACTTGATAGAGAAGAAGGACGGTGAGCGTAGTATAGCCCATCGTTTCTTAAGCAAACCAAAGGAACGCTCGATCACATTCCTAGCCCTAGCATGAACCTGTTGAAATATTCTTTGTGGTTTTGTGGTGCATTTCTGCCGACACCCCAAGCATCCAGGTGGCATCTAACACCTCTGTACGGTGCTAAGAATCCTTCGGCATTCATATAACCGCCATCACATAAGTAATAAGTACCTGAATGAACAATTTAAAGGTATAAAAAATATTGATCTTAATTAGCATTACCTACAAATCAATTGTTTTGTCAAACACTACAATAACCACCTTTGGGGATTTTTAACCCTTATGGACGACCAACAGCATCACGAACTACACGTGAGTCAGCGGCTGATCCCTCCCACCCCGCTAAAACATATGTAAAATTCATATTTCTATTGCATGCCCCAAGAATATTGAAAGAGAATTCTCCCTTACGATTGCGGTAGCGGGCCTTTTCATGCTCGTGGATCGTAACTTTTACAAATGTACCGTCCAATGCTCCTAAGGTACCCAACATATTAATTTCAAAGACAAGATTAATTATTTTCCACTCTACAACATTACAAAACATAAATGATGATTAAAGAACTCATACCTTAAACCATTTCCATCGTTGATCTGCATTTTCAGCCTCAACAGGATTTGGTGTCAATATTAGAACTCGATGTAGCTTTAGCACGACATTCAATACTTCATGAAAGTACTTGCTGATTGTCTGGCCAGACTTGCTGAAATTGTGCTGTAACACACGATTTTTGGTGTGGTGCGCTAGGACTAAGAGGAACATAGCTGTCTTATCACGAACCGTGGTGTACCTCGAATGTTTGAGGCCACCAACATTTCCTAATAGGTAGAGAAGAGATGTGAATGCATTTCTGTTCATTATGAGGTGGTTGACGCATGTTACATCACTAACTTCGACTACACCCCTTAAGTATTGGATTTATTTTGTTAATCTATTGGCCATCTTATATCTAATAGGATACTTGCGTTTTCTGCGTCCTTGTCCATCTTCATAGAGGAATATATTTGCAAACAAGAAAAGCGCAATAATTGATTGAACTAAAGTTGCATACAGAATAACCAATAGCTCCTTATTTCTTCGGGATATGGAAGCCATGTGTCTCTATGATAATAGTTAAAGAAGACACTAAGTTAGGTACTTATTAATACATGAAATTAATACTACGACAGAAGATAGGTACTTGCTGATACATGAAACTAGAGGAGATACCTGAGCATAGAAATCAAAATTTGGGGAATATATAGAAAAACCAATGTTGAAAAATCAAAGATCCGAAGTTGCTGAGGCATGTGACAAAAAAGATCAATATATGCAAGAAAAACTAAAATAAGGACAACCAAACCTGGTCATACATAGAAATTAATAGAATAATGATTTACCCAAGTCAATGAGAAAAAATAAATTAGTGTTCATACAAGTCATACATGATAAGACGTGAAGGGTTTTTCGAAATTTGCTCGAAAAATAATAACAGATAAGAATCTTACCTGTGTGTTTCGGCCCAGAGGTTTTTCCAATCAATTGGGATGGTCGATTTCGATTTCGTACACGAACAGAGCATGAAGTAAAGAAGAGAACTAGAACTGAATTAGGGTTCTTGGAATGTGTATATTCATAGCAGGGGCAAAAATGTAAAAGCTTACTAACCTAGATATTTGTAAAATGCAAGATAAGTTAATAACGGGGTCCATTTGGGATATATAATCGAAAAGCCCATCTTGTATGTGCGGGCTTTTTTATTGTTGACGGGCCTCATTTGTTTGAACCAAACATGAGAAAACTGGAGTTAAATAGTTTTGTAACCCATCAAATAGGCTTATGTTAGAAACCAAACGCTGCCTAAATTTATTAATGAAAAATATATATATTTATTTTTTTAAAAATAAGCGGATAGCCCGGGGCTACCCGCCCCGCCATAGCCCGCGGCCCACGAGCGGGCCTAAAAAATTCAGGCCCGCCCCGCCCTTTTGGCGGGCCTGGGCGGGCCGGCCCGCAGGCTTTGGACTTTTTTGAGAGCTCTACTAATAACACAGAATCCAGTTTCATGATGAAATACGGCACAAAAATAAAATGATTCCACTTAATTTTAGTTTTTAAGAAACCGTCCAATAAAAAAGTAGTTTTGTTAAAATATGACGTTTCTCTTAATCCATAAATCATTGCGGAGGCAAGGCGGGTGACGGCGGACGGAGGTCAAATTGAGGACAGTTGAGAAGAGGGCTTGCGTGTGATCGCGAGATTTGAGTTATGTTCAGATATTATTTTTTTATTCTTTTTTGTATTTATTAAATTTTCTTATTTATTTATTTATTTATTGAACCGATTAATTCCTTAAAACATTGTCATGTTTGATGATTAATTGGCTTGTGTGGCGATTAGTCGGATTTACCGACTAGAAGCCCTGGATAGGTTTTTTCGCAACTTTTGATGCCGATTAACGTCACCTAGGCCATATTCTGCAACACCATTTCATAGCCTCCCTGGGTAGAGACTCCTTCTATCAAGATTTATAATATCACCCACACTCGACTATTTCTAAAAGTTGGTCGCTTCAACTTGTTACAAATCATTGGAATATCACGTGAACTAATTTGAAACAACGTTGGCACAAAACACAGCTCTCTATAATATGCTACTAAGCTTCCTTAGCTTTTGACTTCTCAATTTTTTTACCGTAAATGATGATTTTGACGTTTTTTAAAGAGTAAAAATTCGTTTTTCCGTATCATTTCGTGTATTTATACTTGATGATATGAAGATGGTCGTTGGTTGGATGGAGACAAATCTTCTGCAGATATGTTTCTGAACACGCATTAAATGTTGTTGTCTGAAAATGGCTTTGTTGACTTCTTGGCATGTGATCATCAGATGTGGCATTATCTTTAATGGCACAATTTCCTCGCGGAACGACTCTTTGAACTGCAGCTTTGATTACGATGATCATTAATTCTTGTTGTTCGTCATCTCTCGATTAAATTCAAGTTTCAATTGTGTGATTAGGCTTCGTGATGTTGAATTCAATCTGATACACATGACTTTGGCAGAAGACAATCTCACTTCTTCATTTTGGTATTGGTTGCATTTATATTCTGTCTTAATAATTTGACCCATGATGTTTCTAAGTGTTCGATATCGGTCTTGATTCGGTTGTACCAATGTCGATCTTCATCATCTTTAGGTGATCTTTGTTAGGTCCTGATTCATCAATCAACGAGTAATCTAAGCACGAATTCTCGGTATTCGAGTAAGAAATCTTACGATATACGATCGATCGAATATTCGCTTTGAAGATCTTGAGAGGTTGTTAGATGTTTCCTAGTTTCTCGAGCGTGATCTCTCGTTTTAAAATATGAATTCAAAACTTATTATTTTCTGAATAAAAAACTCTTATTAACTTTGATAGTGTACATCATAATTATACCTATATTTAAGGTATAATTACTCTTAAGTCCTACACTATCAAAACTTCTAATTACGCCCCTAATTACAAGGATAATGACATAATAAAGCACAATTCTAATATACTCTTCAATCTCCCCCTTTGTGCTTGTTTTCGTTTCAGCTCCTTTTATCCTTGTCGGGCGTAAAAAGACTTCCTCAATCTCAATGTTGTCTCGTAGCGTCGAACAGCATTCCTCAACTCCAATATTTCATTTATGGCATCTAGAAGCTCGTTCAGGAGTGGGGCCTCTTCTTCACAAAGATCTTCGAAGATTGTCTCTTCGGTGATCTCTCTAAAACTCTTCTGAATGTTCTTCCTCACTAACTTAAGCGTCCCGTCTCAGAATTTATGAACTTCTGACTTCATCATAGCCCTTGTTTTTCCAATGACTGGATTTAGATAGGTTATGGCGAGGCCAGGGGTCTTGAAAATGTAGTTCTCGGGAAAGTTGTTGAGTGAGAAGCCCTTCATGAGCGGAGATTCCATATTGACCTTCTTCATGCTGTTCTCTATTGCAATTTGAAGGTCGTGCGCGGTGTGATATTTGGTCTGCCGCACCATGAATCTTTTCAGCCCCTCGAGTCCTTCAGTCTTGATATATCCAGAATGTGTCTTGTACTTTCTCTTTTACATTTGATATATTTGGTAGACTTCATCCGATGGAAGGAATGAGAGATAGCTTTCATCTATCTCTTATCGAGTGCGGTTGCTGTCCGCTCGCTCAATTATGTAGATAGTAGTTGGATATCTTCCGATCGTATGAGAGACTCCGACGAGTTGGAGAATCGGTGGCTTGTTCTTGAAGTTTTTCTTCAGTTGATCAGCTGGAATGCCACTACGATCGGGTCCGAGATAGTTGAGCATGAAGATATGCTCCATTTTCTTCCTATCTTCCCAGTGTGAGATGCCTCTTAAATTAAGTTCGTTGAGCTTCTTGATCTTGTTCGGAGCCCTCCAAATCTGCTTTCTTATGTCTTCAATGAAGGGGACTTCAATTCTGACATTCTCCCATGGCGTCTCAACTCTAAGAGAGTCGACTCTGAGCCTTATCATTTCCAGTAGCTCTGGGAGGGCAGAACCGTAGTTCTCGCCTTCTTGAAGTTCATCTGCTTCAAGCAGTACCAAGTTCACTGAAGCTTGTTGTAGGAAGTATCTGACGTTGGAGAGTCTAGCTTGAGCAGCTTCCTTTGGTTCCCATTCCGTCGTCCACTTCTCGTTTAGGATGTAGTCATCTACGATCAGATGTGGATCGTAGGCAACTGCTTCTTGATGAACTTGGGGGAGGTTTGAGGTTGGGATCGGATTCGGATTTGTAGGAGAGAGGGTTAGTGTTGGGGATACGGTAGGAGGTGTGGTTGTTTGTTGGCGGGTTTAAGGTTGTGTGATTGGTGGGTGTGAGGACGATCCTCCAGCTTCTTGAGTCTTTGTATGACTCAATCCACGGCCGCTCCTTGTTGTTCGTTGCCGTTTCTCCCCCTCATGACGATCCGGATAATCGAAATTGTCATGTCTACGTTTGGGGCGGGAGCTTTCTTCACGGCACGTTGTTTGTGCTGGCAGCTCTGGTTCATCTATTAATTTTTTGTAGAGACTTTCTTCTGCGGGAGTTCTTGTCTCTAGTGCGAGAAGGCGTGAGATGAGGATATCGTGAAGCTGAGTGATCGGAATGGTGTATGGGTTGATAAGTGAGGGTGAGGGAGTTGGGGTGGTGAGGATTGGTTGTAGTGGGGTGTGTAGAGTGGTGGTAGGAAGTGGTGAGGAGATGGATGTGGTTTGTGTGTCGGTGGGAGCAGCTTCTGAGACTGGTATTTTCCCGGTGTCTCTTCGGGAAGTCTCGAGAGCATGGAGCATTCGGTCCATCAGACGATCTTCTAGTAGTTGATATAGGGCTGAGGAGAGTGCTTCTTGTAGTCTGTGCTCCGTCACGAACATCGGTGGAGTGGGGTCAGGGAGGCGCTCCACTGTCACAACATCGGAGTAGATTTTCGATGTGCCGCTTATAGTAGGTCTTGAGGGTCCGGTACGTCCAAGGACATCTGTTATCAACCCTGAAGTCACCACTTTAGAGGGTTGGCCTATTGTTGGCTCCGAAGATATCGGGGGTCCAATAGGGCTTCCACCCAATCCTTGAGATGATACGATAGGTATCACCTCTATGGGTGTTGAGACAGATTCAATTTGAATCTGTTCAGTGGGCTGATCACTCGGTGATGAAAGTGTTGGCTCCGAAGCTTGTATGGGTGAAGGCACTGCAGACGGGGCCGAGATTTGTTGTCGACGAGGGCCCCTTCGTTGGAGTCTGTGTGCTTCATCGGAGTCGGTTGCCTCAGGAGAGATATCTTGTGGGACACCTTCGGGTTCAATCTCCTGAGGCGTGACTTCGGGCTTTGTTGATGTCACCAATTGTTCCCTTTGAGAAGGTGTCGGGGCTGGATCCATGGCACGTACCATCGCCTCCGTGATGGAGTTGTTCTGGCAATAATCTTGGTAGGCCTCTTCAGTTGGATCAGCTAAACGAAGCAGCTCCAATGGGATCAGCATTGATTGGAGTGCTAGATCAGAGGCCTTCGGGTTGTGGAAGAATCGAAGGCGTGGCGGGGTGTAGTTTGCAATCGGTGGTAGTTTCGGGATCTCTGGATGGACTTCAATGAAATGCGAGATCATTACCGGGAACCACCGGACATATGGAAGAGATCGGGCCTTCGACTTTATCTCCCTCTAACGCATCTGGTCGGCGAGATCGTTCCAGATCAGCTGGCCCACATCATATTTTTTGGAGAAGACCACTCCGTGAAAAATACGAAGAATGCTTCCATTCGCCTTGTCGAAGCCGGAGTGGTTTGGGGAGAGGCATTTGTTGATGATGTCGAACAATGTCTTCCATGGATGAGGAATCCCGCTATTTTGAAAGTCGGCCAGTTTGGTTAGCGGCGGTTTGTATCCCATCCGGAGCATGTCTTCTACGATCTCCGCATCCGTTGGAAGTCAGTCGTATTCATCGTAGTGCGGGAGATCGAGCACCATGGCCATTAGGTTTTTCGTCAGGGCGAGGTGTCTTGTATTGAGCTTTGGCATATAATCCACGCTGTCGTCGTTGACGAAACTCTGCATGCATCCCTAGAATTGCTAGAGATAGACCATTGGTACGGTGGCCGTCATGGTCAGAGCTGGCCATAAAGGGTGTCCTTTGAGGATGGATAGTATTACATCATCCGGACACCGAAACGTTGTTAAATCCAGTTGGAAGTTGTTGTCTTAGACTGTCATATAACTTCCAGAGGAGTAAATATGAGGGTAGTTGGGAGTTGACATATTTGCAAAAATAATATTAGGTTCATTAGTCGATAAAGTTTCATGAATGAATGAATTTGATTAAGAATGAATGTAGAGTAGAATTGCATATTTAAAGACTTATCGCGGAAGACTTAGTGAAAATTTGTAGAATTAACTAAGTCTTAGAAGCGTGTTTTTATTCGAGTAACAATTTATTCGATTTTTAAAATTTGCGATCGAAAATTTTTCTAAGTCTTGAAAAATTTTCTAAGTCTTTTGCTGCGTGTTTTTATTCAAGTAAAGATTTATTCGATTGATAAGTTTTGCGATCGAATAAAATGTGTCGAATAATTCAAGTTTTCGCTGATGACTTTTACGATCGAATAAAATGTTATCGAAAACAATAGTTTTTCGTTGATTAAGTTTTCGATCGAATAAAAAATTGTCTTTCGATCGAATAAAAAATTGTCGAAAAACTTAAGTTTTTCGCCGCTTAGTTTTGCGATCGAATAAAAGAATATAGAAAAAAATAAGTTTTTCGCCGCGTAGTTTTGCGATCGATTAAAAATATGTCAAAAACAAAAGATTTTTGACGCTGAGTTTTGCGATCGAATAAAATTTTAACGAAAACTAAAGTTCTTCGATGACACTGTTTGCGACACAAACTTTTTCGATCGAAAATTTTCAAATCAAACAATAAATACGTAAAACATAATCTTCGATTTCTGGGTAAATCATGGGTTTATCTGGGTTCGAAATGTTCAGAGAACAGTGGCGAATCCGAATATCATGATTTTAACCCAAAATATTGAGTGTAAACACTTTGATTTGAAGTTCGAAATTCAGTTTTCTTCGAAAAAATAAACATGAACTTTCTTCAAATAATTTTCATGAAAATGCTTGATAATCGGATGTTTTTGAACAGAAAATGAATCGGAACACGTTTCTACCTTCGAAATCTGCACGTTTAATCTAAAAATTCTGAGAAATGAGGAATTCGGATTGAAATGCCGAAGTCGGTTCGAAGATGTTCTTAGAAGATGAAAAGTTTTTCGATTGGGAATTTGTAGCGTGTGAGAGAGTTTTTCGAGTGATAAAGTGATATTAATACTTTACGATGGTGTAAAGTAAAAATTCTTTTGGGCCGAAAAAGAAAAAAAAATTTCTTGGGCTTTAGATAATATCAGGTCGAAAATAAAATTTATGAATTAACCCAAAAATAATTTGTATAATACTCCCTGTATTTCCGCAAGAGAGAAAATTATCTCCCGATGTTGATGAAATTCAACATTTAACTCCTCGGATGAGCTCTAAATTTTCTGCGAGGCTTAATAAATTGTTAGAATTCAAGTTTCTACGAATGTAGAAGATAATAACAAATTCTCATATAAAAACTCCCCCTCAACAATTGCATGAGTAAACTTTTCAGTACCGACACATATTTTTGGTACATATGAAAAATTTCTGATTTAAGCACAATTAACGCATTCTAAGCAATTCAGCATAGTTTCATTAAACATTTTGCGTTTTTCAAAATAGTTAATCGCATTTTAACAATTCTGAACCAATACATGTATTAATGCATTTAAAATGTGCGATGAAATTTTTTTTGTTTTGGGGTCAGATTTATTTATTTTGAATATTATCACACAAAAATTTCCAAAACATATATAACATTAATTTGCCATAAAATCAGGTAACTAAACTAGTATTCTAAGAGCAAAGTATGAATCACTTTGACAACTCTCGCAAGTTTCGCTCATATCACTCAATTTATTTTTATTTATCATCACAACAAAATTATTTCAATTAATTTGTTATCGTAGTATTTTTAATCAACTTGCCAAGTGAGAGTTCGTCATTTTGAATCAAAGCGACTTTTAAGGGATTATTTTTAGGCTCTCACTAAGGGGTAGGAATTTAGGGTTAGTAAGCTTAAAAATTCTTCTCTTCCAGGGGCCCTTTTTGTGAGATTCTATTCTGAGCCTTTTGCTTTTCCTTTCTGTAGTAATTGCTTTTCAGGGCTTTGAGAGATAAGATCTGCTTTGATTTTTGGGTCGAGACTGTGTTCCTTTAGAAAGTTTCACAGTTATGGAGTTCGAGCCCAAGACTGTGCTTCTCTTTTCGTTTCTCTACATAAGATCTAGATTATCATTTGAGAAGTTCACTTCGAGGTGCTTCACTTCTAGGAGTATACGAGATTATCTACGAGAAGTTCACAGTGAGATCAGTGTTTCTCTTCTATAATAATTGAGAAATGCGTAATGTCCATCACTTTAGCTCTCCCCCTCTTTTTCTTGATTGAGTAACCCCGAATCATTTGAATAATGTTGAAGGCTTCATCGGGTGTTTGATAAAGAAAAAGAATGTCGGAGAAGGCTCAAAGGGGACTTCTAGAGGAAAAAGTAAAGGATTTATAATTTATGCCAAGTGAGGAATTTCCTAGTATGCCCTTATCATTTTCATGACAAACTAAACACAAAAGCGAGATGAAGCTACGAAGGACAAACCAAAAAAATAGTCATTTGAAGTGTGACACTCAAAAAGTTGAGGTTTAAATTCTCACATGTATGATGTGGCTTTGTGTCTAGTGAATCATACAAATTTCTTTTGAATAAAAGAATGTCATATGAATTGTTAGACAAAGAACTTAATCATATATTTCGAAGAAATAGTTTTGTGAGTAATTTCAAAAATGGTCAAAATCATCGTCATCCCCCATTTTTTTTATTTATACTATTTATATATATGTATTATTATATATATTTATTTTATGTAAGAATAAAATATATTTATATATATTATTTTTTAATTTTATTTTAGAAAAAAATCTTAAAAGATAGAATCACGCAGAATAATCAAGAAATATTAAGAAGCACATAGAATATCAAATTGAAGCATAGTAGAGCATGTAAAGCACATTTCAAGTAAAATTGAGATTCAACATGCCTAACTTAGCAATAAGGAATTGAAATCGTTTTTCATCCAATGCCTTAGTGAATAAGTCGGCAAGTTGAAGCTCTGTTTTAACAAAATACATATCTACCGTGCCTTTTTCTACATGATCTTTTATAAAGTGATATCGTATGTCTATGTGTTTCGTGCGTGAATGATGAACAGGATTGCAAGTAATGGCTATAGCACTTTGAGAATCACTATAAATGGGAATGTTATTGAAATCAAACCCGTAATCGCGTAGTTGTGTCCGCATCCATAGAATTTGCGAGCAACAGCTGGCAGCCGCAACATATTCCGCCTCGGCCGTCGATGTTGGCACACAATTTTGTTTCTTTGAAGACCAACAGACCAACTTTTCGCCGAAAAATTGTGCTCCGCCAGACGTGCTTTTTCTGTCAATTCGACAACCTGCATAATCAGCATCAGTATAGCCAATAAGTCTAAAGTCAGTATTTTTAGGATACCAAAGCCCTAAGTTTGGAGTTCCTTTGAGATATCGTATAATCCTCTTGACGGCATTCATGTGGGACTCCTTTGGGTCGGCTTGAAAGCGGGCGCATAGACAAGTTGCGAACATAATATCGGGTGGACTGGATGTCAAGTAGAGAAGAGATCCGATAATGCTCCGATAGGTGGTGATGTTGACAGCCTTTCCAGACGGATCAGCATCCAGTTTGCAATTAGTAGACATAGGAGTGTTCATCGGTGTGCTCTTGTCTTTATTAAATCTCTTCAGAATATCTCAGATATATTTGGTCTGACTGATGAAGATTCCATCATCGAGTTGCTTGACTTGTAATCCAAGAAAGGATTGTAGTTCGCCCATTAAGCTCATCTAGAATTTGGTCTTCATGAGATTACCAAATTTCTGACAGAGACGTTCATTCGTCGATCCGAAAATGATGTCGTCAACGTAAACTTGAACAATCATCAGGTCTTTGCCTTGTCTTTTGATGAAGAGAGTCGTATCGATTGTTCCTCTGATGAAGTTGGATTTGACAAAAAATTCGCTCAGAACATCATACCAAGCACGAGGAGCTTGTTTTAGTCCATAGAGAGCTTTGTCCAATCGATAGACATAATCAGGATGGTTCTCGTGCATGAACCCTTCGGGTTGAGCGACGTATACTTCTTCTTTTAATACGCCGTTGAGAAATGCAGTTTTGACGTCCATTTGATAGACTTTGAAGTCTTTGTGAGCCGCGTATGCTAGAAATAAGCGAATAGCTTCAATACGTGCAATCGGAGCATACGTCTCGTCGTAAGCAATTCCTTCTTGTTGATTGTATCCCTTAGCAACTAGTCGTGCTTTATTCCTGATTACTTCACCGTTCTCATTTTTCTTGTTCTTGAAAACCCATTTTTTCCAATTATGGTTTTGCTTTGTGGTCGAGGAACCAATGTCCAAACTTGTAGACGCTCGAACTGGTTGAGTTCATCTTGCATCGCAATTACCCAATCCGGGTCTTTAAGAGCTTCGGCTACCTTAGTTGGTTTGTTTTGCCTTAGAAAGCATGTGAATAAACTGCTTTGTGTAGACGTCGTAGTACGTACACCACTTGAAGGATCACCAATAATCTGATTAGTAGGGTGAGCTCGAGTCCATTTGCATTCGTGAGGAATAACTGAAGTAGATTCGTCATTGGATTGGAGATCGAGATATCCCGAATTAATTGCTTGATCAGTCAGAGTTGGGAAATTCAATTCAGATGTTGAGTCGATAGGAATTTCCTCATTTGTATTTGTAGGAACTGTAGTACTAGATGAAGATTATGAATAAGTAGATTCGCCAACATTTGTCGGATTTGGAAGAAGAGTCTCATTATTAATTTCTACCATTGAGGGAGATGGAGCACTGCTTGGTGTTGAGTGAGAGGAAGCAGGCATTTGAGACTTGTTCCGATAAAAGTGTTCCAATAGAGAATCTAAATCTTCGTGGTCAGCGGGAATTGCTTCATTTGACGTTGATGTAGGAGTTGCCGAAAGTTGTTGATCTTGTGCCAACACACCAGTAAGCTCGGGTTCTGAACTGTTTTGGTCAGAAGCCAATTCCATCATTTCTTGAAAGGTGACGTTGTAGCTTTCAAGAATTGTACGAGAAGACTTGAGGTAGACGCGATATGATTTTGAAGTAGAGGAATATCCGACAAAAATGGCTTCAAAGGCTTTGGGATCGAACTTGCTTCGATGCTCCCGATCATTGGCCACAAAACACTTGCAACCAAATACTTTGAAGAATGAGATATTCGGAATTCTTGTATTAATTAGCTCATATGGAGTTTTCTCGAAGCGTTTGTGAATAATTGTCCTATTTTGAGTAAAACATGCTGTACTCAGTGCTTCAGCCCATAGAAACTGAGGAAGACCGGAGTAAATGAGCATAGTTCTTGCAGCTTCAACTAGAGTCCGGTTCTTTCTTTCTACGACACCATTTTGTTGTGGCGTTTTTGCGGCTGAGAATTGTTGAATAATTCCAAGTGATTGATAAAAGTTGATGAGACGCTGATTCTTGAATTTTGTCCCGTTGTCCGTTATGATCACTTGGATTTTCTTTTGCAGGAGATTTTGAGTTGTATTCACAAAGCTTATTATCAAGTCTCTTGTCTCATCCTTAGTTCGGAGATATCTTGTCCATGTGTAGCGAGAATAATCGTCGACAATTACTAACACATATTTACGACCATTGATGCTTTGTGTACGCATTGGTCCGCAAAGATCCATGTGAAGTAACTCTAAGGGTCGAGATGTAGAAGCAACTTGCTTGACTTTGTGTGATGCTCGCTTCATTTTTCCCATTTGACAAGCCGAACAATGATGCTCTTGGTTAGATTAAATTGTTGGCAAACCGTTGACCAACTTTTTAATACTGAGTTTGTGAAGAGCTTTTAAATTGAGATGAGATACACGTTGATGCCATAAGTCATTTCTCTTGATTGTTGTATGAGAGATGAGGCATACAGCTGTCGAAGGTCGAACTGATGTCAGATTGATTGTGTATAGGTTAGATCTTCGTGATCCTGTGAGAAGTTCTTGATTCTGACGATTCAAAACTCTGCACTGTTCAGCTAGAAATACTACTTGAATCCTTTGTCACATAATTGGCCTATGCTGAACAGATTGTGCTGGAGACCTGGACGTAAGAGACATCTTTAATTGTCAAATTTGGCAGTAAAATGTCTCCAAATCCGAGTATGGGAGCTGAGTCATTGTTGCCAAATCGGACTTTGCCATTGTAATGATCTTGGTAGTTGCTCAACAGTTCTTGTTTTCCCGTCATGTGTGTGGAGCAACCAGAATCTAAAAACCACACATGATGAATCTGCATAGAAAGAAATTAGGGCGACTTAGGTACCCACTTTTGAATGGGTCCTCTCGGATTAGCAGATTTGATAATTAAGGTTTGTTTATCTTTGGTTCCTAACTTATGAGAATGCTTAGGTACCCAAACCAACTTAGAAGTAGTTGGTTTAAATAGTACCTCTGTAGACAATTTAGCCTTATTGGCATGTGTTTGCCTAGGTGGTGATTTAGGAGTCCATTGTGATTGAACTTACATGGGAGGTTAATTTCAGTACGAACAAATGTCTGATTTATCTTATTGCTGGAGAAAATCTTTTCTCTGGCTAGTCTCTTAAGGTGTTTAGCTTAATGTACGTGTACTGGATACCTTAGGTGAGAACAAGAATGGATGGAGCTATAAGCTGTCTTAATAGATGATTCTTGTTTCTGACGAAACTTAAGATTTGCATTTGTTTTAGAATGATGATAGTTTTTAGAAGTACAACCAATTTCAAAGTTTGTGCTTTCAAAAATAATAGGCTTTAACGCATAATTTGAATTAACAATACTAGAAATAGCTGTCTTCGTACGAGTGTCTATAGTTTTTGACATAGAAGAAATAGATAACAAATCAAGAGGTTGATTTAGAAATATTGTTTGATCCGTTTGACCCCTTTTTATTAGAAGATCATCTAACGTTTTAATCCTTGAATAAAGTTTCTTACGTTAGTAAAAAATTTATTGAAATTATATTTAGAAATCTCTAAGTCTCTCTGACAATCAATAAGAATCGTATTAAGTTCAGTAATTTTTGTCTCAGAGGTAGCTATGGTTAATTCAAGACTAGAGATTTTTTCATTAGCGTTAGATAAGAGAATTTCGAGATGAATTTTCTTATCTAATTGCTTTTGGAAATTGCTTTCGCTAAGAGCTAGTTTCTCTTCTAATTCTTTTGTTCATTTCCGCTCAATTTTCATGTTAGTGTACTTAAGCTGTAACGATTCTAACATGTTTGATAATGTGGAATGAGATAATTGTACCTCTTGTGACGAAGAGGATGCTTTGTCGTCATCGTCATCGTCAGGCCTCCCGGATGGGTCGTCATTTGAAGCGTTGTCGAGGTATGCCATAAGTGCAAGATTTCGTCTTCAGAATCTGTGGTATCTTCCAGCCAATGCTCTTGTTCTGCCATCAGTGCTACTCCAACCTCTTTCTCTTTAGTGAGTTGGAATTTTTTGGAGTAGTAGTTGGCGTCCTTTTTCTTGGGTAGTTTGCATTCCCTGGAGAAGTGTGAACCTTTCCACAATTATAGCATTTTTGTGGTTCTTTGACACTTTTAGATTCTGAGGACTCTGCAGGTCTTTCCCTTTGCTTGGAGCTAGATGTCCGAAGTCTATTGGCCGAAGACGAGGATTTCTTTTTGTAAAACTTTTTGCTCATCATTTTGGAAATGAGGCTAACTGTTTCTTGAACTCCTTCATATCAGGTTCGGAGTCCGAGTCAGATTCTCCTTCATCTTCTGAAGAACTTGGCAGCTTGATACTTTTATCCTTTCGAGATCGACTTTGCTTTCTTTCAGAGATAAGTGCTATAGAGTCGTCGATCTGCTTGCCTTTTAGTTCTTTTTGGATCTCGCTTATATCTTCTTCATGTTGGGCGAGATTATCAAAGACGGCGTGGATATCCATTTCGTCCAAATCCTTATTTTGTCGGATTTGAATGGATATTTTCTTCCACTCCGGTTGAAGAGAAGATAGAAATCTGATGTTGACCTCCATGTTGGTCTTGAATATATCTATCTTCCTCATTTCATTGAGAAGAGTTAGATATCTTTGATAGAGTTCATAAACTGATTCCTCCATCTTGGCTTTGAAAGAGTCATAAGCCGTTAGGATATTTGCTTTCTTTGCTTCGACTCCAACTTCAGTTCGTTGCATCATCTTGTGGAGCTCGTCCCACATGGCTTTTGCACTCGATAGACTATCTATTTGCATATAGATGTCATTCGGTATTCCTTGCATTAGAAAAGTCTTAGCTCCCAAGTCTGCTTTGGCTCTTAAACGCTCCCCCTCGTTATATTCACCAGGAACTTTAAGTCTTCTGGTTGCAGGAATATGAGGATTGTTTGTGGCATCTCCTTCTTGGATGAGCCAGAATTGAGCTGGACCTTCTTGAAGTGACGCGATCAAATTTGAGGCTTGATCTTTCGTTTCCAAGAAGTCCAAGAACCAGCTTCTCCATACCGTGTATTCGCCTCTTCGAAGAATTGGAGGGCGGACGTCATTTCCAAGTGAGTAAGCATCCATTTTTGTTGATTGATAGGATCTTCGTGAAGGTTTGGAATAGTAATGAAAAATGCTTCACAAGTAACAAACTTAGTTAGAAATATTTGATTCGTACTTAAACAATTTCCTTTTTGAACCTATGATCCGGTCGTGAAAGAGAAATTGTTATGCTTTTGAAATATTTGGTAATTAAAAATTGATACTTCAAGATTAGTTAAAGAAATTTGAATTAGTGATTGAAAATATTGAGTATCAAAATTGATAGTTCGGAAACAAATATTTTTCGTAAGTTTTGAAGTTCACGATTTTTTTTTTTTTTTAAATGATGTGGTCGAAATTGTTTTTCGAGCTGTAAAGTTTTTCAATTTAAAAATATTAAGCTTTTTAATCGAAAGAGTTTTTCGAACGTTTAAGGATTTAATTATATTTTTATCGAAGAATATTTTTCGGAAAAAAATGTTGAAAAGATGATCTTATCGAAAAATATTTTGTCGAAAAACTATGTTGATCACAAAAACTCTTATCGAATAACTTGTGATCGAAAAATTACTAGTGATCGAAAAATTTTGTTTTCAGTTTGACTCAAATTGTTGACTATAAAATTTTTCGATGGAATATTTTTCGATCGAAAATATGTTTTAGCTAATTTTGGATCGAAAAATGTATTTATATATGAACCGAAAAACTAATTATTGAAATAATGTTTTTCGAGTTTTAAATTTGAGTAAAACACTCGAAAATAGTGTTTGTCGTCGAAAAATTTCTCGGCTGCAAACTTGGTCGAAAAATATTTTTCGATTCAAGTTTTTCGATCGAAGAACTAGATCGAAGAACAATTAAGTTCAATGTAACAGTGAAAATTCCAGATTCAATCGAGATGTTCAATTTAGATGCGGAAATTCTGGATAATCACTCGTTTAACAGTCCTAAATATGATCAAACACAGAATCAACCACGTTTAATAGCAAAATATATCGAGATTTAAGAAAATCAGATTGGACTCAAAACTTGATCTCAAACGCAAAAATCGATCTAAATCGAAAATCTGAATTATTATTACGTTCTAAGCGATTGAAATCAGTACGTAAATCAATCCTAACATATAATCTATCAGTTAAATCAGCAAAATCAACATCAAAATTCGCACAATTAAGTATATTGATCAAAATATAAGTCACGTGAGTTTTTCGATCGAAAAATCTGGAAAATTATTTTGATCTGAAAATTGCAAATTCTGTCCAAAATCAATCACGATTTGCTCTGATACTAATTGTTAGGTCCTGATTTATCAATCAACAAGTAATCTAGCATGAATTCTCGGTATTCGAGTAAGAAATCTTACGATATACGATCGGTCGAATATCCGCTTTGAAGATCTTGAGAGGTTGTTAGATGTTTCCTAGTTTCTCGAGCGTGATCTCTCGTTTTAAAATATGAATTCGAAACTTATTATTTTCTGAATAAAAAACTCTTATTAACTTTGATAGTGTACATCATATTTATACCTATATTTAAGGTATAATTACTCTTAAGTCCTACACTATCAAAACTTCTAATTACGCCCCTAATTACAAGGATATTGACATAATAAAGCACAATTCTAATAAACTATTCAATCTTTTCTCTTGATCGCTCGCATGTCCTTGGTCTAGAGCAAGACCATCCTTAGTCTAGACGTTTCTTAATATTAGTTTATCCATTGTTTTGGCGACTCCTCATTACTTGTCCTTAATACTAATTTTCGTTTATTTACCGTTTCAGTTCAAGTTAGTTATGTTAATTTAATCACCAAAACTAATTCGAAATTAACGTAATTTTTTATCTTTAACATGACTTAATGTCAAGCATGAGATTAAGGACACTACATCAGTGGAAATTCTATATGTCAGGGGCATATCAAAGAAGCGTGAACCCAATAAGAACACGAAGAAAATTGTATATGTCAGGCGCTTGTGTAATGTTAGGCTAAAAGACGAAAAGAAGAATATGACATAGAAATGGAAACCCTTTTTAGTTGTTAATGATTACGAAACATGATAGGTACTCTTCATGTTTTTATACCGGCGCTGAATACCGATGGCCACGGAAATAATAGGAGGCAAGAAAACTCTCTTCGAAACGGTAAAAGTTGAACAGAGACATTGACATTCGCAAACCCGTGATGTGATAACTTTTGTCCGTATAATACATCATGGTCTATAATAGACATTGTTTCCTTCAAGTAGAAATCTACCCACATATCGAGAGAAAATAAACGAAAGAGAAGAGTAATAAAAGAGTTTGTGAGATATTTCACTTATTCTAAAGAGAGATAGTAAATGTTTTGTATTTAATATGTTGAGAGTAGTTGTTGGATATTGTGAATGAAAAATTAATCTAAAAGACACATTTGAAATGATTCATCGATTAATTCCAAAAGGTACAATTAAAAAGGTGTTTTCTCTTGAAGAGATGTACCTTTTTGTTCTTGATGACACTTGGGTCACTGTAAATAGGTTCCCCACAGCATTGAATTAAAAGAACGAAGTTGCATTCATCGCATACTAGAAAACACGTCCTAGGATAATAGTGCAAGAAAGAAACGAGTCTCGTAGTAAGATTCTCCGAAAAACTTCGTTGAGTCGAAAGTACTGCGATTCCGAAGTTAGAAGTCCTTGTATCTTGGGGACGTTCTCCATTAGACCGCGTGAGCACGTAATATCGGGACGATATGTCTTACGGACAACATACGTAGTACGTGCCTCGACTTACTCGTTTGAGTCTGCATAAATTAGCCACCGACAAATACACCGACACCACCGAAACCAACAATCATAAGACGTAATAGCGGTGTCTTTGATCGATGGCTATTATACCAACAACGTATGTGATGGGTGGAATGATGAAATTGGCGAAGCAATACAGAGAGACCGTGCCCAGATGATTGAGAAACCTCATCAATGATTCGCTCCGAATTTTCTTGCCAAGCGGTGTGATATTCAGGTTCGGATCTTTCTTCGGCCGCGAGAATAATGACAATAAATTAATTCTCTATCTGATAACGAATAATTATGGGATAATGGATACTTCCAAATCCCTTAATTATCTCCCATTATTATCTCTATATTTATTTTCATTTATGATTATTGATTTCAGTTATGATGTAATATCTTTTCCTTTTTGATCTCTTATGTACTCTCTATATATTTGAGAAGTAATAAAGCTTACATTTAGAGGAAAAATATTCTATCATGGTATCAGCCTAATACTACAATCCTTCTTTCTATCCCTCCCCCATCTTTCTCCATGGCACAAAATACCGAGAAGCTTCCCTATGCAACTCTCATCCATATCATAACCATCAAGCTTTCCTCTCAAAATTATCTATTATAGAAGAGTCAGATCACACCAATTCTTACGTGTCAGAACCTTATCGGATTGTTGATGGTTCCAAATCCGTGTCGTCAGCTACCATGTCCAACGCAGCTGGTCAAAACGTGCAAAATCCGGCCTATGAAGCATGGCACATGAAAGATCAGCAGTTGTTAATCCTTCTTCTCTCTTCTCTCACCGAAGAATTCATGGCTGAGGTTATTGGGTGTTCAACCTCTCGTGCAGTTTGGCTCGCTTTAGATGCTGCCTTCAGCCATAGCTCCAAGTCACGAGAATTACGCCTGAAAGATGACTTGCAACACATGAAGAAAGGATCTCGAAATGTTGCTGAGTACGACCGACAATTCAAATCTTTGTGCGATCATCTTGCCGCTATTGGTCGTCCTGTTGATGATACTGACAAAGCTCATTGGTTTCTTCGTGGTCTTGGGTCCTCTTTCTCTAGCTTCTCAGCTGCTCAGATGGCGTTAACTCCGATACCCACCTTCCGAGATTTTTTATCGAAGGCCGAGAGCTTCTCTCTTTCAAGAATCGCTGGAAAATTCTGCCACTTCCACTGTTGCATTTTATGGACATCGAGATACTCGTGGCAATCAGAAATCGGGTTTTCCTTCATCAAATAAAGGTCGTGGAAATCCTCGTGGTCGCGGACGTGGATATCCTAGACGCACCCCTCGTTGTCAAATATGTCGACAAGATGGTCACTATGCCGCCACTTGCGATCAACGGTATGTTCATGACTCATCTGTAAATCGGAGGTTTTTTCGGCCGGTTGTTCTATCTCAAATGGAGACGCTTCTGATTAGTATCTTGATACCGGTGCGTCGGCACATATGACGCCTACATCGTCGGCCTTAAATTCATCTCAAGCGTACTCTGGATCCGATCATGTCGTTGTTGGTAATGGTGCCCATCTCTCTATATCTCACGTTGGTAAATCGCATGTTTCCGATGACATCCAGTTGTTGGATGTTTTAGTCGTGCCGAATCTTACGAAAAATTTGCTTTCTATTAGCAAGCTTACCTCCGATTTACTTGTTCATGTGTTATTCACTAATAAGTTATTTACCATTCAGAATTGTCACATAAAGGATGTTCTGACAAGCGGTCGTCGTGAAGATGGACTATATATACTAGAGAGTGCTCGTCCTGCTTTGCTCGCTAGGTTACAAAATAATTGTATACGTGTATCGTTTATGGCATGCTAGACTCGGGCATGTTCCGCCCAATATTATATCTTTGTTGAATAAATCGGGACATTTGATGGTGACCTCATTGTTGCCCAAACCTTCATAATGTACATCATGTCAACTCGCTAAAAATAAACGCTTGTCTTTCTCTTTAAATGAAAAACGAGCTCGTCACGTGCTAGAACTAATTCATTGTGATTTGTGGGGGCTGTGTATGTCTCTTCGTCATCGGGATTTCATTATTACGTTATATTTGTTGATGACTATTCTCATTTCACATGGTTCTATCTACTTGTTAGTAAGGCAGATGTTTTTGTGAATCTGGTGCAATTTGCAAGTTTGGTGGAAAATCAATTTAATTGCTCTATTAAGAAGTTTCAGAGCGACGGTGGAACGGAGTTCACAAATCATCAAGTTCAGAAATTTTTCTGCCAGAAGGGAATTCATCATCTCATCTCGTGTCCTTACACACCGTCTGAGAATGGTCGAGCCGAGCACAAACATCTTCACATCACCGAAACCGGCCTTGCGATGATGTTTCATGCACATGCACCTATGTTCTTGTGGGTTGAAGCTTTCTCAACAACGGTTTATACTATAAATCGTTTGTCGTCATCTATCTTGCAGGGAATTTCACCATTTGAGACGATATTTGGAAATCCACCAAATTATACAAATTTTCATCCATTTGGTTGTCGGGTTTTTCCTTGTTTACGTGACTATGCGACAAACAAAATCTCTATCCGTAGTCGACCGTGCACTTTTATTGGGTATAGCTCAAATCACAAGGGACTCGATCCGCTTACTTCGAAGATTTACATTACTCAACATGCTAAATTCGATGAGGCCGTTTACCATATTCCAGCCAAACGTCGGTAACATATATTTCTGAGCTTCATGTATCTTGCTTTCTGGAACCGTTGTCTGATTTAATTGAAGTTGATGCACCCGTGAAGTCTATCGAATTGTCGGCATCGGACAATTAGCGCTTACCATGTTCGATTTGCCCAACAGTTGCAACATTGACGGTTCCCGAATCAGACCCACCTACACCACTGACACCAGTGACATCACAACCCGATGTTCCATCTCCAGGTCATCCAATGGTCACACGCGCCAAAGCCGGCATCTTCAAACCCCGTCAAATTGCTGATTTTTCCACTACTCACCATCAAGCAATGTCTGCCGAGCCTCGAGGTTTCAAATCAGTTGCAAAGCACCCTCATCGGCTTGCTGCTATGGAAGATGAAATGCTTGCTCTACGGCAAAATCTCACATGGGATCTTGTGCCCTGTCCGTCTGGCGTCAATGTTATCAGTTTTAAATGGGTTATTCGTACCAAGCATAACTCTGATGGTTCTATTGAACGTCACAAGGCTCGTTTGGTTGCACAAGGGTTCACTCAAGTTCCTGGTTTTGATTTTTTGCATACATTTAGTCCAGTTGTTAAGGCAGCTACGGTTCGTGTTGTTCTCTCTCTTGCAGTCTTGCAGAGTTGGCCACTTCATCACCTGGATGTTAAAAATGCTTTCTTAAAAGTCGTTCTCGATAAGCCTATTTATATGGAGCAACCACCGGGATACATTGACCCTCGCTTTCTGAGTCATGTATGTCGTTTCAAAAAGGCACTTTATGGCCTCAAACAGGCACCGCGAGCATGGTTCCAACGGTTTAGTGTATTTCTCATTAAACTTGGTTTTACTTGTAGTCGTGCCGATACCACGCTGTTTATTTTTAAGACTGCGGATGATATTATGTATCTGTTGGTATACGTAGATGATATTATTCGCACAGGAAATTACTCGGCTCGTGTACAACATTTCATCTCTCGGATTCATTTAGAATTTGTAGTCAAGGATCTCAGACACTTAAATTATTTTTTGGGGCTTGAAGTCGATTATACTAGTACCGAACTCCATCTCAGTCAGACAAAATCGCTCGTGAGATTCTTACACGCTCTCAAATACTTGAGTATAAGCCTGTTTCGACTCCTCTTACTTCGGATCAAGTCCTAACAAGTGATGATACGCTCTATTATGATCCAACACATTATCGTTCTTTAGTGGGAGCTCTTCATTACTTGACCATTACGTGTCCTGATCTATCGTATGCGGTCAGTGTTGTGAGTCAATTCTCGCAATCTCCAACCATCGATCAGTATCAAGCTGACAGGC
Organism: Linderniella brevidens; assembly: GCA_004919715.1. Classification (NCBI taxonomy): domain Eukaryota; kingdom Viridiplantae; phylum Streptophyta; class Magnoliopsida; order Lamiales; family Linderniaceae; genus Linderniella; species Linderniella brevidens. The sequence continues at coordinate 10,073,577 of SWDC01000151.1, read as the reverse complement.
GTATTCTTCGATATGTCAAAGGCACGGTTAAATATGGTCTCTCCTTTAGTTGTGACTTACCTTGTACATTGCTTGCCTACTCCGATGCAGATTGGGCTCGGTGTCCCGAGACTCGTCGCTCCACATATGGGTACTCTATCTTTCTTGGTGGTAAACTTGTGTCATGTAGTGCTAAAAAGCAACCGATTGTTGCACGCTCAAGCTGTGAATCGGAGTATCGTGCTTTAGCCAATGTTGCATCTGAAGTAATTTGGTTATTTAATCTTCTTAAAGAGCTCCACATATCTCTTGTGGACACGCCGGTTCTACTTTTCGAAAACAATAGCGCTATTTACCTCAGTCAGAATCCTATTGCTCACAAACGTGCGAAGCATATTGACATTGACTATCACTTTGTTCGGGAACTCGTCGCCTCTTGTAGGCTCATCACGAAGTTCTTCGCTTCGAATCTTCAAATTGCGGATGTCTTCACCAAAGGCATAGCCCGACCACTGTTTGAGTTCTTTCACTCCAAGCTGCGAGTAGGTCTGTGCCCCACGTCTTGCTTGAGGGGGGTGATAACGGATAATTATTGGATAATGGATAATTCCAAATCCCTTAATTATCTCCTATTATTATCTCCATATTTATTTTCATTTATGATTATTGATTTCAGTTATGATGTAATATCTTTTCCTTTTTGATCTCTTATGTAAGCTCTATATATTTGAGAAGTAATAAAGCTTACATTTAGAAGAAAAATATTCTATCACTATCACGCCACTTCTCCAAAGGTCACAGCCCCTTCCACTCGCGATGGTCAAATTACGAGCCCTGGACCATCCTAGAGCCGATGCACATAATTACAACCTCTCCGACAACAACTGCTCGTGCATTTCCAGAAGAACATCGGCAAAGAGAACTTCCCGAAGGCCGCGTCGAGACGAACCCAGCGGAGCAGCAATGACGCTACGGCTAACCCGATGGCTGCACCGGCGAGATTCGGTGCTGCGGCGTGTGGCTGTGGCACAGGATATGGCTGTTTGTAGAGTTCTTCGGCAAGGATGGCGCCAACGAGGTTCGAGGGAAGGCGTTGGTCGGGGCTCTCTAGCCAACGAAATTACCAAGAGAAGCTGCGACAGGAGCGCCCATCGGGCATTCCAGAGCCGCAAACGCTTCTGTAGGGCCTATGCGTTGGGGCTCCTCACGCGAAAATCAGCGCTGCTCAAGCTGCTGTACAAGAGCACTGCAAGACTCTCTAACGTGGCTGACCACCATAAGGCACTGCAGGTCACCGCGTGGAAGTGGCACGACACTGTGGGCCAGCATGAATCATGACTTTGCACGTCACTGCATAGTTGCCGGAGCGGCATAAGGCGGTGCAGGAAGTTCCTCCATTAGTTATGGTTATGTTGCAGCGAAGAGCTACGATGATAACTATCGAAGCAAAAGCCCGGGCTTGGGACCGTCTCTACTGGGAACATGTTTTCTGGCAAGGGGCTGCGGCGTTGTGATTTGGGCTCATGGCGCTGCATGAGGATCCATCACGGGGCTGGTTATTGTGACAGCAGCGACGTGCTGCTAGGGGCGAGGTCTCTCGAAGCACTACAGGCGTTTCAAAAGGAGCCAACATCAAATCGTGTTTCAAAATTCTGCTGACACAACCGGCGAGGAGTCTTCCGAGCTCGCGCTCCATGAGAAGAGGCGTGCTTGGGCTGTCTCGGTGATTCAGGTGCCAGCAGTGGCTTGGCTAATCGGACGAGCCATGCCGAAAAATCTTGGACCGACACAGACGACCCGCCAATATTACAGTCTTGAAATTCGTTGTCGTCCGCGACGAAGGCATCTTCCGACATGGCGTTTCGGATCCACTGGTCATCTTGCGAGAGAAGTCTCCCGCAGTATCGCGACCTCGAAGCTGCTAGACCCAATGTGTTTTGTCTTCCACAAGTCGTCTCTAAGAGCTGTTGGAGATGGATAGGGATTAAAATTCCAGAACGTGTTTCTGAAGGAAAGGCTAAGAGTGTCGTTGGGCATTCAAGGTCCACTAGACGAGCAACACTACAGAGTTATCTACTATAGGGGCTAGGCACGCTGCTGCCTGGTTGCGCTGCTGGACAACGTTCATCTACACGCAAGCTCCAGCGCAGTCAGACGTGAGTAAATCTGCAAAAGGCGTAACAGCGCATTCTCCGATGTCGGGCAGCGAGGTCGCTGTTCAGAACTGCAGGATTGCAAGGGATGGTACCGATGAGGTCAAGGCTGCTGCGACTCAGGCTTCCGGTACAACGTTGGGCTCTAGTGAGGAGTTGACTACACGAGGCAGCATCATGGCAGCGACATGCTAATGTGTACGTTACAGTGCCGTTGGGCAATGTATGGCTGCAACAAAAGCAGAACGGCAGCGTCCAGCCGTTGGGTGCTGCAGGGTTACGAGTATGGATGCCACTGCTAATTGGCGCCCGCCTCTAGGAGGCTGCGTAGGCAAATTGGTGATCGGCATGTTGCTGCAGGACAATGACGTTGGGCACCGTGTGGACCAATCGAAATATGGAAAAAACGAATATATATATAGATATATTGGGCCACTAGAGTTTCTTGCGCATTGATGTATTGCACATTATGCCCCGTGTTTAGGCCAAGTTGGGCCTACATGTTTCCATCTTCGTCAAGTTTTGGTTATATGGAGCCTCAGAGGAGATGACGAATCGTAATGCTGATTAGTTTTGGCTACTCTAGAACTTGTGGGGGGAAACATTTCTGTCAGCAAATCGCATTCCAAATGTGTTGCCACACAAAGGGGAATAAGACTTTGTACGAGTTAAGGACAAAATAGGAAAATATCATGTAAACACTTCGAAGTGTGGGGGGTGGGTAGCAAAGATCAAAGTACCTAAATCGAAGCTGGTTAAAATAGGACCCAAAACTGTTGACTGCATTTTATCGTAAATGCAAATATCACTAGTGTATACATATTTCTGGTGCACACGTCAAACATCCCTGACATGAAGACAGATATAATAATCGCGTCGAGGAAGGCAACATTCTTCGAAAATATCTTTCCGAATAAGGAGAGAAATGAGATAAGTTCTGGAAAAAGAACTTACGATGCCGTTGAAAGTTCACCTCAAGAAGTTGAGGAACCGAGGCAAAGTGAAAGAAAGAAAGTGGCCAAATCATTTGGACCTAATTTTCTGACGTATTTGATGGACGACGAACCCCGGACATTGCAAGAAGCCTTGTTCAGTCTAGAAGCTCCGTTCTGAAAAGAATCTATCAATAGCAAAATTGAGTCCATCATGCAAAATTATACCTGAGAACTGGTAGATCTCCCGAAGAGGTGCAAACCTCTCGGATGTAAGTGGATCCTGAAAAGGAAGCTTAAGACCGATGGGTCCGATCGAGAAATATAAGGCTCGATTAGTTTCTAAGGGGTTCAAAAGGAATGTTATGACTTCTTTGATACATATTCACCCGTAACAAGGATAACGTCAATTTGAGTTCTCGTTGCTATTGCGACGTTGGATGATCTCGAGATACACTAAATGGACGTGAAGACAGCATTCCTGAACGGGGAATTAGAGGAAGAAATATATATGAAACATCCCGAAGGATTTGTGGCACCCGAGCAAATGTCGTCTAGTGAAATCACTTTACGGGCTTAAACAAGCGCCGAAATAGTGGCACGAGAAATTCGATATGACGATGCTATCGAAAGGGTTCAACATAAATGAGTGTGATAAATGTGTTTACATTAAAGACACATCCGATGAATTTGTGATTGTATGTCTTTACGTAGACAACATGTTAATAATGGAAAACGGTCACATACAAAGAATATGTGAAAAATTATTTCAACATGAAGGATTTGAGTTTGGCTGATGTCATATTAGGGATAAATGTCTCTAAGACACCCGAAGGAATTGTTCTAACACAATCTCACAACGTTGAGAACGTGTTACAGAAATTTTCAGCCTTCGATGATCCTCCGGCTAAAGATATATGTTGACGTTAATCTGCATTTGGTCAAAAGTAAAGGAGAACCTATATCGCAACTCGAATATGCCTGGGTAATTTGCAGTCTGATGTATATGTCTAACTGCACTCGACCTGACATAACATATTGAGTGAGTAAACTTAGCATGTTTACTAGCAATCCGGGTAATAGACATTGGACATCACTAAAGATAGTGCTAAAATATCTCAAGTACACCATTTAATA